>CM052712.1:20815407-20894408 GCA_028551405.1 Uromys caudimaculatus | reverse complement strand
ACAGAGTGAGTTCCAGGACAGCCAGGGCAATACAGAGGTAACCCTGTCTCGAAAAACCAAAAAAAGAAAAGAAAACAAAATTCTCACTACAACCCCATGATAATCCATCGGTGGACCCAGAGAAGACTAGGTGGCCACATAAAATGAACAGTTGGGCCGGGCAGTGGTGGCACACGCCTTTAATCCCAGCACTTGGGAGGCAGAGGCAGGTGGATTTCTGAGTTCGAGGCCAGCCTGGTCTACAGAGTGAGTTCCAGGACAGCCAGAGCTACACAGAGAAACCCTGTCTCGAAAAACCAAAAAAAAAAAATAAAAATAAAAATAAAATAAAATAAAATGAACAGTTTTAATTGGCGGTGTGGCAAAAGTCCACTTGATTTTTCCATTTTATTTAAATTTCTTACAAACATATAGGTGTGGTGGCCCACAGCTTTAATCCCAGCACTTGGGAGGCGGAGGAAGGTGGATCTCTATGAGTCTGAGGCCAGCCTGGTCTTTATAGTAGGTTCCAGGATAGCCAGAGATACATAATAACAACTTTGTATCAAAGAAAAACAAAAAAAATCAAATGAGCTTGTTTTGTCAAGGACAGGAGGTGCATATTTTACAAATAAAAGCAGACGAGTCCTCAAGATTCTCCCAGCATCTCTCAGTCCCTACCAAGTGTACCCTGCCCCCAATCCTGAATTTCCCAGCCCAGTGTCTGGGCTGCCCTTCCCCCAGAGGCGCCTCCCTATAGAATCCAGAGATTTGGGTCTTCTCTTTCTTTCACTTGATCTGTGTGTGTGTTCTCTGTTTCTCTTACCCCTCTCTCCCCTTCTCTTTTCCCTTGGTGACTTCCCTGGCCTCCTTATTTCACCGATGGAGAAATAACTTATCAGAGCTTTTCAAGATGCAGTTGAAAACATGCAATTCACACATGGAACAAAACTGTATCCAAATAAAGCACACTGAAAGGCCTAGAGGCTGTGTGTTGGCTCAGGGATCTAGAGTCCCCACCCCTAATCCTTTAATCTCAGGCCTAGATCCCCCTCTCTTGAGGAACGAGACAGCACTTACCTAGCATGCTAGTTGAGCAGCTAAACTGGACTATGTTATGTAGTGATTTTGTAATGTCTGAGAGTCATCCTGAATTTGGCTACAGGCAAACCACGAACTTGGACCATACTCTGACGGGGAGGCAAGAGAGCTATGGAGAAACCCATCCATCCATTCAAAGATTGCTTTTGGCCTCCCATCGAGTGTGACTTTCACTTAGGCTATGAATATGTATTCTTCCCCCCCCCCCCCCAAGAGTGGCATTCTGAAAAGATGACCAACCTTTCCTAGGGAACAAGAGGCAGGTTCACAGATCCTGAGAGTTGGAGGGCAGTCAGGAAGCCCAATTTTAACTGATGGAGATACCCAGGAGGGATTTCTGGAACCTCAGACCCCCTCCAGAACCCCCTTCAGAGCTGTGCCTCAGAAAACAGAGAAACCAGTGCAGTCAGGGAATGTCCCCAGACCCATGGAGTAGAAAACCATCTAGTCCTTTCTAAGGGAGAAGCCAGGCCATAGGAGCACCTGGGGAGAGCAGAAGGCATCCATCTATTTCCAGGGAAGAGCTGGATGGACTGTTCTAGACGATTGAGGTGTGGCAGCCTGGAAGAGAGATGGGGTTAGACAGGGCAGCTGCAAACCTGGCTGAAGGGACAGGGTGGTTCCCCTGTCCTCAGCACACCCCAGAGGGCCCTAGGAAGGGATTGGTGCAACCTTCCCACCCATAGTCAGAGCTCTGGGGGTGGGCGGATCCTGCTCAAGGCTTCCTATAATCCCAGGTGTCCTGTGCGGCCCAGTGAAGGCCAGGCCCAGGGCTTGGGAATAGGGCCTTGTGTCCTCCTGAGAGGTCAAAGCGGATCCTCTCAGAGACCTCACACCTATGCCTTCCCAGCCAATGATTCTTCTCTTCCCCTGCTTACCAGGGAAGGGAAAGAGGTCCATGACTGATGGGACACCTAGGAACTCGATCATGACCCTATGTGATACCCTATCCTCACCCAGAGTTCTAGGCAGGGATGGCACAGGAAATAGGTCCTCCTGTGCTCTCCTGCCCCCTAAGGGCCACACCATCTTAGTGGCCTAGGACTGGCCCTGTCTTCACAGCCAGAACTTGGCATTTATTCATTCCCACGTTCCTGAAATCCTTGCTGAGCACCAGCAGATCCCCAGAGTTCTAGAGCTGTGTTGTCCATATGGCAACCATGCCATGCAGACTGAGACTGCAGTCGGTGCAATACACATTTTATGTCAAAGTGGTGGTGGTGGCGTTGCCACCATTGGAGATAGTTCAGAGGTTGAGAGCACTGGCTGTTTTTGCAGAGGACCAGGTTCGATTCTCAGAACCCACATGGCAGCCCATAACCATGTATAATTCTAGTTCCAGGAGATCCAATACCCTCTTCTGACCTCCTTGGGTACCTGCACACACATGGTTAACATACATGCAGGCAAAACACTCATACACATTAAAAAAAAAAGTATATTTGCTTTTTGGTTTTGCTTTTTTTTTATTTTTGTTTTCGGCTTTGTGGTGGTGGTGGTTGTTTTGATTTTTGGTTTTTTGGATGCATTTTTGGTAAGCCATCCTGGAACTTGCTCTGTAGACCAGGTTGGCCTTGAATTCACAGAGATCTGCCTGCCTTTGCTTCCAGAGTGCTGGGGCTAAAGTTATGCACCACCATGCCCAGTCTTATTTTTTTTAAAACAGATATGTTTAGCTAGGTAGTGGTATACGCCTTTAACGCCAGCACTGGTCTATATAGTGAACCAAGGACAGCCAGAGCTACTACACAGAGAAATCCTGTCTTGAAAACCAAAAAAATAAATAAATAAATAAAATAAAATATAGTGATCATTTTGATATTGACTGTACACTGAATTGCTAATGTTTTGGATAAGTTATGGCAAATAAAATATGATTAAAGTCTAGTTTATCTGTGTCTCTTTGTTCCTAATGTCTGCCAGAAAGCTTTTTCATTCTTTCCAGGCTGACTTCTGCTTCTTTTAGGGAGTGCTTTTCTAGATCATCAGATCCTGGACCTTCAGATCACAAAGACAAGCAATATCTCCACATCACCGCTCCCAACTCTCTATTTGGTGCTTTGAAAAGTACTGCTTGACTGTGTGGCTCTTAGGGACAAGAAAGATCAGAAATGTGCAGGTCGGTCTTAGGCTACCTGCTACTACTTCGAGGCCAGACTGGATATGACTAAGCCAGTTCAGTAAGTCAACAGGTTCTCCAGGGTGGGAGCAAAGATTAAAAGAAAAATGTCAATTAGACAACACTGTAGCATGACCCCAGTTCTGAGACTGAGGTGGGTTTATTTTTTTTTCCCAATCTGCTTTGATACAATTTTAATTACCTACAAGTAATAAGGTCAGTTCTAGGTTAAGGAACAAGCAAGACAATAAACACAAATAGTCAAGGAAATAGCAAGGCAATAAACAAAGGTCATTGTTCACTGTTTCTAAGGGCTTATCAGGATGAGGAAGATATCTGAGCCTACTTCCCTGTCCTAGCCCAAAGTCATTTTTGTCTGAAGTCTACTTCTTTGTTCTAGCCCAAAATCAGATTCCCACCTGAAGCCTACTTCCTTGTCTGAGCCCAAGGTTAAATTCCTGCCAAGAGGCCCCAAAAACTCTCCACATGGATATCAATGAGATTCTGTCTCAAAATAAAAAGTGTAAGTGGGGCTGGGGTTCAGCATTAGAAAGCTGGCTTAACGTGTGCAAGGCCCTGGGTTCAATCCCCAGTCCTAGAAAAAGAAGAATCTGCTCACCTTGCATCTTCCAGGAAAGGATGGTTACTTTAATCCCAGAAGCATAGATGGCCACCATCAGAAGGAAGGCAGAGGGCAGGGACATTTCCCTCATAGACTACAGAGCAGTTGCTGGTGTCCTAGAGGGCAGGGGAGGTTTTCCAAGATGCAGCTGCCTCTGCTTCTTTAAAATTTGTACTTATTTATTTCAGGAGGAGGAGTATCTTGCCTGTCTGTGTGTTGTGGGTGCATTGCATGCTTAGTGCCCACTGAGGGTGTGATAGCTAAAGAAACTCCATTTTGTGCTGGGAATCCATCTTTTATTTATTTATTTATTTATTTATTTATTTATTTATTTATTTATTTATTTATTTATTATATGTAAGTACACTGTAGCTGTCTTCAGACACCCAGAAGAGGGCATCAGATCTCATTACGGATGGTTGTGAGCCACCATGTGGTTGCTGGGATTTGAACTCATGACCTTCGGAAGAGCAGTCTGCACTCTTAACCGCTGAGCCATCTCTCCAGCCCCCCCCTTTTTTTTTTCGAGACAGGGTTTCTCTGTATAGCCCTGGCTGTCCTGGAACTCACTCTGTAGACCAGGCTGGCCTCGAACTCAGAAATCCGCCTGCCTCTGGCTCCCAAGTGCTGGGATTAAAGGTGGGAATCCATCTTGGTGCCAAATAGCGATTTGTCTCTGACTCAAGTTCATGGAAGGTAAGTTTCTACAACCCCAACTCCTTGTCCCCAACCCAGACGTGTACAGAGGTGACCATCTGCTTGTTCTGCTATGACTGACCGCTGGTTTGGCTTCTGTAACTTGTTATGCAGACATTCGAGGACCATCTATCTAATCCTGGTAGAGCAGAACAGCTCCTGTGATTTTCACCTTTAAATGTCCTTCCTGCTACCTCTTCTGTCTCTGATTGAGTTGCAGCCCTGCCAGCGGTCCTAATAAATTCTGCTAATTATAATCTGAATTTAGTCTGGTGGTCTTTTTCTCCCGATCATCTCAAACTCCATAATAAGGACAGAATAAGACATCAAATCCCTTGGATCCAGAATAATGGATATTTGTGAGCCACTATGTGGATACTGGGAATCAAAGAGCCAGTGCTCTTGACCTCTGAGCATTTCTCCAGCTCTGTATACCACTTCCTAGATTATGAGCTGGAACCCCAAAGGAAGGCAGTTGTTTGGTTTCATTTTGGTTTTGGTTTTTGAGACAGGGTCTCACCACATCGGCCAAGCTGCCTGGAACTCAGAGAGATCCACTTGCCTCTGCCTGTCAAATGCTGGAATCAAAGTGGTGGATCACCATACCTGGCTTCTCAATATGTAAGAGTTGTCAGCAATAATAGGTTTTTGAGCATATGCATCAAAAACATCATCAAAAATCAAATAAAAAATGGCTCCAGGCCGGGCGGCGGCGGCGGCGGCGGCGGCGGCGGCGGCGGCGGCGGTGGCGGCGGCAGCAGCGCATGCACGCCTTTAATCCCAGCACTTGGGAGGCAGAGGCAGGTGGATTTCTGAGTTCGAGGCCAGCCTGGTCTACAGAGTGAGTTCCAGGACAGCCAGGGCTACACAGAGAAACCCTGTCTCAAACAAACAAACAAACAAACAAACAAACAAACAAACAAACATGGCCTCCAGGTATTTCTGGCTGTGTTCCTCTGTGTTGCCCTGCACAGCTTCACTGTATCCTTAGTTCTGAACATGCAATAGGCACACCACTCTGTGCTGTGCGTGCCTCAGACCGTGCAATGCCAACAGAACATGTAGCAGAATTTTAGCAGAGCCATTGTATCTGGCATGAATTCCAGAGTGGTAGCACGTAGGCTTGGAAGTAGCCTTTCGTAAAAGGTTGGAGGTTGTTATCTGAGATTTATGGAGTTGCTCTTCTGAAGGATTCACTGAGCCTTTGCATAACTCAGTCCCGAGACATAGCCAGCAAACCAGGAAGTCTCTATGACTGAATGTTGCTTAGGAACTTAGGTTCCTTCACACAACTCCTAGATCAGATAAGACGTTTTGCTATGTGGAAATTGACTTGCTAAAAGTGCCTTTTGTGTAACAATAAAGAACTTATGAAAAGTTTGTAGGTGTTCATTCCTTCAGAGGCTGATCCATCCTGCTGCTGAGAAGCCTAAACTCATCCTGTAGTGTCTCCCCTTCTCAGATCAATTGACCCAGACCCCACACAAGAACAGAGCACTTCCCTAAGATTTGAGGCTAACGTAAGTTACAAACTGCAAGGTTTCTACTGCACATACAAAGTTTCTTCCTAGCCGGGCAGTGGTGGCGCACGCCTTTAATCCCAGCACTTGGGAGGCAGAGGCAGGAGAATTTCTGAGTTCGAGGCCAGCCTGGTCTACAGAGTGAGTTCCAGGACAGCCAGGGCTACACAGAGAAACCCTGCCTTGACAAAAACAAAAAAACAAAACAAAACAAAACAAAACAAACCCCCCAAAAAACAAAAACAAAAACAAAAATCAAAATACCAATTTATTCTAAACAGCACTGAAGACATTGTAAGTTCTCCCCCAAAACTGTTCATGAATGGAGAGTTTGAGAAATCTGCTCCAAGAATCTCTTGTGAAGCACATAGGTTCCTAGCTATGATCACTTCTGAGGCCTGGGGTTGACCCAGCAGGAGGAGTAACGCTGACAATACCAGGAGTCATACTCTGACCCTGGAGGGAGCACGGAGTGACACAATTGCTTTACAAGGAATTTGCCAGAATGTTTGTTTGTTTGTTTACTTTCTTAAAGGAAACATGGATTACTTTTAGCGCATCAGAATATATTTAAAGTTTGTGTCTTATTTGTTGAAAAATTTTACATTTGTTTGTTTTCTCTGTACGTGTGTACGAGAGCTCACGTGTGCACTGTGTGCCATAGTACTCCCGTACAGGCCAGAGGACAACTGATGGGAGCTAACCCTCTCTTGCCATCATGCTGGTTCTGGTCAGGCTTGGTGGCAGGTACCTTTTACCCACTGAGCCATTTCACCGGCCTGTTTTTTATTTTATTTTATGGGCCTGGGTGTTTTGTCTGTTTGTATGTCATATGTCTGTGTACCACTTGTGTCTTGGTACCTACTGAGGTCAGAAGAGAATGTTTGGTCCTTTATAACTGGATTGCAGATAGTTGTGAGCTACTATGTGGTTGCTTGATATTAAGCCTGGGTCCTGTGGACGAGCAGTCAGTGTTCTTTACTGCTGAGCCATCTCTCCAGCCCCCAACCTTTGTATTGTTTTTTTAATTTAAGGTCTCATATACTCCAGGCTGGCCTTGATCTCACTGTGTCAAAGATGATTTTGAATTCCAGATCCTTCTGCATTTCTAGTGAGCTGAGGTGCTAGGCATGCACCTCTCCACCCAGCTTCATCAGAAGCTTTAGCAGATAGGCATCCACACACCTTATACCTCACCAGTCTACTCAATGAAAATACACAGAGGAAGAACAGCAGTAGCCAGAGCTCCAGACGTGGAGATGGCCAAGGGTCAAGGAAAATGATATATAATCATACAGCAGAGTACTACACAGCTCTGAGGCAGGCCAACTGCCATTACACACTACGACTCTGTATCTAACTGATGGACTTCCAGAAAGTCATCATTAATGTGAGGGCCAATACCTTTATGTATCTGTGAACTTCCTGTGGAGAATGTCTACAGAAGGAGCTGATAAAAAGTAGCTGAGAAGTCAAGCTATTGGAGTATGGTTGTTTCTGTTGTGTTTGGTTGAGTTTGATGTCTTGAGATATTGTCTCACACTGTAACCCAAATTGGCCTGGAACTCTTAAATAATCCTCCTGTCTCAGCCTTTTGAATACTGAGATTTACATGCATGTATCACACACAATGCCTGGAAGGCTATATGTACTAGTCAGTGTTCTCTAGAGGCACACAGAATGTATAAAATGAACATCTCTCTCTCTCTCTCTCTCTATATATATATATATATATATACACACATTCTAATACACACACACACACACACACACGCACACACACACACACAATTAGAATGACTTACAGGCTGTGGTCCAGCTGGCTCAACAATGGCTGTCTATGACAGTGTAAGACCTGACCCCCTTATGAGGAAAGTTAGACCCCTAGCACACTTGGAGCCAGAAACAGAAATAGACCTGAAATT
Source organism: Uromys caudimaculatus (assembly GCA_028551405.1). Classification (NCBI taxonomy): domain Eukaryota; kingdom Metazoa; phylum Chordata; class Mammalia; order Rodentia; family Muridae; genus Uromys; species Uromys caudimaculatus. Next base: position 20,886,446 of record CM052712.1, on the reverse strand, counting down.
GCCTGCTTGATCAAACCCCACCCAGCTACATTCTTTCTCCCAAGAAACGGGTGACCTTGGCCTGGCCCCAGGGCCAGAGGCACAATGTTTCAGGAACTAGAAATGTTTGTGCAACTGACTCGTGACTAACTTAGAACATTCTGTACTTCCCCATAACGCAAATTCCTTCCGTTCCCCACCCCTTTGTGGTTTTTTCCTTTAAATACCCCTGACTTCAGCTGCTCGGGTCGGACTCTTCTGCCCCTTTGTGGGTTATGAGCACGACCCCAGTGCACTGGCCCCCAATAAACCTCATGTGATTGCAGCAAGGACGGTCTTTTGTGAGTTCTTGGGGGGTCGCGCCGTGCTGAGACTTGAGCGAGGGTCTCCCCAGCTCGGAGATCTTTCAACAGAAGGTCAAAAAATCTAGTAGTTGCTCAGTCCACAAGGCTGGATGCTTCAGCTGGTCTTCAGTATATGTTGGAATTCTAAAGAAGTAGGCTCAAATGCCAGTGAAGGAATGGACTTGCTAGCAAGAGTGAGAGCAAGGAGGCAAAGAGAGAGCATCCTTCTTCCTTGCTCCTTATATGGCTGCCAGCAGAAGGCTGGCCCAGATAAAAGGTAGATCTTTCCACCCCAAAGATTCAGTTTAGAAGTGGGTCTTCCTTCTTCAAATGATTTAATTAAGGAAAAAACCCTCATAGGTGTACACAACCACTTGGGTTTTAGTTAATTCCAGATGTAGTCAAGCTGACAACCAAGAACAGCCATCACGCTATGGAGAGTTTTAATTGTTTTCTTTTTTCTTTTTAGCTGTTTAAATAAACATATTTATTTATTTATTTTGTGTGTAGGGGTACACTGCTGTCTTCAGACACTCCAGAAGAGGGTGTCAGATCCCATTATATTTCCATGTCACTAAATATTACTGCAACAGGGTTTTTGTTGTTGTTATTGTTGTTTGGCTTTTTAGAATAGGGTCTCGCTCTGTAGCACGGAGCCTTAGCCTCCTAGTGCTGGGGTCACAGATGTGAACTGCTCTGCCCAGTTCTATTTCACAGTTTGTTTTTTTTTTTTCCCAAGACAGGGTTTCTCTGTGTAGCCCTGGCTGTCCTGGAACTCACTCTGTAGACCAGGCTGGCCTCGAACTCAGAAATCCACCTGTCTCTGCCTCCCAAGTGCTGGGATTAAAGGCGTATGCCACCACTGCTTTATTTCACAGTCTTACTAATATGTTGTACTCCTTTTTATGATTAGCCATGGTGTTAAACTGATTTTCAAACATTTTTATATTGCTCAAAGTCTAAATTTAAAACTATTTGATACTGGGGCTGTAGCTCAGGTGGTAGAGTATTTGCCTAGCACGTACAGCCCAGTCCAATACCCAGAACCACATAATGGAATGTGGTAATATATTCCTATAATGCCAATACTCAGAAGATATACACAAAACAATACCAATGCACCCCATGCCGGCATCTGTTTGATTTGCTATAACAAAATAGAAGTTGGGTGGCTTATGAACAGCAGGAAGTGATCTCTCACATGCTGGATGCTGAGAAACCCAAGGCCCTGAATGGTCTCAATGGCCTCTTGTCTTTGATGCAGTAGTCACAGGTACTTGCAGACATCTCCCTATCTGCGTATGGGCCTGGCGTCAGTCTAGCAAGTGTTACCTAAAACAGTCATTAATTACACTATGCCTTTAGCAACTAGACAGCCCGCATCAGTGGCCACTGTCTCCTGTGTGATGTTCACAACCACGGGGCATGCATGATGATACTACTTTTTTGGTTTTGGTTTTTCTTTTTTTTTTTTTTCTTTCTTTCTTTTCTTTTTTTAAGATTTATCTATTTATTTCATGTACATGAGTACACTGTTGCTGTCCTCAGACACACCAGAAGGTGGCATTGGATGCCCATTACAGATGGTTGTGAGCCACCATGTGGTTGCTGGGAATTGAACTCAGGACCTCTGGAAGAGCAGTTGGTGCTCTTAACCGCTGAGCCATCTCTCCAGCCCAGTTTTTGGTTTTTCTAAAACAGAGTTTCTCTGTGTAGCCTTGGCTGTCCTGGAACTCACTCTGTAGACCAGGCTGGTCTCAAACTCACAGAGATCTGTCTGCTTCTGCCTCAGAGTGCTAGGATTAAAGTTATGTGCACCACTGCCTAGTCCAATAATACTGCTTTTGATCCCGTGACTTCGTGCTCCTAAGTGATTTTTGCTTTTTTAGATAGGGCCTCATGTAGCCCCAGCTGTCCTAAACTTGGTATGTAGCTGACACTGGCTTTCAACTCTTTCTTTATATATATATAATTTTATTTATTTATTTAATGTGTGAGTGCTCTGCTGCATCCACCTGCCTGAAGAGGGTATCAGTTCCCCCTATAAATGGTTGTAAGCCACCATGTGGTTGCTGGGAATTGAACTCAGGACCTCTGGAAGAGCAGCCAGAGCTCTTAACCTCTGAGCCACCTCTCCAGCCCCCAGCCTTCAACTCTTGATCCTTCTGTTTCTACTTCCAAGTCCTGGGGTTGTAGGTGGGTGCCAGCTTGCTTGGCTCCAAGGTAAATGGATGCTTTGTAAACAGTATTCCTCCTGTTGATTTGGACAGAAATAATGTTCCAAAAGGGTTTCTACTTCCTTATAGTCCCAAGACTGGCATCTGTGCAGCTCCCAGAATTCCCGGGTGTTGTGCTAGAACAGCAGTCCTTGCACAGGCATCTGGAGACCCTAAGTTCTCATTCTCAGGGGTGAAGGCCTTCTCATTGGCCTGAAGTATTCCATGAAGCCTTGTGGAACATAGCATCACCAGCACAGCCCTACCACAGCTGCACTGGGGTGTGGCAGGGCCTGTAGGAATGGGTGTGGCTACAGGCATTCCCCACAACCTTTTATTTCAAACCGGCTCACTCAGATCTGCTGCTGATTGTGTTTTGGGAATCCTGCAGCCATGATCAGAGGCTGGGCTGTCTGAGCACACTGGGTTCTATTGCATCTTATAGGCTAATGTTTATTAACATTAAGAAGCCATTGGTTTTAGTAAAATCCTCATAGGAGTATTATGGGCATGCAGGAGGCTCTGGTTTAATCTGCAGCACTGGAAGTAGGTGTGGAGGTTCACACCTTCAATCCTAGCAGTGGGGGCAGGGAGGGGAAGGGTGGGCAAAAGGCAAATGGGTCTCTGTGAGTTCAAGACCAGCCTGGTCTACACAGTAAGTTCCAGGCCACCTGGGGCTCATAGTGTGACAGTCTCTAAATAAGAACAAAAATATAAAAAGAACTGAACCGCCTGACATTTTTCCTCATCTGTAAATGTTGGTTGAGCCTCTGAGGAGCCACATGACCCCATTCAGAAAGATGCCTTATCTGACATCCCGGTCTCTTTCCCAGAGTGTGGTCTGGCCCTTGACTTTCCTAGAACCACACCCACTGTGCATGCAGAACTGGTCAGCCTTTGGGAGCCCTGACCCATACTACCTCCCTGCTGATAGACAGACGGACAATTCAAACCACAGATACACCAAGTTTCTAACTTATCTTTTGTAGAGTCACTGTTTGGTTTGGTTTGGGTTTCTTATTGGGTTTTGTTCTGTTTGTTTGAGACTGGGTTTCTCTGTGTAGCCCTGGCTGTCCTGAAACTCTGTAGACCAGGCTGGTCTTGAACTCAGAAATCTGCCTGCCTTTGCTGGGATTAAAGGCGTGTGCATGTTCTCCCCCCCTCCCTTTGCAGGGTGCCAGCTGTTGTATTTAGTGATATTCTAGTGATATTTGAGGAAGCCCAAGGCTTTCTAGATCAGATCCAAATGGCTAAAACTTGATCATTATCTGGTTGCTCCCCTATTGTTTGTCCCCGGTTTAAAAATGGGTTTAACCTCAGAAAGTCTTATTCACTCACCTAATGAATGCCTGGCTTGTAGTCAGCTCAATGGTTTCCTTGGGCCATTGAGTGATCAGAGCTCCTATGGCCTCCTCATTTCTCTGGAGCGTCTCCACTTATCTGCCTCAGTCTCCTCTCTGGCACGGAACTGAGTGCCCCTTGCTGTAACAGTTTGGTAAACAGCATTGCTTGCCTCACTTAGATGTCCTCTGTCTATGTGACACTGGTTGTGGGTGTGTGGCTTTCCTTGTTGATGAGGCCCTTAGTCATCACCCTGGCTGGGGAGTTCAGCTGTCCCTGGATCTCGCTCTGGATTCTCCTAGCTTCAGGGTCCTGGTGATCTCTGGTGGAAGGAATTCTGATGAGACACACAGGGTGGGGGTTAGAAGATAAGCAGAGTTGACAGGGAGAAGTGAGCCCACCCTGGAGGCAGGGAGTAGGCAATGACTTAAGGGGACCATGGCCACATCTGCATTTCAGGCAGGCTTACATTTTTCAAGTCTCTGTAACTAACACCTTTTCTGAGGGACTTTGTCCGGTCCAAGTGGCCAGCAAGCCTGTTTCAACTTGACCCTTGCAGGACGGCACTGTGGTTGCCTGACTTTGTTCTTTTTCAGAAAAGCTTCCTACAGATAATGAGGTTTAGGGTCCTGGAAGTAACCTAGGTAGTTGTCAGTTCTGGGCAGTTCAGACTGTCAGGGCCAGAGCTATGACTCCGGTCTCATTCTTCTGGCTAGGAATTAGAGTCCTGCGATTCCAGTCATTGATTTTGGAAGCTGCTGATTATGAGGGAGATGGCCGGCTCCAGGGTCCTCTAGTCACACTAGTATGTAATTAGTCACCTAGCATGGGAGAGATTTTTGCCTGAAATCTTGCATGCCTTTAAAGCCAGCTAGGGAAAAGACTGGAGCAGGGTGGTCTCTGGAGCCCATGAAACTAGTCTAGCAACATAGGAATACCCAATCTAAAGAAACAGAGGGGAAAAATGGGGAGAGAAGGAGAAAAGAATGGATGGGTGGGTAAAAGAACAAGGGGTTTATAGCTGTAATCCCAGCTCTTGGAACATGGAAGCAGCCATATAGTAAGATCACGGCCAGGCTGGGCTACATAAGACCCTGTCTCAAAAATCCAAAGAAGCCGGGCAGTAGTGGTGCATGCCTTTAATCCCACCACTAGCCTAGTCTACAGAGTGAGTTCTAGGACAGCCAAGGCTACACAGAGAAACCCTGTTTTGAAAACAAAAACAAACACACAAACAAAATCCAAAAGAAGCCTAGCATAGTGTTGCGTGCCTTTGATTCCAGCACTTGGGAGGCAGAGTTAGGTGGATCTTTGTGAGTTCGAGGCCAGCCTGTTCTACAGAGTGAATATAGTGAGTCTGAGGATGGACAGGGGTACACAGTGGGACACGAAAGAAAGAAAGAAAGAAAGAAAGAAAGAAAGAAAGAAAGAAAGAAAGAAAGAAAGAAAGAAAGAAAGAAAGGACAAGACATTAGTGAAAACTCCCTTGGGTGTGATTGCCACAGCAGCCCGATCAACACTAGCCAACACGTCATATGGTCAATCAGAATAGCTAAGCCTGTACTAAAATGCCTGTCCAGCAGTCCTTGTTAGGCAGAGGAAAGTGTCAATTCTTTGCCTTTGTTTGATTGATGTGTGTGTGTGTGTGTGTGTGTGTGTGTGTGTGTGTGTGTGTGTGTGTGTGTGGTTTATTTGTCTGTTTTTGGTTTTTTGAGAGTGAATCTTACTGTGTAGTTCTGGCTGGGCTGGAACCCACTATGCTGACCAGGCCACCCTGGAACTACCTCCCAAGTACTGAGATTGTTGCTGTGACTACTTTACCTGGCTTGCTTTTTCTTTTTCTTTTCTTCTTTTTGTTTTGTTTTGTTGAGACAGGGCTCTTGCCTTTTCTTTTGTAATAAATAGCATTTTTAAAAACTATGACAAAATATACACATGCAAAACTTCCCAGTTTTGGTGTCTTTTGTTTATTTATTTGTCGGTTGTTTTTTTTTTTTAAGACAGAGTCTCATGTTGCCCAGGCTGGTCTTATCCTTGTGGTCTTCCTCCTACCTTCCCCTCCCGGGGCCATGCCCCATATCTGGCTTATTTATTTGTGTGTTTGTTTATTCACTTATTTATGATGAGGTCTCACTGTAGATCTGTGGTTGGCTTGGAACCCACAGAGATCTGCCTACCTCTGGCCCCCGAATGCTGGATCTAAGGAGTGTGCACTATGCTGGGCTCCTTCACGTATGAGACAAGGCCTCATGCTGATTCCCAGGCCCAGTGCTGGACTCACAGCACGCCCTTCCCCAGCCAAGACCTCACTCTGCAGTGCAGCTGCGTTCAGACTCACTATGTAGCCAAGGCTGGTCAGAACTGAAGATTCTCCAGCCTCCTGAATACCAGCATTGCATTGGTTGTTTTTGAGACAGGGCTCCTTATGTAGCTCAGGTTAGCCTTAAACCTTTCGCCTAATGCTCCTCAGTCCTTGAATCATAGGCATGTGCCACCAGGCCTCACCTGGTTGTTGTTCTTACAATCCTCCTGCTTGAGCTCTGGGGATCACAAGTATGGAGCCAGGGCAGCTGGCTAACCTTAGCCCAGCTGAGTTAGTACTGATAACAACCCACCCGACATTCTGTTACATGATAAAGGTCTAGGAAGGCAAAGGATGTGTGTGCTTCATATATGTGTATATATGCACAACCATAATCTCAGCCAATAGGATGGAAACACATGACAGTTGTAATCCTTACCACTCAGCTGTCATGTGACTAGAAGCAAGCAGCCCAGCCAGCATTGTGATATTCCTTAGTTTTCTAGACATGTTCCAAAGCATCAAATATAGTGTTACTGAATTCTTTGTATCTCGCAAACCTTAAGTGCTCTTATTTTGTGTATTTTCTTTTTTATATAACTTATTTTTATTTTGTGTGCATTGGTCCTTTGCCTGTATGTATGTGTGAGGGTGTCAGAAGGCCTGAAACTGAGTTTCCAAAGAAACCAGAAATTTCCACTTCCTAAGTGTTTGCTTCCATTACGTATGTGCAACCACGTGTGTGCCTGTTGCTGAAAGAGGCGAGAAGATGATGTTGGATTCTCTAGAATTAGAATTATAGATGTTTATGAGCTGGGAACTGAAGCTGGGTCATCTACAAGAGTAGTAAGTACGCCTAACCACTGGGCCATCTTAGACGAACACAGAAGATCTTCATGAGCCTGAAGAGAGAAATTAAGAAAACTATCCAAATGGCAACAGGATAGTAATTGCTCAAAACAAAATTTGTTTTCAACAATCTCACTTCTAAGGATATGTACAACATCGAAAGCAAGATCTTAAAGAGATATTTGCAGTGTGGGGATCACACTGAGGGTTCTATGTATGGAGGGAATGTGCTCTACCACTGAGCTACACCGCCATAGAAGAGCAAATTGCACAACAGAAGGGGCTCTGACAGGCTCTAGCTCGGCAAACATTGCAGTGGGTGATTAGATGACAGGTTGTTGGGAACTACTGCCATTACAGTGTTAGCCCTGTCTCAAACTTTATGGGATCCAGGTGAGCAAGTTTCTCTCTTTTGACTCTTCCTAATAGTATAAATGCTGTTATTAAATTTTGGAAATAAGTTGGGACCATATGAACACATGGGCATGTTAAAATTATACTAGGAAACCAGACCCATGGGAACTTATCAACCATACAGTAGTTCCCAACAACCAGTCATCTGATCACCCACTGTGTTTGTCAAGGGACTGACTGACAGAGAACTCCTGACTGCCCCAGAAGCTGCAATTCTTCTTGGTCCCCACTGCTGATACAATCTACTTGAATTGCTGACATCCGTTTACCTTTTTACCCCATCTGTCTGGCTATGGTCCTGCTCCTTGCATGGAAGCTCTGCTCAATGCTAACTGTGGAGAGTTTTTGGGACCACTTCTAGACACTTGGCAGGAATTTGACATTGGACCTAGCAAAGGAAATAGGCTTCAGGCAGGAATCTCTCTCTATATATATATATATATATATTTTAAAGATTTATTTATTTATTATATGTAAGTACACTGTAGCTGTCTTCAGACACCCCAGCAGAGGGCATCAGATCTCATTATGGATGGTTGTGAGCCACCATGTGGTTGCTGGGATTTGAACTCAGGACCTTCGGAGGAGCAGTCAGTGCTCTTACCTGCTGAGCCATCTCTCCAGCCCAGGCAGGAACCTGATAGTGGGCCAGGACACAGAAGTAAGCTCAGGCAGGAATCTGATTTTGGGCTAGAACAAAGAAGTAGGCTTCAGGCAAGAGTTTGATTTTGGGCTAGGACAAGGAGGTAGGCTCAGATATCTTCCTCATCCTGATAAGCCCCTAGAAACAGGGATCAAGGGACTTTGTTTATTGCCTTGCTTCTTCCTTGACTATTTGTGTTTATTGTCTTGCTTATTCCTCAACTTAGAACTGACCTTATTATTTGCATGTAATTAAAATGGTATAAAAGCAGATTGGGAAAAAAATAAACCAGCCTCAGCCTCAGAATTGGCTGAGATCATGCTACAGTGTTGTTTGTCTTTTTCTTTTTAATCCTCACTCCTGCCCTGGAGAACCTGTTGACTGACTGAGCTGGCTTGGTCACTGACCCAGAGCCTTGGCTTGATTATGGGACCAGCACCTCCAACTGGTCACAATGCAGTGATTCTCTCTGCATGAGTCACTCCATACTTCTGAGTCTCAATAAAGCCCCTTTGACCTCCTTGAACTCTGCTGTGTCCTATAGCTCTTGTAGCCATTCTTTAGCCTACATATATACACATACATGTAGATGCCGTGAGATATGTAATGTGGAATCTGAAAGTTAGCAGCAGCAGCTAAAGTTAGAATAAAAGAACCTGTGTTTGCCTTGGCTAGTTGTCAAAGGAAATCAGGAAGGACTACTTGCAGATTTTAGCTAATGAAACTGTACTGGCTAGTTTTGTGTGTCAACTTGACACAAGCTGGAGTTATCACAAGAGAAAGGAGCTTCAGTTGAGAAAATGCCTCCATGAGATCCAGCTGTAAGGCATTTTCTCAATTAGTGATCAAGGGAGGAGGGCCCCGTGTGGGTGGTACCATCTGTGGGCTGGTAGTCTTGGGTTCTATAAGAAAGCAGGCTGAAGCTGGGCAGTGGTGGCACATGCTTTTAATCTCAGCACTTGGGAGGCAGAGGCAGGTGGATTTCTGAGTTTGAGGTCAGCCTGGTCTACAGAGTGAGTTCCAGGACAGCCAGGGCTACACAGAGAAACCCTGTCTCGAAAAAAAAAAAAAAAAAAAGAAAGCAGGCTGAACAAGCCAGGAGAAGCAAGCCAGTAAGAAACATCCCTCCATAGCCTCTGCATCAGTTCCTGCTTCCTGACCTGCTTGAGTTCCAGTCCTGACTTCCTTTCGTGGTGAACAGCAACGTGGAAGTGTAAGCTCAATAAACCCTTTCCTCCCCAGCTTGCTTCTTGGTCATGATGTTTGTGTAGGAATAGAAACCCTGACTAAGACAGAAACCACTTTAGCTTGTGAGTTTATTGTTATCCAATAAATGTGGATGTTGTGGAAAGAGACATACCTGTCAATGTTGCTGACACAGCACACCTTTAGTGATGGCCATCTGTGTGCTAGAGAGGCAGAAAACGAAGTAGCTTCTCAGTGCATGAAGCCAAGCTGAAGGCTTCTACAGTTCTGGTCCAACACTGGAGGCCTGAAATCTCCCTGGAGGGTCATTGGTTTTTGGTCCATGTGGAAAAGCTGAAGATGCTGGTGTCCAATGTCCTCTGGCAATGGCAAAAGTGACAGATACACTCACATTCTCTGGCTTCTTCCTCCTTTTTTTCCTTCTTTGTCCCCTGCCCTTTGGATGGTGCCACCCACGTTCAGGGTGGATCCCTCATCACCTGCTACACAGTAATCCTCTCTGGAAATGTCCCTCAGGCACCCAGAAGTGCATGTCCCCATTCCTAGACATCTTTTAATCCAGCAATTTGACAACCAAGCCCAACTATCATAAACTGTTCAGTGGCCATCACTTTCTGCCCTGGACTCCCAAGCCTCTGGAGCTCTCTCTGTCTTGCTCTACATTTATTCCAGTCTCATCCGTGAATGCTGCATATCATCAGCTTTATTTTAAGAGTAATGAATGAGGGAGCTGGTTCAGTGGTTAAGAGCACTGACTGCTCTTCCAGATGTCCTGAGTTCAATTCCCAGCAACCACATGGTGGCTCACAACCTTCGGTAATGGGATCCGATGTCCCCTTCTGTTGTGTCTGAAGACAGCTACAGCATACTCATATACATTAAATAAATAACTAAATAAATCTTAAAAAAAAAAAAAAAGAGTAATGAATGAGGCATTCACATCCCAGGGCCCTGTAATATCACTTCTATCCCCAACTTGACCTACAGCGTCTGTGCACACCCACCCTCAGTGTGTCTGCCTGTGCTTAGCATGGGGTAATAGAGGTAGAGAAACATCGGCCCTGCTTTGGGGGAAGAACAGGCCGGATCTCAGTGGGGGGAGAGCTGTAAGGCTGTGAGGCTCCTGTTGAAAGACCTCCGAGCTGGGGAGACCCTCGCTCAAGTCTCGGGATGGCGCGACCCCCCAAGAACTCACAAAAGACCATCCTTGCTGCAATCACATGAGGTTTATTGGGGGCCAGTGTACTGGGGTCGTGTTCATAACCCAGGCAGGGGCAGAGGAGTCCGACCCGAGCAGCTGAAGTCAGGGGTATTTAAAGGAAAAAACCACAAAGGGGTGGGGTACGGAAGGAATTTGCGTTATGGGGAAGTACAGAACGTTCTAAGTAAGTCACGAGTCAGTTGAACAAACATTTCTAGTTCCTGAAACATTGTGCCTCTGGCCCTGGGGCCAGGCCAAGGTCACCCGTTTCTTAGGAGAAAGAATGTCCTTGGGTGGGGTTTGATCAAGCAGGCAATTTCAGGCCTATTTCTGTTTCTGGCTCCAAGTGTGCTAGGGGTCTAACTTTCCTCATAAGGGGGTCAGGTCTTACACTGTACTGTTTTGGTCACTTGGAACGTGTATGTCTTTTTTGGTGGCACATTTTCATTCCTGATAAGTAGGACAGAGTAACATGTGGTACACGGGAAATGGAGTTACAGAACTAATAATCCCTCCACACTGTGACAGGGACCTTGCAATTTCTGCTGTCCCCATCTGCAGGATTATTCTTAGTGAGGATTTAAACTGAACAGATGGTTCTGCTTGACTAAACTAAAGTTGCTTCTGGAATATTCTGACCTTTTCTTTTCCCCAAGACAAAATGAGAGCAAGAGCACACCTTGGTGGCATTGGGTGTCTGCCAGGTTGCTCTGTGTGAATCTCAGGTTCCTCTCTCCCCCTGCCCTATGGGAGTGGATACCTGTGCCCTAACCGCAGCTGGAGGTTGAGATGCTCCCCAGAAGTCTTCTTTATTCCTGCCTCCCAGACCACAGAAGAGGTCAATCCCACCTGTACACTCAGCACAGGAGGGTTAAACTCCACATGTCCAACCTCAGAAATTACCATCCACCCATGGACAGACAATGGGCAGCCAAGTGCCATCTGCTGATGGGCAGATTGGATGAAGACAGAGGATGTGGCTGAAGAGCCTGGGTGGTTGATGCTGCTCCTGGGAGTCCAAGGCAGCTTAGTACAGACAGGAGTTGACTGGTCCTACCCAGTGAAATGCTGGGAATTCTGCACTTGCGGTGGGGCTTGGCTTGAGCTACCCATGGGCCCCTGAGTTCATGGAGAGCTTAGCCTATGTTGTGCACCAACACCCAGGAGCTCACGCTGCTTGTAACATTCAGTATAGGAATTGAGCAGAAAATAGGAAAACACTAGAAAAACTAAGATGAGTGTGACCTCGCACCACATGTAAGCTCTCAGAGTTCCTTGTTTCTTTCTATCTGTTCCCCAGGTAATCCTCTTGCCACACTTGGGCTCTGTGGTACTTGTTGCTCTAACTATTCCTTCCTGCACAACCTTCTGGCAGGCACTCTCTACATTGTCTATTCAGTCTTCTCACTCAAGCCTGGCAGGCACGCTAAGGGGGGTTTTGAGGGCACACAGTACTCGTGGGGGTCTCTGGCTCTGAGTTGATGTCTTAGTCACTTCTATTGCTGTGAAGAGACACCACAACCACAGTGACTCTTACAAAAGAAAGCATTTAACTGGGGCTGGCTTACAGTTTCAGAGGTTCAGTCCATTCTCATCGTAGTGGAGAGCATGGCAGCGTGCGGGCAGACACGACGCTGAAGAAGTGGAGAGGTCTAACAACCAAATCTGAGGGCAGCAGGAAAAAAAGACATTGACTGGCGTGGGCCTTTGAAACCCAAAACCCACCCCAAGTGCCACCTCCTCCAACAAGACCACACCAATCCAGCAAGGCTGTACCTTCCAGTCTCTTCCAAGTATGCCACCCCCTGATGACTGAGCATTCAAACGCAATAATAGCCTATGGCACCATTCTTATTCAGACTACCACAGTAGTTTGTGGACTTTAGGAGGGACAGACCAAGGCTCCCTGTTCCATTCCACTCTTCGGGTGTTTCTGGGGCTGATTGTCACCAGCCAACTATAAGCTTTTGGAAGTCACTGAAGCAGCTGAGGGGAGGGACAGAGCTGGTCCCCTTTGGAGCCTAGGAGAGGATTTTGAATGGGACACGGTGTCCCTCCTACCTCCTGCAGGATAGACATGCCCGTGTAGCCTTGGAACCTGATGTCAGATCACATTGCCTCTCTGTTCCCACACCACGGAACAACAGACAAAGGGATTCTCAGCAGACAGAGGCTGGGCCTGCTGGTCTCTACTTGGATAAGGAACATCCGGTGACCTCTAGATAATGGTCAGTGGCCATTGAATTGTCTTGTGTACACATCGTAACAGAGAAAATGGTACTTTACTTGAGTCAGCCTCTTCTCCTAGCTCACAAGCAAGAGGGAAACACTTGGGGTAGGGTTTTATCTGAACTCACAATAGTGGCTTTAGGCTGAAGAGTTGATTTCCCAGTGGGTCAAACCCAGAGATGATGATCTTCCCCCAACTGTCAGTAGGACTGTGACTTAACTCTAAGAGCAATATAAAAGTAGGCCTTTTCAGTTATAAAGAAACTGGACTTGATGTCTCAACATGCCTTCCTCTACATAGTGAGTTAGTTCCAGGCCAGCCAGGTCTGTATAGTAAGATGGAAAAACAGAAAGAAAGAAAGGAAGGAAGGAAGGGAAGGAGGGAGGGAGGGAGGGAGGGAGGGAGGGAGGGAGGGAGGAAAAGAAAAAGAAAGAAAGAAAGAAAGAAAGAAAGAAAGAAAGAAAGAAAGAAAGAAAGAAAGAAAGAAGTGGTTGTATGTGTAGCTGTCATGAACAAGAGGGTAGATATATGAAGTTAGTATAACAATAGTTCTATTTCCTCTTGCTGAGGGTCATTACACAATGTTTATACTCAAATTCCTAACTATCCTCCTAAGCCTGTCTCTCCAAGGCTGCTCACCTGGGCAACATATCTTAGGTGAAGGTCAGGTCTAGTTTCTCCCTAGCAGAAGTCTCTGATGTGTGGGTCAGGATCCTGGAGGAGACTCTCCAGCCGAAGGACAGATCAAGGTGTCATCTCTTCATACATGCAGAGATTAATAAGAAGTAAGAAAATGAACATAAAGGACAAGAACCACCTGGAGGGTAGATGGCACAGAACTTGACACTTGGTACAACAAAAATTACCTAGGCTCAAGAAGAAACCTAAGATCAATTGATATTCCATTGTCCACCCCAGTGGTTGCTGAGCTCTTCCTAGAGAGGGCAGAGACCTCCCAGCATAATAAAATACAACCTTTGTGATACTTACTTTGTGTATCTACCCTCTTGCTTATGACAGTAGCTCAGTCTCACAGTGCTTGCCTAGCATGAACAGGCCGTGGGTTTGCTCCCCAGCTTTACAGAGGAGAGAAAGCCAAAGACGTGGTGAAGGTGGCATGAACCTGCGGTCCAGCTACCCCCCCCCCCCCGATGATTGGGTCCAGGAGTTTGAGATCAGCCTGGCAACAAAATGAGATCTTGTCTGTTGACAAGAAGGGCAGTGGTGGTGACTGGGAGGGTGGTGTAGCATAGGGCGTGTGCCTAGCATGCTTAAAACCTGGGTTCAATCTCCCGCACTATAACAGAAAAAGTAATTCATTTTTCTGAATGAATTAATTTTTAAATAACTCAACAACCAAATTGTAGGTAGGCACCTATAGTCCCAGAATTTAGGAGGCTGATGTACGATGATCACTGCAAATTCGAGGCTAGCCAGAGCTATGTAGTGAATTTTCCAGAACAGTTGTGGCTTCAGAGCAAGACCCTGGCCCAAAGTAAAGCAAAATGTAATACAAATAACCCAAAAAATTGGGTCTGGAGAGATGGCTCAGCCGGTGTGGTTCCCAGCACTCCTGTGGCAGCTCACAACCTTCTGTAGCTCTGGTCCCAGGAAGTCTGATGCCCTCTTCTGGCCTCCACGGACAGTGTGTGCACACAGTACACATACATTCAGGCAAAACACACACGTAAAATAAAGATAAAATCTAAAAAGAAGGCCAGCCTGGTCTACAGAGTGAGTTCCAGGACAGCCAGGGCTACACAGAGAAACCCTGTCTCGAAAAACACCAAAAAAAAAAAAAAAAAAAAAAAAAAAATCTAAAAAAACCCAAAACAACACTCCCCCTAAGAAAGCAAAATCCTCCCCCAAACATCGCAAATGTTGGTGAGAATGTAGAGCCATTGGAACCGCCATTTGTCGCTGATGGGATTGTAAAGTGGTACAGCCACTGTGGGACACGATTCTGTGGATCTTAAGAAAGTTCCATTTATAATCACCATTTACCTCAGAGATTCCACCCTAGATACTTGCTTAAGAACTGGAAAGATGTACCCGTGCAAAGACTTGGACACAATTGTTCCAGCATCATTGCCCAAAAGGCCAATGCAAACACCCATTGACTGATGGAGGGACCATGTGGTCTGTCTCCATGGCACACAGGTGATGGTTAAGGGTGTTTGCTGTGAGAGCCTAACCACCTGAGTTTACTCCCCAGAACCTTCATAAAGGAGGAAGGAAAAAACCAGACTCCACAAAACTGTCCTATGCTGGGCATGTACACACACACACACACACACACACACACACACACACACACACACACACACACACACACACAGGGAGAGAGAGAGGGAGGGGCAAAATGTTTGGTGTCTAAACAAATAAACAAAGACTTAAAGGTGAGTTGACAAGGATTCTCTAGAGCAGGGGTTCTCAACCTTCCTAGTCCTATGACTCTTACAGTTCCTCATGTTGTGGTGAGCACCAATGTCTTAAGGTTTTACTGCTATGAACAGACACCATAACCAAGGTAACTCTTTTTTTTTTTTTTTTTTTTTTTTTTTGGTTTTTTGAGACAGGGTTTCTCTGGGGAGCCCTGGCTGTCCTGGAACTCACTCTGTAGACCAGGCTGGCCTCGAACTCAGAAATCCACCTGCCTCTGCCTCCCAAGTGCTGGGATTAAAGGCATGTGACACTACTGCCCGTCCCAAGGTAACTCTTATAAGGACCACATTTAACTGGGGCTGTCTTACAGGTTCAGAGGTTCAGTCCAGTATCATCAAGGTGGGAACATGGCAGCACCCAGGCAAGCATGGTGCAGGAGGAGCTGAGAGTTCTACATCTTCATTTGAAGGCCTCTAAGAGAAGACTGACTTCCAGGCTGCTAGAATGAGGGTCTTAGGCCCACGCCCACAGCGACACACCCACTCCAACAAGGCCACACCTCCTAACAGTGCTATTCCCAGTCCCAAGTCCCAAGCATATACAAACCATCACACCCAACCATAAAATTATTTTATTACAGGCTGGAGAGATGGCTCAGCAGTTAAGAGGTGACACGGTTGCTGAGGCCCCAAGTTTGGTTCCCATCTCCTACTTCAGTCAGCTCAAAAGAACCTAAAACTCCAGCTCTAGGGCATCTGAGACTCTCATCTTGCCTCCACAGACACCAGACATAATTATGGCATAAACACACAGATAGGAAAGAAACCTATGTATTTGGGAAAAAAATAAAGCGACCTTTATTCATAGGCACACAATACATACATACACATAATTTTAAAAAAATCTTTTGCTGGGAGTGGTGGCACATCCATTTAATTCCACTACTTGGGAGGCAGAGGCAGGCAGATCTCTGTGAGTTTAGCCCAACCTGGTCTACATAGCAAGTTCCAGGCCAGTCAGAGCTACATTGTGAGATCCTGTCTCCAGATTTCTTTTTTACATCACCCTTTATGATTTGTAAGGAAGAAACCTGGCCCAGTCAGGAAGCTGCTACAGACTCTGAAGGTTGGGTACGTGGTGAATTTTGGGGGTTTGTGGGAGGTGACCCAGACGAGGAGCACCTGCAGACGCCTGGCCATCTGGACCGAAAAAGCCTTGGCAAATTGAGAGCCAAGACTAGACAGTTCTGTGTCCTCATGCCTTCGCCAAAGGTCATGGTGACAGATGGTGGCCTCCACAATAAAGTGGTATCAAAGAACAGCCTCCTCTTATTTATGTCTCAAAAGTGGCTGTGATGGTGCTACTTGGGATAATCTCAGCTACTTGGGATGCTGAAACAGGATGCTTGCAAACTCAAGGTCAGCCTGAGCAACTAACAGGACCGGACACAAAAGGGAGTGAGCCGCAGCGGTGCATGGTTTTAATCCTAGCACTTGGGAGGCAGCAGCAGGCAGATTTCTGTGTGTTCGGGCCAGCCCGGTGCACTTCAGTGCAAGCTCGACAGCCCGAGTTCAAAGCCTGAACTGTGTTGGGTTTGGGATGGAAGCTGAGAAAACTCACTAGACACTTTAAAATGAAAGCTTTACTTTCTGCACGCACAAGGAGGCAGCCAGTTCAGGATCTGAACTGCGTCCCTGAATGGAGACTGTACAACATTTTCATAGGATGGAGACTCAAAGTGAGGAGGATGGGCTGGCTGTTGCATTGGCCAATCATATTTTGACACAAGGGGTTAAGCAAGGAAGTTAATGGCCTTATCCTGGTCACCTGGTTTCAGGGTCCTTGAATCAGCTTTTGCATTCTAGAGTCTAGAGTGATAAAGGCACAAAGGAGTGGGCGAGCAGCATAGAGTGAATTAAGTCAAAACAAGCAGCACATTTATGGTTTGTGTGCCTTAGTTTAGAGAAGAGGATAACAGCATCTTTTCTCTTTACATTTACTGGTTAACAGACAAACACGAAACATCTGAGAAGCAGGAAAGGAGCAGGGTTCCAGGACCGGGAACATGAACTCAGTTTTGATCCTGCCAGCAGGATGAAACTCACTCTAATCTGAGACAGCTGAACTCAGGACACTAGCTCCTAACAAGCTGTACAGTGGAAGAAGGGAACAGAGTTCCAAAGGTCCACTGACCTTCCTACACATGCTGTGGCGTGTGTGGATATGGGCCCTGCCCCTACACACGCACAACAATAAATAAAATTAAAGGGTTTGTGAGTTCCAGGACAGCCAGGACTACATTGTGAGACCTTGTCGCAACAAACAAAATTAAATTAAAAGAAGGCCTGAGGTTTTTTTGGGTTTTTTTGTTTTTGGTTTTTCGAGACAGGGTTTCTCTGTGTAGCCCTGGCTGTCCTGGAACTCACTCTGTAGACCAGGCTGGCCTCAAACTCAGAAATCCGCCTGTCTCTGCCTCCCAAGTGCTGGGATTAAAGGCGTGCGCCACCACTGCCCAGCTAGGCTTGAGGTATTGATGGCTGAAGCTATGAGGCTCTTGAGTTCACACCTTTGAGAGGAGGATGTGGAGTGAGCTGTTGAGAGGCTTGTAGAGTCTTAGGGAGGAAATGAAAGCCTTAAGACTTGTGAACACTGGGAGCTGGAGAGATGGCTCAGTGGTAAAAGCACTGACTGCTCTTCTGGAGGTCCTGAGTTCAAATCCAGCAACCACATGGTGGCTCATAACCATCTGTAATGAGATCTGATGCCCTCTTCTGGTGTGTCTGAAGACAGCTACGGTGTACTTACATATAATAAATAAATAAATAAATAAATAAATAAATAAATAAATAAATAAATAAATCTTTGGGCCGGAGAGAGTGGGGGCCAGAGCGAGAAGGAAAAAAAACAAACCTTAGTTTGCTTTCCAGCTGTAATAAATACTGCGACCCAACTTAAGGGGGGGAAAAGGCTTGTTTACCTTACATGTTATAGCCTAGGAAAGGCAGGAAACTAGAGGCAGCAACCCAGAGGCAGGAACTGAAGCAGAGACCACAGAGGAGTGCTGCTTTCTAGCTTGCTTTCTG
This sequence comes from Uromys caudimaculatus, assembly GCA_028551405.1. Classification (NCBI taxonomy): domain Eukaryota; kingdom Metazoa; phylum Chordata; class Mammalia; order Rodentia; family Muridae; genus Uromys; species Uromys caudimaculatus. The sequence continues at coordinate 20,868,253 of CM052712.1, read as the reverse complement.
TAGCTTGCTGGGCTCTGCTTGCCTGTTTGCTTGCTTTAGCTCTGGCTGTCCTGTCTGTAGACCAGACTGGCCTTGAGTTCACAGATCCGCCTGCCTCTGCCTCCTGAGTGCTGGGGTTTAAGGTGAGTGCCACCACCTCCCAGCTCAGCGTGTTATACAACCCACCGAGGGCTGGCACCACCCACAGTCAATCAATCATTAGTTAATTCCCCACAGACATTCCCAACCAGTCTGATGAAGGTAATTCCTCAATAGAGTTTCCCTCTTCCTATATTACTCTGTTAGTGTCATGTTGACCAAAACTAACCAGCACAGGGGCAGAGGATCTGTGGGTCTGTGGATTTGAGGGGCTGAGAGGCCATGGGTGTGAAGTTTGCAGGTATGAGGGTTTGATGGTCTCAGGATAGAGGACTAAGGGTCTAAGTGTATAATGAGCTAAAGGTCTGTAGGTCTGTAGATCTGGGGAGACCTGGAGATTATGGAAGCTATGGAGCCCAAGTATCTGAGGGGTTATGGGACTGAGGACATAAAGGGCTGAGCATGGTAGTACATGCCTATAATGCCAGCACTTGGGGAGCTGAAGTAAGAATATTATCATGTGTCTGAGGCTGGTCTGTGCTATAGAGTTCCACACTAATATGGACTACAGAGTGAGATCTTGCAAAAAAAGAAAAAGAAAAGAGAATAGAAGAGCTTTGAAAGGCTCTTGAAAGCTGAATGATGCTGAAGGGCTGAGAGGCACTAAAGGCCTGACAGGCAGGGACAATGCTGGAAAAGTGCTCAGATGGCTAGAGACATGGAGACGTGTCTACCCTGGCCTCCCTTAGTGGCTGACCCATAAATCCAGATGCAGCCCTGCTTCCTAGTGAAAGTAGGTGGGGCTGAGCACCGTTTTTCTATGGTTCTCCCAGGAGAGGAGGTTATATCACTTCAGATGCCATATGTACACCCAGCACTCACCATGGACCATGGCTGTCCAACAGCATGTCCTGTAAGACCTCAGGGCTGCTCTGTCCTGTTGACACTGGAGCACCAAGAGCTATAATCCCAGTGGGTGAGGAAGGAGAGGCACAGGGCTGCTGAGGTATAAAGCCTGGGGACCATGAAAGCTACCTTGTACCAAGGACCAGCCTCAGTTTGCAGAGGGGTTCCTGAGAGAATGGGTATCTGGGAGTTTTGAAACAAACTACTCGAGGTCACATCATAAGTCCAGGCTGCTGGCCTATGTTCTGCTTGAGACAGCTTTTCCAATTGCTCTCTGTTTTTCTCTGCTTGAGACAGCTTTCTGTTGCTGTTCTAAAAACTTCCTGGAGAGCTCATCTCTTACAGATCAAAAGCTTAGTATTTTTTTTTTTTAAAGATTTGATTGTTCGCCGGGCCGTGGTGGCACACACCTTTAATCCCAGCACTTGGGAGGCAGAGACAGGTGGATTTCTGAGTTCGAGGCCAGCCTGGTCTACGAAGTGAGTTCCAGGACAGCCAGGTCTATACAGAGAAACCCTGTCTTGAAAAACAAACAAACAAAAAAAGATTTGATTGTTCATTGTATATATATATGAGTACACTGTAGCTGTCTTCAGACACACCAGAAGAATGCATTGGATCCTATTACAGATAGTTGTGAGCCACCATGTGGTTGCTGGGAATTGAACTCAGGACCTCTGGAAGAGCAGCCAGTGCTCTTAACCACTGAGCTATCTCTTCTGCACCCCCCCCCCCCATTTTTATTTTTTACAGTATTTTATTTATCAATTCAGTCATTAGTCCAGGTTCCCTTTTGATTATCCCATGAATCTTCATCCTAAGATCTCAGCCTCTTGATTCAGCACAAGCACAGATAAGGTAGCTGGGTGGAGCCGGGCAGTGGTGGCGCACGCCTTTAATCCCAGCACTTGGGAGGCAGAAGCAGGTGGATTTCTGAGTTCGAGGCCAGCCTGGTCTACAGAGTGAGCTCCAGAACAGCCAGGGCTACACAGAGAAACCCTGTCTTGAAAAACAAAAAACAAAACAAAAAACCAAAAAACAACAATAAAAAAAAGATAGCTGGATGGGATCTGGCTCTGAAATCGCCATTCCTACCATGCCTGGGCCTGGACCTTGAACTCAGGAATCTACCTGCCTTTGTAAGCATAAACAAAAACATTTAGCTGGGTGGGATCTTGCTTGTGATCACCTCTCCCTAAATCTCTTTATCTCCTTCCTTAGTTTCTTTCTGGCAAGCAGGCTCATAGTGCAGCTGCCGCTGTTCCTTTAGATCTGCAAAACTCCTTCTTCAGTTCATATTGCATTCTTATATTCCACTGTCTTAGTCAGGGTTTCTATTCCTGCACAAACACCATGCCCAGGAATCAAGTTGGGGAGGAAAGGGTTTATTCAGCTTACACTTCCACATTGCTGTTCATCACCAGAGGAAGTCAGGACTGGAATTCAAGCAGGCCAGGAAGCAAGAGCTGATGCAGAGGCCATAGAGGGATGTTCCTTACTGACTTGCTTCTCCTGGCTTGCTCAGTTTGCTTTCTTATAGAGCCCAAGACTACCAGCCCACAGATGGTACCACCCACAAGGGGCCCTCCCCCCTTGATCACTAACTGAGAAAATGCCTTACAGCTGGATCTCATGGAGGCATTTTCTCAACTGAAACTCCTTTCTCTGTGATAACTCCAGCTTGTGTCAAGTTGACACAAAACCAGCCAGTACATCCACATAGTTGAGAAATTGTATATTTTCAAACTCATGTTTTCAGCATTCTTTCCCGCAGCCTTAAGAGCTGTCCTGAAGATCACAACATTCTACCTGTTATGGTCTGACACCTCCACCCCCAGAAGAGCTGTAGCCATTTTGTTCCATGCCTGACAGCTATTTCAGATTGTTGCTATAACATGCTTGCCAGTCATTGGCACAGAGAAGTGACTTGGCTCAGATCAAGGACATGCTTGCTGACCACATTCCCTGTTTTGTTCTGTATGCTCTGAATGTTCTGTGTGAGGTTTGCTAATCTTAAGAAATTCCACAAAGCTTTACGTAGGACCCATCAAATCAAAGGTCAATATAAACCGTTATGTCTAAAATATCTTGAGTTGGAGCTGACCCCCCGGCAGCACTTCCTGCACCTGTTTAAGAACTCATTGTGGTTTTTGTGTGTTTTTCTTTTATAAGATGACAGAAAAAGATGTCTTTGGTCATAGTTCAGATAATTCTGAGCTATGTCTCTTGTCTGACCAGTGTTAGAGTGTGTGTTCAATAAACTATTCTTTTTTTTTTTTTTTTTTTTTTTTTTGAGGCAGGGTTTCTCTGTGTAGCCTTGGCTGTCCTGGAACTCACTCTGTAGACCAGGCTGGCCTCGAACTCAGAAATCCACCTGCTTCTGCCTCCCAAGTGCTGGGATTAAAGGCGTGTGCCACATCTGCCCGGCTCAATAAACTATTCTTGCTTAACTGAGATCAGTGTTCATACAGCTTGTGTGGCAATTCCTGAACCCCAACACTATCATTTTGCTGAGACATAGACACCCTTGCCTCCTAGACTTGTGCTGTCTTAGATATCATGAAGTCATTAACCTTGGCAGAGAGGACATTGCTCAAAGGAGGAATGTGAAAATATGTGCACTATTATACAAACAAGCCTTATGCCACAGCAACATCAACATTCACAGAGGACTCTGTCAGGGTCGGGAAACCATGTCATACTATTCCTTACACGGCAAGCTGGACTCAGCAGCCTTGGGTGTCCAGGGAAGTATGTTCATGGAGAACATTTCACTCCGACCGTGGGCTCTACATCTAGCCTATCTCTGGGTTGGTGTCCTGAGATCTCAGGTCTTGTCACCCACGTCAGACTAGGTCCTCAGGCCTCCTCTTTTAGTTTGTGGTCCCACAGTGCATTATCAGGGAATGATGGGTAGCATTGGCCAAGGCAGTGGCAGCCATACTGGGCACAGATATAGCATCTTTATTTTGCGATGTTCCAGGTAAGGGTGGACAAATCCTGGCCTTTAGTATGGTCAAGACCAGGTATTTAGAACTATGTGGAAACCAGGCTAGACTGGCTTGAGCTTGCTCAGTGGCTTGGCCAGAGGAGGGTAAAGGTGCTGCGGTGGCATTGGAAATCCGGTTCAGGCTGCTCTGGCCTGGGCTCCACAGAAATGAGGCGCTTGGCACCACGCTGGCTCAGTGGGATACAGTCAGAGACACGGACCTCCAGGGTTCGTCCCTCCCTGCAACAGGAAAAGCAGAGGGTCAGAGTGGTAGAGCTCTGTATACCCACATCCCCAAATGACCTCAGACTCACCCCTGGCAGTGTGCAGCCAGCATGCCCACCAGCTCCCCAATTCGATTGTCTAGTGGTGGCTGGGAACGGTGTAGACACACTACAAGATCATCATGGCCTTGGGCGTGGAGCACCACCAGCTGATCTCTTCCACTGGTCACACTCAGCCCTGTCACCTGAGAAGACAGCTTGGGGTCAGGGTCACATTAAGCCAACCACTTCTTTCCAGGAGGACTTTCCTGAACACCACCTGGGGAGCACTGCCCTTGGTGGAGTGTCCACTCCAGTGTCCAGCCACCCACTGCCACCCTTGCCTTCCGTCTCTGAGCCCTGCTGACAGAGGGAAAGATTGGCATGACATCATGCAGTAGAAGTGTGTGCCGTAATAGAACTTTAGATTCTTGTTGGAGGGTGCTGTTGTAACTGTGGAGCTGACGTTTGGTTTATCAGACTTTGGGAACAGTTTTATTGCCACACTGGCATATAGCCACTGTGTCACATAGGGTGACACCAGTGGTCCTTTGACTTTCACAGTAATAAAGTCACCGGGGGGTGGGAGACTCAGATGTAATATAGCCTGATCCCTGTCCCTGGCTTCTCCTCGCCCTATGAGAAAAAATATATTGGGAACAAAACTGCCATGCAAAGGACCAAGTAGCCATAGAGCCAGGCAAAGGAAGGGACAGGGTCCCAGAAGAGGTGGCTGAAAGCTATGGTGAGGGCTCAGATCTACACAGGCAAGAGACCCTCTAAAAAAAAAGCAAAGGCGGGCTGGTGAGATGGCTCAGCGGTTAAGAGCACTGACTGCTCTTCCAGAGGTCCTGAGTTCAATTCCCAGCAACCACATGGTGGCTCCAAACCATCTGTAATAGGATCTGATGCCCTCTTCTGGTGTGTCTGAAGACAGCTACAGTGTACTCATATAAATAAGATAAATAAATCTTTAAAAAAAAAAAAAAGAAAAGAAAAGAAAAATAAAAAAAGCAAAGGCAGAGAGAGAGAGGCACCATTTGGCTTGGCTGGAACACGAAGGCATGAAGTAGGGGAGGGGGTCAAGGTACTTGAGAGAGAAAGCCACTATAGGGTTTCAGAGGAGGGCTGCTGTCCATTGGCTAAGGATCATCTGGGTTATCTATCACTAGCAGATCCTGGAGAGGAGAGATAAAGGCTACGGGTCATATAACGTGTCTACAGTGCTCACCGCATCCAGAGGCACAGCCCGCATCACCCGGTACTGTCGTCTAGGTTCCAGTTTGTACAGATGCCGGTCTGTGAGCAGAAGGGCCCGGTCCCGGCTCTTACGGAAGCGATTCACCTGCAGAAAAGCTGCCTGAGCCCAGGCTGGCACTACCTATCCTTCTCCAGGCCCAGCAAGTCCTCCTTCTCTGTGTTCTTTCCTCACTGGCTGACCAAGGATGGTGGTTTCTAGTGTCAGAAGCCACCAGACCTGGGCAGAGGCTCTCTCAGGTCTCTACTGAATCCCTCCAGTCTTTGTCCCCATGACCTCCAGGCCAAGTAGTACCAACCTTGCGCACATGGCTGGAAAAAAGCACAGTTCCGAAGCCATCCTTCTCCCGAAGTGCCTTTAGTTGCTCAGCAAACAGACGGGAAGCTGTGGGGTTGTCAGTGTCCTGAGAACAGATGATAGAGAAAGGGTGTTTGGGATGGGGTCTGGGATCATGTTTGATTGACAGAAACACTCAGCAAAACACCACAACTAGGGAGCTGGAGAGATAGCCCAGTGGTTAAGAGCGCCGATTGCTCTTCCAAAGGTTGTGAGTTCAAATCCCAACAACCACGTGATGGCTCACAACCATCCATAATGAGATCTGATGCCCTCTTCTGGGGTGTCTGAAGACAGCTACAGCGAGCTGGGCCAGAGAGAGCAGGGGCCAGAGCAAGAAGAAAAAGTGTCTGAAGACAGCTACAATGTACTTACATATAATAAATAAACAAATCTTTAAAAAAAAAAAAAGAAACAAAAAACACCACAACTAGTCCAGTTTCTATGAGAGCAAAGGACACGGAACTTCACTGTTTTGACAGGCTAGCTGTCTCCTTTTCCTGTATACTAATCTGGCTGGCCTGGCCTATATGTGTAGTTCTAGAGAAAGCTTTTAGAAGGCAAGAATGGGTTACATGTCTCACCTAACCACACAGAGACCCAGAATGGTGTCATAGTTAGCATCAGTTGTCAACTTGACACACCTGAGAAGAGGGAATTTCAATTAAGGAATTGCTTCCACCAGATTGGCCTGTGGCCATGTCTATGTGGCATTTTCTTGGTTGCTAACTGATGTAGAAGGACCCTGTCCACCATGGGCGGTGTTATCCTTAGGCATGAGGTGCTAGTATGCCTAAAATGATAGCCGAGTAGGTCAGGGAGAATGAGCCAGTAAGCAGCATTTCTCCATGGTTTCTGCTTTAGACTCTGCCCTGGGTTTCTATGTTTGCTTCCCTGGATAATGTTCTGTAATCTGTAAACTGAAATGAAACTTTTTCTCTCTGAGATGTTTTTGGTCACAGTATTTATCACAGCAACAGAAGGCAAGCTACAAGAGATGGCAAACTTACAGCAGCCAGGTAAAAGTAAAGGGTAGCAGAAGTTTTGGTGTGTGTGTCTGTCTGTCTGTCTGTCTGTGCTTGTGCCTGATGGGGCACTGTAATTGAGAATATGAGGAACAGTTATACCTGAGAACACAGAACTTTCAGGAGTCAGGGACTGCTCAGCAGACTCCAGGAAGTGATATGGTTGAAAAATCCCAAAACCTGAAGCATGAACCCTTAGGACAGGGCCCAAAAGAGGGTTCAACAGGCCAGGCAACCCCAGGATGGACAGAATAGCTGGAAAAACCCACTGCAGTGCCAATTCTCAGCACCCCCATTGTCCTGGACCTGAGCAATACTCACAGAGGACAGGTAGTCTCGGGCCCAGGCCCGCCGGCAGCCCCAGTCCTGCCGCAATCCTTGCAAGGCCCCCATAGCAGCCACCTTGGCCTTGATCTGGGTCATGTCTGAAGGGGGGATGTTCTTCACTAACTGCCGTGCCCGCCACCTTGAAGAGGACAGGGATGAGAAGATGCCTGTGTCCTTAATCCGTTCTCTAGCCCTTTCCCCCAGAGAGTCTTTTTTTTTTTTTTTTTGGTTTCTCTGTGTAGCCCTGGCTGTCCTGGAACTCACTCTGTAGACCAGGCTGGCCTCAAACTCAGAAATCCACCTGCCTCTGCCTCCCAAGTGCTGGGATTAAAGGCGTGCGCCACCACTGCCCAGCACCATTTTTTAATCTGATGTTGACTGCTCTTTGGGTCCTAATCCCTGCCTACCTCCCTGACCTTGGTCCTTTGTACCCAGTGTTTGTAGCTAGGAGACAAGGTTTGCCCATAGCAATCAAGCATCTCCTGTTCTGACACTTGTTTTTTCTACTTCTACTCAGACTTCAGGTCTGTTCCAACATGGAGTCCTCGTTTTCCAATCTTGACTAGCTAGCTTCCCTTGTGATGATCATGACACTGGCCCAGCTCAGTGACAGGACGGTCATGGTACATGGATGGCCAGTTAATGTCACTCAGCCCTATCTTCCTGCTGATTAAGGGTGGGGGTCCAGTGATGTGTCTCCCAGTCAGGCTCAAGTATTCAAAGGACACTGGCTGAGTGGGAAATCGTACGGTACCTGCTGAAGAGAACATGGCAAGTGTCCTGGAACGGCTGCAGCACAGCAGGAGGTGTTGGCCACACCAGGTCACGGCCATAGAGTGGGGGCTGCCGTGCAGCCTGGAACCGGCGCTGTAGTTCAATCACATGAGCTCGCACCTTGTGCCTCCGGAACCAGCGCATGATGGTGTAGATGGCCCTTAGTCGCCGGCAGCGCCACCTAGCCAGGGTGCCCCGCCAAGCCTGGATGGAACACATGGAATAGACATGGGGTCGTTACCAGCAAGGGACTAGCCTCCTGATTCTAGGTATGACCCTTAATCTTTCCTGAGTACGTCCCAGCTTGTCTCTGAGAAGGCTGGCTCCCATGCCTTCTACTCTTTAGAGCCAGTTCTGTCTGGAGGCTTGTTCTTGGGTAGGCATGTGGCACTGGAGGACAGACAAACTCTGCTCAGTACTCGGTAGTCTCTCAGAAAAGAGGAGCTCACGGATATCAGACCTTGTAAGCTGGCCCTTGTAGACGCCCTAGGAAGAAAGCTTGTGTGGGAGCAAGGAGAGAGGGGATGGAGATCTCCATGGAGACAGAGTGACATCCCCAGAATGTGACCATCCGAACTCAGACTGAACATCCTACAAGACAAGTATCCAGGGACCCACACACAACTTCAAAATATCAGGAACACCATCAGAAGTGGAATAGGGGAGGCATATCCTGCACGACCGGTATGGACACCTGTCCCCACCATGGCGGCTGTCCAGTTAGCCCCTCTCCTCTCACCTTCTGCAGCAGCAATACAATGATAGGGATCAGGCGGGCTCGGCTCTGCTCCAGAGTGACCAGCGTCCTCGGGGATCGGATGAACAGCTTGCTGTGGCCAAAGGCCACGTCCCCTTGCAGGCCATGCTGCTCCAGAAGGGCGCTCACCGCCTCCCTGTCAGAGCCCAGCAGGTGGTTGGGCCACGTGTACTCACAGGTCATCTTGTACCTGTCACCACAGGACACGATGGTGGGTACTTGGCATCAGGCAGTACACACGAGTCCCCCTCCCTCACCAGCCCTGGGAAGAATGTAGGGTTACAAGGAATTCTCAGAACTGAAATCATGCCAGCATGCTATGGTGCCGTGGGCACGCCCTCACCATGTTTCCTCCTATGCCTGCTGCTTGTGTCCTCACATATAAGCGTGCACATGTACACATGTTCACACACACATCTTCCCCAGATTTCCTCACAGACATTTTGGTGCTTTGGGGCTGGAGATGCACTGGCTCTAACTTGCATTATGATGCAAGACATTATTTAGGGTCTCTCTGCTCCTACCCCCTAAATTCCACACAGAGGCCAGGGCTCACATTGTAATGGGTATGGGAGCCTGTACCTGAGCAGGAATCGAGGATAGGGTTGCCGGGAAGCAAAGCCAGCCCTTCGAACCCTCACATTCTCCAGTAGTCCCAGGTATTCGACCTGGTGACGACAGTGGGCTTCATCGAGCCGCCCAGCCACCTTGTCTTCGTTGGGTTTGATGCAGCGGACATAGAAGGGCTCCTATAGTAACAGAGAATGCTTAGGGGCCTAAGCCAGCCATTTCTGTGGCTTCTGCCTCAAGAAGTCAGGGCTTCTCTGGTCCCCAAGAGCCTGGGATAGCAGAGTTGGGACAATTGAAATAAATCACTGCAGAACAAGGGCCCCAGAGGCCTGGAGCCTAGCCAGGGCTCAGAGCTAGGCCTTTCCAGAAGGAGATAGGAACCCCTCCACCCCCACTTCTTCCCATCTTCCCAGAGAGGTTGCCATTTCTGGATGTTCTGTGGTTAACACACCCTTCCGTACTCTCCACCAAGTGCTCCTCTGACTTTTGGCCTGGAGCTCCTCAAGAAAGCTTGGTGCCAATTTCCTGTCAGCTTACCCAGGAGGCAGTGAGTTAGGACTATGCTGGTTTCAAAGTCTGCAGGTGGATTTCTGAGTTCGAGGCCAGCCTGGTCTACAGAGTGAGTTCCAGGACAGCCAGAGCTGCACAGAGAAACCCTGTCTCGAAAAACCGAAAAACCAAAACAAAAAAAGAATGCCCTCCATGATGTGTGCCCAGGGCACAGAGAAGGAGTTGAAAGGTCATACCTTGGAGGCCAAGTTCTCCACCAAAGCAACCATGGAATTCTTAAAGAGCGTGCCAGCTGTCAGGGGACGCTTGGTCACTTCTGTGATGTCTTGCTTCCCGTCTGGCCACATGGCTCGCAAGGTGGGATCCACACTGAAGACATGTGCTATATTTACCCAGATATCCTGGCAGAGCAAAGCCCACCTGACCCAATATGCTACATAGTTTTAGTCCTGAACCTCAGGCTGTCTGTGAGTTAAGTAGGGATTAGACCCTAGAGTCCCTGAAGAACCTAATCCTGGCCCAGCAAGCCACACTCACCTATTGTACAGAAGCCGTTTGAAGTCCTGGAAGAGAGAGTCTCTATTCTTGTCAATGAAGCCTTCCACAGAGTACCTGACCAAGACCAGAGTGCAAGAGTAGATTAAGGGCCAGGCTACCAAGAAGGCCTCCACCTTCTGCCACCTATCTCTAATTTCCTGGCTTAGTTTCTTTCAGCCTGCTACTGTCTGCTGGGTCCCTCACATCTGCATTCTCCTTGTCACCTACACCTGTTCTCCTCAGGATAAGTTTCCCTCCTGGGAAAGGACTCAGAGGTTAAGGCCCCAGGTCTGGAGCTAAGCATCCCAGCACTTATCCTACCTCTTCCATGTGAGCACTGGGTGGTGTTGGAAAAGCTAGCCAATCTCTCTGCTCCTCCCTGTATACTAAATGCTTGAACCAAGTCTACTGAGTTTCTACAAATACCAGCAATTACAGTTATCATGAACTTCAACTTTGTGACATAAAAGCCTCAGAATAATCATCTGGTTCTTGGACTACTAGAAAGTTTACTGACAAATATTGGCTCTGCTTGTCGCACCAGTGAAGATTAAAGGTGTGGATTACTGTGAACAGGTATATGATTGTCTATTTCCTCTCCTTGGGAAGCTTACATCAAACATTATATTTTTCTAAGTTGCCACAAACCCACTTTAGAGAGAAATGAGAGATAAATTATCAGTTGTCATGACAACTCCAAGAAGAAAATCTAGGCTTCCATGCTCAGAGGCAGTTTGCTGGGTAGTTTTTGTCGAGATGACACAAGCCAGAGTTGTCTGAGAACTGGGAACCTTAATTAAGAAAATGACCCCATCAGATTGTAGGCAAGTCTGTGGTACATTTTCTTTTGTATAATTTTTAAAAGACTCAATCGTTTATCTTTATTTTATTGTATGGGTGTGTCTGCACACTGCTTGTGTCTATGGTACCCACAGAGACCAGAAGAAGGCAGCACATCCCCTAGGCCTAGAGTTACAGACAATTGTAAGCTGTCACGGAGGTTCTGGGACTCAAACCCAAGTTCTCTAGGGGAGCAGACAATGCTCCTAAGCACCAAGCCATCCCTCTAGCCCTGGGACATTTTCTTGATTGATGTGAGAGAGCACAGACCACTGTGAGCAGAACCGTCCCTGGGAAGGTGACCTTGAGTTATGTAAGGAAGCAGGCTGAGGGGGCCAAGGTAAGCAAGCCAGCAAGCATCATTTCGCCATGGCCCGTGCTTCCGTTCCCACCCCTGTTTCTCTCAGTGATGAACTGCAAACGGAGTATGCGACTGAAATAAACCTTTTCCTCCTGAAGTTGCTTTTGGTCATTGTCTTTATCATAGCAATAGAAAGCAAACTAGGAAAGGTGTCTGGGGACTGCAGTGAGCCCTCACCTGGGGACTAGTTATAAATGCAGGATCTTGACCAGGACATGGTGGTGCACATACATAATCCCAGCAACTGCAAGGCTGAGGTGGGAGAACCACAGGTTCTGGGTCAGACTGGGCTCTGTAATAACAACCTATGTAGACCATATAAAGGCTGGGGATGCTGCTCACTAGCACAGCGCCTGTATATCATGCACGCAAGGCCGCAAGTTTGGTCTTCAGAACCAAAAAAGAAAGAAGAAATAAAGGAGGGAAGGAAGGGGAGGAGAAGGGAAGAGGAGCAGGGAAGGGAAAGGAAGAAAGGGAAGAAAAAGGGAAAAAAGGAAATGCAGGATTCTGGTTTTCTGGGGTTCACCTTTCAACTTGAAAGTCCCTCAAATAACCCTCAGGAGCGGGTATTTTGTTGTTAGTTTTTCTGTTGTTCTTGTTAACAGAGCCTCCCATTATGTAGCCCTGGCTGTCCTGGAAGCCAGTATGTAAAATAGGATGGCCTTGAACTTACAGACATCTGCCTCTTTCTGCCTTCCAAGTGCTGGGATTAAAGACATGTGCCACCATGCCTGGTTTGACCTGGGTATTTTAAAAGAGCTTTTAGATGCACACAGCTGGGGTGAGACATACAATTTTGTGCCTTTCCCGTATCGTATCTATGCTTCTTGGGACTTAGGGTGGGACTTACGTGACATCCCCTGCATAGTGTTTGATCTGGAAGTCTCGGCCAAACTCCATGGTTTTGTCCGTAGGGCAAAGCTATGGGACAGGCCAAGGTAAGACACAGACAATGGGGGCAACTTTGTAGTTTACACGAAGGGACAATCCTGCAATCACCCTTGCTGGACAGAGGTGACTGTGATTTTAGTGCCCTCAGGCTAGGTTGGCCAAGAACCCCATGAGGCATGAGCATGTGTGTTTGTCCCACCCTCTGTGCTGCCATAGCATGGGGACAGCTAGAACACCTGGCGGCTGGAATAGTGTGGGTGGTGGCGGTGGTGCGTGTCCAGGGTCTGCAGGAAGATTCGGTCGGTGATGGGGCCTGCCGTGCTGCAGGCTTCGTCTAGCACAGCCAGGATGCCTCGGCGGGGCTGCTCTACCAGTTCCACAATGGTGGCGTTGTTGAAGTACTGGATCTGGAGTGGAGACCGCCAGAGGGAGGCTCTAGGAAAGCTCCCGACACCAGCCAGTCATGTCCCCGCACACGGAGCTGGCTTAGAGCCCTCCAGGTCATGGGAGGCTCCTAAGGCCCCTTCCTCCCTGACTGCCACCAGCCCCCCTCCCCCAGCCCAGCTGCCGCGCTCACGCTCTGCCAGGTGATGCCCTCTCGTTCATATTCCTCCTGCTCTTGCTTCAGGATAAGCTGGATAAAGAGCTGCTGGAGCTTCTCGTTGCAGTAGTTGATGCAGAACTGCTCAAAGCTGGGGGTAGGGTGGGACCTTAGAGGGGTTTTCACTCCTTGGGAGGTAGTGATGGACAGCTGTCTCTCTTCTAATGTCTCTGCACTGTAGGTTATGAACTCCCCACCCTAACACCCCATGCCCCAGAATGGACTTGGGAGCCACCATCAAGAGAAGTGAAGGGCTGGGTGCGGTGGCTCACGTCTTTAACCCTAGCACTTGGGAGGCAAAGGCAGATGGATCTCTGTGAGGTCAAGGTCACCCTGGTCTACAAAGCGAGTCCAGGACAGCCAGGACTCTGTTACATATGTCTGGAAAAACAAAACAGAAAACAAGCAAACAAAAATGAGAGAGCGAGAGAGAAAGAGAGAGAAAGAGAGAGAGAGAGAGAGAGAGAGAGAGAGAGAGAGAGAGAGAGAGAGAGAGGTGAGCCCCCAAATTTTGCCTACCATCAAGTTACCTAAATGACTGAGGGCACAGACAAGCAAACTTAGAGTACTCAAGGACCAGCAGGAAAATCTAAACATTTCTTCCTCCAAAGTTTCTGGTGGCCACAGTGGTTACAGGGTCAAAGGTACAGATGGAGTTGGCTGGGTTGCCTACCTGTTGACAGGGAACACCTCAAATCCGTAGATGTCCAGCACCCCAATGACAGTGTCCTTGCCATCACGCCGAGGGTCACGGTCCCGGGGTTCCATGATGCCATTGATCTTGTCCACAACCCACTCAAACAATCGCTGGTACATCGCCTGGAGCAGATCATGGTTTTTGTGCTACCAGGCCACTGTCCTATCACACCACCATGTTTTCTCCCTCCAACTACTCTGAGAATACCTTTGCACAGGCATCCCGGGCATAGCTGGCCTCAGCCACACTGTGGCTTTTCTCAATGACTTCTCGGCCTCCCGAAGCCACTGTTCGAGCCAGCAGGGTTCGAAGAACAAGGTCTCTGGGGGTGGCTGTCAGCTTGGCCACATATCCTACCAGAGCCTCATCAGCCACTTCCAGGCCTCCTTTCTGTGGTCCATTTTCCTCTGTCTCCACAAACTCGATGTTTCCCTGGTGATGAAGGGACCATGAACAGGTTAGGCTCCATGTCTCCAAGGAGTCGAGCTCTCCTTTGGATGGAGAGAGGGAAGGAAGGCAGAGCATGTGGGTATGGAAGACACAGCTTCCACTTAGACGGTACTATCTACTAATCACTGTGGACCACAGACATGGCAACTAAGGCCTTCAACTGGGGCCTCTCAAAGAGAACTGAAGCTGAAAGTTGCTGAGGAACAGCTATCAGGCCGAGGTGCCAAGTCTTGCTCTTCAAGGCTCAGCCATAAAGGAGCACAGCCTCTTCCAGACCCCTCCTGGGCATCGCCACCTCAGACTCAGCCGAGGAGGGAGGCAGCTCAGCAGGAATATCCCAACTGAGTCCAATCCTTCCCCTCTGGAGGTTCCCAGGCAGGGACTTAGCCCTTCCAGGTCTTCCAGGCCAAGCTCACCAGGTGCAATATGGCGGCTAGGATGCGATGGATGGATTCTACCTCCTCGGGACTGAAGCCAATGACCCTCATGGCCTCCAGGACTCCTTGGTGGCTCTTCTCATCACTGTCCAAGGCCTAGGGGAGAAGGTGCTTACCACACAGGCTAACGTGGGCCCAGGAAACCTGCCCTAACAGATCTCCATCTCTGGTACCTACTCACCCCATCCCTCTCCTCTACGAATTCCTGTTCTTTCAACCCTGGCACTTGCTCATCCCATATCTGGTCTAAGCCAATCACTGTCTAGTCCCTGAGTCTGACTGAGACCTGTACCCCTTGCCCTCACATTGTGCACACCCATGTTGAGTCCAGCTCCCTGGCGCGTGAAATTATACACAGCAGGATTTCTCTCCAGATGCAGTCCTTGCAGCTCTTGGTCCTCACTGCCTCGAAGCAACTGAAGGGCAGAGAAGTTCTTTAGTCTGGAACTGGGTTCCAAGGACCCTCTTCTACCAATCCCACCCCACAACAGAAACAGGATGACTCAGACACAGAACCCATAGAAAAAACTGCCAATGTCCCAAGGCACTCTTCATATTCTCTGAGTGTCCAATGTTGGGGACATCTCCGTTCCCAAGGATCTCCCACCCTTTGGTATCTGGGGTAAGGTATTATGTTTGGGATAGAGGTTAGAGGAATAAATTAGTGATTGGGGGCAGGTTAGTGTGGGATAGAGAGGGAAAACTGGGGGTCATGAGGAAGGGACGGAGGACAGGTCTAGCCTCCTGCCCCTCTCTGCTTCTCCTGTTTGCTAACTCTCATCCTTCTCCACTCACAGAGGCTTACCTGGTAGAAGGCATGGAAGTTTCTCTCACCCACATGCTGCTTGAGAACCCTAGACTGAGGCAAGAGGGGTGGTTGGATTCCAGTCTGGGAGGGTGTCTGCACCAGGGACCCCATCACATGTTACCAGGTGGAAAGCAGCCTGGGAGAAAGAATGCTGGGACACAGGGACACTGAAGCCCAGGGAAGAGCCACTGAGAAGACTTGTTTTCCTAGTATGCAACATCAAGCCAGTACACTCCCAATCCCTGGGCCTTTCATGGAGGGGAAGGGTCTCTGCAGCCACGCTGCCCACCTTCTCTAGCAGGTAGCTGTGGATGTGCCCTCCAACAGGCTCCCCCTTGAAGTCGAAGTTGATGTCCATGTACTTGCCAAAGCGGCTGGAGTTGTGGTTGCGATTGGTGCGGGCATTGCCAAAGGCTTCCAGCACACAGGTAGACTTGAGAAGCACATCCTTTACCCTGTGGGCAGAGGGGCTGGGGCTCAGTGCAAACATCCCTAGCTAGAAAACAATCATAGCATCTCAGGATGGGCCAGGAAGCTGAGATGACTGTGAGGGACTGAGTGGTCCACCTTGTTCAGAGTTTCCCCGGTGCTGAGACCTGGGAGTATCCAGCTTGCTGGTGTCACATGCATTATGTATGTGTAGCTTTGAGCCCAGGACAGGTGCTCAGCAAATGCTATGTGCTGTTTCTTGTGCCCATTCCCCATGACCCATCCGTTTTGCAGTACATCTTTCACTACAGATAGTAGTGATGGTTACATGCGGGTGGACTGACATTCCTGCAAGCATACCGTAAGCCCCGACTATAACATCACTACAGGAAGAGACAGGCTAAGACTTCTGCAGGGTCTGTATGGGGAGTAGAAGGCAGGGCAGACCAGCCTGTTTCTTGGATCGGGCAGCTGGAATTTGTCTGCCTGACCCTCTCACTAGGTTGGCAATTTCTTCAGGCTTCTGTGGGCTCCCCAAGATGTTTCCTGTCCTGCTTTGAGACATTTTTGATAACTACCTGTTGATACCACCCCCTCCCCAATTGGCAGTGTACGTACCTTGGCTGGATCTCACCTCCCACATCTGAAAGGTCCTGGGTGTGGCCTTAGAATTCGGGAGCATCCTAGAGTCTTCCCAACAGAGAGTGGCTTAAGCTGGCCTTTACCTTTCTTTTTTCTCTTTCTTCCTTCCTTCTTTTTTTTTTTTTTTCCTTTTTTCCTTTCTAGTCCAAGGCCCTTCCCCTAGCAAAGAAGCTTCAACCCAGCTGGGACCCCCAAGTGCTCACCTCTCTACCTCAGCCCTCTGGCTTGGGTTGGTGACAGCAGCAATGTACTGCATGATGTGCTTGCTGGCTTCTGTCTTCCCTGCCCCACTCTCCCCTGCCGAGAAGACAGGAAATGATAGAACCAACTGGGTTGGGTACCACTAGCCCAGATCCTTGTTCCAGTCCATCCCATAGATGTGGAAGCACCATCACCCTCATTTATTAGTGAGGCATGGCTTTGGCACCTGGTTCACCGGGACAGGTACCTGAGATGACGATGCAGGTGTCTCTAGATCTGCGCTTCATTGCTTTGTAAGCAGCATTGGCCACAGCGTAAAGATGAGGTGGTCGCTCATAGAGCTCACGGCCCTGGTACTTGGCAATGACCTCTGGCCCATACAATGGCAGTTCCTGGTAGGGGTTCACGGACACCAGCACCTCACCAATGTAGGTATAGATACGGCCCTTCTCAAACCTGGGTATAGTAGAACAAGACCTCTATATTCAGATCTACGAGAGGCTCACATGGGAGGCCTCAACCAGTCAGCACCCCCTCCCAGAAAGATCATAGAGAAGAGAAAAGGGACCTCGCTGACTTAAGCTGAGCCACCCAGAGCAGTCCTCAGCACAGTGCAAAGGGTGTGGTCCACACTGCTCTCTGCCAGGATTCTCAGGTCTCAGGAACCAGGAATATCCATTCCACAAAGAACCCTGGGTCTTTCACAAGAATCAGGGCTGGTCCCAAGTGACCCCTGCAGGGCAGTTGGGCTGACTGAGAAAAGGGGATTCTTCCAGAGAGGGGGGCCTTGGTTGTTTCCTGTCTCAGAGTCTAGGCGGGACCAGATCCGGAAGGAGACTCGCCCTGCCCCACCCAAATCATAGGGTGGTGATTTGCTAGTCTTTGCACCCCCCAGCCATGGCCACTGCCCTCTCCAACACATCTCAGACTCCTCCACCCTTCCGTTTACTAACTAAGTTATGAGCAGGAGCCCAGGGCTGTACCTCTCTTGGTTTTGTGCTCTGGGAGGAGTACTGGCCTGCATGCTCCTTGGGGCCCCAACTGTCCTTGGTGTGTGGGGCCCGCCCAACCCCAGGCAGGCCTCTTCAGGGTTCCTCTTTCTCTGCCCCTCCGACAAGTTACTCCCAGGGACTACAAGTTGTGAGACCTGAAGTCACTGTCCTCTTAGGCTCAGCATACAACGCAGGGAGAGCATGCTTGTGCGCTTGCTTTTCACTAGAATGAGGTAGGTGAACAAAGCATTGAACTAATTTCCTGGATAGCTCTCTCCATGTGTCAGCCTGGGACCTCCATCTCTGTGCCTCGTGAGATTCCTGGTCCTCAATTGCTCTCTAAGGACCTAGCGCACAGGAGACCTCCCTAGGAGGCGGGTATGAAGGGCATGAGGTCCCTTCATGCCCGCACAAGGCTATTTGCCATGCTATGCTTCTAGCTCCTGGACCCCTCCCTGCCTTTTTCAGTGAGAAAGCAGGCTGCAGTGTCAATTCTACTAGTCATAGCCTGTGACCCCTCCCATGAACAACTCCCAACCCAGAGCATCTTGTCAACTTGCTTCATTGCGATTCTAGGGTGGGGCCCACTTCATTTTGGAGTTCCTAAGGAAACTCAAGTCAGGTCTCACAGGAGACCCAGGAAAGAAGCATCAGCAGGTTCCAGAGAGGAAATGTAATGTAGTCCCTGGTCCCCATGCCTTTGCCCATCTTTCTCAGGGGTTATCACAGTCTGGGCCTGTCAGCTAAGGTGTGGTGAGGATGAGTGGGCAGCTCCATTTCTGACAGCTGGTTACTTTCTGAGTAGCCATTATCTCCTGGAGATGCTATCATTTCAGCCTATATTGTCTAGCTATGTGTAGCCCTGTCCCCATTCCTGACCAAGGGACCAGGGTACCTTCTGCGCTTTTCTCAGGTCTGCGTGGATGAGATGGAGGAAAGGAAGGAAACCCAGTACCCCCCTCACCCCCACCTCACATCTACCTGAGCTGTAGGTTCTTCATGAACTCCTCCATTGTCAGTTGGTCCAAAAGCACAAAGTCTGGTTTCCCACACTCAGGACCTTCTTCGTCCTCCATCCTGCCCACTGGAAGCATCCAGGCCAAGGCACCAGAGCTTTCTGTACAGAGGTGAAGGGGAAGACAGAAAGGGGAGGCCCAGCCCTGCTAAACTCCTACAGTACTTCAGTAAAGTAGGAAGTGGGTTCTGCCGGGGGAGTTTGGCCCTGCCCACTTGCTACTACTCCCTTGCCTGGGTGCTTCAGGCACTGTTTCCTGCTCCCTGGCCCACAAGGTCTATACCTAACTGTTTGTTCTGATGGGATCTTTATTGGCCTCCTCAAAGCTCTTCCCAAGCTAGGTATGGTGGCACATGCTTGTAAACCCAAGCACTCCAAAGATTAAGAGCAGGCTGGAATTCCCCCTCCTCTTGCCCCCCCCCCTTTCCTCTATCTCTGTAGTCCAAGTTGCCCAGCAAAAGAGATGATTCTTCTAAAACTTTTGTTTGTTTGGTTTTTTTTGTTTTTTTTTTCGAGACAGGGTTTCTCTGTGTAGCCCTTGCTGTCCTGGAACTCACTCTGTAGACCAAGCTGGCCTCGAACTCAAATCCACCTGCTTCTGCCTCCCAAGTGCTGGGATTAAAGGCGTGCGTCACCACCGCCCGGCTCTTTTAAAATTTTTAAACATCTATTTTGTGTATGAGTGCTTTGCCTACATATGTAAGTGTACCATGTGCATGCCGTATGTCTTCAGAGGGCTAGACAGCTGTAAACTGCAGACCTTTGGAGAAGCAGTCAGTGCTCTTAACTTCTGAGCCATCTCTCCAGCCCAACAGATATTTCTTGGCCCCTCGTGGTTACCCAGCTGTACTTCTGCTGCCCCAGAGCTCAACATTGGCCAGGGGTGGCTTCAATAGAGTTTAAACCATAAAGACTTCCTCCTGACCCAGCAGATGAGGCAGTGGTGGGGACTCAGCATCCTGCAACTCCTCGCCAGTGACAAGGGAGGAGAGGTGTGCACTATGCAGCCCTCCAGTGGGCTAGCCTTTGGTAGGACCCTCTTGCATATGCTCAGCTTTGTTCTTTCATCCAGCCTCTGAGATAAGACCATTATCTCTTGGCGCTCTGGGGCCTCATCTTAGCTCTCACAGGTCTCAGCTCTTTGTTGAGCTTGTAGATTAGTGGTACATTGAAAAATGGCTAGGTGACCACTCAGGTTTCTCTGTGTCCTCCCTCCTGATTACAGGGTCTGCCAGTGGGCAGCTTTCTCTGCTCTTCTCGTATGGTGGTAGGCCCACGTTCCCAAATATGACTTATTTGCAGGCCAACTTTGAGAGACTTTGTGTGCACAGATATCTGACAATTGTATTTTGTTTTGTTTTTGCTTTGCTTTTTGAGACAGCATTTCTGTGTAGCCCTGGAGCTCGCTCTGTAGACCTGGCTCACCTCAAACTCAGAGATCTGCCTGCCTCTGCCTCCCACGTGCTGGGATTAAAGGTGTTCTCCATCACCATCTGCTGACTATTGTATTTCAACCATTGCATTTGGTTTTTAAAATTGTTTGATAATGCAGCATATCTAATGACGTTGTAAGTTCTAATCCACCATGTGGTAAAAGCAGGTATTATTAGTGATAAGATGAGCCACTGGCCAAAACTGTCCCAGATCCTGTAGTAGGACTCTGGCTCCTTCCTGGGGCAGTACAGCCCTTAAGCCCCAGCCAGCCTGCTTCCCTGTAAACCTAGCATGAGAGCATTCTGTCTGCAGCCTCCTGGAGTGGTGCTTTGGTAGGGTTTCCCCAACTCGGGGATTCCCACCCTTGGGTTTCACTTGGAAAAACCCCAGGCCTTAAAAAGCTCTGGGACTTGTGGTGATTCAAACAAGAAGGGACGTGGGTGAGACTCTGTAATCATCAAAATTACCTGTCGCCGCCAGGCAGTGGTGGCACATGCCTTTAATCCCAGCACTTGGGAGGCAGAGGCAAGTGGATTTCTGAGTTCGAGGCTAGCCTGGTCTACACAGAGAAACCCTGTCTCAAAAAAAAAAAAGAGACGACACATTAATTTCTCCCTGGATTGAACCAACTATGGGCCCTTTCTGTACCAAACCCAGAGGCTCCAGTTTTAAGAGAAGGGCTGGTCAGGTGCTACCTACTTGAAGCTCCCTCATGGCACGGTCCTTATGTCAAACTTGCAGGGCACAGCAAACTTGCAGATAGGGCAATAGGGTGGAGCCACCACCCACTGCAGTCTGCTAGGGGCCGAGGAAAGAAACCCTGACAGTTTTACTGTCTAGTTTAGTGGCAAATTGACCATCTATGGCTGTTTGTGTGTAATTTAATGAGTGCTGTCTTCATGCACATCAGAAGAGGAAACATCCCAATTCGAATGGTCGTGAGCCACCACAGGATTGCTGGGAAGTAAACTCAGGACCTCTGTAAGAGCAGTCTGTTCTTTTTTTTTTTTTAAAGTATTTATTTATATGTAAGTACACTGTAGCTGTCTTCAGGCACCCCAGAAGAGGGCATCAGATCCCATTACGGATGGCTGTGAGCCACCATGTGGTTGCTGGGATTTGAACTCACGACCTTCAGAAGAGCAGCCAGCGCTCTTAACCGCTGAGTCATCTCTCTAGACCATGAACAGTCTGTTCTTAACTGTTAACCACTGAGCCCTGAGCAGTCTGTTCTTAACTGCCATCTCTCTAGACCATGAACCATAGCTTTTTATCTACTTTTAAAGTTTGTGTGTGTGTGTGTGTGTGTGTGTGCATTTGGGGTGCAGGAGTTGATGGTCTCTCCTGTTTGGGTAGTTTTTGTGTCTAATAGGGATGTGGGCGTCTGGCATCTTCACTCACTGTACCTCCAATGGCCAATTTTGCCAGGCCTTGCCCATTACATTTCCTATAATTCCTGTGTAAACTAGCCTGTGGGCATACCCATGGACAGACTATACTTTTAGGCTGAATAGTTGACACTCGGGACTATCCCTCACTTGGCTTCCTATTCTCAATCCTGACACTTAATTACTGGTATATGAAGAGGAAGATGGATTTTCAAAAAACATTCAAAATTTTTATGTACCTTGCCTCCAATTGTCTTGTGCACTGGTGCCCAAGGAGGCTGGGGTCATATCCCCTGGCTAGGAATGGCTGAGCCATATGGGTGCTAGGAACTGAACCCAGGCAAGCAGCCTTGCCTGTCCTGGAACTCACTCTGCAAACCAGGCTGGTCTCAAACTCATGGGAGATCTGCCTACCTCTCCACAGAGATTAAAGGAGTGCCCAACCAAGCTAAACTATGTACCCTGGGATGGGAAGAGACAGGGACGCCAGGTTATCTTCTAGAACTGCAGTTACAACTGCCTGATACAGGTGCTGAAGCACATATCCTTCACTGCTAAGCCCTCAACTCCAGTTTCTGTCAGTTAAGAGCAGATCCTCAGGACCTCAGGATCCAGGCCCTCCGTACCTCATCCCCAAAGCCTTGACGTGACCACCACTCCAGGGCCCCTCATCCATTCAACCAAGTGTAAGTTCCAAACGGTCATTACAAGCGCATATCCAGGCCCAAGGCGGCAGGCATATGGAATCATATGTGCGTGGTGTGTGTGAGGACGGAAAGGCACCCTGAGCCGCCACCAGAGCCTGTTTGTTTTTGGCACATATAACGTGGAAAGAAAAGGGGCTAAGACAAAATCATAGATAAAAAAACCACATTTTAAAATTTTTTTTGAGACTGGGTGGGTCTTTTGTAACCAGGGCCAGCACGATCTTCTTGCTTCTGACTAGCAGGCGTGTTTTCCTCTAGGTGACTACAATACCCACGGTTTATTCTATTCGGATGTCAGACAATAGGCACAGCTGGGTTCCTTATTGAAAACCTGAAGAGGGCTGGGAGGACAAACATGTAGAATCAAGCTTGGGCCAAGAACCAGAAACCACGGATTCCTTTTTAGAAGGGAGACCTGATCAACTCAGCTGGAGTCTCATTTCTGCATCTGCAAAGATTAGAAACACCAAGTTATGCTGTGAAAACGAAGAACCATCACAAGACTAAGGGCGGCTATAAATGCCCACTGCCGCGAGGGGCAGTAACAAAGCCCAACCAGAACTTTTGAGCCCTGACTGCACCCCCAGTGAGCCAATAGGCCCGTGGCCCACTCTGTAGCAGCCCACTTCCATTCCAGCTAGACACATGACCTCCTCATGCACACTATGCTGAAATCAAATCAGAGGCAAATGTCATCTACAAGAATCAGGACCCAGGAAGTCTATTTCGAAATAGTTTCGTAAGCTTCAACACAGCTAACCTTTCTGATATTTAATCACATGACATATAACACGGAAAGTCACAGGTTTCTTATTTTTAAGCACGCTTTTTTTTTTTTTTAGCCAGGTGACTGAGTCATGGACAACTACTAGGTCAGACAGAAGTGGAGCCTGAGCTTTCTGGCACAGGTCCGCAATCCAAACTCTAGGGAGGTGGAAGCTGGAGATCAGGAGTTCAAAGCCATCCTTGGCTACATAGCAACTTTGAGACCAGCCTAATTTACAGGAGACACTACCTCAAAAAAGAAACAAAAACCCAGATGTGACCGAGAGTGTCTTCTTGCACCCTTACCTCTTCGGTGGAAGTTCCACGAAACAGCTCGATGGCTTCTGAAGGGCTATCACGTCCCTTCTAGCTCCAGCATCTTAGGTTTTCTAGACTGAAGGAAGAGTCAGTGAGCGGAACACATAGTACTAAGCTGAAAACAGTCCATATACCATTTACCCTGCAGCTTCCATAACAAGAGCAGGACATTTCCCTTCAAGGCAACTTCAGAAAACAACATAGGCTGTAGGTCTGGAGACGCCTGCTATCAAATGTCAACTTGACAACCCTGGACATACAACCACTTCACACAGTAATGTGTCAAATACCTGGACAGCCTCAGCAGGTAAGGGCACTTGCCTTATTAACTACCCGAGTTTAATCTCCAGGCCCCACATGGTGGGAAAGGAGAAAACCAATTCCTGTAAGTTGTCCTCTGACCTCCATGTTCTATGCCATTCAAGGATGTTAGCATTCTGTCTAAACTCCACCCCACAGTAACCTAGCAACAGCTAGGTATGCTCCTCCCCACAGTTGCCTGGTAACAGCCAGGTAGGCCTGGCCCACTATAAAAGGGGCTGCTTGCCCCTCCTCTATCTTATCTTTCTCTTGCCTCTCTCTTACATCTCTTATCTCTTACCTCTCCCCATGTGGTTATGGCCGGCATCCACCTCTCTACTTCTCTACCTCTACTACCCTCTTAACTCCCCTCCCCATGCCCTAAATAAACTCTATTTCTATACTATACCTTCACGTGTGTCTGGTCCCTCTGGGGGAAGGGATGCCTGGGCTTGGGCCTACTGAGCACACCCTTCCCCCACACCTCCCTATAGCTCCATAACATATATCTTATGTTTTTATAAACACATCAATGGGTCCATAAACATGGACACATACACAAAAGAAATACAATTAAAGGTTCGAGTAAAGTGGCTGGAGAGATGGCTCAGCAGACCTTCCAGAGGTCCTGAACTCAATTCCCAGCAACCACGTGGGTGACTCGCAACCATCTGTAATAGGATCCGATGCCCTCTTCTGGTGTGTCTGAGGAAAGCAACAGTGTGCTCGTATACGTAAAGATTTGAAATGAGGGCCAGGTGTAGTGGCATACACCCTTAATCCCAGCACTTGGGAGGCAGTGGCAGGTGGATCTGAGTTCGAAGGCCACAGAGACCACCCCCAGCCAAGCAAGAAGATCCTTGCTTAAGGACTGCTGAGTTCAAGGTCACCCTCACCTAACTGTCTTAAAAACAAAAATCGCCCAACACCAATGTCTTCCTCTACCAGGAGGCCTTCCTTAGGTACTGGCACACTGGCCAGGCTTCTTCCATCTGCAGGCTCTCCGCCCCTGATTTTCTTGCTTTCTAAAAACCAGGTCCAGGGCCCACATGGAGCCAGAACCACTGCCACCACACCTAGAGCTTTACTTGGACATTGGGGACCACACTCGGGAGGCAGAGGTGAGTTCCAGGACAGCAATAACTACAGAGAAATCTTGCCTCAAGAGAAAACCAAACCAAAAAGCAAAAAAAAATGACTTATATGTCTCTGAACCACGTGCAAAACTTTCCCATCACAGTAAAAACAAACACCAGCAAAGTGGGGCATTGTAAATTCTACCCGCTTGTAACTTAACCCACGTGGCAGGCGTTTGCTATATTGTCTGAAATTTCTATAACCTTGCTCTGGAGAGAGCAGGGCAAGGCCTCAAACCACTTCACAATTGTTCTGGCAAGCACTGTAGGAATGCACAGGGTCACTGCAGACCCAAGCACGCTGGAGGCTTGCTGAGTGAATCACTCAAACGGGCACAACCCACAGCCCACACTGCAGTCTCTCAGTCCTTTGAGAACTCCAGGGGAGACAATCAGTCCAGAAAGTGGATTCAAGATACGGAGTTTGGCTTCAGAGGCCCCAGATAACCTCTGTTCTGGCTGAGGGAGTAAGGTCTCTGGAAGAGGCCACCTTGCTTTCACAACTGACTTACCAGGACATCTTCCAGAAGAGCTCGGTCATCCCTTCCACGCTGTGGGGCCACTCACCTGGCCTCGATGTCCACCTAGGAGAGGAAACAAGATACATTCAGCCGCAGCCCGTGCCTATCACCCGGTTCTACCCCCTCCAAACCTCCTCTCGTAAAAGAATATCTCTCGAGTGGAGATCACGCTTGCTTCGGCAGGACTCGCTGGGGTTTGAAAAGAATACCCCAGAAACAGACCTAAACCACCCGGTGGCACGTGTCTTCTCCGGAGAAAACGTCCCTGCTCCACCGCAGGCTGACCTGCCACCGAGCTCCGCCATCCCTACCTGGACTCGGAATAGTCTTGCACGGTGCCTGTGCCCTGATGACGAAAGATGCGGAAAAGGTGAGGGCCGCAGCACGTGCGAGGAAGGACCCACCAGCCATGGCTGCCAGCAGAGTAGGCACACGAGTGCTTAAAGATATGGCCACAGCAGCGAGCGTGCACGCATAACGTCACCACGCAGCCCCACCCGAAGCCGCGTACGCGGGCTCGAGGACGGTGACGTCAGCGGTCCCGGGGCGTGGCCTCGAGCGCGGGCTGCGCAGGCTGCACTGGCTGGGCCCGCCCTCGTGGTGGCGGTTGACCGCGTGCGGACCGCAGCCTCGGCGGCCGCCTTCTACATCATATCCTCTTAGTAATCCGGATGCCACAGCTAGGGGCTGGAACCGGACGGAGCCAGGGCAGCTCAGGCTGTCCCATCGGGGCGGGTGCCCTGGCTGGGAATCATGTAGACGCGGGGCCCTGGGATGGACCAACACTTAGGAAAGTGATGTGCATGGACCAGCAAATGAAAGGGGGCAGGAAAGAAAACCTCAGTCAGCCCTATCTTCCAGAATCCTTATTTTCTTTTTGTTTGTTTTGTTTTTCTTTTCTTTTTTTTCTTTTTCTTTTTTTCTTTTTTTTGAGACAGGGTTTCTCTGTGTAGCCCTGGCTGTCCTGGAACTCACTCTGTAGACCAGGCTGGCCTCGAACTCAGAAATCCGCCTGCCTCTGCCTCCCTAGTGCTGGGATTAAAGGCGTGTGCCACCACTGCCCGGCTTGTTTTGTTTTTCGAGACAGGGTTTCTCTGTAGCCCCGACTATCCTGGAACTCACTCTGTAGAACAGGCTGGCCTTGAACTCAGAGACTCACCTGCTTCTGCCTCCCTACTGTGAGATTAAAGGCATGTGACATCACAACCCTTCTTTTCCTTTCATTTAAAAATATATGTCTGCCAAGCTGGGCATTGGTGGCCCACGCCTTTAATCCCAGCACTTGGGAGGCAGAGGCAGGTGGATTTCTGAGTTCGAGGCCAGCCTGATCTACAGAGTGAGTTCCAGGACAGCCAGGGCTACACAGAGAAACCCTGTCTCGAAAAAACAAAAAAACAAAAACAAAAAAAAAAGAACCAAGAATCTTTGTAATAGTTACTAAAGCTTATGGCCACACTCAGGTCAGAAGTCTCCTGAGAATCCCCTTCCAAGCACACAAACAGGGACTCGAACTTGCAAATGCTCTACTGTTAATATCCTCAGCCCTTTCTTGAATTAATTTTCTCTCTTTCTCTCTCTCTCTCTCTCTCTCTCTCTCTCTCTCTCTCTCTCTCTCTCTCTCTCTTTGGTTTTTCAAGACAGGGTTTCTCTGTGTAGCCCTGGCTGTCCTGGAACTCACTCTGTAGACCAGGCTGGCCCAGAACTCAGAAATCCACCTGTCTCTGTCTTCTAAGTGCTGGGATTAAAGGCGTGCTCCACCACTGCCCGGCTATTCTCTCTGCTTTGTGCTTACAATTCAGGATGTAAACTATCTGGGTTGGAGAGATGGCTCAGTGGTTATGGGCACTGGATGCTGTTCCCAAGGCTCCAAGTTCAATTCCTAGTAACCATATGATGGCTCACAACCATCTGTAATGGGGACAGATGCCCCTTTCTGGCACGCGTAAAATAAATCTTGAAAAACAAAGCAAAGTGATGTAAGCTCTCAGCTTCCTGCTCAGGCCTCCATGCTTGCTACTGTGTCTCTCACCTTTAATAGTGATGGATCCCTCTGGAACCATACGCCCAAATAAACTCTTTCTTCTATTCGTTGTTTTGCTCATGATGTTTTATTACAGTTAACGGAAATGTAACTGACATAAAAATTCAGTTGACATAAAATTCATACCAAATCCTGTTGGTAGAAACAACAGGCAGGAAGATAGTATCAGTTGGTTTTTTGAGACAAAGTCTCATGTACCTGGGCTAGCCTTGAACTTGCTATGACCTTGAATTACTGATCCGCCTGCCTCTGATCCTAAGTGGATTGTGTGAGTGTGCTGTCACGCCTGGTCTCTTTTGCTCAGTGTAGATTGAAATCAAAAGTAGGTAAAGTGGCCAGGCAGTGGTGGCACATGCCTTTAATCCCAGCACTTGGAAGGCAGAGGCAGGTGGATTCTGAGTTCGAGGCCAACCTGGTTTACAGAGTGAGTTCCTGGACAGTCAGGGCTACACAGAGAAACCCTGTCTTGAAAAAAACCAAAAAACCAAAAAAAAAAAAAAAAAAAAAAGTAGGCAAAGTGTAGCTTCCTTAGTATTAGCCGCTCTCGGCTCTGCCTGGCAGCAGCACCTCGCTCTCAGAGGCTCTCCCAGCATCCAGAGCCTGAATCTTATTCTGCAGTACTCCTGGCAGCTAGAGCCAGGAGCTCTTCCTGGGGTTTTCTAATAGGCCCTTCTAGGAGCTTCTGCGCAGTTATTGGAGACTGGCTGGCAGACTACTCAGGGCTAATAGTCCTGGATGTTATCAACTCCTTAATGGTAAGGAGAGAAACCTGCTCTACTTGAGATAGAAATCGTGAACCGGCAAAATAAACCATCCCAAAGTGGCTTTCCTATGATTGATTCTGTGTGTATAGAGCAGAGGCTGTCCCTCGATTGATCTGATGTGGGTGAGGGGAATGTTGCATTCGTTTGTTTCTGTACTCACTTTGGTTATTTGGGACAAGTTATCACTCTACAGTCTGGGTGGACTGGTGTTTGAGACTCACCAAGCTGACCATCTTGGTCTCAAACCCAGGTCACTAAATCCAGGAAGGTAGAGTTGGAAGGGCGACTATGTATCAGGCTTAAGATCAGCCCTGACTCAAAAAAAGAAAAAAAGAAAAGAAAACACATAAATCTCTGAAAAGGATATTTTGCAACAGTGCCTTGGGGGAAATGAGACTGTATTATGATTGTAGCTGTTTTCAATGGTGTATTATTGACACCAATTCCTTAAACAATCAGACCATTTATTTATACACTGGGAGTCTGACCTACAACCTGCAGCAGGTTGCACAAGAAACTAACCCTCGGCTATAGACATTGTCACAGGAAGCCAGCTTGCTGTAAGTCAGACTTGCAGGAAGCTGAGTGCTCTCTGGTGACAAAAAACCAGTGTAATAACTTCTGTGCCAGCTCCAAATATTCAGGACTTGATTAATAATTGACAGCTTTTCTAATTTTTACCCTTGCTTCCGATTTAAGATGAAGCTGGGCAGTGGTGGCGCACACCTTTAATCCCCGCACTTGGGAGGCATAGGCAGGTGGATTTCTGAGTTCCAGGCCAGCCTGGTCTACAGAGTGAGTTCCAGGACAGCCAGGGCTACACAGAGAAACCCTGTTTCGAGAAACAAGCAAACAAACAAACAAACAAACAAACAACAACAACAACAAAAAAGTAGAAAATGCCTGGCAGACATGCCCCAGGGCAATCTGGTGGAAGGAAGCAATCCCTCAGCTGAGGTTCCTTCTTCCCACATGACTCTAGTTTGAGTCACATTGGCGGACACTAACCGGCACTTAATGGCTCACACAGATTTTCAGCAAGTAAGTTTATTGGGAGCAAAGCTATAGCACAGAGCTGAGAGGGCCTTATGAATCAAGGCACAGTTGTTTGAGGCTTCCTTTTAGGATTCAAGACTGGGAGCTTGGAGCCTAAGGGGTATAGGATGGCTGGTTCTCTGTGCGGACTGATATGTTAGGCCAGATAACAATTTTTCCAACTGCATATATTCCTTCCTATAAGACCCGATTTTAATCATGTGCACACCCAATTGTGCACTGGTGTAAGTTAGTAAACAGGGAATTCTGAAAGTTTGTTTGGGGCACAGATTTGCTGTACTGTGCATGCAACCCAAAAGAGCTCAGGCTGGATAATGCCCCTATCCTGTACCAGGATGCATTAGAGACAGAAGTGAGTAAAACTGTCTAAATTTGATTGTACTGGGGCAGAGAAATTTATACTACTTTTCAGGGAGAGGAGTGTGTGCCCGATGCAGGTTTGGGTCCAAGATTGCTAGATGCATTATTTAGAGAGGACGTTTGTGTGTAATAGTGTGAGCAGTAAAGGCCTGAGGTTGCATTATTAGAAGAGGGGGGTGTCCTAGGCTATGAAACTATTTCCTGTGCTTACTAGCCTCAGTTTTGTTTATAACTTCGGTCAGAACCAGGAAGAGAAAATTCCATTTTATTCTGCCTCCTCTCTAGCAACTACAATTTGTGAAAAGCTGAAATAAAATCCAGGCCGTAGGGGCTAGAGTGACGGTGGCTCAGTGATTAGGATGAGAACATCTACACACACACACACACACACACACACACACACACACACACACACACACACCCCTCCCCAAGCTCAGGAACCACCACTGAAGAGAAAGCAGAAGATTATAAAAGCCAGAGGTGCTGGGGCAGGGGTGCACACCTTTATTCCCAGCACTTGGGAGGCAGGGACAGCAGAGCTCTGATTTCTAGGCTAGCCTGCTCTACACAGCAAGTGCTAAGACAGTGAGAATTTTATAAAGACTCAGTTCAGAGGCTGGGAGGAGGGCAGGAGCTGAGTAACTGTCTTCTGGACATGACAGGACTGAACTCAAAGCAGCTGTGGATACTTGCTTGAGACCTGCACAAGATCAAGCCAGTTGACGTTCTAGCACCAACTAGGAAGGGATTCATGAGCCTCCCCCACAGTTGTGAACTAGAAGGGGAGGAACCATATTTCTTTGAGGGCGTGGCTCCCTATTGTAAAGATGTGCATGTAGCCCTGAGAGAACATACCACAGTTAGTATTTTAAAATAAATATTGGCTTCATTTAGTATTTTTTTCTTTCGAGACACAGTTTCTCTGTGTATCCTTGGCTGTTCTGGAACTCGCCTCTGTAGACCAGGCTGGTCTTGGACTCAGAGATCTGCCTGTTTCTGCCTCCCAAGAGTTGGGATTAAATGCATGCACCACCATGGCTCAGTTTAGTATTAATTTAGGATCAGTAAAGTCCTTACTGTGGGTTGGCATAACAACAAAACAGAGACCTGTTGGGGTGCCAACTTGTAGCATGTTTTTGAAAAATCACCTGATCCTCTCTGAAATTGTTCTGTGAACATGGTAACTACATATGATGACTGTTAAGATTCTACTATGTGCCGGGCAGTGGTGGCACATGCCTTTAATCCCAGCACTTGGGAGGCAGAGACAGGCAGATTTCTGAGTTGAGGCCAGCCTGGTCTACAGAGTGAGTTCCAGGACAGCCAGAGCTACACAGAGAAACCCTGTCTCGAAAAACCAAAAAAAAAAAAAAAAAAAAAAAAAAAAACAAACAAACAAAACAAAACAAAACAAAACAAAAAACCCAAAAAAAAAAAAAAAATTCTACTATGTGGGGGCTGGAGAGATGGTTCAGCAGTTAAGAGTGCTGGCTGCTGGGTTCAATTTCCATCACCCACATGGCAGCTTACCACCGTCTGTAACTCCAGCTCCAGTTCTGACACATTCACATAGATACATATGCAGCCAAAATGCCAATGTGCATAAAATAAAAATAATTTTAAAAAAATTCTACAACTTTACTCTGGCAGGGCCCGAATGCCCTTGCTGTTGTAAATTTTACCTTCCTGATGTACCAAGGATAGGAGAGACTAAAGCTTTTTTTTTTTTTATACACCCCCCCATATACATACACACATATATATTTTTTTGGCTTGGATGTGAGATTAGTGAACAAAGAGGGTTGAGTGGACCATAGGGTCCAGCCATACCCCATGAACTGACTCTTAGCTTCCTTTTTTTTTTTTTGGTTTTTCAAGACAGGGTTTCTCTGTGTAGCCCTGGCTGTCCTGGAACTCACTCTGTAGACCAGGCTGGTCTCGAACTGAGAAATCCGCCTTCCTCTGCCTCCCAAGTGCTGGGATTAAAGGCGTGCGCCACCACTGCCCGGCTGGATTCTTTTTTCCAAAGTTTCTTGTAGCTACAGTTGATCTTGAACTCATTTTCTCGTCTCTACCAGCCAGGTGCTAGGATTACACAGAAGTGCGCCGCCACGCCCAGCCAGAACAGAAAGTTACTAGAAAAGGGTTTCCTTGTGGCTCAGAGTAAAAACTGAGAAATGCCAAGTGGCAGCGCGCCCAGAACCAGGGCTGGATACTGGCTCTGTCTCTTCCCAGGGGCTTGAGGCCCGCCTCCCTAATCGCGAGGCAGGCTGGGAAGTCGGCCTCCCTAAAGATGGCGGCAGAATTGAAAAGTTGGGAGCCAGTCCTGCGCGGCCCTGAAGGGTTCGGGCGAGCTGGGGGGTATTGGGGCGCCTTTCCAGAGGGTATGGGAAGGACTGGAGGGTAGGCAGGTGTGCTCCTTAGGCCCCGAGGAGGCGTGGAGGAGTCCGGAGTGATCCTGGGTCTCTTCAGGGGCATTCGGGAAAGCCTTTTTTGCCCAACAAGGCTGCGCTCTCTTTGGGCCCAGCGGGTTCCTCTGAGCGGAAGTGTGGGAGCGCCGAGGCTATGGGCGGGGCCTGAGGGGGCGGGGTCTCGGCGGTGGGCCGGCTCCCTAGGTCCGGAAGTGCGGGTGGGGCGCGGCCGGGGCGGAGACTGCGGGCGGGCCGGCGGCGCGGTGAGCGCGGGGGTGGCGGGCCCAGAGCGAGCATGTAGCGGCCGCTGGCGGTGGGGCTCCCGGGGCGGGCCGCGGGGGCCGCACGCGGCGACATGGAGGAGGAGGGCAAGAAGGGCAAGAAGGTGAGCGCTCACCGGCGCGTCCTGCAGCCGGGCCGGGGCGTGGGGTGGAGGTCCCTCAGGGTGGGCGGGCGGGCGGCGGAGCGGGCAGGGACAGTGGTCAGGTGGGCCTGCGGCTCGCGGAGGAAATGCCGCGCCTTTCCGGTGTGTGGGGGGGTCCCTTTTGCGGCTTGCCACCGGCCTGCTCTAGGCGGCCTGTCAGGGGGTCCGCCTTCCCCGCGCGACGGGCTGGGGCCACAAAGGAAGTGGGCCCAGTGAGGGGCCAGAAGGTGGTCTGGGCTGGAACTTGGGCCACTGGGCTGTGCCGTGATCGGCGAGGCTTTTACTGCCCACTTGGCTTTGTTTTTGGATGTCCAGTAAAAGCAAAGATGGACTTAGCCTCTCGGCGGGTTCGCTCGTCGACTGTCGCTCGTATTTAATACCACTGAGTGATTTTAGTGACGTTATGTTTGGCAGTAAGATTCAGGACATGGTTCAAGAGACTCCTTCGTTTCTGTAGTTTAAAAATGTGGCTTTAATTACAGGCTTGAGTAGTTGATAAAGAACATTTTAAGGAGCCGGGGAAGACCATGTGGGGATGAACTGCTTTAACTGCCTTTAAAGCGAAAAGTGGGGTTTGATAAAATGTGTCCCTTTTAAATAAATGCTTTGCAATCTTCATGTTTGCTTGTCATTTTCATTTTGATAAATGTGTGCACGTCGTGGACAAGTTTAAAACAGACTAAAACAGAGCTCAGTTTCCACCCGGCCTCCTTGTAGTTCTTAATTGGCCATACCATTCATCACCTTGTTTTAGGAGGTGTCCCATTTTTCAGAAAGTCTTACTTGAAATAGAGTGTGGCCAGGTGGCCTTCAGGGAGTCCAGGCCAGCGGCGCTGTCCCCACTTTCTTTGTTTTAAGGCAGAAACTTGCACTTGCTGTTTAGATGTCCTATCAACTTGTTACCTCCGAAGATGGTTTAAGGCTGGGAAACAGCCCAACAAAGTAATTCAGCCTACAGATATAGAAAAGGGGGATCTGAGCATTGTAAAAGGACTTGGCTAGAAAAGAGAGGTGCTGTTTAGGAAGGTCTTGGCCCAAGTGTGGATGATGCTAAACTGTGCCAGCTGGTCTTTGCAGTGCCAGTAGCCTACATCCCTAGAGACTAGTCATTGTATTTGTATCACACTCTTGGTGCCCTGGAAGACACCTGGCCCACATTCTTGTTTGGGACAAATTGCCTGGCTGGTTTTTGTTGTTTTGTATATCATACCAGTTTGGGTAGAAAGCTGAGGAGCAGAGAGATGCATTAAGACTTCCCTCTGAGCTTTTGGATCAGTAGCAAGAAAATGTTACAGTTAGATGCAGTGAAAAAAGTAAGTGCAGACAAAGGCAGTGATTAATTTATTGTCTATTAAAGGAGATAATGGGTTGTGTTGGGATCTATGCTAGCAGTTGTAGGCATTCTGACACCTGTTTGTACCCTGTAAGCAAGTGAGACAACCTTTGGGACCTGAATTTCTACGTAGGCCATAACTTAACACAGTTTACCAGGTATCTTCTGATCAGGAGCTGGCAGAACTTTCCTCATGTGTTTGTTTGTCTTTGAGATAGGGTTCTCTGTTATATAGCCCTGGCTATCCTGCAACCAGGCTGGCCTTGAACTCACTGTCTCTTCAGTACTGGGTTAAAAGCTGTGCCACTACACCTGACTTCTTCACATACTGTTTAATATGTAATGAGTGTCTCCTCCAATTTAGGAGCTTAAGTGTTTCTCATAATGGTCAGTTAACAAGAGGTACTTGTTTTAAACACTTAGTGAGCTCATCCCATTTCCCACCCAAGACGGAGATTCCCCGTGTAGACTGGCTCTGTAGATCAGGCTGCCCTTAAACTCAAAAGAGATTCTCCTGTCTCTGCTGGGACTAAAGGTGTGCACCACAACAGCCTGCCTACAAATTCAAACTTAATAAATTTTATTACAGTTTGGATATTTAAATGCACCCAGCTCTTTCAAAAAGATGCAAACTTAGCCGGGAGGTGGTGGCCCACGCCTTTAATCCCAGCACTTGGGAGGCAGAGGCAGGCGGATTTCTGAGTTTGAGGCCAGCCTGGTCTACAGAGTGAGTTCCAGGACAGCCAGGACTACACAGAGAAACCCTGTCTCGAAACAAACAAACAAACAAAAAAGATGCCAACTTGAGCCTGTGAAAATAGGAACGGGTGCTAAAGACTTAGCTTGTTTGGTATAGTGCTTGCCTGCCAGGCTTGAAGCCCTGATTTGGATGCCCTAGAGGCATGATGGTGCATTGTAATCCTGGCACTTGGGAGGGGAGGTCAGAGGCTCAAAAGTTCAAGGTCATCCTTGGCAGCTTACTGGACTGGCAGGCCTTTTCCAGGTCTCAGATTCTTTTTATTTATTATATGTAAGTACACTGTAGCTGTTTTCAGACACACCAGAAGAGGGCATCAGATCTCATTACAGATGGTTGTGAGCCACCATGTGGTTGCTGGGATTTGAACTCGGGACCTTTGGAAGAGCAGTCAGTGCTCTTAACCACTGAGCCATCTCGCCAGCCCCCAGGTCTCAGATTCTTGATGTCTTGTCAAGCAGTGGTTTTACTCTGGCCTGTTCTTCAGACAGAGATCAGTGAACTGCTGGTGCTCCCGAGGACCAAGTAGATTTCCTGGAAGTGGCCCCAGGTGTTGCCCTGCCATTCTTGAAGCTACTATAGCAACAGAAATACGGTGACTATGTATCTCTATCAAACAGTCTGTTGAACCAGTCGTGTTCATGAACCTGCAGTCATGGAGATGCAAGAAAAGCTAGAGAGCTTGCGGAGCTAGCTGTGGTAGAGCTGGATCAATCCCAGGCCAGGCCAGAGGGATGAGTGCATCAGATAAACTGGCTGATGTTGTGGGCCCTATGAAGGGATGTAGAGTGACCACTTGATGTCTGTAGAGTGGCTGGTACCTTTCAGACTGAAAGTACCTGTTTTTGGTGAATGAGGCTTTTGTTTTTATATTAAAAATTTACTTTTAATTGAAAAAAAATTTTTTTAAAGATTTATTTATTTATTATATGTAAGTACACTGTAGCTGTCTTCAGACACCCCAGCAGAGGACATCAGATCTCATTATGGATGGTTGTGAGCCACCATGTGGTTGCTGGGATTTGAACTCAGGACCTTCGGAAGAGCAGTCAGTGCTCTTACCTGCTGAGCCATCTCTCCAGCCCCTTAATTGAAAATTTTTAATGATTTATTTTTATTTTATGTACATTGGTGCTTTGCCTATATGTGTATCTGTGTGAAAGTGTCAGATCCCCTGGAACTGGAGCTACAGACAGTTGAGAGCTGCCATGTGAGTGCTGGGAATTGAACCCAGGTCCTCTGGAAGAACAGCCAGTGTTTTTTTTTTTTTTTTTTTTTTTTTTTTTTAATTAACTAATTTATTTATTTTATTTACATCCCAAACACTGCCCCCCCTTTCTGGTCTCCCCTGACAGAGTCCCTTCCTCCATCCCCCATCCCCTTCTCTTCTGAGAGTATGGGGTTACCCTGAGTATCCCCCCAACCCTGGCGTATCAAGTCTGTGCCAGCAGCCAGTGTTCTTAACTGCAGAGCCATTAGTCCAGCCCCCTTTAATTTTGTATACGTACATGTCTGGGTTTGCTCACGCGCATGTGGGTACCTGTGAAGGCCAAAGGTAATGGATCCCCCTGGAGCTGGACTTAGAAGCAGTTATGAGCCACAAGATAGGGTGTTGGGAATTAAACTAGAATCCTTTTCAAGAACAAATAGTGATTTTAGCCTGGCGGTGGTGGCGCACGTCTTTAATCCCAGCACTCGGGAGGCAGAGGCAGAAGGATTTCTGAGTTCGAGGCCAGCCTGGTCTACAGAGTGAGTTCCAGGACAGCCAGAGAGCTACACAGAGAAACCCTGTCTTGAAAAAAACAACAACAAAAAAAAAAACCCACAAAACCCCCCCAAAAAAACCCAAATAGTGATTTTAACTCCTGAGCCATCTCTCCAGAATAGTCTCAGATGTTGTATATTATTGTGTGTGTGTGTGTGTGTGTGTGTGTATCTGGAACCTACTATGTAGTCAAGGATGGATGACCTTTAACTCTGATCTTCCTGCCTCCACTTCTGAGGGCTGGTATTGTAGGTGTGCACATGGGGACTAAATCCAGGGCTTTGTATGTGATAGGCAGTCAGTCATTCTATAAATTTAAGCTACATTCTGTTTTCTTACCCATTTCTAAGGACAGGCACTTAACAGCCCCGGCTGGTCTGGAACTCATTTTGAAGCTAAGAATGACTGAACTATTCAACTTCTGATCCTCCTGCCTCTGCCTCCTGAGTACTGGAATTGCAGGCACGTATCACCTTGTCTGGATTTAAGGATTGCTGGATTGAGCTTTGTTCAAGCTACACAAATGCTTTGCTAACTAAACTATATCCCTGACCCTCTGATTAATACCCCGTGAGTGTGTGTGCCTGTATGTGTGTTTGTGCAAGCGTGTGTGTGCGCGCACCTGCGTGTGTGTGTGTGTGTGTGTGTGTGTGTGTGTGTGTGTGTGTGTGTGTAGACAGAGTCTTGTGTTCCAGATGGGTGTGGAACTTCTTACTGTTTATGAAGTGCTGGGATCAATCCCACAAGCTTTGTGCATGCTAGGCAGGAACCCTACCAACTGCGCTTCATCTCTAGTCCCTCTTTGGTCCTCTTTAAAGCAGGGTCTTGCTGTGTAGACTTGCCTATCCTCAAACTTACTGGCTTTAAATTTGTGACAGTTTTCTTCCTAGGTGTTGAGATTACGGGCATGTACCAACACACCTGGCTAGTAAATACTTTTTTTTCTTTTTTTGGTTTTTTGAGACAGGGTTTCTCTGTGGAGCCCTGGCTGTCCTGGAACACACTCTGTAGACCAGGCTGGCCTCGAACTCAGAAATCCGCCTGCCTGTGCCTCCCAAGTGCTGGGATTAAAGGCGTGCGCCACCACTGCCTGGCTTGTAAATACTTTTTAAAATTTTTAATTTTTTAGATTACTTATGTGTATGAATGTTTTGCCTAAATGTACGTTTATGCATCATATGTGTGCAGGCGGCCAAGAAGGTCAGAAGAGGGCGTTAGAGCCCCTGGAATGGAATTGGAGTTAGAGAAAGGTATGAGTTACAGTGTCAGGACTGGAATGGACCGCTGGGTTCTCTGCAAGAGGGACAAACTCTCCAGCCCCTTACTTAGCTGTGTGTGTCCACTAATTGGTGTATGGAGGTCAAAGAATGACCTGTAGGATGCGAGCGAGTTTACTTCCTAATACTCTCTTTGGGTGACTCGAAAGTGTCTGTAACTCCAGTTCCAGGGAATTTGATGCCTTCATCTGGCCTCCATAGGCACCCACACAAGGGTGGCGTATACTCAAATATATACACACACCCCATACAGATAGACAGGTTTTTTTTTTTTTTTTTCTTGCTTTGTAGCTCAGGCTAGCTTTGAACTCACAGAGATCTGTCTTCCTCTGCCTTCTAAATACTGGGATTAAAACCAGGTGCTAGCATTCTTGGTCAAAGCAAAATCTTTTATTTATTTATTTATTTATTTATTTATTTATTTATTTATTTATTTATTTATTTTTTGAGATAGGGTCTCTCTACATAGCCCTACCTATGCTGGACCTCACTATATATATCAGGCTGGCCTGGGACTTATACATCCACCTGCTTCCAGGATTAAGGCGTGCTCCACCATGCTCAGCCTCAGTGAAATCTTAAACACAGCCCTCTCCTACCCCATGGATCCTGGTATGTGAATTTAGGTTATCTGATATCTTTTAGCCGTCTTTTTCATCTATTAATCAAGTAATTTTTGTTACAAATTTAGGTGTGTATCTGAGTAGGGAAGTATGTTTTATAGTCTACTGGAATGAAGGTCACAACTCAGGAGATGCTGTTGGCTTGGTTGCTGGTCCCCACTGCAGCGCCTCTGACCTGAGTTGGAGCGTAATGGCCATGATTTCCACCTGAACCAAGTTAGTTATTTTGTGTTGATTAATTTATTTATTTTACTTAAATATAAAAAAGGTATGATATTTCCAAGAAATGTAGGATTGGAGGTTAAATGGTAATAAAGAATACTAATTTTTTTTTTTTTTTTTTGGTTTTTTTGAGACAGGGTTTCTCTCTGTAGCCCTGGCTGTCCTGGAACTCACTCTGTAGACCAGGCTGGCCTCGAACTCAGAAATCCGCCTGCCTCTGCCTCCCTAGTGCTGGGATTAAAGGCGTGCACCACCACTGCCCGGCTCTAATTTTTTTTTTTTTTTAAAAAATAAAAAACAACAGGAGATCATCTTTAGATTTATTTATTATATATAAGTACACTATAGCTGTCCCTAGACACGTTTTCTGCTCGCTATGGCCCAGTTTGCTGTCGCTGTCTTCAGATACCCCAGAAGAGGGCATCAGATCTCATTATGGATGGTTGTGAGCCATCATGTGGTTGCTGAGATTTGAACTCATGATCTTTGGAAGAACAGTTGGCATTCTTAACCGCTGAGCCATCTCTTCAGCCCCCAAGAATACTAATTTTACTGGGTATGGTGGCACATGCTTTTAATCCTAGCATTCAGGAGGCAGAGGCAGGTAGATCTCGGAGAGTTTTGTTTTGTTTTGTTTTTTTGAGACAAGGTTTCACTATATAGCCCTGGCTGACCTGGAACTTGCTATGTAGATAAGGCTGGCTTTAAACTCCAAAAGATCCTGCCTGCCTCTGTCTCCCAATTTCTGGGATTAAAAGCACACTAACACTTCTGGCTTTTTGTTTTTACTTTTGCTTTTTCAAGACAGGGTTTCTCTGTGTAGTCCTGGCTGTCCTGGAAATCTGTAGACCAGGCTGGCCTCGAGCTCAGATCTGCTGGCCTTTGCTTCCCCAGTGCTGGGACTAAAGGCATCGGGACACCATACCTTTTAAAACAAAAGCAAAACAAAACAAAA
Organism: Uromys caudimaculatus; assembly: GCA_028551405.1. Taxonomy (NCBI): domain Eukaryota; kingdom Metazoa; phylum Chordata; class Mammalia; order Rodentia; family Muridae; genus Uromys; species Uromys caudimaculatus. Next base: position 20,829,002 of record CM052712.1, on the reverse strand, counting down.
AACCCCCACAAAACAAGAGGGTCTCCTGGTATTTAGTCTGGCCTTGGATTTACTATGTAGCTGGTGATAACCTTGAACTGCTGACTCCTGCCTCTGCCTGTCAAGTGCTGAAATGATAGCTGTGCCCACACCTTGCCTAGCTACTGTCCAGTATGAAGTCATCTGGATTTACTCATGTGCCTTGCCATGCTTAGTGCAGAGGGAGGGGGGCTAAGGACTTAAGCTTTAGGAAGCTGGCTCCTTAGAGGTCAGATCTGAGAATATGAGAGATGCTGCAGTGTATGAGGAAAGATAGGAAGCTAGCACCCTGTTCCAGGTGGGATCTGGGGCTACTGCCGAAGGGCAGAAGCTGAGAAGCAATGGAGACCTTAACTCTGCTGAGACTAATGGACGGCAGGAGGTTAATGTTGGTCTATGTACACTCAAGCTGTTAGAGAGGTGTGCTGTAGTAATCTGCTTTTTTATCCATTAGATGGCACAGCCAGCCAGCAACTTCTACCTAGGAAGTGGAGCCAACGACAGGGTGAAGAAGTTTTGATACAAATTCAGGAAAACCTTTCGATTTTGAAAACTTCAAGTAGGAATACACCCCCCATGCCTGACTCCGAACAGGATTGACGTGTAGGCAGCCCTTTTTTGTTACTTTATTCTCATCCTGCTTGTACCTGTGTGGGCTGAATTGTCCCTACATCCCCCAAGTTCATATGCTGTAGTTCACCCCCACAGTCCCCTGAGGTGACTGTGTATGGAGGGGGAGCTCTTTAAAGAGGTGCCTAGATGTTTCTTGTTGATTGTTTTTGAAACAGGATTTCTAGCTTAGGCTGTCCTTGAAGCTAAGGAAACTCTTAGCCTCCCATCGTGCTGCAATTAGAGGCATGCACCACCATACCTGGCAAGGGATGCTTACGTTTAAATGGCGCCCCGGAGGAGGCTCACTGTGCTCTGAGAAGAGATAGGGACACAGTGTGGGATCCAGGAAGAAGATACTATCCAACAGTGTGCATAGGAGAAGCCCAGGGGAGGAGCTACACCTTTATCTTGGGTTTTCAGCTCTCGGAGCTGGGAGAGGATAAGCTTCAGCAGATCAAGTAAGCCAGGTTTTAAAAATTAACTTTATTTATTTTGGGCAATACAGGGCATTGAACTTGGGGCCTTAAGCATACTAGGCAAGTGTTGTACCACTGAGCGAGCACCTGGGTTACCATGAGTTTATGATATGTCGGTGTGGCCCTAGGAGGATTGATTGATTTATCTGTTTATACTACTTTTAGAGAGACGCATGTAACCCTGGCTGTCCTGGAACTTGCTCTGTAGACCAAGTTGGCCTCAAGCTCAGAAATCCTCCTGCCTCTGTCTCTAGAGTACTTGGATTAAAGACATGCACCACCACCAGTTTGGGAAGATTTTCTAAGTGCTTTCCCTTTTTCTCTTTTTTTAGCGTGTGTATGAGGAGGGAAAGGAAAGGAGGAGAGAGAGAAAGGTGAGAATTTGTGTGCCTGTGCATATTTATTCAGGTGTACTTACACACGTGGAGGCAGAGATGAAACATTGTGTTCCTCTATCACTCTACACACTTACAAGGTCTCAATGAGCCTGGAGCTTTGTCTCAGTTAAGGTTGGCTGCCAGTGAGCCCCTGTGATCGTCCACTCACGAGCTCTCGGGTTACTGTGTGTGTGTCCATGCCTGGTTGTTACATGAGTGCCAGGTGTCTACTTAGGGATCTGTTCTTGAGGGGCAGGCAGGCCTTTTGCCCACTGAGCCATCTCTTCAGCCCTTAGGGCATCTAGAGGCTGACTAGAGGACAGTTTGTAGGTGGGAGGACTGTGTTCCTAGGGCGGGTTCTGAGGAACTGATTTACACAGTCGCTCTAGACAAGCTCTCTTTGTATTTTTAAGGACCACAGGCTGCATCTCTATTTGAGGGAACTTGAGATAGCATTTTACCTTGTCCCTGGCTGCCCCAGAATTCACTGCTCTTGAACTTGTGGTTATGATCCATCGTCAACCTCCTGAATGCTAGGATTGCAGGCATAAGCCATCATATGTGGCTGCAGTTCACTCTTTTTTTTTTTTTTTTTTTTTTAATTTATTTTATTTATATGATGAATACACTGTAGCTGTCTTCGGACACACCAGAAGAGGGCATCAGATTCCATTACAGATGGTTGTGAGCCACCATGTGGTCGCTGGAAATTCAACTCAGGACCTCTGGAAGAGCAGTCAGTGTTCTTAACCACTGAGCCATCTCTCCAGCCCCCTGCAGTTCACTCTTACGGTCAAGGGATCACATAGAGTATTTTGGGTGTAGACTCCATGGTAGAACACATTTTGTCTTTAGGGGTCTGTAGTAGGAGTGGCTACCTATGACCTGCATAAATCATGCTGCCATTTTAAGCCTAGATTCCTTCAGTATGCTTGCTGCTATTACACTTGTCTCTTATTTTGAGAGAAACAATGGGATTTTGTTTTGTTGTTGATGAGACAGGATCTATGTAGCCTTGGCTGGCTATGTAAACCAGGCTGGCCTTGAACTCAGAAATATGCCCACCTCTGTCTCCTGGCGCTAGATTACTGGCAAGAGCTGGGCTGCAACATCAGTTCCTCAGATGACTACGAGGAGTGAAAGGGTTTGTGTTTGGATTGTCCAGTAAGACGACAGTAGATGTTTGGTTTTTTGGGTTCCTGGCACTGAGGGTTGAAAAACCCAGGGCCTCATGAATGTAAGGCAGGGGCTCTATCACTGGGCCACACCCCCAAGCCAGGTCTTTTTCTTTTCTTTTCCAGTACAAATAGTAAACTTTTTTCCTTACCTCTGTGTTGGTGCCAAATATGTGACACTTTTTCCCTCTCTAGTGTTCCTGGTTGGTAACAGTTTTTGGTCTGGATTGTGTGAAGAATTAGGCATTTGACTACAGGCATTAAGTGTATACAATGAAAGTAATCCTCTTTAATAAGCACAGAGGAAGCTGGAATTTGGCTTTTGTTTGGGGCTTAAGGTGGTGTATTGTGTCACCCCGGGAGGTGGAAAGGATGGCTGAACTCTGCAAGTGAGCAAAGTGCTCAGCCTAAGCCTGCCTGTTACTGTTCTTACCGCACAGGACCCTGTGTGCGTTGTCACCTTCGTGTAAAGTACATTTCATGTGCACGATTTCTTGTAGCTTTGAGGGGTGAGAAAGAAAAAAAATGTTCGTATCTAAATTTCATGAAAGTTTTTCTGACAGTTTTTAACCTACTTTATGTGTACTGTGACAGGAGCCCTGCATCTTCTATGACTTAGAGAATTCTGTCTCCTTTGTTGCTTTACATGGAGTGAATTATTAAGGAAACCTAGGGACTGGGCATGGTGGTGCACACCTTTAACCTCAATGCTCGGGAGGCATACATAGGTGTATCTCTGGAGGTTGGAGGCTGGCCTGGTCTACATAGTGAATTCTAGGCCAGTCAGGGTTACATAGTAAGACTCTGTCTCAAAGAGGGAGGGACTGGTTATGGCGCATTGGTAAAGAAAGAACACTGGCTAGCTACTCTTCCAGAGAACCCAGGTTTGATTCCCAGAATAAACATGGTAGAAGCTGTTTGTAACCCTATCTGACATCTGCTTTGTAGCCTTCTTGGGCACCAGGCACGAATGTGGTACATGCAGACATACATGCAAGCAAATCACACAGACACATAAGAATAAAAAATTTGAAGAGAAAAGAGACGATAGCTTGGTAGGTTCACATTCTGTCACATGCAAGTATACCCAGTCTGAAGCTGTAGCTGTTTTGTGCCTGCTGTTCAGTAACTCCCTCCCTAGCCCCTGGCAGCTGGGCATCTGCTGTCAGAGCCCAGCCAGCTTCTGTCTTGAGATTCCACACAGTGTGGTCTTTATCCTGAAACCCACAGGGCTGGGCTTCCTGGGCTTCCGATCTTTACTCTTTCTCTTTTCTTTGTTTGCTTGTTTGTTTGTTTTCTGAGAAGGGGTTTCTCTGTGTAGCCCTGGCTGTCCTGGAACTCACTCTGTAGACCAGGCTGGCCTCAAACTCCAGAAATCCACCTGCTTCTGCCTCCCAAGCACTGGGAGTAAAGGTGTATTTTCCTTTTTAAACCAGCTGCCATAGCAGCATTTTATTTTATTTTTAAACATTTATTTATTTTTATTTTATATGTATGAATGTTTCGCCTGAATGTGTGTTCACCATGTGCATGCAGTACCTGTGGAGGCCACAAGAGGGCATGGGGGCCCTGGAACTGCAGTTAAGGACATTTGTGAGCTGCCCTGTAGGTGTTGGCAATTGAACCCACATACTGTGCAAGAGCAGCCTGTGCTCTACCTGCTAAGCTGCCTCCAGCTCTCTGGCATTTCATTATGAACTATGATTTTTGTCTTTTTATTCTTCAGGTGTTCTGAGGTTACAGGTTTTTAGGGTACTACTGCACCTGCATTCCGTGAGGATTAGAACTCAGGTGCTCATGTTTGTATTTCCCCAGCTTTGCCCCTACTTTACAGGGTTGGTTTTTATTTTTATTTTTTTTTTTTTTTATTTTATGTATGTGAATACACTAGCTGTCTTCAGACACACCAGACGAGGTCATTGGATTCCATTACAGATGGTTGTGAGCCACCATGTGGTTGCTGGGAATTGAACTCAGGACCTCTGGAAGAGCAGTCAGTGCTCTTAACCACTGAACCAGCTCTCCAGCTCCCTGTTTTATAGTTTTAAGCTTTATTTTATGTGTGCGGTTGTTTTATCTATGCTTCTATCTGTGTACCATATGTGTGCCTGGTGCCTGCAAAGGTTCCCTGGGACTGGAGTTAGAGACAGTGTGGGCCACCATGTGGGTGCTGAGGTAGAACCAATCTTTCCCACTCCAGTCCCTGTGTTTAAGTCTCGGTCTCTCCCAGCCTAGGTGGGTCTCAAATGCACTGGGGGGGGGGGGGGGAGGCTGCCCTTGAACCCTGAGCTTCCTGCGTCTGCCTCCCAAGTATGTAGCACTGTGCTTGGCTTTGTTTTTTGTTTGTTTGCTCATTTGTTTGTTTGTTGAGACAATTTCTCACTGTGTCCTCTTGGAACTCACTGTAGACCAGGCCAGCCTTTGTCTCCCAAGCACTGGGATTGAAGACATGTGACACGTCACCTGGCTTGGTTGTTTTTCTTTTTATTTGTTTGTTTGTGGCTTCTTTCTTTCTCTCTTTCTTTCTTCCTTCCTTTCTTTTTTTTGGGGTGTGGGGTGGGTTGGACAACCACAGGTCTTCTATAGTAGAGGCTGGCCTCAAACTCTGTTTTAGGGAGAGTGATCCTGAATGATCCTCCTGACTCCACATTAGGCTCTACGGTCATGTTCATATCCACTGTCTATGTCTTCCCACTGACCTGACTGCATTCTTTATCCTGCCCGGTCACTGACTGTTCTGATGCATTTCAAAGGATTTAAAAAAAAAAAAAATTTATTCATTTTATTTATAGGAGTACACTGTTGCTGACACACCAGAAGAGGGCATCGGATCCCATTACAGATGGCTGTGAGCCACCCTGTGGTTGCTGGGAATGGAACTCTGGAAGAAGCCAGTGTTAACCACTGAGCCTTCTCTCCAGCTACATTTTAAAGGATTTTACAGACATTACTTTACCCCAGAATGTGTCAGCACCCATGCTATTAACCAGAGATTTGCTAACAATTTTCTTTTTCTTTCTTTCTTTCTTTCTTTCTTTCTTTCTTTCTTTCTTTCTTTCTTTCTTTCTTTCTTTCTTTCCTTTCTTTCTTTCTTTTCTTTCTTTTCTTTCTTTTCTTTCTTTCTTTCTTTCTTTCTTTCTTTCTTTCTTTCTTTCTTTCTTTCTTTCCTTTCTTTCTTTCCTTTCTTTCTTTCCTTTCTTTCTTGTTTTTTGAGACAGGGTTTCTCTGTGTAGACCTGGCTGTCCTGGAACTCACTCTGCAGACCAGGCTGGCCTCGAACTCAGAAATCCGCCTGCCTCTGCCTCCCAAGTGCTGGGATTAAAGGCATGCGCCACCACTGCCTGGCCCCCCTTTTTTTTTTCAAGACAAGGTTTTTCTGTGTAGCCTTGGCTGCTTGGCTGTCCTGGAACTAGTTTTGTAGACCAGGCTGGCCTCGAACTCAAAGAGATCTGCTTGTCTCTGGCTCTCGAATGCTCTTTCTTTTCTTTTTTTCTTTTTCTTTCTTTCTTTTTTTTTTTTTTTGTTCTGGGAATTGAACTTAGAAACCTCACTCACACGTCAGACAAGTGTTTTACCACTGAATTATGAATTATATCCCTAGCCCTTGCAGTAGTTTCTTTTTAAAAAAATATTTTTATTTTATGTGCATTGGTATATAATATATTTGCCTGCATATATGTCTGTGTAAGGGTTTTAGGTCCCCTGAAACTGGAGTTACAGAAGAGCAGCTAGTACTCTTAGCTGCTGACCAGATCTTCTCTCTTGTCTTCTCTTCCCTTCTTTCTTTCTTTTATTTATTTAGAGATATCACTAAGTATTCTGGAAGGGCCTGGAACTTGCTATGTAGAACAGGCTGACCTGGCAGAATTCTTCTGCCTCCAGTGTGCTGGGTTGACATACGGTCCTGCAATTTAAAAAAAAAATTTTTTTTGAGAGACAATTTATAAAGAATGAAATGTGCATAGTCTCCCTTGCACATTGATTAAGTCTTGACAAATGCATACATTGATAGCTTGTTACAAAACACTAGAGACAGTCAACTTTAAAAGGCTGCTCTGTGATTTACTGATCCCGTGTTGGGTCTGTGGTCAGAAGAGGGTATGTGTCAGAGAACCTCCTGACCTAGAGCCGGGGCAAAGGTTGGTGCACATGATCAAACATGCACATACACCCTTGAAGGGGGGGTGCACGCACAAACACACACATGTGATGTGCAACTTCAGAACCTTTTGACATGTCCCAAATGTCCATTTCCAGTACTGGGGACAAAGTTTCAATGCTGGGGACCATTTACCATACAGGCTGTTTGGGGAGAAATTGAACGTCCAAACTGTAGCAGAACCAAAAATTCTAGTGAGAAACAGATCACCACCATCCCTGGGAGTACCAATATGCCTTCTACCTAGGTTCTCCGATTGTTAACATTTCAGAGCTGGTTACGAATAAGCTGTAGGGCAGAAGTAGTGGTACATGCCTGTGATTCCAGAACTCCAGAGAGGCAGGAAGATTACAAGCTGAAGCTAGATTGTACATAATGAAACCCTGTCTCCAAAACAAAACAAGAATAAACTGACTCTTAAGGTTTTGTTGGCAGCGTTTTTTTTTTTTTTTTTAAGATTTATTTGTTTTATGTATATGAGTCCACTGTAGCTGTCTTTAGACACACCAGAAGAGGGCATCGGGTCCCATTACAGATGGTTGTGAGTCACCATGTGGTTGCTGGGAATTGAACTCAGGACCTCTGGAAGAATGGTCAGTGTTCTTAACTGCTGAACCATCTCTCCAGCCCCTGGTAATGTTATTTTTGAGACAAGGTCTCTTGTAGTCCTGGATGGCCTCAACCTTGCTATGTATGTATCTGGGACCTGGAATATCTGATCTTCCTGCTCTCATGACTTAAGTATTTGCTGTCATATGTGAGGGTTGAACCCAGGGCCTCATACTTGCTAGGCAAATATTCTGTCGACTGAGTGACAGCTATATCCCAGCCTTGAATAGGGATTTTAATTAAATTGTTAATGTTGTTATTACTATTTAAGGCAAGGTTTGTTGTCCCAGCCCTGGTTGTCCTGAAACTCACTATGTAGATTAGGTTGACCTTGAACTCACTAGGTCAAAGGTTTCTTGCCCGCCCTTATTTGTTTATTTTTGAGATAAGGTCTCAGGCTGACCTTGAACTCACAGCAAGCACTTCTGCCTCAGCCTCTTAATTACTGAATTACAGCTGTGACCTACCATGCCTAGCTGTATTCAGCTTTATAAAGTAATACTAAACTGTTTCCAACTGAGTTTCTTTCTTTTCCTTCCCCCCTCCTCTGGTCTTCCTTCCCCTTCTTCATCTTCCCCATCTGTCTTTTCTTCTTTCACACTCTCATTCTATAGCACACACTGACTTTAACTCGACATTGTCAGCCTAAACCTCTTAGTCTTTTAGAAAGGTAGTTTAAAACTGTAGTTTTTGACAATTTCCTACCTATACACAGTGTATTTCTGAACCCCTCCTTCCTGAAAAAAAAAAATGCTCTTCTGTGATTGAGCTTACAGAATATTTTATTTTTAGTAATGTGTATATGTGTGTGTGTTTATGTGTATGTTGAGTGGCTCTGAGGCCTAGAGTAGTGTGCCACTGGTTGTGAGCCACCTAGTGTGAGTGCTAGGAAGTGAACTCAGTATTCTGCAAGAGTAGACCGTGCTCTTAAATGCTAAGCTGGCTGCCTTTCCACGTGGATGCTTGCTGACTGTAGATTTGGGGTTATTTACCAGAGCGGGGGAACTGACCAGTGGCTGTACCACCGACCCCTCACATCTAACTCCCTGAAGCTCTTCACTAGGTTGGGGCCCAAGTTCTCCCCAGGGATGAGTGTTGGTGAGGTAGCCTGTGCAGGTGACAGCTGCTTAGTGCATGACTGCCGTGACCATGACAGGTCCCAAAGACAGCGCGTCACAGCGCTCCTCACCCTCCAGCCCTTACTCTTTCTGCTCTCTCTTCTGAGTTGTTCCTGATCCTTACACGGTGCCACAGATGTCCCATTTGGGGGCCGAGCACTCAACAGTGACTCTCGAGTCTCTGCATTAATCATGGCCCACTGTAAAAGAAGCTTCTCTGGCCACGGCTGAGAACGTCACAAATCTGTAAGTGTAAAAATAAACATTTAAGGGCTAGAGAGATGGCTCACTGGTTAAGAGCACGTAGTGGTCATAGTTATCTGTAACTCCGGTTACAGGAGATCCAGTGCCCTCTTCTGACTTCTTGGGCACCAATGATGTGGTACAGACATGAATGCAGGTAAAACATTCACACATATACAACAAATACATTTAATTTTAAAGTCCAAAAAATACACACACACACACACATTTAGAATGACAACGCGTCCCATTTGCCAAACAACAGTAGTAGATTCCCCTGGGGCTCCAGGGCTTTTGGGCAGATTTTCAGTACCAAGCATAAATTCCCTACTGTGCAGCAGACTTTGGATCTCATTCAGAAAAGTTTCTGTTTTTCTTTTTTAGATGAGGTTTTACTCTTCTGGGACTTAGTAGTCCAGGCTGTCCTTGAAGTTATGACTATCTACTTTCCTTAGCCTCTTGATTATAGGTGTGAGCCGCTATGACTGGCAAAACTGAGTATGCTTATTTTTCTTTGTAATACAAGGCTTATGCATGCTTGTTAAGCATTCTAGCTCAGAGCTTTGTCCTCAGCCTTCCTCATGTTAGTAGCTGGTCCTGACTCACTTAACCAAAGCTGGCCTTGAGTTCTTTCTCTTCTGACCTGCCTCTCAGGTGCTGAGATTACAAGTGTGTGCCATTATTCCTGGCACAAATGTGTACTTGTAAAAGTTAAAGTAGTGCAACTTTAGTGGCCCTGGAGATCTCCCATGGAGAACGAGGTAGGTTCAGACTCAGTGTAAGAAAGAATATCCTTGTAGGAACCAACATTCAAGCTGCTTCCAGGATGTGCTTTCAGACTGGAACCCTGAGCCCTGCTCGGAGATGCTGGGTGGCTCATTTACAGTGTGCTGAAGGAGGGTGGTGACCAAGGCTTGGGCCTGCAACTAGGGGTGGAATGCGTATTTAGCATACAGAAGGCCCTGGGGCTTCAATCTCCTGCACCAGAAAATAAAAACAAACATTTATTTGTATTTTTGGTTTATAAGCAACAGGCAGTCTGTCCAACTCCAGGTCATTCATTTTGGTTTAGCTGTCTGTTTAATTACTCTAATGAACTTTCTGTAACCTCTAAGACTGCATACTTGTTTTCTTTTCATAGCTGTCTGTTCTTGTGGTGTAGTTCTTAAACAACTTTTCCCTGAATGCCTCTCCGTGTTTGCTCTGTAGCCTTCTCTTTCCTGCTGATCCCAGTTGACTGGTGGATTAGTGTTAATTACCTTTTTAGTCATCTTGTTGGGGGGCACTAGAATAACAAAAGCAATGTGGCCTCCTGGTGTCTCACTTGGTGTTTCAGGCTCCTCCCTTCCTTGTCTGCTGCGGTGTTCCTCTCCGTAAAGCCTTTAGAAAGGAGCCTTCGGCTGTGACTGCTCTGGGTTAAAGAGGTCGTGACAGGCCAGTCAGGTGTTGAGTCACGAGTGTGTGGGACTCTCCTCCCACTCTCTGTGCTTTCTGAGGTTTTGGCACACAGGTGAATAATTGAAACACAGACTTGGTCTGCGGTAACAGTTTTTTGGAATCAGGAAAGATTAAATTTATTTGTTGTAGGTCAGTGAAGCAAAACTGTATGAAATTGCCCTTTTTATGGACAAAGTTGGACAGGACATATCAGCTAGCCTTTTGATTCAGTTCAGCGTGGAATCATAAAATGGCGAATGCGCTTCCTCACAGGATGGTTTCACTTGATGGACTTTCAGCTTATGATGACACAGAAGGTACCCTACAGCTTTCACTTCCTGTGTGTAGAATTCAGTAGATTACAAGAAAACCTACTGCTGGATTACGTGGTATTGTTTGACAGGGCTGATGTAGGCAGTCTGAGCACGTTTAAGGCAGATGCAGCTACATGGGAGCTTAGGTAGGTTAAATGCATTTTGGCTTAATTTATGATGGATTTATTGGGGGCTTAATTCACCATATAGGGCCAGGAACATCTGCATGTTATTACATTTGCTTATTGGTCTATGGGTATATACAGTCATACCAGTTAACCAGTTAACCAGCCATTCCTATTGCAAGGTATCCTGGAACATTCAACTGTAAGGGCCTTTTATCAATAACATATTTAACTTCTCCTTTCCTGGATGTGGAAGTTTAACTGTGAGGAAATTAAAACAAACTTGCTTATGAACACATATTGTTTTGTTGCAACGTGGTGACTTAAATTCAAGTCTCCTGGCCCTGGGCTACTTACCATAGGCTGGGCCCTTAGTGACAGTTAGAAATGGACCTGGAAATGTTGCCGCTGTGACCAAGTGTTGAAACAGCATGTGGAGCAGGCTTGGCCTTGTCCCCTGCCACCGGGACCAGTTCCCTGGGGCCCTTCCTAATGGATGTAGCCCTGCAGTGTGCCTATGGCCAGGCTTCCAAAGAAACACCCGCCAGCAGCGGATTGCAACATTGCAGAGTTGGCTGGAAATGGCCACGGCTGCCGGTGCCGCCTGTGCTGCCCGTGGGACTCTGCTCTGAGCAGTGGGAGAATGTTTGCTAGTTTACTTTGTGTCTCTTGCAGGCAGTCTTCTTGGAATTGGTCAACAGCTTCTGGATGCTGCTGCTCTTTAGGCTTTCTTAAGACTGTAAACAACTTTAGTAAGCTTTGCAGAAGGAAGCTGTGGTTTCTGGTCTTCCTGTGTGCTCGTGTATTTTAGAGGGAGGGCTTAGCATCTCATACTTTCAAACATCTCAGAAGGGACTAGAAAAGGCACTGCAGCTGTCGACAGAAGGGGAGGAACCAGGATTCCTCTCAAGAAACTTTTCCAACTTTAGTGGCCCTGGAGATCTCCCATGGAGAACGAGGTAGGTTCAGACTCAGTGTAAGAAAGAATATCCTTGTAGGAACCAACATTCAAGCTGCTTCCAGGATGTGCTTTCAGACTGGAACCCTGAGCCCTGCTCGGAGATGCTGGGTGGCTCATTTTCAGTGTGATGAAGGAGGGTGGTGACCAAGGCTTGGGCCTGCAACTAGGGGTGGCTGCCCTGTCCAGCTGGGGTTAGACTGATGCACTCATTCATCTGAAGGAATGAGAGGCCGTGGGTTTTGTGTCTTTCAGGGAACATATTTCCAGCAGACTTGTAGTCTCTTGAGTTCTAAGGTCCCAGTTGAAAGTTGGTGGAAGGGAAAGAGTGAGAAATTGAGGGAACCCTGGGGAGCCTTGTCCCTAGAGCGCACAACAGTCCATGAGGGCATGACAGAGCTGGGCTGCCAGCAGGGACCCTGGCCTGCCCCCAGCACAGCCTCTGTGGGGTTAAGACTCCTGGGGACTTAGCAGTAGAGAAGAGTAGCAGAGATCCCATTTGATCCCACTCCTCCAGAACCTGGGAGTCCTGAGGTAGGGCGTATGCAGGGGATGTTGTGCCCTTTGTCTTGGTCTGGAGGCCCAGGTCCTTTTTTATTGATAGGAACTAGAGTACTCACTATATTTCTTCACCCTTCCTTTCCCTTCCCTTCCCCAGAATCTCCACTATCCCAGTCTGGCATTATTTGAGGATGACTTTGAACTTCTGATATTCCTGCCTCCATCTGCAGAGTGCTGTGATGGTAGACCAGTGCCACCTCCCTGATTTTTATGAGGAATTGGGGACCGAACCAAGTGCCTTGGGCAACTGAGCTCCATCCATCCCCAACCCTTAATTTTCTTAAAAAAAAAAAAAAAAGAAAAGAAAAGAAAAGAAAAAAAGAAAAGGAAAGGAAAGAAAGAAAGAAAGAAAAAGAAAAAAGTGAATGTGTCCCAGGTGCTGCAGAGAGTACCTGAAGTTGGTTGCTGTGTGCGAGGCTGTGGTGTGGTGCGGTCGGCAGAAGGGGCTCCTTTCTGTTTGGTTTCTGCTCTTTTTTTTTTTTTTTTTTTTTTTTTTTTTTGGTTTTTGGTTTTTCCGACACAGGGTTTCTCTGTGTAGCCTTGGCTGTCCTGGAACTCCCTCTGTAGACCAGGCTGGCCTGGAACTCAGAAATCCGTCTGCCTCTGCCTCCTAAGTGCTGGGATTAAAGGCGTGTGCTGTGCGCTGCCACGGCCTGGCTGGTTTCTGCTCTTTTGAGACAAGGTTTTACTGTATAGCCCAGGCTGTCTTGGAACTCAGAGATCCTCTGCCTCGGCTTCCGGAGTGCTGGGATTAAAGGTGTGTCCCACACCCCACACCCGAGTTTGTGTAAGATGCGGCCTGGGCTGGACGTGCTGTGTGAGGACTGATAGGTGGAATCTGAGGGACTGACCCTGCTGCCCCATGGGACAGCTGTGCGGGGCGGCCCACAGGCCTCCTTTCACTCCTCTCACTGTCCTCTGGGCCCCTTGCCCTTACAGACCCTCGTCCCTCCCCGGCTGTCTCTGGCTGTCTCAGTGTAGTGGCTGTCTGTCTTCCTGTTGGACTAGGAGAGGAGAAGCAGTACCTTCACTTTCACTGTCTATAGGCTATCCCGCGTGGCATGTGGTTGGCATGCACAAGGCCTTTTGCTTTGAGCCTTGGGGTAGTCTTAAGGTGAGATGAAACCTACTAAGTAGCTGATGGTGAAGATTAATGACATGCACATGTCAAACTGCTGAGGGGCCCTTTGGTACCTTAGTTTGCTTCTTCTTCTATCTCAGGCTTCCTAGTGCTTTCTCCAGAATAGTGTGCTGAGCTTGGGGCTTTGTAAGGAGAACACAGTTAGCATATGTGGTTGTATGACTTACTGGTCTTCAAAGAAAGAGCTTGCTTCCCTGGAGTCTAGAGGTATTGGCTTTTTTTTTTTTTTTTCCCCACTAAAGCTTTTTTTTTTTTTTTTAATTTAGATTTTA
>CM052712.1:20763665-20815307 GCA_028551405.1 Uromys caudimaculatus | reverse complement strand
TCCCCCCTCCCTCTGCCTCTATGAGGGTATTCCCCCACCCACTCCCGTCTTCCCTCCTTGGCATTCCCCTATACTGGGGCCTCTAACACCCTCAGGCCCAAGGGCCTCTCCTCCCCCTGATGGCCAACAAGGCCCTCCTCTGCCACATATGTGGTCCGAGCCATGGGTCCCTCCATGTGTATTCTTTGGTTGGTGGTTCAGCCTCCAGGAGCACCGGGGGTCAGGCCAGTTGACACTGTTGCTCCCTCCATGGGGCTGTCCCACCAAAGCTTTTTATTACAGAAGGAGTCAACTGCTAGAGAGGGCCCTCTCCAGTCTTTCTGTGTCCTCTTCCTTCCCAGTGTATACCTCCAGGGGGGGCCAGTGTCTGTTATAGAAGAGGTGTCTGGGAGAAGGAAATATGGTAATTTTTCCCCAAAGTTCTCCAAATCCTTGTCGGTGCTGTTGAGAATCTTCTGGTAGACGAGGTGGGATCTCTAGGACCCTCCATATTTACGTCCTGGGGAGCTTTTATCTTCTTTTGTTGTTTGGGCTGTGGCTGACTAGTGCAGGTTGACTTGGAGGGGGCTTCCACTTCCATGGCTGCTTTTTCTTTCTGGGCAAGTGGGATCTGGGCAAGAGTTTCCTGCACTTCTGCTCTGATGGCGGGATGTTGGCCTGTGCACTGGACACCTGCTTCTTGAGGTGGTGCCTCGTAGTGCCCTTCATCTGTCACTGCCCCGACCACCTGGCGCTCCCCTCGCTGACCCCTGCCTAGGACCCTGCACGGCCTGAACAACCTTTTCAGCTCCATCCAGGATGATGGAGCTTTCCTCCCGGAGGTCCCATGGCTACACTTGGAGGCTCGCTCCCAGAGCCACTATACATACATACATATATACATATATGCGCTAATATTTCATGCTTTGTGTGTCTGTCTATCTGTGTCCATGGAGGACAGAGTCACTACATGAAAAGACCATGGAGTTACTTTTAGAGATTTATGTATTTTTGAAATAGGATCTCCTTGTGTACCCCAGACTGGCATCAAGTTCAGGCCCCTCCTGCTTCCAAGGGTCATTATCATGGGGTGTACCACCACGGTTCTCTCGATAGTTGTGATTTTGTTGTTGTTTTTAGATTCCTAGTTTCCCTCACACACACAAACACTCACCTTTCTTCTGTGACACTAAAGATTAAACAAGGGCTTCGTGTTTGCTAGTGAGGTAATTTCTGCGCTACCAAGCTACATGCCCGCTCCCATTTCCAACTTGAAGGACTATTTTGGGCATGAGATGGCAAAGAATGGGAAGATATTGATAGGGTCTGAGAGGCTTTTCAGAGAGACTCTAGGAAACTCACTGTGTGCCAGGAGTTTTGCCCCTGTGTTCTGCACTCCGTTCCCAGCGTTGTGTCTTGAGCCCTGGCTTGCCCCCTTCCACATGAGGACTCAGTTTCTCCAGGGAGGAAGACTTGGTCTGGAAGACCCCGCCTGTGTTGGCATCCACTCGGCCTGCTGCTCTTCCGGGGTCCAAAGCATGCACACTCAATAGCATGCTACAGAATGAAGAACAGCAGTTGCTAAATCTGCCTTTTAGTCTTGGGGTGTCAATCTACAGGACATCACACAGCAAATTAAAGACCTTATGATCAATTACCGAAATCTGACTTTGCCCATCAAATATAGTATTTGTCCATTTACTTTATTGATTGATTGATTCATTCATTGAGACAGGATTTTTCTATGTAACCCTGGCTGACCTGGAACTCAGACCAGGCTGGTTTCAAACTCAGATCTTCCTGCCTCTACCTCCTAATTAAAGATAGGTGCTGCCACATCTAGCTCCTTTGCTTTTTAACCATAATCTCCTTTTACATTTTCATGTTAAGAGCTAGTGTGGTGGCACTCACCTGTGGCACTCAGAAGTCTGTAGCAGAAAAGTTGCCATGAATTCTGCCCTAAGCCCCCTAGAGCTGTAGAATAAACCCTGTCTCAAAAAGAAACCAACTGAAAACAGACTCATAAACAAATCAACAAAACAAAAAGCAACTTAAGACCTGAGATATAGTCTCCATCTTTTTTCCCTTGGCTCTGAATGCTAGGCAGAAGCTGGTATGTCCTCAGCACTTTGTTGTATTATCCGAGACCCAATCTGACCCTGATCTTGCAATCTTCCCGCCTCAGTGTCGCACTCCTCCTCTCGTTCAGGTTTGTTTCTGGAATGTCTGAATGCTGTCTTCCAGGCTTGCTGTCCTAGCTGTTTGTCCCCACTAGCTGAGAGCTGAGGCAACACTAATGGGTTGGTCAGCCTGTCCAGAGCATCAGTCATTCCTTATTATGGGCTGTGTTTCAGTGTTCTACATTGTAGGAACCAATTCAAGTAATTCGAGGCATTGGGGACAGGGCTGGGGGAAGCAGATAGTGCTTGTTATATCCAAGGCTCAGGGTAGGGCCAGACACATCTCCCTCCACAGACAGTGGTCTTTCCACCTACACAGGTGCATCGAAGGCCCACTAATGGATGCTTGAAACTGAGGTGGGTCACAGTCTTTTCCTACCTTGGGTGCACGGATGCAGAGGTGGGTAGGTAGTCATGGGCCATTATCTAGTCTGTGGTCATGGAAAGTGGAAAACAGTCTGAGGCTTTGGTGCTGGGCTGTAAAGACAGCAGTTGAAGTGGATATGGATTTTTGTGAGTAAAAACAGTAATGGAAATAACTATTGACTCCATTTTGCTTTATAATGTATCAACTCAGCTCTCTGTAGCTATCACATGGACTGTTCATGAGGTCTGGCAAGGATCATAGCTCATTTTAGAGAAGATAGCTCAGGTAACTGTCTTGTATGGGAAGGAAGCAGGCTAGCTCAGACTGTATCGTAGGGGTTGAGCCTTGAGCCTGGTCGGTTCTGTGTTCAGCCTAAGCCTGAGGTCCTGAGCTGGAGGGAAGCTGTGGGGAGAACAGCAGGCATGATGGCTGTGTGTGCAGCTCACACACCAAGACTCATGCCGCTGTTTGACTTGGTTGAATGGGCCTCCTGGATCTGTGTCCATCTCAGTAGATCAATGGAATACACCCAAGATATCAAAGGGCCAAGGATGTGAAGCTAAGGGGCAGGGAAGCTGTCCATGGCAGGAGGCAGCAGGCACAGGAAAGGTGTCAGGGTGATTTTCCGAGGCTGGGTGAGTCTTATTTGATTGTTGGTTTTATGCCTAGTGCTAGAGAGCTGAGCCTAAGAGTGAGGCTGGGGAGCAGCCCACATGTGGCATCTCCTGGGAGCCTTGGCCGTGTGAGTCCTGCCTGATAATTTATTCTATACATTTTTTGTTTACTAGTTTGGGGGATAAAGGAAGGTCAGAGCTGAGCCTGCTGCGGTTTCCCAGCTGTTGCCTGGGTGCCAGGAACATAGTGAGTTAGCATCAGGAGAAGTGTGGACAGCTCTCCCAGCTGTCTACTGTAGAGAGAAAACAGCTAGGGCATCATCTCTTTCTTTTGTTGCCCATGGCTTTGGTGTCTGTGCTGTGGCTGTAGAGGACACATTTAAGTGTCTTTGTTTCTCTGAGTGATGAAGAATGGCTGGCAGCGACATCTTTCCGAAGAGCAGGGGATAGCTTTTGTTGCAGTCTTTTAGGAAGCATTAGGTTTGGTTCCTCTCTCCTGAGCCCACAAGTTCATTTTGATTACAGGTTGAGTCTTCAAAGCCTTGGTACTAACCTCACATCCAGCAGGGTGTGAGGCTGTGAGCATCGGTGGCTGGCTTGGAGCCCTACCACAGAGAAGGAGCTGCATGCAAACTTGGGGCTCTGTTAGGGCCTGGGCTCCTTAGAGCTCATTTGACCTTGGCTGCTGAGACAGATGCCTTTGTGGGTGGCAACCCTGTCACACTTGCACCCTTGGAGCTGAGATGACGTGGCTCACAGAGCTGGCGGGAGTTGGAGCTCTGTTATGTGACTCTCTTCTGGGGGACTGTTCCCCGCATGCCTTCATGACAGTGAGAGTTGCCTTCTGAGTGACAGGAGCCACTTAACAGACCTGTCTGTCCTCTGTGCAGAATCTGCTTGGACACTTATCCTACCACGTGTATGAACTGGCTATAGAGTCATGCCTCGGCCTCATGTTGGTCCTTTCTCATAGGCTGGTGTGGACAGTCTCCCATTTTCATGTTGACTGTGCTAATAGTTTTGGTCACTTCTGTTTGTTAGTGGTAGGTACAACACAAATGTGTGAATAATGAATTCCAATCATTGCCATTTCTGCCTGCAGCCTGGAATTGTGTCGCCATTTAAACGAGTATTCCTAAAAGGTGAAAAGACTAGAGATAAGAAAGCCCATGAGAAGGTGACAGAGAGGCGCCCTCTGCACACTGTGGAGCTGGCATTACCTGAGCGAGTCGAGCCAGACAGACTGCTGAGCGACTATATTGAGAAGGAGGTGAAGGTAAGTCACATGGACCACAGGGCACGCCTGCCAAACAGTTTTACAAGGCTCTGCATACACACGTAAGCCTGTGCCCTGCCCACTGCTCTGCCTCTGGATGTATCTAATAACAAAAACTCCAAACCCAGTCCCAGTCCTTAGCTTTGGTTTCTGATCCTTTGTTTGGCAGGACACTGCTCTGTGTCCTGAAGGTCATGGATATTGTATAGAACAGGGGAACCTTGTCTCCTCCGATTTGCAGGTGACAGCAGATGCTTGTTCCAGGCCCTTGTTCAGGACTCAGATACTCAGCCTAACGCTGGAGGCCTTATGTCTCAGGTTTGGGCCCAAAAGACTCCTCAAGCTGTGTTATGTCCCTACAATGAAAATAAGTAATACAATGATAGAAAGCCAGGAGTTCAGAGGGAAGAGGAGAGGTGACAGCCATGGAAGCCCACAGGAAAGAAGGAAGCAGTAAAGGTGAAGTAGCCTAGTTGGTGGCTCTAGCTGTGTTCCCTGCAGAGGACAGAGTCCAGTGGCTCAAGAAGCTCCAGGGCTGACTAAATATGGCTTTGTAGGCACCCTCCACACTGAGAGGTTTGGATTTACTGACACCTGGCACAGGAGTGGGTGGGAGAGACCCCGGCTAAAGGAGGGAAAGCTAAATCAGAGCCTGTTAGGGATGGTGAGGGCCCACAACCCCTTTTATGTCCAGGTTTCCAGAATGTCTCTGAATAGGCCTCTCCAACAGACAGTTTACGGTCAAGTGTCGCTTCTCTTAGATGTGGCTGAGAAGTTCCATACTGACCCCAGGAATCATCTACCATTCAGCCTCAGCAAAGCCCAGCGGATGAAAGTCTGCCCAGTACACATCTTCAGTCAGCCTGCCGTTAGAGTGGCCTGTCCTAACTCCATAACTCCACTTGAGTAGTCCAGTCTAGAAGCTCTCTCACAGGCATGCCTATAGGTTTCTCTCCTAGGTCGTTCTAGGCTCTGTCAGGTTGACGGTATTAACGTCAGTCATTTATTATGACTATTAAATACTATATATGTGCTATATAGCTGTTGTGTAGCTGTTAATGTATTCCAGCTTGCTTACACCAATCACTGTGGATTGACTCATATGTTATACTGGGATCTTCAGATGACCACAAAGTTCCTCAGCATTAGGAAAATTTGATGCCTTCGTGATCATAGGGAACCATTGTTGTCTTAGTTGTTGTTGGCCAAGTCATCACTAGGCAGCACATGGCTGTATATGATATTCTCAAAAAGACAAGAGGATACTGTTAATAATGAAATAACAAAGATTCTACTTTTGTCTTTTTAAATTTATTTTTATTATTTTTAAGTATATGTGTGTGTGTGTGTGTGCGTGTGTGCGTGTGTGTGTGTGCCCACGTGCAAGTGCTATCGAGTATGGTGCCTGCAGAGGTTAGAGGTGTGTATGCATGTGGGCAGGTGCTGGGAATGCAGGTCCTCTGAAAGAGTAGTCTTTCAGGACCCTGTGAAAGATTCTGACTCAACAAGCAAGGTGGACAGCTCCTGAGAAACAACCACCTCTGGCCCCACATATGCATACACACCACATGTGTACACACATGTGGATACCTTCTACCCAGATGCAGAGAGCTGCCATGAACTGGGGGATAGGAAAGCATTGTGAACCTAGAAGTAGACACACACAGATCTGCCTTGTCAGGTGTAAGAGCCATTCTGTGGAGGAGGAGGAAGTGCCATGTCAGCAACCGTGCTAGAGCAGCTGGACAGCATAGACAGAAAGGGACCTCGCATACCACTTGACACCTTCACAAAAGCCAGCTTAGAGTGGACTGTGGGTCACAGTATCCACTTAACAAGACTTGTAAGTGCGTTGGAGGGGGACTGAAAGGTATTCATGGTCTCCGGCCAAGCAGAGGATTTAGATGGCACCAGAAAGGATGCATAAGAGGAAAACTGATCATCCAGACCTTCAGAATGCAGAAGGTCCTCTGCATGTGAGGATGGAAAGAGCGGTAGCCTGTTTACTGTGTGCACAGGACCCTGGGTTCTATCCTCATACCACAGAAGAGGAGGTGAGAAGACACCCTACAGACTGAACGCAATTTTTTTTTTTTTCTTTTCTTTTCTTTTTTTGGTTTTTCAAGACAGGGTTTCTCTGTGAGCCCTGGATGTCCTGGAACTCACTCTGTAGACCAGGCTGGCCTCAAACTCAGAAATCCACCACTGCCCGGCCACAATTGATTTTTAATCATGCACATTTATTACTCTGATAAAATAAGATCAACACAGCCGGGCAGTAGTGGCACACGCCTTTAATCCCAGCACTCGGGAGGCAGAGACAGGTGGATTTCTGAGTTCGAGGCCAGCCTGGTCTACAGCGTGAGTTCCAGGACAGCCAGGGCTATACAGAGAAACCCTGTCTCAAAAAAACAAAAACAAAAACAAAAAAAACAAAAAAACAAAAAATCAACACAAAATCTTCCAATCTCAAGGAAATATTTCTCCCTACTCCAGTATGGTTCTTTAAGAAAATACTTAAGCTGGGTGATGGTGACTTACCTGTAATCATAGCACTTGAGAGGCAGAGGCAGGCAAATCTCTGAGTTTGGTCTGCACAGCAAGTTCTAGGATAGCCAGGACTGTATAACTCTGTGTGTGTGTGTGTGTGTCTGTCTGTCTGTTTGTCTGTCTGTGTTAATTTGTGAATGAACACTGATAAAGTCAGTGAACTTAGTGAATGCAGTGTTCTGCATTTTCCTAATTCTTACTTAATCCTTACAAAAACCATCATGAACTGAAACATTTTCCAGTAGTTTTCATCACATGTTCACCTCCGGCTCAGTACATACAATAAGATGCCAGCTTGTGGCACACCGGGTATCTTAGTGGACACCAGGTACCTGAGTGAATTAAAGCCTATGTGTGGCTTTAATTTCCCACACAGCAGGTTAGATTTACCACTTTGATCTGCAGTGTGGGGCTGAGATCAATTTTAGGGGCTCCAGGTGGCTTCTTCCACTTGAGTAGCTCTTGTCCCACAAGTCAGAGGGCCAGTGTGAGCATTATATTGTGTATTCAGTAAGGGCTAGGTAGCCGGCCACCAGCTCTTTTGCACCCAAGGGACACTAGGAGGTAGACCCGCCCTCACACTGACTCCCCAACTTCCATGTGTCCACACCGCACACAGGGCTTGTTGGCAGTGTCGATCCCAAAATGTCAGCATCATCTACAACTTTTATTCTAGAAACCTTTGAAAATTGTCATTTTCTCATGTGTGGGCAAGGCAGGTGGGGCTCTAGGAAGCTTTGGGCACCCTGGTTACCCAGGGCCAGAGGCTCAGGCATGTTAACCAAGGCAGCGGGGAGGTTGCTTTCCTTCCTGTGACTTTTCTTATTGATGGAAGTTGCTTTGCTGATGTGTGTTAGCTCACCTGTAATCCTAGTACTCAAGAGACTGAGATGGGAGCCAGCCTAGACTACACAGAGTTCTGTGTCAGTCTGGGCTACAGAGTAAGACCCTATCTCAAAATACAGCAAAAACCTGAAAAGCTCAACTGGTGAGACCCCTTACCTATATGAAGAAAGTAGAATTTGGGCTGGAGAGATGGCTTGGCTAAGGTGCTTACTGCTCTTGACAGGAACCAGGGTTTCATTTTTAGTACCCATACCAGGTAGCTCACACTGTCTTTAACTCCGTTCTAGGAGATCTGACACTCTTCTGCCTCTGCAGGCACCTGCACACACACACAGATATAAGTAAATAAATAAATCTTTAATTTTCATTTTTTAATTTATTTTTCTGAATCAGGGTTTCTTTGCGTAGCTCTGGTTGTCCTAGAATTTGCTCAGTAGACCAGACTGGCCTTGAACTTAAAGATCTGTCTGCATTTGCCTCCTGAGTGCTGAGATTTAAAGATGTGCACCACCACACCTAAAAATTTTTAAAAATTTAAAAGATAAAAAAAAAAAAAAAAGAATCCTTTTGTCCCTTGGGCCTAAGTAGGAAGTATGGTGGCTGGATTTTGGGTGACACTAAAAAGGATCATGGCCTGTGTTTGTTACCCCAGGTCTTGGAACTACATTAGAATTCCTGTGTGAATGCAGACATGTCAGGGTATTTTGTTTTAGCACTTGACATACAAAGATAGGAGGGATAGCTGATAATCAATATCATATTGATCGCTTGTCTTAGTCAGGGTTACTCTTGCTATGATGAACTGCTGTGACTAAAGCAACTAGAGGAAGAAAGGGTTTGTCTCCACTCATACTTCCAGATAACAGCCCGTCACTGAGGGAAGCCAGGGCAGCAACCTGGAGGCAGACACTGATGCGGAGGCCGTGGAGAGGCGCTGCTTACTGGCTTGCTCCTCGTTACTTCCTCAGACTGCTTTCTTATAGAACCCAGGACCGCCACCCAGGGATGGCACCACCCACAGTGGGCTGGGCCTGCTGGTCACTAGTTTGAAGATGCCCTACAGCTGGATCTTATGGAGGCATTTCCTCAGTTGAAGTTCCTTCTTTCCAGATTGTTCAAACTGGGTCAAATTGAGATAAAACCAGCCAGCACATCTCCAAAAAAGCTTTTAACAAATAATTTTTTCTTTCCTTTTTAAAAATTATTTTTTGCTGCTTTATTTCAGGTATTTGTTAATTAAATTTGTCCTTTGGCAATTTCATACGTGTACATAGTGTATACTGAGCACCCCCATCTCCGCCTGCCCCCCCCCACTATTCTGTCTGTAACCCTGTCTTCATTAAACACCTCTTTCCCATATTCTTGTCTTTTCATTTTGTTTTGTGCCCACTTAGTTTAACCAGGGCCATTGCATGACCGTGGTTTGGGGTCATCTGTTGGAAAGCAGTGGGCTCAGCAGTGGGGACACAAGTAAATGACTGTTCCTCCCCAGGTGTCAGTAGCTAGTGATTCAGCAGTAATGGAGTCGGGCCCCAGGAGCCCCTCCCCTCCCCATGACTGACAGTTGACAGAGCGCCCTTGTGCAGGGCCAGTGCACGTACTGAAGCTACTGTGAGCTATGAGGACAGTGATGACACTTAGGAGGGCAGCACTTCACAGCACTTTACTGTCTTCCGGCTCTTACTCCCCCGCCCCATGCTCACCCCTCATCAACAGTGTTCCCCGAGCCTTACATGAGTGGTATAAAATGTCTCTTGTTTAAGGACGAACACCCAACAGTCATTTTATTCTTGGCATTTTGTCACTGAAATGATTAGATTTCTCTCTCATTGTTTAGATACACAGGCACATATTCTAGAGAGCAGGCATAGAACAGAGGGCATTCGAGGTACCTTAAAATCCAGCTCATAGGACAGGTGAGATGGCTCAGTGGATAATGATGCTCACCATAATCCTGATGACTTGAGCTTAATTCTTAGAACCCAGATGGCTGAGAGAACCAACTCCTCCAGGTTGCTCTCTGACCCCTTCGTGTGGCTTGATATCATATACCACCCTTCCCACAAGCCTGAAAAATAAATGTAGATATAGTATTATTTTATGTTTTTTGGTTTTGTTTTGAGATAGGGTCTCACTATGTAGTCCTGCCTAGCCTGGAACTCACAGAGATCCGCCTGCCTCTGCCTCCCAAGTGCTGGGGTTAAAGACATGTGTCACCATGCCTGGTAGATAGGTATTCCTATAACTAATTGTGTCTGTGTGCTCATGTTCATGTGAATGTGGGTGCATGTAGGTGGAAGTCAGATGGCAGCCTTACATGCTGCTTTTAGCCTTTAGTCATAAGGCAGGGTCTCTCTTGTTTGCTGCTGTGTACCACAGGCTAGCAGGCTATGAGCTCTGGGAACTCACCCTTCTCACCTCCCATCTTGCTGTAGAAGCCCTGAAGTTACCATGCCCATATTGATGTAGCTTCTGGAGGTCTTCACCCAGGGTCTCACATTTCCATGGAAAATCTTTTTGCCTACTGAACCATCTTCCCGGCCCCTTAGACTAAACTGGCCTTGAACTCCTGACCCTGCTTTTACATCCTGAGTGCTTTAATTACAGGCATGCTCCAGCTAGCCCTGCTTGAAACACCCTCCACTCTACTCCTTTCTCAGACATCCAGTAGAACTCACTACTAAGCCTGTCTGGGTCTGGGAGTCTGTTTCTTTAATAGATTACTGGGCCATTCGGGTTGTCTGTTTCTCCCGTGAGTTCTTCCATCTTCGGTAGATTGTTTCTACAAGCAGATCTTGTATGGTGGCCTCTTTCCAAGGTAAGGTATCTTTATGGCCCAGAACACGTAGGTCACTGTAAATGGACGCACTGAGGACTGTGGATCTGCTTGCCGTTGCTGGGTGGTGCTGATGGTGGCTGGCAGGCACAGCCAGTTGATGGCAGTGCTGCCACTTCTGTCCTTCTGATTGGCTGAGGGTGAGGGAGGCAGCCGTCAGGACATGATTGTGTGTACATGTGGAGAGGCCAAAGGTCAGCATCAGATGCCTTCCTCCATTGCTGTCCATGTTGAGACAGTATCCCTTGCTGAACCTGGAGCTTGCTGATTTGGCTAGACTGGCCGGCCAGCAAGCCTCGGGCATCCTCTTGTCTCCACCTCCCCAGTGGGATTACCAGAGTGTTTTTCCTCCTGTGAGTGCTGGGGGTAGAACTCTAGTCCTCAGGCTTGCACAGTGAGCACTTTACTACGAGCTCATTCTAGCTGCCTTCTGATCTTTTGTCTGTCCATTTCTAATTAAGGTTGTTGAAGTCCCAACGGTAATAGATTTGTCTACTTTTCTTTATAGTCCCACTAGTTTTTACCTTTGCATCTTTTGGTACATGATGGGTAGACACATAACACATTGTGGATTACTATGTTCTTATTGAATAATTGACTCCTGGCCAGGCATGATAGCATACGCCTTTAATCTCAGCACTTGGAAATCAGAGGCAGGCATATTTCTGAGTTCAGAGCTACCTAATGAAACCCTGTCTATAAAATGAAACAAAACAAAAAGAAGTGACTCCTTTACCAATGCGTCTTTTATCTCTGATTTCCCCCTGTGGTGCTGGGATTGAGCACGTGGCCTTGTGAACACCAAGCAAGTGCTCTACCACTGAGCTAACCCTCCACTCCCTCTGCTTTTTTGTTGAGTTGAAATGGGGTCCAGCGTCTGCCCCAGGGCTCGGCCACTGGGGGAGGCAAGACGAGGGAAGTTTGACCAGGCTCACCCCACAGCACTCCCGGGCCCCTCAGGCAGGTGTCGGGCTGCGGGAAGCTGCGGGACACCGCCTGGGGCTGGGGCAGCTACTGCCCACGTCCGAGGACTTCACAAGCCGGCTCTGTCTGGTTCTCAGGCATATGAGGCGGAAGAGCTGAGAAGGAGTGGTGGCCCGAGGGCTGGATCTAGCCTGGGACCAAGGGCAAAAGGTAGGGAGGAGCCCAGCTGGGTCCCGCAGGGAACAAGTCTTTGACCTGTAGGTGGCTGGCTGGCTTGGTTTGGTAGAGACCGTGGCTGGGAGCGCTGAGAGGCCTTCTGCAGGAAACTAGATGTGGCTCTTTAGATCCCGATGAAAAGAGACAGTCCATGGTTTTAGGGCGTTTATTGTCATGGCTGACAGTGGCAGCGATGAGTAAAACCATACTCCACTTTCTCTGGGTGGGTCTGAGGTTAAATACCTTTTGCGGGGAGGAGTGGCCTGGGAAGGAGAGTTTATTGGCTAAGCCTCCAGGTACCTTATTAAAATGAGATGTCTTGAGGCTACATGACCACACCTCTACCTGTGGAGGGGCTTGGGGCGTTGCCCTTACGTGAATAGTTACAGACCTATGCAGTCTCATGTCAGGAGCCTGGGGCCCAGGAGCATGGCAAAACGCCTACTGTCCCTTGCACAGTTGTCCTCTGCTGGGGATCCCCTGCTGGGTCACCCGGGTTTTAAACCTTAGCTCAACCAGAAACTACGGTCCTATACTTTTTCTTTCCCTTTTTTGGGGGTATGGGGACAGGATCTCACTGTGTAGCTCTGGCTGTCCTGGAACTTGATCTGTAGACCAGGCTGGCCTCAAACTCACAGAGATCCGTCTGCCTCTGCCTTCCCAGTGCTGGGATCAAAGGTGTTTGTGTGCATGGCCTGACCCTCTCTACTTTTCTTATCTAAAGTCTTACTTTATCTTCGTTGTTTAAACTACATTGGTTCCTTTCACTGAGCACTACCTCAAGAGAACTTTTTCTACTTTTTCTTTTTTTTAAAAGATTTATTTATTTATTATAGGTAAGTACACTCTAGCTGTCTTCAGACACTTTTTCTTCTCGCTCCTGCCCCGCCGGCTCCAGCCTTCCATTTTTTTCTTAATCTGTATGCATCTTCATAAGCAAAGTGGTTTTCTTTAGAGAACATAACTAGATCTTGCTTTGTTTTAAAATCCAATCCTGGCTGGGTGGTTCTCACTTGTAATCTCAGCACTGGGGAGACAGAGACAGGACGAACTGTGTCGGAGGCCAGCCTGTTCCAGGATAGCCAGGGTAACATAGAGACCCCGTCTCAAAGCAAACAACAATAACAATAGAATAGAATAAGTAACATCCAGTCCGACATTATTTGTCCTTTTCCTTGTGTGTGGTGTGTATATATGCCTATAATGTCACAAAGGCCAGGGAAAGGAGCAGCAGGTGGCCTGCTTTGTCATTTCTACTATGCTCCTTTGAGACAGAGATTCTTACTGAACTAGGCTGGCAGCCAGCAAGTCTGGCGATCCTCTTGTCTCAACCACCCACAGCACTAGGGTTACAGGCACTCGTGGGACCATGCCCAGCTTTTTATGTTGGCTCTGGGGATTTGAACCCAGGTCCTTGTGTTTGCATAGCAAGTGTTTTTACCTGCTAAGCTATCTCCCCATCCTCGTGCGTGTGTGTGCCTTTTACTGGGATTAAAGCAAGAGCCTCACACGTTATGTCCCCAATACCCAATCTCCCTAGGAATCGGTATATTTAGACCACTCATATTAAAGTAAATAGTGGTGTAGCTAGGTTAACACTTAGTATATTTAGCCTTTTTCCTTTCCTTGGTTTTTGACTTATTTTTTTCTCCTTCTTTTTCTGCTTTCTCTGGTTTTATTTGAGCATTTTATAGTCATATTTTTCTTCTCTATGACCATATCACATACATGCATACATATATACATATATATACACACACACATAGATGTATATCATTCATATATATATATATATATATATATATATATATATATATATATATATATACACACACACACACACACGTTTAATTCAAATTCTGTTAATTTAATGCCTTGGGATTTACAGAAAGCATTTACAACCAACCTTGCTCCTCTTGCAGACAGTGTGGTCCTGTTTCATGTATAGTTGTGGCTGTGTTACTACCGAAGACTGCTTGAGTAACCCTTACCAGGACAACACCAAAAGTGTCTACGATATTGGTGTTGGCATTGGAATGTTCGTATAATGTTTTATGGGTTGAGCATCCCTGAAAAGCTAAAACACTCCACAGTTTGGGACTTTTGAGCCTTGTCTTAGTTCAGGTTTTATTGTTATAAAGAGACACCATGACCAGGGCAACTCTTATAAAGGAAAACATTCAGTTGGAGGCTGGTTTACATTTTCAGAGATTCAGTCCATTATCATCATGGCAGGAAGTACGGCAGCATGCAGGCAGACATGGCGCTGGAGAAGGAGCTGAGAGTTGTACATCTTGATCCAAAGGCAGCCAGGAGGAGACTGGAATTACACACTGGGTGGAACTTGAGCATAGGAGACCTCAAAGGCACCTCCATAGCTACTCACTTCTTTCAACAGGGCCACACCTCCTAACAGTGCCACTCCCTCTGGACCAAGCATTCAAGCACACGAGTCTATGGGGGCCATCACTATTCAAACCACCGCAGACAGGCATCACGTGATACTCAGAATGCTCAGAGTTTTGGATTAGGGACGCTCAGTTCATCCCCCATCCCAGTAACATTTATTTTTTTATTTTTTCTGTTTCACTTAATCTTAAGCTACCCTCACTCAGTGACTGTTGCTGTTTTTATTTTCAATCAGCTGCTTTTAGGGCAATTAAAATAAGAAAATAGAAGATTTGATTTTACCTTTATTTATATATTATTTCTTCATGTAGATCACAGATTCTGATTAAGTTATTCCCTGTATTTATTTTTATTTTGTGTATATATGAGTGCCTGGTGTGTGTGTGTGCACCACATGTGTGTCTGGTGCCTGGAGAAGCCAGAAGGCAGCACTGGATTCCCTGGAAATGGAGTTACAGATGGTAGTGAGATGCCATGTAGGTGCTGGGAGTTTGAGGCCAGTCTGGATTGTGTAGTGAGTTCCAGGCCAGCCAGAACAGCAAGATCCTGTCAAGAAAAAGTAGAAGGGGTGGGAGAGATCCTCAGTAGTTGCTGCTTTTCCAGACGACCTGGGTTTGATTGCCAGCACCCATGTGGTGGCTCACAACCATCTATAACTTTAGTCCCAGGAAATTCAATGCTTTCTTGTGGTCCCTGTCTTAGTTAGGGTTTTACTGCTGTGAACAGACACCATGACTGTGGCAAGTCTTATAAAGGACAACGTTTAATTGGGGCTGGCTTACAGGTTCAGAGGTTCAGTCCATTACCATCAAGGCAGGAGCATGGCAGCATCCAGGCAGGCATGGTGCAGGAGGAGCTGAGAGGTCTACATCTTCATCTGAAGGCAGCTAGGAGAACACTGGCTTCCAGGCAGCTAGGAAACATCTGTCATCTAGGTCCCTATTCCACCAAAACCAGTCTTGAGATATCTTTGAAAGACTTTTGGTGCCAGCTGTGAACACAGAGCAGTAGGAACTATGGAAGATCATCTACAGCTGCCGAGACTCCAATGAGCATGTAGGACTCGGGGCTGGAGGATGGCTCAGTGGTTAAGAGCACTGGCTGCTCTTATAGAGGACCCTGGCAAACACAGACATACATGCAAGTAAAAACAAAACAAAACAAAACAAAACAAAACAAAACACAAAGCACATGATAGGTAGGTAGGTAGATAGATAGATAATCAAAATTAATCAATCTAGCTACAGAGTAAGTTCCAGGATAGTCAGAACTACACAGGGAAACCTTGTCTTGAATTTTTTTTTTTTTTTCGAGACAGAGTTTCTCTGTGTAGCCCTGGCTGTCCTGGAACTCACTCTGTAGACCAGGCTGGCCTCGAACTCAGAAATGAACCTGCCTCTGCCTCCCAGGTGCTGGGATTAAAGGCGTGCGCTACCACTGCCCAGCTTGTCTTGAATTTTTTTTTTTTTTTTTTTTTTTTAAAGCGGGGCTCTTCTGAGAGTGCGGAAGATGGGTGGACTGGTGGCTGGGCGCAGGCCGTGGGTCTGCACTCTGTAGCCATGGTAGTCCTGACTGTTTCTCACAGTACTCTTTCCTCCCTCTCTTGCAGTATTTAGGTCAGTTAACATCCATTCCCGGCTACCTGAACCCTTCCAGTAGGACGGAAATCCTGCATTTCATAGACAAGGCAAAGGTAACAGCGCCTCCCCCTCCTGCTTGTGTTCTGCTGCTTAGCCTGCATAAGCCCATGATCCCCTCACCTTTGACCTCAGCCTAAGAGGGACGGCCTAGGTCTATCACTCTGTGGGTGTTCTTGGCTCTACAAAGTCTTCAGACAAAGATGGTTTCTTTGTTGAGACCTTTAATCTCTAGACTTAGTTTTGGACTGCTTCCCAAACTCAGTTTGAAGATACTCTAGATTTCCAGATAGTTCCAGAAGAATCCCCCACATGATTCAAACATGTTGACATCCTTGGAGTGAGTGCCACTGTACTGAGGGAGCAGCACTTTTTGTCCCTCTCCCTGGCTTAGACCGGTCATGTGGACTGTAGCCAGCACAGCGCTCCCCAAGGAGAGAGCGATACAGTGGCCCAGTGTTTCTGATGCCTGTGATTCTTTGCAGCGGTCCCATCAACTTCCTGGACACCTGACTCAGGAGCATGATGCTGTGCTCAGTCTGTCTGCCTACAATGTCAAGCTGGCCTGGAGGGACGGGGAGGACATTATCCTCAGGGTGCCCATCCACGACATCGCTGCTGTCTCCTATGTCCGAGATGACGCTGCGCACCTGGTGGTTCTGAAGACAGGTGTGGACCGGGAGGGTGGTCTGGAGGCCCACATCCTAAGGAGGGTCCCTGCCTTTCCTGACATTTCGGGATGGCTTCTGCAGCTCCAGGCTAGGTGCTGCCACCTGTTGTGGCCGTAAATTAGATTTCCTGCCATGAGCTTCTGCCCCAGGGTCCCTGTCACACTCAGGACCCTTGGAGACTTGAGGAATACAGTATTCCGGGTCAGTGTTCAAATAAGATTTTTCTTGGGCCAGGTGTGTTCAGAGGCAGGTAGATCTCTGTGAGTTCAAGGCCTGGTCTCTAAAGTGAGTTCCAGGACAGTCAGAGCTACATAGTGAGACCCTGTTTAAAAAACACCTTTCTCCTGGTCACTCCTCAGCCTCTGCTCCGCATAATTGATGTTGCCTCTACTGCTCAGGTACAGGGGACCCCCAGAAAGAAGGGTGGCGACCAAAAGCTGTAACAGGGACTTCCTCTGAGCCCAACCCACATTTGTTTTGTTCTGTTTTGTTGTTGTTTTGTTTGTTTGTTTGTTTTAATGAGACAGGATCTCTACATAGCCCTGGCTGTCTAGAACTCATAGAGATCTCCCTGCCTCTGCCTCCTGGATACTGGAGTTAAAGGTGTGCCTCAGTGTTCACACAGCTGGGACAGCAAAGCCAGTCTCCTGGCCCTGGTGCTGCCCCCCTTGTTCAGAGGCAGCAGGGTGCTCTTTTCTCTCACTGTGCTCCTCCGTGGGTGCTCACAGGGCCTGCCTGCCTTCATGCTAGTGAACAAGCTTCTACAAGCTTCTGGGTGTCCACCCTAACATCTAAGCCAATGGGAAATGAGGAGAGAACCTGCCCTACCTGTGCTGGCATAGGTGCACTGGCCTAGGCTTGCTGGGTCACTCTGGATGGTTGGGATGATCCCAAAGCTAGTTCCGGAAGGCTGGTGACAAGGGACAAGGGTCAACCGGGTCTAGCTTTTTTCATGGTATGGGAAGAGTGTGTTTGGCTTATGATGCTAGTGCAATGCACTTGCCTGCCCAGCCCAGTCACATCCATGCACGTGTATACATGTGGTAGATACTTGCCCTCACACAGATGCCTGTTCAGTTAGCAAGTTCATCTGAACAAGCTCCCCTGGAATTATTTAATTTAAAAGTGCAAAGACTTAATTTTAGTTAAGATCTCACTCTAATCTTATCTGACCTGGAATTCGCTCTGAGGTCCAGGGTAGCCTCAAACTCACAGCAGTCCTGCCCCAGCTTTCTGAGTAATGGGATTACACAAGTGAGCCACCATTCTCAGCCTGCTACAAGGGGAAAAGGCTTGTTTGGCTCATGGCTTCTGAGGTTCCAGTCTGTGATCAAGAGACCGTTGCTTCTAGGCTTTTGGTGCAGGTGGGGATTGCATGGCAGAACAAAGCTGCTTGCTTCACAGCCAGAAAGCCCAAAAAGAGGAAGAGGGTTGGGCCCCATGGTTTCTTTTGATAGCATGCCCAGCGACCAAAGCACTTCCTGAAAACTCTCTCAGTTCCTGGTAGCGCCACCCTGAGGCCAAGTCTTTGCCATATATTTAGCATCCAAATCATAGTGCTTTGTTTTTCTTCTCAGGAGTCGAGTGAGCCTGTTTGTTTGATGCTGGGCATTGAATTAGGTTGAGCAGTATGAAATTGTCACTATTTTAATCTGTAAAAATGTCAATTTAACATGACTGACTCAAACTTGTACAAAGTATCTGACATGAATTACCTCAATTAGCGTCTGTAATATACCTAAGAGGAGTCCATGAGTCTCCTCTCACAAGTGGGTGAAGGTAGGTGGCCTTGAACTGGTTCCTTCTGGCTTTCAACCCCACCTGCTCTGTCTGGCATCACCAAGGTGATCCTCTGGCTCCTGACCCTCAGAGAAGAGGGAGGGGCCTGGCTCCTGACCAGGGTCCTGTGGGTATTTTAAGCTGGTATGGAGAAGTGGTCCCTATATTTCTCATGCTGCAGAAATGTTTCTCTGCTTGAATCATTAGAGTAAATTATTAAGGAAGATAAAATAGAGATTTTTCTCCATATAAGGGACATTCCAAAAACATGAGAAGTAGTACTGGGATTCTGCTCCTCTCACCAGCAGAGAATGCATCCCTGTGTCCCAGGGCCTGGCCTCATTTTGGCAGGAGCGTATGCGCATCCACTCTGATTCAGGCTTCTGGGCACATGGGCTGGCTTGGGTTTGGCTTGTAGTTTCCCCACCCAGAGGTAACAGTCGCTGGGCACCTCCTTGCACATGGCAGGCACCTGTGTGCCTCTTCTGTCCAGAGGGTTGCTAGAGTTTGAGGCAATCTAGTGTGGGGTCCATTCACCTTGGAGAGTGAGTGAAACGGAACCTGTGTGTCTGCCAAAGTGTTTTGAATGATAGAGGAGAGACAGGTGGTAGGTCTGAAGCTGCTGGCATAGAGCAGCCTGTGTGGCTGTCTCGGCCTGCTGCCTAGAGGGTAGAAGTGACATCCTCACAGATGGCACCCGGCTAGTACCCACACTTCACAGCTGCCCACCAAGGGCCAAGAAGCTAATTTAAAATGTTAACAAAAATAGAAACAAGTGAAATGACTTAAAATAATAGTTCATAGTCTCTCTGTATATGGGCGTGGAGCATATATATATACCACTTGGGCTACATCCCTAGCCTTGTTTTTTTTAAATTCATACTCACTTAATATATTTACTTTTTTTGAGGCAGTGTTTTGTTGGGCTGGTGTTAAGCTCACTGGCTAGCCTAGGAAGACCTTGAACTCATGATGATTCTTCTGCTTCTTGTCTCCCAAGCGCTGACATTGCAGGCATGCTCCTCCATGCCTGGCTTTAATCGGATATTTAGTTTGCCTCCTGTATCCAATATGTTGCTATGAGAGCACTTGAACAATATGAAGATGACTGAGCTAGTTAGTAATTAAAAACAATCAAGCCCTGGGTGTGATTTAGCCTGTGCTGCAGTATAGCCTCATCATGGTGCTTATACTCAGAGGCTTTGTGGTCAGTGGCTGTTGTCAGGATGCTGCTGTTTCGGGATCTCACTGGTAGCTCATAGCCCTTGTCTGCACTCCCACCTCTGGCTGGCCTAAGCCTGTCTCTGCCTGTGTTCCCAGGGCTGTGACTAAAGCCTCAGGTTTCTCCAGTTTTGTCTTCTGCACACACCTGAGGAGGGTGACAACCAGGCCACCTCTAAGCTTAGCATACAGTCCCAGCACCCTTCCCAGGCTCTGAGCCCCGCTCCCTGGACAGCTCTGGAACCACAGTGCGTTTTCTGTAGATATGTTTTGTGTACAGTGTGAGGATGTGGCCTTTGGCCTTGTCCTTATCCACAGGCTTTCTGGTCCCTCAGGGTAGTTTATCCAGCTGGAAGAAAGTGCCTTGGGCTAAAACTCCCTGGAGGGAGGCCCCTTGCTGGGATTATTTGTAGCCTGTTGCCTGTTAACTTGAGTCATGGGAGCGCTTGCCTTTATGTAGCTCTAAGCAGTTGAGGACCAACTGGCACGATTTGGCACACAGTGGGTATGAAGATGCTCAGGTGCCCTGCACCTCTCTCACAAGCTAGTTGTGTTTGGAAGGACTAGGGGCTGGATTTTATTTATTGATTTATTTTTAACTAAATATTTTTATTTTATACACACATAGGCACACACACAATGTTGTGGGTGTGTTCACACGGGTGAACAAGGCATGCATGAGAGGTGAGAGGGCAGCTTGGTGGAGTTGCTTCTCTTCCACCATTACGTGGGTTCCTAGGGATGGAGCTCAGGTTGTCGGCCTTGCATGGCAGGTGCTTTCCCACTGAGACATCTCACAGGCCCCTGGGGAGTGAGTGTTCCTCCTGGCACCTCAGCTGCCCGAGGCTGCCCTCCATGCACTGCACTAACCTGATGTGTTTACTTCTCAGCCCAGGACCCAGGCATCTCTCCCAGCCAAAGTCTGTGTGCAGAAAGCTCTAGAGGCCTCAGCGCAGGTTCCTTGTCAGAAAGTGCAGTGGGGCCAGTAGAGGCATGTTGCCTGGTCATCATGGCCACAGAGAGCAAGGTGAGACCCCCCTGTTGTGGACCAGAGCTCTCCACAGCCTCTGCCTTGCCCAAGACCCAGCTCACACCCTGGTCCTGCCTGTGATCAGAGCTTGCCTTGCCTCTAGCCCAGCCCTACCCGAGACCCGATCCCAGCACAGTTCTTCATGACCCCACTTAGAACTCTGGCCCTAGCCAGTTTTTCCTTCAGCTCTGTCTAGCACTACTTCACACATTGTCCCTTCCCACTGTTTCTCCCTGACCAAGCTCTGCCCATGACCTAATCAATGTCTCCACCTAGAACCATAGCAGTCCACACTCTCAGGCGCCAGAGGGCACCTCCCATACCTAGATCTACCTCACCCTCCTCTGCCAGACTTGCCCAGGGGTTCTCTCTTGGCCAGTCCCTTAGCACCATCCATGGTCAGTAGAGTGTTTGCTTACCTGTCTCCTCTTTGGAATGCCCTCCCCACCCCCACACTGACCGACAGTGATGGCTACAGGCATGGTGACCTGTACACCACACTCACCTGATACTTGGAACAAAGTTAGCATTTGCTCAGCACATGGGCAGTCACAGTGGCAGAAAGGGGGCTGTAGAGCCTCAGGAATCACTTGACATCTTCCACATAGTTTTTGCCTTTTCCTTTCATTGGCTAATGGTGACTGCCCACCTAAAAGTCTTCCAGCTTACCTCGCTTAGCCTATGCGCTAGTGATGCTGTCAATCAAATACTCTGTAGGCAGCTACCCATGCACTGTAGAGTGTTGAGCAATGTCTCCAGATACTGTCATATCTACAGTTCTGGACAAAATTAACCCTCTAAAGAAGCCCTGTTTTGAACAGCACACACACAAAACAATGCAGCTTCTTTTGGAAATGTCACTTAAGGTCAGAAGTGAGACCAGAATATCTTCTCTCTCTTACTTGGGCTTGGATGGGAATTTTGAACATATTGATGACCAGTTAGAGGAAGAGGCAAAGCTGATGCCAACACCCATGTCTGGCATGGTCTCCAGATGCCTGTGAGGCCACACTTGGGCTATAGTCTCTTCTCAGGCATTGTTTCTGTTTCGTGATAACCCTCTGGGCTGTGAGAGGCACTGGGCCCTTTGGTTCTGGTCTGTTCCCCATTTATATTTGTGGCACCTCTGGGACATTATGGGTACCCTAGAGACTGTGGGAAAGTGCTGTCTGCGGCTTTAGCCACTGAGGACAGCTGCTGTGCTTCACTTACGGTAGGTCGCCGCCGAAGAGCTGTGCTCCCTGCTCAGCCAGGTCTTCCAGATTGTTTACACGGAGTCCACCATCGACTTTCTGGACCGAGCAATATTTGATGGGGCCTCCACACCCACCCACCACCTGTCACTGCACAGCGGTATGTTGAATGAAAGTGTGGGGGTAGGGGTTGTGAGCAGTTCATCTGGAAGTGTAGGCTCCCAGACCTGGATGCATGTGGAGCATGTTTTGGGAACCCTCCCTTTTGGTATACCTGAGCTGCTCTCAGTGTATGGTCTTTTGCAAGACCACAGACAGACTTCTTGAAGTTGTTCTGGCTTTGTGAAAGGCTGAGACCAGGAATCTGGAGAGTGGCAGGAAGAGCCAGAGGACCCTGGAGGGCCAGCCCCTCTGCACCACCATGAAAGCTGCCTGTAGTGCTGTGCAGACCTTCTGTTAGTACACAGATGCTTCTTGTCTGGGTGTGCTGACAGACCTGTAATCCTAGAACCCAGGAGATAGAGGCAGGAGGATTACTACAATTTTGAGGCCAGCCTGGGCTACATAGCCAGACCCTGTTTCAAAATGCATACTTCTTATATGAATTACTTTTCTCATTGCTGTACCCAAATGCCTGACAAGATGCAGTGTAAGGGAGGGGTGGTTTATGGCCTGTCCCTCATGGTGGGGAAAGCCAGCAGCTGGGGAAAGGCATGGCTGCTGGGGTCAGGGCTCCACTGCATCTGCAGTTGGGAAACCAGGAGGGAGAAGAGCAAGTGGGGCTAGGCTGCAGCACATCAGAGCTAGTGACCCCTTGCCTCAGCAAGGCTCCAAAGCCATGGGAAATAGTTCACATTCAAATGGTTGCCGTGGCCCCTCGCATCATGGTCACAGCAGTCAGGGGATGCTAAGTGAATTCATTCTGACTTTAGAAGTCCCTGTGGTCCGTGACTGTCCCAGTCTCTCCCCAGAACACACGACAGACCCTTACCACCCCAAAACCAAGTTACATACCTCTCACATCTGCTTCCAGGGCACAGTGGGACAGGGTGAACATTTTCCCTCCAAAAGGAAGGATGGGACACAGCAAAGAAAGGTGATGATCTGTAAGACCAGAACCAAGTGGGAAGCAGCAGATCCTGCAGCCTGTGTTTGGGGCACGTGTGGGCTTGCCCTGGCTTCCAGGGGCAAGCAGCCCTGCCCCCTGGCTCTTTTGTCTGCAGCTTACAGCCTCTTTCGGGGGGTGGCTATGCTCAATGATGTCGCTTTCTTTGACAGACATGCCTTAGTTCTGGCCTTTGCAACATCCTGAGGTCTGGGCTGCGACGTAGGCTTTACCTTCACAGCCCTACACAGTGGCATCTCACCTCTGGCCTTCCTGGTAGGATTCTGACCCTACTTGAGTGTTGCTTGGCTTTAGCAGCTTTCTGGGACCATGGAATAAGACTCCACGGCCCCCAGTTTTTCATTTCTCATGCTTATATCACCAATGCCTGTGGACAGTACTGTCAAGTTGTACCCTAGCTCTTGGACCTCATGGACCACAGTGGCAATAGCACATACACTTTGTTGGGTAATTGTTTTCAAAGAACAGGAAGCCCCTTCAGCTTTATTTGAGGTCTTCTGTCCTGGATAGAGTGGTGAATAGTAATCTCACTGAAGCCTAGTATGGTCCTACCTTGAAATTTCCTGTTAAATACATTATTAGTTCAGGACACGAGCAGAGTACTGCCAGCTTCTTTGCCAGGATGTAACCTGAATGGCCTCTAACCTAGTTCCCGATAGAGCCTAGTCCATATCTGAAACGTATGAGCACAGTTTCACCATGTGCATTTCTGTCACCATTCCGGTTTTCCAAACTGCTACCAGAGTGTCCCATTAAGCCCTAAATTCTAGACTCTTCTACATTCCTCCTACAGGCCAGTTTCAAAGGCCTACGAACCACACTCTCAGGTTTCTCTCTGCAAAGGCCCTACTCCTGATACTATACTCTGTTAGTGTTCAGTAGGGAACAAACCCCACAGAACGAATACACAGTGCAAGGGGAGTCATTGGATCGGCCCACACAGCACAGGCTGGGGAGTCCAGCAGTAGTGGTGTGCACACTGGAAAGGCTGAACTCAGTGTCTGCTCAGTCTATGAGACTGGGTTCTTCAGCAGTCCCAAAGTCCCAAATGCTGCTAAAGGCCTGGGGAACTCCTGGACAGCGAGAGAAGCTGGGCTTTTGTCAGCAAAGGATGGCAGCAACAGGGTAGACACACTGATGAGGAGGAGCAAAGACAGCAGGTGAGAAGCTGCATTTACCTCAGACATCTTTATACTTGGGTCACAGCCACTGGAAGTGCCGCCCCCTCTGGGGGAGGATCTTCCTCCCCTCAGTTGATCCTTCTAGGAAGTACTCTCACAGACTGACCCAGAGGCATGTCTCTTAGTTGATCTCAAATCTAGTCAAGATGACAACTAAAATTAACCATCACAATCCATTTGTGAGCAAGCTCACTGAAGATCCGTCTAAACATTGCCTGCCTGCCTGACAGATCCCAGTGCGTACACAAGCCTGGTGGGGCTAAAGCACTTCTAGAAGCTCCAGAGGCCCCAGTTTCCCCATGTTTCCAGCTTCTACCCCAGTGCTCCTCCACCTTCCTAACACTGCGACCTTTTAATACAGTTCCTCGTGTTGTGCTGACCCCCAACCATGAGGTTATTTTCATTGCTACTTCATAACTGTAATTTTGCTGCTATTGTGAATCTAGTGTAAATTCCTACTATGCAGGATATCCATTGGTGGGATCCAAAGGGGATTGCGACACACAGGTCGAGAACCCCGGGATTGCGACACACAGGTCGAGAACCCCGGGATTGCGACACACAGGTCGAGAACCCTGTTGTAGAGGCGTCCTTGATCCTCGCTCCATGTACATCTCTGGGGTGCACACGTGGCCACGCCTCCCGCTGACACACAGGAAAGCCCCGTTGAGCTTTCCTCACCATGCCAGACACTGAGGAGCACCTTAGGAGGAAGAAGTGTTTGCCTGGCTCATGGCTTCAGAGGTTTTAGTCTGTGGCCAGCCCTGTTCCCTGGGCCATGGTGAGACGGACAGATCCTGGTGGGAGAGCAGTAGGAACAAAGATGCAGAGAGACAGGGGGGTTCTGGACGTGATGCAGTTCCAGTGCACATGGCCCCAATGACCACGGCTAAGCCTCGCGTCCTCAGGTTTCCAAAGCCCCCCAAATAGTGCCTTGAGCTAGGACAAGGCTTTAGTACATGAGCCTTCTAGGAGGGACACTTCAGCAGAGTGCTTGTATCAACATCAAATTTCCCCCAACACAATTCAGGGTCCTCTCCCTGTTTCAGGTGTTCTAATTAATAACCTTCATTAGCCTTTGCCATGCACTGTTGCAGTCACAGTCCCGGTAGGGGATGTGACATCTTCAGATGCCGTTGCTTGTACCTGGTCTCTCCCCCATCACGGTCTCCTGCTCCCAGGTAGTCTTACTCAGGACTCCATCTTCCTGAGAGCCTTCGCTCACTGCCTGTCCTGTTGTTGGGGATGTCTTTCCTCAGGGCTGGAAAAGCACGGTGTACTCTTAACTACACAAAGTGCTATTTATTGGACATTACACAGGCAACTGCTGTGGGCCAGATCCTCGCTTATACTGATGGACTCAGCTGTGTCCAGGCTGAGATTCAACAGCCCAGTTCTGTGGCTTCTGCTGGGTGACCTGGGACGAGTGGCATTACCTCTTTGATTTAGCTGAGCACATCTCCAAAAGCAGCTCTTACTACTTTGGCCATCTGTGAATTCTCTGTGGACTCCATCCCAGCCTATGGCAGGATGTGGGCTCAAGTCTGGGGACCTTGCCTTGGTCACTCAGCACATTCCAGGGTAGAAAGCTCCATGATGAAGTCTTCAGAGCTGGGGCTTTCTATAGATGTGACATTGGGGTTACCTGCACTGAGTGCTCAGTTTAGGGCCAGCTGGGTACTGGGGCCTGAAACACCCACCTGTCCCTGAAAGCCCTCTGTGTCTTCTACATCTTTTTGCACAGATGACTCTTCCACGAAAGTGGACATGAAGGACAGTTACGACACTGACGCCAGCACCTTGTGAGTACATACACTGAGCGCTTGATCAAATGCTGGGTCTTGTGTGTCTGGTCTCCAGTTCCACCTTACAAGTTCTCTTCAGCAGCACAGAGTCCAGTATCCCTGATGTCCACCTCTAGAGCCCTGCCAGTCCTTTCTTGTCCCTGTGGCCTCCAGAAGTGGGCTTGGAAAAGGAACAAAATGGTGGTGCCTTGCATAAAGCCTGTTAGCTCAGCCTGGGTGTTCTCCCAGCCTTCCTGACCCTCTTTTTCTGTCTGTCAGCTCTGGCCAAGCCTTCTGCCCTAGCTCTCCCTCCCTTTGCCCATGACCCATCTGAGAGTTACTTCACTGGGTCTTAAGTCTACTAAAGTTGGCTGACTCCTGGGCTCTCCTTGATCTCCATATGTGGCTTATACCCAAGCAGTTCTTCCTAGTCAGTGTCCTTTGCTTATATGGTTGTATTTGTGAACAGGACAACAGGCTCCAGCCTAAACCAGGCACATGAGGCTGGGTTGTGAGAGGCCTACCCACATTGTACCTTGTGCCTTTGCAGCTGCTTCCCAGACTCTGGGGATGTGGGAGGCCTGCCGCCCTTGCCCTTCTGCATGCAGACATCACCCCATAGCAAGACTGTCAGTGAGAGTGAGCTGAGTACCAGCGCCACGGAACTGCTGCAGGACTACATGCTCACGGTAGGCAACAGCCTCATCACTGGCCTGGTTTTACTATTTGGTCTGTGGGGTGTGGGGCCTAAGTTAGTGCTTTGGCCTGGACCATGCTGGTACTGATTAGGAGCAGCAGCTCTGTTGGTGCCTAAGCCTGATGCTTCTGTCTTTGAAGTCGGCCTTTTGGATCTGTGCCTCCCTGGGTCATGTATGTACCCACACTACACCATGCAGAGCTAACTTCACTCCCATTAGCCTACTGAGGACCCTTTTGTTTCAAGATAGCAGATCTATGTTTGCCCTGGTTCTCTGTGTAGTTCCTCTG
This sequence comes from Uromys caudimaculatus, assembly GCA_028551405.1. NCBI lineage: Eukaryota > Metazoa > Chordata > Mammalia > Rodentia > Muridae > Uromys > Uromys caudimaculatus. Next base: position 20,788,501 of record CM052712.1, on the reverse strand, counting down.
CTGGGCTTGACGACAAGACACACATGGTTGGCATTCTGACTCTATAGCAGGTACACACTAAGCCCTCCTTACTCTGCATGTGTGTTCCCTCACAGTTACGTACCAAGCTGTCGTCACAGGAGATCCAGCAGTTTGCAGCTCTGCTGCATGAATACCGCAACGGGGCCTCCATCCATGAGTTCTGCATCAGCCTGCGGCAGCTCTATGGGGACAGCCGCAAGTTCCTGCTGCTTGGTGAGTGGGGCTGGGGAGGGAGGTCCGCTGGTCCCCTCTGGGAATGTAGAGTCCAGAGGGGAGGAGCTCCATCATGTGTCTCATCACAGCTTGGATGAGGCCGTGGGACTGACATAGCTACTTGGAAGGGCCCTTCCATCCCTCTCACTCTGCTCAGATCCTTGAGCTGAGCTGGATCGGTTCTGCCAGGAACCATGAAAAGGGTCCTGAGACTGAGTCTAAGCAGAACCCATCAAATCAGAGGTGTGCTGCTTGAAAGAGTAAGGGACTCTTTAAGGGGGTATCTTTGTCAGTGGATTTTGGGGAGCATGTAGAAATTTGTTGAGTGGGGAAGCAAAGACACCCTCTAGATAGAAGGACCCATCTTTGTACAAGACACCTGAAGCACCTGACACATTCTTTAGAGCTACTGCCAGACGAGGTGTTAGACCTGCCACATTGGCCTCACACCTGGAAGGAACCGTGGTGCCTCTGTGGTTTCCCCTGCTTCCAGCAGGCAGAACCCAGTGAACTGGCAGCAGCTCACTGAAAGTTCTGAGGTTCTTCCCAGTGCTCTCAGTAAACCAAGGGAGGCCAGCTGATCGTGTTTTGTATTGGCCTGGTGAGCATCAGCTGCCTGCCTAGGGCTGTCTTTGGTGGGGAAGGACTGGAGAGACTAGACTTAGAAGAGTCTAGTCTGAGCTCCTCACTCCCGGCAGGCTCAGGCACGATAGGACCCAACCATAATCTGAGCACTTAGGAGATGGAGGCAGGAGGATAGCAAGTTCAAGATTAGCTTTGAGCTATATAGCAAGACTCTCAGAAAAAGTAGATTGGAAGAGAATTGAGCTCTGGGAACCTGCTGCTTAGAGCCCTGCATCAGGAGGCAGTTCTGTTAGCCTCTAGGCCTCTCTACCTCCTGACCCCCACCTAAGCAGGTTTTTGTAGGACTACAGTCTCGTGCAGGCCAGGCTGGCCTCAAACTCTCTGTGTAGGGGAGGGTGACCTTGAGCGCCTTACCTTCTGTTTCCTGTGTTCTGTAATTAGTAGTATGATTTGTCAGGGTTCTCTTAAAGGCTCCACCTCAGGAGAATGCTGTCTGTAAATTCATCTGCTGTGTCCATGAAACCCTTATCTTGTCTGGATGGACCCAGCCTGCCTCATCAAGGTGCTGGGATTCTGGGACATTGGTCTTCCTGAGCAGGACTGGTTTTGGCATGAGTCCTGGCTCTGAGGACAGACCTCATTGCCAATGGCTTTGTGGCTTTTGCATTCTGTCCAATTAGATAGGGGCTTCGAAGGTCCCAGACCCTTGGCTGATGCCATGCCTCAAAGCCAAAGAGGGCGAGATTGACAGACCGCAAGCCATTCATAGCCGGGGCCCTTATCAGTTGGATTCAATTAAACCTGGCTCCAGGGCACAGCTTGTGTGGTGTGGGCGTCCTGAGCCACCCCCCTGAGGAGTCACTCTGGGCTTGTATGTTGGCAGGTTTGAGGCCCTTTATACCTGAGAAGGACAGTCAGCACTTTGAAAACTTCCTGGAGACCATTGGCGTGAAAGACGGCCGTGGCATCATCACTGACAGCTTTGGCAGGCATCGCCGTGCCCTGAGTACCACCTCCACATCCACCACCAATGGGAACAGAAGCACAGGCAGCCCTGATGACCGCTCAGCGCCCTCAGAGGGGGATGAGTGGGACCGCATGATTTCGGACATCAGTAGTGATATTGAAGCACTAGGCTGCAGCATGGACCAGGACTCAGCGTGAGAGAGCAAGACAGCGTACACCTGACTCATACAGACCTCCCAGGCCTTCCTGGGAGGAGTGCCCAGACATGAGTGCCGGCCCTTCCCAGCTTGGAGCCAGGGAGGGGCTGCAGACAAATGTGGCTCCGGTGGCCAGGTCCTCTACTGTGAAGGAGTGGAGAGCTGCCACAGGACATGTGCCCCAACACAGGGCAGAAACCTCTGTGCCTATTCCTCAGGGGCTCAGCAATGCCTGTAGCATTCCCCACCCGGGAGGGCCAGGTGCAGCCGGCAGGAAGAGCCAGCCCTGCCGGCCCGGCCCTGGACAGCTGGTATTTGCACATGACTTTCCTCTTCAACTTCTCAGAGACCTTAAAAAGAAGTTTACTGCAATGTGAATAATTTAATCTCCAGTTGTCAAGCTTTTTTTTTCCTATTCCAATTGGTGAAAACCATGTTGTCACAAGTGGGGAGGGGTCCATTCTGGCCCCTGTCGACCATGACTGCCCATAGCATCCTGGGCTGGGGTAGAAGAGACCACTGCTGCTTCTCCTTTAGCTCTGTGGACAAGGGACAGGAGCAGGCATTTTGGTATCACTCACATGTCAGGGCTACCTTGATCTATGCATTCTATGTATAGATTATCCCAAGGGCAGTTCCATGCTCTGTCCCTGTCCCTAAGCCTCCTTGATGATCAGAAGTGCAGTGCAGCCCACAGAAGTGAGATTTGGGGCTGCTGGAAGGATGACATGGGTCCCATGGCCCCCACTCTGTCCCCTACCAGTCAGCTTTTCTCATGCTGTTGACTTCATTCTGGCCTCTACCCTCTAGACCCCTTGAAGCTCTCCTAGCCACCAGGAGAGGAGGGAAGTGACCTGGGGTCAGGCTGCCCTAGAAAGCTAGGCCGAGGAGACTAGTCACATGCCTCTGCTGTCCATACTTGGGGACAGAAGGCCTGGGATGGTTGTGGCAAAGCTTTTGGGGCTCTTTGGACACTTCAGTTGTATCCAGCACAAGCCACAGTGTCACTGGGATCTCATGGATGCTTTCCTCAGTGGTATCGTAGCTTCAGGACAGTATTTGACAGAATTCTCCTGTCACCTGTGCTGAGGCTAGTCATGGGAGCCTAGGCCAAGCCAAGGAAGTCAAGACACTGTTGGGGTGGTCTCTAGATTTACATGCAGCTAATTCTCTCCTGAAGTGGAGATACTGAAGACAGGCTAATGTCCATCCTGTACTCAGTTATGTCCTAGTGTTCACATGCACACCAGCAGAATGCGTGTGGAAGTAAAGGACCAGGGCAGCCGCACTTCTGAGGCCAAAGCTGCAGGAGGAGAGGACAGGGAGCACATGGGCACACTGCCAGAGAGAGGCGAAAGGACTCCGGGGGGGATGACGGGGCCACAGGAGGAGGAGGAGGAGACATCAGAGGGCAATCAGGTAACAGCAGAGATGGATCGGACACTAAGGGGGGGTGGCAACAAGGTGATGGTATCAAGCAGTGAGGTGACAGAAGGCAGTGAAGGATACCAGGTGGCAAGGGGACACTAGAGGGCAGTGGCCAGACATCAAAGGCATGAGACACCTAGGGGTGATGAGATGAGACAATACCACAAAACTGAGGGGACTCCAGAGGGTGATCATGTGACACCGATTTATTGGGCTGCAATGCTGAGGAGAGGCAGACCGGCCCAGCTTCCAGTCAGCAGCTACATTGTCAGTTCCTGCAGAAGAAGCATCATGTTAGCAGAGGTTCTTTTGTGAAGGACCTCCCTAGGGACATCTGGGCTGAAGAAAGAGCTAATATCTGCTTTACCATGATAGCATTGACAATGTCACTGTGGTTGTCCTTCAGGGCCCGCACAGCCTTTGCCCTGGACACATTGGCCTGGGCCATCACCAGTTCAATGTCACGAGGTTCTAGTCCAGCCTCCTCTACCTAGTAGAAGGGAATAAGGAGGTGGCTTGAGCTGCCTGAGACCCCTTGAAGCAGGGTACGGCCCAGGCAGAGTAAAATCCCACCCTAACCTTCACCCAGCCCCAAGGCACCCACCAAAGTGTCCAGAGCCTCTAGGCCTCACCTCCTCTTCCTCCTCCTGCTCCTCACACTCTGGTCTCACACGTGGCCCAGGTGCCAGCTCAGGGGGGACCAGGGCTGAGGACTCCGAGGGCACCTTGAACTTCTCTGCTGCTGCTTTGTGTACTTGCTGGGACAGGTCCTCGATCTGCAGTACAGACAGCTGTGTGAGTAGAGCTCACGGACTCTGCCCTTCCCCCAAACCAAGCATGATCAGAGCCGAGACAGACCTTGGCCTCACCAAAGACCACATAGGTGTCTGAGGCAGGGCTCTTGAAGACATCTGGCTTGGCAATCACAAACAAGATGTTCTTGGACTTCTGGATGGTGATCCTGGTGACTCCCTGAATCTGCCGTAAGCCCAGTTTCGACATTGCCTGAGGCAGAGAGCAGGAGACTCAGACCTTTCGTGACTGGATGGCTGCCCTTCCCCTTGTCAGGCCCTCTGTTGGGGCCTCCTTAGGACATATCAGTGTTTAGGGGCAGGAGTGAGTTACTAGATTGAACTCAGCCCTTTTCATGGATAGTATTTCACTGGCTACCGGGTTTGAGGGGCATTAGTAAGGCTGCCTCTCTTTATATATGTCCTCTCCCAGGGTCCTCTAGGGGAGCTCTCCGCTGACCTTTCGAGCCTTCTTCTCACTGCGGCTTTGCTTGGCTTTGGCAATGGTCTCCTCATTGCTGCCTGCTGGGCCCTGCAAGAAGGTGAAGAAGGCTAAGCATCTGTGGGAGCTGGGCTGGTGCTCACCCAGACACCCACCCCCTCCGGGGACCAGCACCTGTGCCGGGCACTGTGATTTCTGAGGTGAGATATCCTGCTCATCCATCTCACCAGACGACTCCCCGTGGCTATCCGAATGCTGGCCGGAGCCTGGGGCCCTCTGCGATTCTGGGGGAGGGGGGAGGTGTGAGGGTCCAGCAGTCCCATCCTCTAGTGTCTCCCTGGGAAGAGTCCAGCTGGCCCAGGCACTGACCCCCCACATCCCCTTACCTTCCTCTGGGCTATCCTCATCCTCTTGTTGTTCATGAGCTGGGAACCCTCGAGGGCCCGATGGGGTCTGGGTCCCAGAGGGAGGAGGCACTTGGCAGGGGCTTGAGATGATACAAGCCAGGTCTTTGGCATCTGTGGGGGTCACCTTGGGGTTGAGGGTGGAGTGAGGTGAGAGGCTGACACGCTGCCGGGCTCCCAGAGGCTTTGTGGATCCTGAGGTGGTAATGGCAGCAGCTCCCTGGGCTCCTGCCCGAGGCATCAGACCACGAGAGGTTGGGGGCTTCTCCTCTTCCACAGAAGCTTTCTGGGGAGTGGGGCACAGGCAGGAGTCTGGGGGCCCTGGGGATGATTGGGATGCCCTGTCGAGAGCACTGGGAGCAGAAGGGTCAGGGTCAGGGTCCAGAAACCTATTCTGAGGTGTGGTGAGCAGGTCACCAGCAGAGTTTTCTGGGGAAAGATTAAGGGTACCAGGGGTCACCTTGGGCTGTTCTTCACTGCCCAGACCCAGCATAGGCTCCAGGTGCTGGAAGGGTGGTGCACACCTGGCAGTTTCTTCAGAGTAGACCCTGCTCAGTGTGCATGTGGCTCTTGCTGGGGACCCTGGGCAGGAACCTAGCCTGGCTTGTACAGATATAGCCACAGGAAGCCTGGGGCCTAAGGTGTCCTTGCTGCTCAGGTTCTTTCCCTCTCCAGCTGAGTTCATCAGTTGTGGCTGGCTGACCTCAGAGCATGCAGCAGAATGTGCCTTGAAAGTCTCCGTGGTATCTTGGGATGCTGCTGACTTGGACCCGTTTCCCTGCCCTGGTGGTTTGGGGCCTCTACCACGCTTGTTCTTGGCCCTCGAGGCCTCTCTTTGAGGTGAGTGGGTCTTGACCCCATCATGGGCTTCAAGACATGCTACTTGCTTGGGTGCAGATATGTTCTCAGCTACTTTCTCCCCCATGCAAGATGTGGGCTCAGAGGTCTTTGTGCTCAAAGTGGGACCTGACTCTTCTCCTGGAGCCCCAAAGTTGTCACTCTTTACGACTGGCTCTGAGCCGTTCTGTTGGGCTTGGTTTGAAGCTGAGAGTGCTGAGTGTGGAGGAGGTTCTGCACCCTGCTCCTTAGACACTGGCCTTGGTCCTAAGGCCACACCTGATTCCTGATGGGTCTCAGAGACAGAAGGCTTGGTCCCTGGAGTGTAGCCTGCTTCTCTCTGCAGGGCCTGAGAGGTGTCTTGAGCTATCAGCTCTGTGTCTGAGGTGGAATCTGTACCTCGAAGGGGTGGAGGTGCCACCACAGGGGTGTCCTGGGTTGCTGTGGCAATGCCTTCATCCTGCTGGGGTTCTAGTGTGCCTGCAGCCACAGATTCTGGGTCTGAGGTTGAATCTAAGTCTTGCAGCAGTGAAGATGATGCTACTGGGGCAACCTGGGGTATGGTGACACCCTCCTCAGCCTGCTGTAGTCCCAGTGTGGCAGCAACCTCGGGTTCTTGGTCTGAAGTGGGATCTGAGCTTTGCAGGGGTAGAGGTGATGCTGTAGGAGACTCCTGGGGTACTGTGATGACCCCTTCATCCTGCTGGGACCTCAATGTAATCACAACCTCAGGTTCTGGCTCTGAGGTGGAATCTGAACCTTGCAGGGCTGGGGATGATGCCACAGAGGAATCCTGGAGTTCTGGGATACCTTCCTTAGCCTGCTGGAACTCAAATGTAGCCATGGCCGGAGCCTCTGGACCTGAGGTGGAATCTGTACTTTGTAAGGGTGGAGGTGATGCCACAGGGACATCCTGGAGTCCTGTGACACACTCATCCTGCTGGGGTTCTAGTGCGACTACAGCCACAGGCTCTGGGCCTGAGGCAGGGTCTGTACTTTGCAAGAGTGGGAGTAATGTCACAAGGGGGTCCTGTGGTATTGTGACACCTCCCTCAGCCTTCCAGGGCCCCACTGAAGCCACAGCCACATACTCCACTGTGGAGGGAAGGCCCTGGCCTCCTTCCTTCGAGTTCTCAGGAAGGACTGGACACAAGGTGGGGCTTGCCCCTTCCTGCAGATCTGGACTTGCCTCTGCAGTGAGGGGCTTACAGCCTAAGATCGTGCTTATCCCCTTCTGGCAGGGCTCAGGAAGAGCCTTGGATGCTTGTTCAGCAACTGAGTCAACTTTGTTCCCCACCCAAGGGCTCACTGTGGCAGCTTCCTCTACCTGGTGGCCTGGAGTTGCTTGCTCATCAGGAGGTGTTCTAGTAGCTTCAGGCTCTATGTCTAAAGTTAGGACCTCTTCTGCTATTTCTGCAGCTGACTCCTGGCTATTGGTAAGACAGATCTCTTGCTCTGATGTCTGAGGTGTGAACTCTGTCCCCCGAAATGTGGTCCTGCTTCTGTACTCCTGCTCTGAATTCCGAGCACTGGGCTGGGCATGGGGCTCCCCACTGTACAGCCTATCATCATCTGCCCCTGCATAGGAAGCTGAGTCTGAGTCAGAGGAGCCTGCCGAGGTATCATCCCGGAAGGCGAAGGCCTCATCCATGCCCTCGATGATGGACAGGTCGGACAGTGATTGCAAGAAGGAGGCAGATGTGCTGTCGTCCTCACCCTCTCCAGCCAGGTCTCCATCCGGGGTTGCAGCAGCAGTAGCAGCTACCTTCTCTTCTTCCTCCTCCTCCTCTTGGGGCAATGGTGTCACCTCCACAGCCTCCACCTGGAAGATGAGGCTACCCCGGAAGGGCAGTAGGGCAGCAGGGATCATTGGGTCGTTGGCCAGGAAGTTCGGGTCAAAGAAATGGCCCTCTTGGCTCCATGAAGAGCTGCTGTCTGCTGAGAGGCTAGACTCAGAGGATGAGGGCTCTGGAGGTGCTGTGGGCTGTGGCTCTAGTTCATCTACCACTGACCCTGATGGGGAGTGGCCCCAGTCGGAGGAAAAGTCCAGTCCTTCAGCTGGGGCCAGCAGGCTGAGGGAACAGGAAGGTGATGAAGCCCAGCTGTCCCCATCTGCTGTAATGTAGGAGCCGGAGGGTGAGGCTGGTGTTGAGTCCAGTAACTCATCCAGCGGCTCGGCCTCCAGATCCCAGGCATCCCTGTGGGGCCCATGGTCAGGAAGCAGGGCATAGGTGGTCTTGGTGGGAGTAGAGGGGGGTGTGAAGTAAGAATCAAGATCAGCGGGAGGGGAAGGCACAGGAGGATCACCCTGAGAACACAGCTCCGGAGGTGGGTGCAGGGCAGTGTGCCCACCCTCCCGGTCCCTGAGCACTGACCAGGCTGCCCTGGGTGAAGGGATGACCTGGCATGTCTCCTCACCCATCACGATGCGGGGCTCCAGGGTGGTGGGGAGAGGGACTTCAGCAGGCACAGGCCGGAGAGGCAGGCCCTCAGGGAGGACCACTAGGCTTGGGCTGCCCTCTGCCGGGTCCACCCAGGTTGAGGCAGCCCCACTGGGCCCTGCATCCCAGCTGGCTCCCTCAGGCTGGGGCCGTGCACCTGGCTTGCTGGACAGGAATGTGAGGGCCAGAGGACTAGGCCCCGGGGTCAGGCCATGGGGCTCCAGTTGGTCCCCTTTCAGGATGGTCGCAATGGCTGCATCACATGAGAGATCTGCGGAGACAGAAAAGGACATGAGATGCCCTCTGGACACATCTCAGGGCCAGGCCAGGAGAAGAGCTGAACGTGCGGATGGTTAAGTTTCCATGGATACAGTTCCAGAGGAGGACTGGTCAGGGAAGTTAGTGGAGAAGACAGTGGCCTGTAGGCTAAGTGTATTTGAGGACATTTTCCCAGGTGTTTCAGGCAGCTGCTGACAGGCTGTATAAGAAGGGGAGCCGTGAGGACTGCTGTTATGTATTAGAAACCGAGGCTTTTTTTTGGGGGGGGGGGGGTTTCAGCAAAGGCCAACTAGCAATTGCCTGTTCAGAATCTAGCTTGCCATTTCAGCGTGGTTCAACAGGCTTGGCAGGAACAGAGGGCCACGAGAATCCTCGGGACAGTGCCGGCTCCTTCCTGTGACAAGGGCAGGGGTCCTGCACACTACAGCTCTGGAATATTCCAGGTCTACTGTAAGCAGGAGGTTTTGCCTCTAGCCCATCTCTCTCCTGCCCTTGCTGCCAACCTCAGGTTCCTCAGAGCTCTCAGCATAGCCCTGCACAGAGCTAAGTTTCTGGAGCATGGAGCCCGACGTGTACCAGAGAGTCTGAGTTGCAGCATCCCGCTCAAAAGGGCCGTGGTGGGAAATGATGCCCACGGGAACCAGACAGCCTAGGGAAGGCTGGCGGGCCATGTCCTCTCCATGGAGACAGCTGCTCATGGTAACAGATGCCCCACTGTGCTGGGAGCACCTGGCCTGCCCTGGGGTCCTTCTCTAGGCCTCAGACAATATCTGGGTCAGGTACAGGTGCTCACAAAAGCTCATGGGCTGACGTGCCTTCTGCTGACATGCTACACCAAATGTACATGCTCAGGCCGTGGAGCACTGTGGGTCAGAAAGTACTTATGGACTTAGGACGGTAGCAAAGAAACTTCTCTAGATGGCAGCATCCCACGCTCCCTCCTAGCTTTCTGGCTAATGCTGTCCTGCCTCTTGCTGAGCTGCATGTCCCTACTGAGGTCACTGCACATTCATCTGAGTCTCGTGGCTTTTAGCTCAACTGTGTAAGTGTTTCTCTGAGTGCTCATTTTTAAAGACTCTGTAACAGCCCCTCCCTCACCTGGACCATGGCCAAACACACATCTCTTTGAAGTATCCACTTAAAGCTTTCCTAGTGTCCCTAGAGCTCAGTTCACGTCTTGCGTAAGAGGGGGAGGGGCAGTGCCTAGGGGCCTGCCGCTCCAGCAGGCACACAGCCAACACTGCTGGCTTTACCATGCTCACTGGTGACAGGGCAACATTGCCTGCACCGTGGCGGCTTTGTCTTTCTCAGCTACTGAGCAGTTCTCAGCCAGGATGAGGGAAGCTGAAGGGGAGACAGCCACATCCCTGATACCTGCTCTCAGGAATGTGAGCACTGGGCTCTTTGACACCAGCTGGATTCATTAACCTGAAGCTGGGCTATTAGGGCAATCAAGGGTCCTGACAGAAAGGGAGAGGGGTTCCTTCAGGTTCTTTGAGGGACAAGGCACTGGACGTGGGTGTGGCTAGTAGCCATCACTGGGTGTTCCCAAGTCAGGCTCTTGCCATCTCCACTTCCTAGTGTGGCCCCAGGGCAGTAGGGCAGAATTGGGCCAAGGTTAAAATGGAAGGGAAATAAAAAGCCAAAGTGTGTGTGTGTGTGTGTGTGTGTGTGTGTGTGTGTGTGTGTGTGTGTGTGTGTGTGAGTGATTCAAGGTCACCAAGCAAACCAGCGTATGACTGGGTCTGGGGAGTCCCAGCCTGGATTGCCTGTTTCCCAGCAAGAGTAGGGTGGGAACTGTTAGCTCTCAACCAGGACTCTGGCACAGCCCTGGCACCATCCCCATTCTTGCCCATCCTGTCCCTAGATAACTTCTTGCACCCAGCAAGGTGCCCTTGGCTTTGCTCAAGTTATACACAGCCCATCTCCAGTAGGGACCATTCAAACTTCCTCAGGCCTGCAAGTGGACTGGTCTCTACCAACATTTAATACCCCTTCTTCTCCAAGGTCTGCATAGTAAGACCACTGCTGGCTAGGATACCTGTTCAGGGCCCCACCTCTCATACCTAGCTCTGCTAGTGTCCTCTGGCTGGGCTCCCAGGTTCCATCTGCCCTACAACTCCCTACTAAGTCTAGCCGCTTGCTGCCCTTGCTGCCCCGGGCACCAAAGGTACCTCTAAGGACCCTCTGGTGGTCGGTCACAGGATGAGCCTGCAAGGACCCTTTGGGCCTCCCGCCTCCAAATCTGCCACTCCACCGTCGGTCCTGGGGCCCAGCTTTTTGTGGACAATGGAACGTGTCGTGGCACAGACACCCAAGTAAATGGGACTTGTTCCAAGGAGTATGGTCCCCCACAGCCCAGATGAAAGGCCAAGACGCTGCCCTTTATAGCTTCAAGGCTAGGAGGATGCTGTCTGCGGCCTCCAGGCTTTCATGAAATCCTGGGGATGGGGGAAAGATGCAGGTGGAGGGAAGAACCGATCTGGAAAGACAGGGGAGGGGACTGTGAAGTGGCAGAGGGATGGAGGAGAGAGAAAGCCAGAGAAAGACATTGAAGCAGAAAGGGGAGCCGGCGCGGTCTCACCTGTGCGGGATCCAGGCCCTCCTGCCTCCGGCAGCGGCAGCTCAGCGCCTGCAGCCTCCCCGGGCATGGCCTGGATGTGTGCCTGCCGATACCCCTGTCTCTCTGTCCCTCTGTCCGTCAATGCGCTCGGAGTAGCCAGCACGGCCACCGCCCCTCTGCTGGGGGGGGGGGTGTAAATGACGTCAGCACTGCCCCGCCCGCCTATCAAGCCGAATGAGCGTGCGCCGGCGCGCCGAGCACTGCGGAGCGCCAGAGGGAGGGCGCTCATTCCCTACGTTCACCCTGTCCCTTCTCTCCCACTGCTGAGTCTAGGGCTAGAAGGCTGCGCCCTGCCCCGCCTTTCCCGCAGCATCCAAGGGGCCGCTTGGAGGCCAGACTCCTCCCAAGGTGACATCGCCTCTTAACTGGAAAGAGGCAAAAGGTGTCTCCAGAACCAGAGGTGCTGATTAACCTGGGGAGATAGCTATATATTCTGCAGAGGGGGCAGGGCCACTTTAATAAATGATGGCCCAACCTATCGCTCAATGACCGGGCAGAGGACACAGGGAGCCTAGGGAAGGAGCCTAAGCCCCTAAGCCCCAAGATGAGCTGAAACAGCAGCTCGGGATTGGCTGGTCCTGGCAGTCAGTCTCCATAGCAACTACCTCCTGTCTCTGTGGCAACGGGAGATGGAACTGAGTGCACCAGGGAAAGTGGCTCCAGACAAGTTCTTGGGCTGAGCTGGATCTTTGACTTCTAGCTCGGCAGTCTGCTTCGTTTCCTTCACCCTTCAGTTCTCTATGACAGGGAAGAAATGGATCTCACTCTATTCCCGCTAGCCCTGAGCCACACCGCCAGAGATGATGCTTACCATTTCCCTTCCTGAAATGCAGTATGCTCAGCGCGTCTCTCTTCCCCTCCCAGTGCCAGGCACCAGATGAATGAATGACACATTGTCATCAGTGAGCTGGAGTCGGGGAAATTAGTAGCTATTGAGGCAAGCAGGGAAGGAATGTCCAATGTATAGGATCTTCTGTGTCTACTGTCGGCCCAGGAAGCCCGGTGCTGTTCCCTATTCTACTTAAGGACCCTTACCTCACCTCCAAGGATTTAAGTTGTTTCCTCCCGTAAACTCCCCTTCCTCCTGTAAACAACACTTTTTGGAGACATTTTTTTTTTCTGTGTAGTCCTGGCTGTCCTGGAACTCACAATGTAGACAGGCTGGCCTCGAACTCACAAAAATCATCTGCCTGTGCCTCTGGAGTGCTGGGACCAAAGGCATGTGCCATTACCATCCAGCCCCCTAGTTGCTTTTGTTCCTGGTGTTTATCACAGCATTAGGAAGCAAACTAATCCAGTAGTTGGTACCAGAAAATGGGTTTGTGACTGTAGTGGTCTGACCATGTTGTTTAGTGGGAAGATTGTGGAAATATCTGGAGCTTTGGGCTAGAAAAGGCTGCTGAGAGCTTAATGAGCTGTCATAGGGTCTTGAAGACAGGAATGTTGAGAGAGGTACAGTTAATGGAGACCTGACTTGCTAAAGCAAAGACTCTACTGGAGGCATTTGTGTAATATTTTGAATTAAGAATCTGTGGTTTTTGATTAGCTGGGGCTGAAGAGTGAGCTGTGCTTTTAGCAAGAGCCCAACACCACTGAAGTGAAAACTTTGCTTTACTGAGACAGTTGACAATGGTTAGCTGGGGCTGGAAAAATGTTGAGCTGTGATTAATAGAGACCAGCATCACTGAGGCAAAGTCTTCTAAGAAGTATTTTCCCAGGGTCAGCACACAAAACTTGTGATCCAGCAGGACCAAAGCTTAATTCCAAGCTGGCAGCTGAGCTTAGCGTTGTGTAAGAGTCTCAGGTGGCTTTGAGATTAGTCTACTAGTATTGGAGACATGAAGGGTTATTGAGAGCAGCTGAGAACAGTGTATTGGAGACACCAGGTCTATGGGAGCACTAGTAACAGCAGTGGGTGGAGTCTGTGAGACAACCTTCATGTACCGAGAGCTTGTAAGACTCCTCAGGCCTGTCTGGAGCCCGGATCACAGTGGCTCCTAGACATTTGATCATCCCTCAAGACAGTACCAACATATTGAATAACAGGGCTTGGTAGTACATTCCAGGGCTAACCAGTAAGATCCTGTCTTTAAAAAATCAAAACAAGGCAGGCATTGGTGGCATACATCTTTAATTCCAACACTTGGGAGGCAGAGGCAGGCAGATCTCTTGAGTCCAGCCTGGTCTACAGAGCAAGTTCCAAGACAGTCAGGGCTACAAAGAGAAACTCTGTTTCAGGAAAAAGAAGAAAAAAAAAAAAGTAAAATAACAGAATATATTCCCACACCACCATGAGCAAAAATCAGAAATCAATTAACAAAAAGACAACAGGAAGAAAAATAAATCTTGGCATACAAAGCAGGGTCTGGGGTTATGTCTCATAATTCCAGTTCTTGGGAGGCAGAAACAGAATTACTCCAAATTCAAGACCAGCCTAGTCTATGATTACCAGCTTAGTCAGAACTACCTGGTAAAACCCTGTCTCCAAAGAAACATAACAAAACAACAAAATACCCAAACCAAAAACTAGATTAGAAATTTCTGCCAAAAAGTGAAATTAACATAAAATTTAAAAATTTGTTTCAGAAAAAATAGCTATGTCATTTGTTTCTCAAGGCAGGTAACTTGGCCCAACAGTAGGGCTGTCTGGCAGGAGCCCACCTCTTCCTCAGGCCCCGTACCTGAAAGAGGGCTGCAGGATATTTCACTCTTGAGCCTTTCTCCTTTCTCTCAACCTGACATTTGGTCCCCACATCCCAGGAAAGCAGTCTCTGGGAATGGTTTACACCCTTATGTCGCCCACGTCTTTTACCAGGACGTCTCAGCTGGAAGTTCCAGATGAAATCCTGAGACTTATCATCTGTTGTGAAGCAGTGTGGTTCATAGAGAATGACCCCATCGGCTATGAATACACGGCCCGGTTTGAATCATTAAGAAAGGATTAGGAAGTGTGTCACTGGAGCAGGCTTTAGAGACTTCAAAAGCCTCCTGCCATCCCCAGTGTGTTTCCTGTCCCCTGCTTCGCATGAGCTCTTAGCTGGTTTTGGTCCATTTTATCAATGACATCACACTGACTAGACCAGGTGAGCTCAGTGGCAGCTACATTGGGCTTGTGAATTCAAGGGCTGCCCCAGAAGCACGTGCTCTGAATCATCATCCAATATATGGCCGTTTTTATTACAGAGATTCATGGGTCCAGCAACCAAGGGGTGGAAGTGCCCCTCATTACCACTCCTAGTGACTCAAAAATCTTTTGCTTTCTAAGCCTGCAACATTGTTCTCTGCTGGCCAAGAAACCTTGGTACCAGAACAGGGAATGCCTCTGCCTAGAGGCACAACAAACACTGCATGAACTGTAAGCTAAGACATGTTGGGCTCCTGATTGCCCTTGAGTTAACAGGTTAACAAAGTAGTTATAGCTGGGCTCGGTGGCACTTTAATCCCAGCACTTGAGGCAGAAGCCAGTAAATCCCTGTTGAGTTTGAGGCCAGCCTACTCTATATAGTGAGTTCCAGGACAGCCAGGGCTTTGTTGAGACCGTGTCTCAAACCAACCAACCAGCCAACCAACCACCTCTCCACCAAACAGCCTTAAACAAGTTTGAGCAAGCAGTTCTTGTGTTTGAGGTGTGACTTATATCATGACCAAGGGGGAATTGGACTGTTTCTCCAAAATGGAAGTCAGGCTATCAGTGCAGATACTTTCAGGGATACTTTGGTGTGGCCATGTCCTGTGATTAAGTCCAATGGGAAGTTTCAACCCCATCCAAGTAGGAATGACAAGGGCCAGACCCTTCAGGGATGAAAGGAAAGAACCAAGACCCGTTGAGATGCTTGCAGAGGGTGAGTGGGTAGTAGAGGAAGGCAGTTATACATAGCAGCTAAGGCCACGCGATGAGTCACAGAAACAAGGATTGTGAATGTTCTCTAGTATGGACACACACACACTCAGGCATTTGTGTTTACTTTTAATGGTTAATCTTGGTTGTCAACTTGATCGAATCTGAGACCAACTGACAGACACTGGACAGTCTGTGAAGCATGTTTTGGAGATGGAGAGCTCCCTCCTCCAGCGTGGGTAGCACCTTTGGCCTGTCCGGATGTATAGGAGTTTGAGGTGGGTTGGCAGGATGGCTCAGTGGACTAGTGTGCTTACTGTATAAACTGGGGGACCGAAACATAAACGTGGACAAACTATCCTCTAGCTTACTTACACACGCACATACAATGGCTTTCATTCCCAGCTACCATAATAAACAATCAGGCAGCCGTGACTCACAACTGTCGAAACAGCGAACCGAAACACTGACTACTCCAGCTGTGCACACTGAAGTGCTAGGTGGCTTGGATTCCAAGCCCTCCAACATCTGAGTTGTTCACAAATCAGTCACCTGTGCCCTCACCATCATTAACCATACATAAAAGAAACCTGAGGAAATTCTACAAGGGTGAGAAGTCCCTGCCCCGTGCTCTCAGAGATCTGTGCTGAGCGTGGTGGCCCACCCAACACCTGAGCAGGCGTACCCCACTAGGGGAGGGAGTGCAGCGAAGCTTGTTTGTCGACATTGCTCCTTGCTGGTGTTGCCGCCTCACCTTTCACTCAACACTGGAGCTTGGCATCTCCAGCCTTCCAAACTGGACTGAGGATAAGTGACTCTCCAGGAATGCTCCAGATCTTGAGCACAAGATTGACAGAACTCAGTTAGCTGGCCTTGAGGGCTAAGCAGCTACCAGGTTCTCAGCTCTCCAATGCAAAGACAGTAAGTCAGCCTAATAAATACATCAATTGGTTCTGTTTCTCTAGAAAACCCTAACACACAGAGAATATTGGCAAACTCCTGTAATTCCAGAACTTGGGAGGTAGGAAGATCGGGATCAGAAGTTCAAGGTTAGCTTCCACTAAACACAAACAAACAAATGCATGAGACTAACAGGAGAGCTCAGGCCAGGAGGTGGTGGCGCACGCCTTTAATTCCTGCATTGAGGAGGCAGAGGCAGGTGGATCTGTGAGTTTGAGACCATCCTGGTCTAGAGTTGAGTTCCAGGATAGCCAGGGCTATATAGAGAAACCCTGTCCCTCAAAAAGCCAAATAAATAAATAGAAAGGAAAAATAAGAGAGTCCAGAAATAAGACAGTACAAACTTCCCAGACAGCCCAGGTCTAAGCCCAGCTCTAAGAGACCAGGCACCCGTACAAACTCAGAGACACACATATACATACATAACTAAACCTTTAAAAAGAAAACAGGTGCACGCCTTTAAACAGAGAACTAGGGAAGCAGACACAGGTGGTCCTCTTGAGTTTGAGGCTAGCCTGGTCTATATAACAAGTTCCAAGACAGCCAGAGCTACACAGTGAGACTGTCTCAATTTCCTCTCCCCAAACCCCCAAATTGAACAAGTATCATGGTGCCACTTACAATCAATCATACAAATCATTGGTCAGACATCGAAGAAACAAAACTACAAGAATGATGAAAGCTATCAAAGACCTACAAGAAAATGAGACACTTGTTTACTGAACAATTCAGGACGTAACAACATGCCTCACCAAATTGTTCAAAAGACGTAGTGCTGTTTCTACTAAAATCTCACACTTACTAACGCCTCGGTGGAAAGACGAAGGAGCTACAACTGAAACCATCTTAAACAAGAGGACTCAGTAAGCAATTTTTTGTTTTTGAGACAAAGTCTCACTATATAGTCCTGGTTGTCCTAGAACTCATTCTAAATCAGGCTGGCCTTGAACTCACAGAGATCTGCCTCCTGTCATCCAAGTGCTGGGATTAAAGCTGGAGCCCCTATACCTGGCTACTTAACAAGAGATAGCTCAGGGTAGCTCAAACTTGCAATCTTCCTGCTTCATTCCCTCTAAGAGCTGGATTACAAGAGTATACGGCCATGCCTGGCCTAAGGTGATTTTAAAGCCATGGGAGTTGAGAATATTTAGCACTGCCACACGGACAGCAAGCATATCAACTGCCCCCAAAACTCAGAAATGGACAGAAAAATATGCAAACATTTTGTAGAAATCAACAGCAGAAGAGGGCTTTCCAACACAGGATCTGGAGACCTGGACACCTAGAGGCCACAGCCCTCACCTGGTTCTAAGCCTCACAGAAACTGTAAAGTGCTTACCTGTTAAGTGTGAGGACCTGAGCTTGACCCTACAGTGCATGTGTGCTTCCAGACTTAGCAAGACAGAGACAGAAGGACCCCAGGGCTCACTTGCCAGCCAGTCTGGCTTATTTGGCAAAATCCCGGTGACAGCACATCACCAATAAACACATAAATAAATGAATGAACCAGAAAGTAAACAACAGAATGTGGACAGTGTTCGAGGACTGACACCGAGGCTGGGCTCTAGTCCGCATACTCAAGCGCACAAAGCTGGGCAGGAGTGTTCTCCATCTGAAGGTGAGCACTTGCCTCAAGATGGATCAGACCTGGGGCTGGAGGGATGGCTCAGCAGGTAAGGGCATTCACTGCTCTTCCAGAAAACCCAGGGGTAGTGGTGGCGCACGCCTTTAATCCCAGCACTTGGGAGGCAGAGGCAGGCGGATTTCTGAGTTCGAGGCCAGCCTGGTCTACAGAGTGAGTTCCAGGACAGCCAGGGCTACACAGAGAAAACCTGTCTCGAAAAACCAAAAAAAAAAAAAAAAAAAGAAAACCCAGGTTCTAGTCAATGCCCAGCACCCACATGGCAATTCACAAGTCTGTTAACTCCAGCTCTAGGGGATCCGACACCCTCACACCAACAGACATGCAGACATAACACCAATGCACATTAAAAGAATGAAAAAAATGGATCAAAGGACTTAAAATTGTCAACACTTTAGGAAAACTTCAGGACTCTTAGGGCTAGATAGACAGTTTGTAAGACTTGACACAGAAAAGGAAAATAAAAGGAAAAATGAATAACTGAGTCTAATGAAAATTTTATGCTCTGTGAAAAGCCCCCGTTAAGAGGACTAAAAAACCATGAACTATTGATTGGGAAAAGATATTTGCAAATTTCGTACCCAACAAAGGACTAAGACCTAGAACCTTAAAAACAAACTAGGTTGGCAGAGTAGCTCAGCAGCAGAGCACTTACCGAGCATGAGTAGGACCCTGGGTCTGATCCCAGGACTGCAAACAGCCACAAACACTACCATAAAAACCACCATCAAAGACAAATGATGCCCAGAAGATACCAGTAACTTAAACCCTTGTCACAAGCAATTGGCTGAGGAGAGCTCGGCAGCTGGGAACTCCCGCTGTTCCCAGAGGACCTGAGCTCCGTTCTCAGCATCCACATCAACTCCACGGCATTTGATGCCTCCGTTCTCCACAGGCATGTCACACACACCCGCAGAGACATACACAAATACAAAATTAAAAATAAACCTTAAAAGCAAATAGAAACACCAATAAGATGTTAGGTGGCCATGAACTAGCTACATCAATCTAGAAAATGTATTTTCCAGTTTCCATCCCAAGTCCCCCAGGTATCCATTCTTAGAGGGAAGACAGTAGCAATGGAACGCTGACAGCTATAGGTAGTTAATATGGGCCAGGTGTCCTATGGACCCTGCGGTGACAGGATTATTTTCCAGCTGACTTCTGTCAGCACCAGGGTGGCTTTGCAGCAGTCCTACCACTGACCAAGCCACCCGATTATTAGCTGGACATCTCCAGTTAGCTCAAAAGAAAACCCAGTGGCCCATGTGGAGAGCAGCACATTTTTATTTCCTCATACACCAGCAGACTTCCCCAACTGGGTTGTCAGCACTACGTACCCACCCCACCTCAACCTAGACAAGCTGTGGGCAGCTGCTCCTTCCTGTAAGCCAGTTCTAGCCGCTTCCCTGCTTCTCCTTCACCTCTCTGGTTACCAACAGTCTATGCAGGATGACAGAAGTGTTAAGTCACATAGGACTCAGATTGGTGCTTTGGGAGGAATGTGCCAAGTACGGTAAGAACCAGTTAGACTCCTCTTTGGGCAAGAGGCTAGAAGGTAGACATCCTGCTGCTACTCACAGCTGCAGAGGACTCAGGGCTCCACCTGGAGGGCTGCGTCCCGAGTTGGCTGTGGCGGTCATAAGAGTGACAGTCTGGCTATGGATCTTGTGGTATCAGCCAGGTTGACTTTACTCTTGTCCCAGTACTAGGCCTTCCAAATGCCTTCACAGCACCTGTTCCCTTCAGATACTCTCTAGTGACATGGTGAGGGGAGGGAACCCCTCAGGACAGTGATCACAACTGCTATACACTCCAAGTACACTTCCCGGGAAGCTCAAGTGTCCAGGGCCCTACCCATTTAAGTCCCAGGTTTTCTGTCTCTCAAGTCAGCCCTCCTCTGCGGTGTCACACCACATAGACATTATACGGGAGCTGGGCGAGGAGAGTACACTAGGTAGAATTCTGGAGAGCTAGGGAAGGGTGTGTGTCCAATCGAAGGGAGAGAAGAGACAGACACAGAACCTGGGAAGATACCCGGCATCCACCAAAACAAAAGGATTTATTAGGACCACCTGTCCCTTGGAGATGCTGAGCACCCCTACTCTGGCCAAGGTCCTACAGAGACAGTTCATCTCTCTGATGTTGGGTGACAACTCTGGACTGTCCAGCACTCACTGCTGGGACCCCGAGTCAGGTCTTTGGGATGCAGTCTGAACTGATGGGAAGGTCATTTGGCTAGCTCCTCAGACACTGCTTTTCGCATCTTGTCCTTGAGGTAGGCGCTTTTCTGCCATTCAGACTTCAGATCTAGCCATTCATAATATGGGACCTGGAAGAAGGTAGAAGAGAGGTCACATGGCCTATGGAGTCCTTTTCTGCCTTTCCATGGCCAGTGCCCTTCCCACTCCATCAGCGGTGCTTTAAACACCCAGTCCTTGGTCTCGAAGTCTTCGAGAAGAGTGCAGAGCATGATGCTATCCCATGGAAAGGTCCTGGCTCTGGCAGGGACAAAGAGGTTGCAAACCAGATAGGTCCCAGCAAGGCTACTGAAGAAAATGTGTTACAAATTTTATGTAGCACTCAAAGCTATGAACTTTCTCTTTATAGGAAACTCAGCACTTCACATGTGATCTGAGCACTGAGGTACTCCTGTGCTGCAGCTCCACAGTCACCCAGCAGCAGTCAGTTACAAGTCTGAGCAAGAGG
Organism: Uromys caudimaculatus; assembly: GCA_028551405.1. Taxonomy (NCBI): domain Eukaryota; kingdom Metazoa; phylum Chordata; class Mammalia; order Rodentia; family Muridae; genus Uromys; species Uromys caudimaculatus. Next base: position 20,768,125 of record CM052712.1, on the reverse strand, counting down.
TCCCATGGCGGTGCAGCACTTTCAGTGTAATGTACCCACAGGCGGCAAGCCAAGCTTGTGTGTGTGTAGAGTGGAGTGGGATGGAGTAGGGGGGAGGTACCTGGCTTAGGCCCGTCGAGACCTGGGTAGCGACCTATATCCTTCTAGCTCTAGGGGCGTCTCCCTCTGCCGTGACCCCTTGCTTAGCAGGTACTCACATCTACCACCAGGAAGCCGGCAGCCAGCACATGTCGACGGGCCAGGACAAAACGGCCCAACAAGTCCTTACTTCTGCTGTTGAAGTTGGGGAACTCCCAGCGTAGGAAAGCGATCCTAGCAGGAGAAAAGAGTGCTCCTAAAGCATGCTCCCAGATTAACACCGAGGAGTTAAAAGGTGTTCACCAGCAGCAGCACTGCTGTATCCCTTCCTGGGACATGACCAGGGATCCCTGGCCACATACCTTTTAGCTCCTGGAGGCAGTGGCTGGTTCCCAACTGGCTGGGCAAGATGAGGAGCAACAAAATCTCTTAGGGGCAGAAAGTGGCCATCAGCATCCAGGAGCACCTCTGCGTCTGCAGGGAGGGACAGGACAGACCCTGTAGGTGATGCCTCAGGGATCCTACAGCGCACACACAAATAGGCGTTAGGGGAGGCACCTGCGGGTCTCTGGGTTGTTCCTTGTTATTCCATGCAGGGTCACCAAGGGCCTGTTAGATTTAGCCCTTTCCCAGCAGAAGGAAGCCCTTACCCAGCACCCAGCCATACTGTGTGGCCACCTCCAGGCTGCCCTTGTCAGCGTTCCCCAGCAGTGCCGTCAGTGTCTCCTGCAGTTCCTTCTGTAGGGGTGTCACCTTCTTGTTAGAGCGTGAGGGACTGGGGGCTACAGCTGAGGCTGGCAGGAAAGGGCCTTTATATTCAGGGTGCTCCAGCAGGGCAGTGGTGTTGATGTGGACCAATTTCTGGAAGGTACTCTGGTCCTTTGGAGACTTGCTCTCTGGGGGAGGGAGGGAAAAGGTAGGCTGATGTACAGCAGCAGGTATAGAAATGGGGACCACAAGAAACACAGCAGTATCAGTAGCTCCCACCCAGCCTTAGGCTGGTGTTCCAAAGTTAAGATAGTAGACAAACTGCAGGGAGTGGTTGGAAAAAGTCATGAGGCTGTGCTTTGTGTGCTCTGGCCTTCTGTCTCTGCTCTAGTTTCTTTCCTGGCTGGTAGACCAGAGAGCCTCCATGTTACAGTAGAGTGCACGCTTATGATGTGTGCAGGGGAGAAGCCTCACCTAGAAACCGTGTGTAGAGTCCAGGATGGAGAACTGTTTGCAGCTCTGCTTCATTCACTTGCTGCAGCACACACAGTGCCCACACCAGGTCCACCTGCAGAGCTGGCTCCAGGCTTCCCAGCATGGAGTCCAGCTTCTCATGCACCTGAGCAAGGAGTACAGTGAAGAAAGCAGGTTCAGCCAGCGACCCCAATACCCTAGGAAAGTCTACAGCTAACCTGTGTTCCTGATCTGTCATACTGGAGCCAGAGGCAGCTACTGGAAAGCAAGACCAATAGCCTGACTTGGTAAGCCTGCACCAAACCCAGGCTGATGTACAAGAATCTTCCTTGTGCCTGGTGTTAGCTAGTTTACTCACACCCTGCCCACAAGCAGAGACCCAAGGTCTCAAATCCCTTGTGATACTCCCCAGGGGGCGCTGCGATGAAGTAAGAATATTTGGTTCAGGGCACCGAGGTGGTGATATAGCTATTGCAATGCCCCAGTAGTTTGCCCATTCTCCCATGTCAAATGTTGTGCCCACTCCCAGGCAGTAGCCTGAGCCAGAGGTTGGTGTGTCGCAAGTGGCGGTTCAGGGCTCATACCAGGTGGAAGAACTGATCCTCTTGCTCGGGATGAAAGTTCAGCCGGGCAAAGGCAAGAAGAATACTGCACAGATGGGGCAGGGACACATCCTGCACTCTGCTCAGGAGGTGCTAAGACATCAGAGGGACAAAGTCAGGGCCTAGCAGCCATTTTCTCCCCTCTCTAGAGCTCCAATTGTTCACCCAGCAGCAGCTTCACAGAATCCAACTCCCTGATAGTGGCTTTAGAAAGTTTCTGACAGCCACAGGGACATGCGCACATAAGCATCACGCTTTCATACACTACTACTCGGAGTGGTCAGTGGCTGGGAGTACAAAGCTGCCTCCCCTTCCTGTGTACAGCCATGGCTGCCCCAAGATAAATGGAAACAGGACACTCAGGAACAAACCAGGCAAGTGCTAAATCTGTTTCCCCTCACCACTAGGCATCACCTTCCAAATCAAAGCAAGAGAGAAATCTGTATTTACAACCCACAAACGAGTATTTTCAGCTTGGCTTTGCCTTCATAATTAAGCAGCAGTTCCCAACGGAGGCCTCTACAGATAACCTTGTGGTCCTAACTCACCTGAGTAAAGGCTTCAAACAAAGGCAGGTTGAGCCACTTGAGGAAGGCAAAGGACTTGGTGCAGCGGGCCACCTCTCCAGGTGTCATGCTGGGAATGAAGGGTAGGAGGTCAGCAGCTAGGCGCTGGGACACTTGGGTTTGGTGGAAACTGAGCTTACCTGAGGGATGGAGCAGACACCAGAGATCAGTTGTGGGGCAGGTCAATGTCCCACACCCACCGCTCCACCCTTAGATTTCACATCTAGGGGCTTGATGTCTGTGACTAAATTTATCCCTGAACCTAGCATGGGGAACAGGGCTCAGGAGTCACAGAGTTTCTATGGCAGCCTTCTGGGCCAGTGCTTGCCATCATTAGGGCAGGCACTGAATTTGAGAGCTGCCAAGTGTCTCTGGCCAGGGCTCTCTTCTTACCATAGGCGTAGGCCAGGTCCAGGAGCATGCTTTTCGTCATCGGGAAGGGCTTCTGTACCAGGTGGTAGGAGATGGCCCGCAGCAAGGGCACCGACCGCCGGCTCTGTGCTGCCAGTGTCACTAGCACCTTCCGCAGCTCGTCAGGGCCAAACTGCTCCACCAGCTCCAGGCACTGTCAACCACAGCCGCGCAGGCATCAGCTGAGGTGGTTGGGATGAGCTGGGGGCAGGGGTCCCATCCAGTGCAGCCCCTGTGAGACAGCAACTGGGCCTGAGCTGACTCAACACAGGCCCGACTGCACAGAATCAGCCTTTTTGCCTGCCCCAGGGACTCCTGGGCCTGGAGTGCAATGTCTGCAACCAAACTTATCCCTAGGTCCCAGGGCTGGGGACATAGGGCCCATGAGCAGCAGAGCTTGCTGTGGCAGCCATTTGGGCCAGCTCCCATCATGAGAGGATAGGAACTGAATTTGACTTGGCTGCAGGGATAGCAATGGAAGGAGTAGCGGACCGAGCCATCTCTGCTCTAGTGAATAGCCGAGCTGTGCATGGGATAGCTCAGGCTTAACCAGGACTCCTGTGTAAACTTCAGAAGTTGCCTGCCAAACCCACTTCTTATGGTTAGATGCTGGATTTATGTGGCCGGAGCCCTTTCCCATGTGATGCCTGAGACTGAGCAGAAGCTTCCAGGGCTCTAATCCCATTTCCCTTTCTGCAGAAGACTTATCACCCAAGAAGAGACCCAAAGTCCCAGGAGTTCTGTTCTCAGTCCCATACCTTGTCTTCCAGGCGGTTCATCAGTGACTCTGAGAGGTGCTCTGTCATCGTCATCATGGTCACCAATGTACGGCTGTCACTGATCTCCGTCCAGCGCCTCTCCAGGTGCATCAGCAGCTCAGCCAGCAGCTCCTGGGAATGCTGCTCCTTCATGAAGGAGGCACAGGACTCAGCCAGGAAGACCAAGTGCTTGTACTTGAGCCTCCGCAGACGCCAGCGCACTTCCTGTTCTACTGACTGCAGCTCCTTGGAGATCTGAGGAAGCACTAGTGTGTACAGGCTCCGCAGCAGCTTCACAAGGGTCCCATGCCAGATAGAAGCTATCTGCACAAAAGAGGACAAGGCAATACAAAGCCAGTTCCAAAGGTATTTAACACAGCTATTCTGAGCAGCTATCCCCACCCTAGAGGACCTGTTTGCTGAGCATGCTCCTGCAGCCTCCAAAGAATTTAGTGCTTTACTAGAGGTGGTCTAGGTAGTTTGCCATTAGAAAGAGTTCTAAGTGTTAAGAGAGATTCCTTGGAACAACACCTCTCACCCAGACCCGCCCGGATCTGCCGGGATCCAGGGCCTGAGAACCCGGGGACAGAAAAACTGTGAACTTTCTGGTTTACACCTGTGCCTGGGGACCTCAGCCTGGGCCACAAGGCTCCACGAGAACAGAGAATCCCAGAAGTGCTGACACACCTTTGAGCACAGGCAAAACCACCACTTCTGGATCAAGAGAGACCTTTACAGAACCTTTGGAGCATAGGAACCAAGGGACAGCTGGGGACAAGATCCTTCTGATTCCATTCTGCACCCCAGAGCGGACCCTGAGGGACAGCTCTCCAAACCCAAACACCTCTCAGAGAGAGCTGGTC
>CM052712.1:20738778-20752822 GCA_028551405.1 Uromys caudimaculatus | reverse complement strand
AGGGCTACACAGAGAAACCCTGTCTCAAAAAACAAAACAAAACAACAACAAAAAATGAAATAAAAATTATACATTCCTTATTTGTATGCAAAATTTTATTAAACAAGTTTCTGATTTAAAAAAGAATGCTCCCCAACAATTTCTGACTGGACAATAAAAGACTAGAGCCTGTGACTGGGCTGCAGGGAGAGGAAGGTGGAACTTAAGATGGAGTAGGGGTTCTCAGGTAGGGACCATGAGGAGAAGGGGAAAGGTAGGGAAGAAGGAGGTGGCCACAAGGCAGGATGGACCATAACGCGTGGTCAAGAGAAAAATCACGATGAGGACACACATGGAGCAAAGCAAACAGCAAGATGCGGTTGGCGAGTAACGTGGGGCCTGTGGCTGGGATGTAGGTGAGGGTCTGCCCAGCACGATGCCAACAGCTTATTAATAAAATGCCAGGGTTTTGTATCTTTTATTTGGGAGCTATACAGGCTAGAGTGGGGCAGAAACAGCCCATAAAGTTACTTCAGTAGGTCATGAAGGAACTAGCCTGCTTGCCATGGCTTGCTCAGCCTGTTTTCTTACAGCATTCGGGACCACTTGTCCGGGGGTGACACTGGCCGCAGTTGACTGTGCCCTCTCGCATTAATCATCAGTCAAGAAGATTCTCCACAGGTGTGCCTACAGGCCAGTCTTGATGGAGACATTATTTTCAGTTGAGATCCTCCTCCTAGAGGCCCCTGACTTGTGTCAAGTTGATAAAACAAAACAACCCCCCCAAAAAAAACCCCAAAAAACAAAACAGAAAATAAACTAGTTAGCACTGGCAGCATCTGAAAGAAAAAGGGAAGAAGATGAAATAGCTCCACATTTCCTTGTTGCTGTAACAAAAGTAACTGAAGAGGAAAGGAGGGAGCCAGGGAGGGGTTATTTTGGCTCAGTCCATCATGGAGGAGAAGGTTGACAGCAGGAGCCAGACGCAGCTAGTAACATTGTTATAGGTATGGTTCTGAGTCCAGAGGGGAACCTGCTGAGATTTCCAGATCCCTGTGTCCCAGAACAAGGAATTGGATCAGAGACACTTAAGTGATACTTTTAGAAATAGAGACATTTTATTAAGAAAAAGAAAAGTCTCCTAAGATGGCTCCAAGGTTAAGGACATTTAGTGCTCTTGCAGAGGATTGGAGTTTGGCTCCTAGTACCCACATGGCACCTCACAATAGCCTGTAACTCCAATTCCAAGGGCTCTGGCCTCCTGGTGCATGTAAATTTATGTAAAAAAAAAAAACATAACAAATTAAATAAATAAATCTTTTTAAAAAAGAAAAGAAAAAGAAAAATACTCCTGAGAATGGAAATGTACTAAAGAGCTGGGACAGGCTCAAAATGCAAAAGCCCGAGTTCCCCCGTGGCAGGACCCTTTATGGTCTTTTGCCTAAGTGCTTCCATCTCAGATTTCCCAGGTGTTCAAGTGTGCAGTTTTGTTATATACTGCCCTGGTTGTGTGTGTGTGTGTGTGTGTGTGTGTGTGTGTGTGTGTGTGTGTGTGTGTGTATGAGTATGCCTGCCTGTGTATGGCAGAGGAGAATGTTGGGTGTTGATCAGAGTCTTACTGAAACTGAAGCTTGCCGCTTTAGCTAAGTCTGACAGCCAGCGAGTTCCCATCTTCTCCACCCGTCTGTGCTGGAGTTACAGTAGCCATGTAGAGCTTTCATGTGAGTGCTGGAGATCTGAACTTGGGTTCTTACTTTCATGGGATGCTCTCTTACCCACTGAGCCACCTCCCTAGTTCCTCATTTTGATCGTGGCACTCTTTCTGCTGCCACCATATTACCTCTACAGTCAGGAAGCAGGGAGAAATGAGTGCTGATGGTCAGCTGACTTTTTTTTTTTTTTTTTTTTTTAAGGGAAGAGAGGGTTAGAGACAGTCTCTAGAGAAGTCCTGGCTGCCCTGGAGCTCACTCTGTAGACCAGGCTGGCCTCAAACTCAAGAGTTTCTCCTGCCTCTGCCTTTTGAGTGTGTGACACATCTCCAAAAGGTCATACCCCTAATCCTTCCCAAAGAGTTCCACCAACTGAGAACCACATATTCTAGCATATGAGCCTATGGGGGCTATTCTCATTCAAACTACCACAGAGGGTTACTTATAGAGGCAGAAATGACTCAAAGAAACTTAATTACCCAAATCCCATCCTAGGATGAGTAATGGCTCATGAAAACGGGGAACTTGGAGCTTACTGCACAGCCTGTAGGCAACTCAATGGATTAGAGAGGGTCCTTTACAAGTAGCTCGCTGGTCTGAGTTTTTTTCCATGCAGTTTGTTGGCCTGAAAGTATCTCTTAGCAGTTTTTACTGCTTATATAAATTTGAGGAAGGAGGAGCCTAGCTCATATGGTTAGTTTCAGAAACTTCCTGAAAGTTTTGTGTTGTTTACTTCCTGAGTTTTAACTAGCTTCTCTGCAGGATGAAATTTTTTAGCTTTAGCTGCCACCCCCCAGACCCCTTTTTAGAAAATCCTGTGCCTTTATAGAGTTCTCTCCAAGATGGAAGATTTTTATCTCAGAAGAAATTGCTATAAAACACTACCCTAGTCTGATCCAGTTCATTTGAGATGCAGCCAAATCATAGCCTCAGATGGGTGTAAGAAACATTTTTGTTTTCCTACCCAGGCAGTTAGCCTAACAATGACCCCTCTTTCCTCTTTATATTCATTAGCCAATTGCATCAGAATGTCAATCCCATCAATTATGAAGTTGAGCTCCCACTAATGAGATGAAACACCGTCACCACTTACATCATAGATGAAAGATGGAGGCCATTTTGGCTGAGTGCTTTTTTCTAGCCTGGTTTGGGTTCTGACACACACTTCTTTTTGCAAAAAGAAATTGCCTTGCCTTTGCTGAATTACTTTTGCTTTTTTTCATGTGTTTCTTTGTGTGATACCAAGATGATTATTTTCCCAGCATAGAGGCTTCAGAGGGTGGTTTCCACAGCTTCAAATGGGGGCTGGTGACATGGGGGCTTCTGCAGGTTCAGATGGGGCTGGTCACCACAAAGACCAGGCACAGGATTAGTGGGCTGGACCTCCCAGCTCTACTCATGACCTACAGGTAAGAGAGAGGGCATAGTGGTTGAATTCAGTCACCAACAGTCAATAGTTTAATCAATCATGATTATGTAATGAAGCTTTCTTAAAAGCTCTGGATGTGGATGCTTAGGAAAACTTCTGGTGTGCCTGGTAGGTGTCTGTCCCATAGCGACATTCCTGCATCGTCCACTCCTTGGCCCCACCTATGTCTCTTCATCTGTGTGGTGTTTTGAATAAGAGTGGGCCTCATAGGCTCATAGATTCGAATGCTTGCCATTAGGGAGTGGCACTACTTGACAGGGATTGGGAGGTATAGCCTTGTTGGAAGAAATGTGTCACTGCAGGTGGTCTTTGGGGTTTCAAAAGCCCAAGCCAGGCCCAGTGGCATCCTCTCTTCATGCTGCCTGTGGGTGCAGATGTAGAACTTCCAGCTCCTTCTCCAGCACCATGTCTGCCTGTGTGCTACCAGGCTTCCATCTTGATGATAATGGACTAAACCTCTGAAACTGTAAGCCAATTAAATGTAAGCCCCAATTAAATGTTTTCCTTTATAAGAGTTGGCGTGGCCATGGTGTCTCTTCACAGCAATAGAAGAAGATTGACTAAGACAATCTGGCTACTCCTGAGCTCTGTCCTTCATAACAAATGTGTATTTATAAGTTCTGTGTTTGAAGTGCTTTTGTGATTTATTCTAATGATTTGTTTAACTTGAAGCTATTTCTGGAGTAGTGTCAAGATCTGGGCTCTGGCAGTTCTAACAAGCTGAGCAGTCCTGGTCAAGATGTGGTCCTGCCCATCACTGACTGGTCACTGTCTCTGCTCCAATCTATCCAAAGGTAAGGTTGTCTGCACTATGTGAAATCTCCTCTTGCGGAAGTTTGGAAGTTTGCGTTGCTGTGATAAAGACCATGATCAAAAGCTGCTTGCAGGGAGGAAAGAGCTTGTTACATTTACAGGTGTAGTCCTTTTTGAAGGGTAGGAATTCACAGCAGGAACTGAAGCAGAGACCATGGAGGAACTTTACTGGCTTACTCACCCCGACTTGGTTAGCCTGGTTTGATTTATTTTTTTTAAATATACCTCCAGGGCTACCTGCCCAGGGATGTCGCCACCCACAGTGACCTGGGTCCTCCCACACCAATTACTAATCAAGAAAATGCCCCACATGTGTACAGGCCAATCTGAGGGAATCTCAAATGAGGTTCCCTCTCCCTGGGTGACCTTGGCTTGGGTCAAGTTGACGGAAAAACAAAACAAAAACAAACAACCAGCACCAGAGACAGGTTCCTCCTGATAGGACAGAGCTTCCGCCCTTTTATTCTCCCAGAGTGAGATTCCTGGAGACATTCCAATCGTTGATGTCCTTTGTCTCAGTAGCCTGATAGCCAAAGGGAGGGGGTCAGGAGTCTCTCTTTAGAACATCTCTACTTCCAGTTACAAAGGGACAGTGGAAGTGATTGAGTCGGGAATGTGGGAGGCTCTAGACTTGCAGCTGGTATCTAACTTGTGGAGTCTGATGTGAATCCGGGCTGACAGTGTCAGGATTGGCATGAGCTGTGCATTATGCTGCTTGTGTCTGAGCAGGGCACACATGCCTTGCTGGAGAGCCTATCCGATGCTGGCTGGACGATGCTGGCTGGGAGCTGTGTCACTGCATGGCCGACCTCATCCTGCACACTTGATTACTAGGTCTTGCTTCCTTCATGCTTCCACTCTAGCTAAGGCTCCAGGGCCTTGACGCCCTGTGCTGGCTAGGTCTACGTCAACTTGACGTAAAACTAGAGTTATCTGAATGGATGGAACCTTATTGAAGAAATGCCTCCTTAAGATCCAACTGTAAGACATTTTCTTAACTAGTTATTGATTGGGGTGGGAGGAGCCCACTGTGGATGGTGCCGTCCCTGGGCTGGTAGTCCTGGGTTCTATAAGAAAGCAGGCTGAGCAAGCCAGGGGAAGCAAGCCAGTAAGCAGCATTTTCCATGGCCTCTGCCTCAGCTCCTGCCGCCAGGTTCCTGCCTTGTTTGATTTCCTGTCCTGACTTCCTTTGATGATGAATGACATGAATGTATAAGCCAAATAAACCCTTTCCTTCCCAACTTGCTTTTTTGATCAAGCCCCTTGCAAGCTCAGCTTCTGCTCTGTCTGGGGCTGGTCACCCCTTGGAAGGATTCAGATGCAGGTGCTCCTTCCTCTGGAGCCAGGTGAGGAGGCCTTTCCTGGTCCTGAGGTTCACCTTGGTTCCGCAGTCTGGATGGAGTTTAGCTGTGGCTCAGCAAGCCTAATTCAGCATCCTGCTCTCCCATGCTTGCTCATCACCATTGGGGGATCAGCTGTGGCTGACTTGCCACCCTAGAGATCCTAGGGTAATGCAGGCCTGTACTTGCTTTGTCATTCCTTCAGGAGCTCAGGACAGATAGACAGACAGAGACATAAAGCCAAATGGATTTTTATTAGCAGCAGATAGAAAGCATTATGTTCTCTCTGGATCCAAGAGTAAAGGTTCTTGCTGTACAGGCTTGGACTGGTCACTCCTGACAGGCAGGGATTCCAGGGCAGGCTGCTCACTGGAAGGATATCTCTGTGGGGATATGGATGAGGGTGAGAAGAAGGAGGTTATCTCTGCTTCTATCCTAGTCAGACCCAGCATTCAGGGACCTGAAGGGCAGACACCTTTATTGGCTCTGCAGGTGAGCATGTGTAATTCTTTATACTGCCCCCTAATCACCCATAGGCAAGTCGGTGAGACACGCTCACCTACAGGAGGGGTGCCCAACTCCCAGGTGGGCACGGACAGCTGGATTTGAGCTCATGTTCTTAACTTTGAGCACTTTACTATTTCCTCAAGTTCAGTGCCAAAGGCGTCATGTGGCTCCTAGACTCACCAGGACTAGCTTTGAGTGCTAGACTGGTCTGTTCTCTCAGGCCTCCTTGTTCATTGATATTCACTTCTATTGATATTCAGTGGCCACAGCAGGTCCCCACAGGACATTCTTCTCTTACCCTGGGACCTAACCCTGGGCTGTTCTCACATTCTATCTGCTCTTGGATCTGATGAAGGGTAAGGTAGTAGCCAGAGGAGATCTAGGGAGAGATGGGGCTCCAGGGTCTTGAGGCTGCATACCTGGTCCTGGGTTCACACAACTCATGACACAGTCAACGTTGCAGCATTTCATGTTGCCAGTACAATCACTGTCTCTGAAGCATGATCCCGTCTTTGGGCATAGCCCAGCATTGATCACCTGGAGTGGATCCCAGGGGCAGCTGCCAGCCTTTGGAACATTAACTGGGGAGAGATGATCACTCTCTTACCACCCAAAGTCCTTTCATGCCCCAACTTTTCTGAGTGCACCTCACTGAACTCCCGACTGAAAAGACCCCATTTCTTGAATGGGGCATTTGTTGAGATCTGTCCGATCATCAGGCAGTGCCCTTGAAAGCCCAAGACCCCAGGGACCAGGATGGGCAGCAGGCTGCAGGGAGGGTCTGGCAGGTGAGTGGGGTTCACAGAGCTGGTGTGTGGGTGAAGGGCTATGTGTCCTCTCCAGGCAGATGCTTGACCCTGCTGGCTCCTCCCCACCACCAGGATTGGGCAGGGACTTACTGTTGACAGGAGTTTTGCAGGTCCTACCACAGGAACTGGGACAACACATGGCATTCTGGGCACATTCCTCGTTGTTTTGACAGTTGATACACTCTGTGTCCTCACTGGAGCTGGCTTCAGGGCACATGGACTGAACTGCACAAAAGACAGGAGGTAAATGGGGGCCTAGATGTCACCCTCACTTCTAAGGCTTCTCAGAAGATGGCCTGGAGACATGGATAGAAGCTACAAAGAGGAGCCTTAAAGGTGAACAAAACAAACAGGCTCATGGTCCTAGGCAGAGCATTAAGTCACAGGCTCATGGTCCTAGGCAGAGCATTAAGTCACAGGCTCATGGTCCTAGGCAGAGCATTAAGTCACAGGCTCATGGTCCTAGGCAGAGCATTAAGTCACAGGCTCATGGTCCTAGGCAAAGCATTAAGTCACAGGCTCATGGTCCTAGGCAGAGCATTAGGTCACAGGCTCATGGTCCTAGGCAGAGCATTAGGTCACAGGCTCATGGTCATAGGCAGAGCATTAGTCACAGACTCATGGTCATAGGCAGAGCATTAGGTCACAGGCTCATCATTATAGGTATAAGACTCTGACTAGAAGTTACCAGGGCCTGAGAGTAACTCGCATCAACCTGTCTCTCAACCTGAACATTTTCCACCTGGGTCCCTGGCTGTGCAACTGGTGTGGGACAGGCCCCCATTTCCTGCCATGCTTGGATTCTCCTCTAGGGGTGTCCTTTTGTTCCTTGCCTCCTCAGCATAGACAGCTAGGATCAGTCTGGGGGGGGGGGGGCTCTCCAAACCACACCCTGCAGTAAGGTGACTAGCTGGGACCTACCTGGGTTGAAAAATTGTTTCTGTAGGTTCCGAGCAAGGGCCACTTCCAGGGCCAGCAGGCCAAGAACGAGGCTGATGAAGCAGCGCATGGTGTCGGTGACAGGCAAGTGACGGATGGCCGGATGGCTGTCTGAGTGTCCGGAATGCATTTAAAGGACCCACAGGAGGAAGACTTTGGGGAGGGGGACAGGCTGGCACAACCCTAGATGGGCTAAACCACTTCCTTCTTGGACACACACACAGAGCAGGCCCAGGCTGCCAGGAACAAGTTCTTTGTAAAGGTGGTTATTTTTTCCCAATTAAAAGGTAATACTTGTTTATTATGAAAATGAAGAAAATTAAGGAGCAGAGAAGGAAGAAATAGGATCTGTGACAAATGTGACAAATGTCACTTTGAATGGTTGAGCTGGAACCCTTCACAGACAAAGGAAATTTTGAGCTCCAAATTTGTACAGTGACATAGAAAACAAGACAGGGGGTGTTGAACAAGCCCAGGTTGGGGCTATATCAGAGGATGACTTCTCCTGGTGCTTTTCTGGAGTTTTCTAAAAATTCTTACAAGAATGTGAAGGCACTTGCTCCTTGTAGAGAGTATAGGGTAGACATCGAAAAGGAGTTGCCTGTTCAGGGCACATTGGAAGGCCACTTCCCAGAAGGGCCCATACTGTGCCAAGGGGCAGGAAGGGATGTCCTGCTGGGCACTGTGCCCCATTGCTCTTGGGACATTTCCTTGATTTCTCTTGCAAGGAAGGGGATGTAATGACCCAGAGTGACTGTGTGCTTCCTGGCTGTCAGCACCAGCCTATGGCGTGCAAGCCATACTCTTTTGTGTGGCCAGAGGTCTTCACTGGTGACCCATGGCCTCTCCTCTTTGAATACAAAATCTCAGGGGAAGCTCTCTCAGGCTGTAACCTTGATATTTTGTTTCAGGCCAGCCCTAAAGGAAGCCCGTGCCTACTAGCAGCCTCTTGCTGGCCCCCTGAGCCTCCAGGCCTTGGCAACCACCTCTGCTCTGTTTCTGCATTTGTCTATTCTGGACGTCTCATGTAAATTGGATCTGACAGTAGGCAGCCGTTGAGTGTGAGAATGCTTTTCTTACTGAGCGTGCTTTTAGGCGGATCTGCCCTGTGGAAGTTGCCGGTGCTTCGGTCCCGTGTGGGGGCCGGCATTCCACGGCAGACATGTAAACATTTGTTGTCCCTCTAACACAGTCGGCCCCACATTTAGGCCACCGCTGTGCTTGCCTTATCCCATGTGTAAGTCACACCTATGCTGTGCCAATGCTCTGCTTCTTCCCCTCTTCCCATGTCTGCCTTTGCTGGAACAGAAGGAGGGCCACCAAGAAAGGGCTGGCTAGGGTTTCTTGGCTGCTTGAGTTTCCCAGAAGGCCTTGTGTCTTCAGAGCCAGAGCTCTGTTCTCTCTGCATCCTGCTGGGGCTCTGTACACATGGTGCCAGGCCCGATTCACTCTGTGTCCTATGCCCACTGGCTGTTATTCTTGCCTGTGTATCACTATCCTGCTGTACTTACAGACACGGGCTCAAAGGAGAAGCCACTGAGAATTTCAAGCTGATGACCGCAGTTGTAAACACAGGTGACTACGTGGGCTGCTGGCACGAAGCCAGCAGGCTTCCCAGATACCCCTCTTTCAGCTCTTTCTTGGTTGCTTCCATGGGTCTCAGAGTCCCCGTTCCTGCCCTTCTTCCCAGCTATGCTATAGTGAGATTCTGCTGCTACCCCCTGCTTCTCCAAGTGGTTTGGCTCCTCCTGGTCCATACCTGGGTCCTCAGCCTCTTGAAGCTCTAGGCCCTTCTCACTCCTCATCTGCCTGTGAATACCTTTGGATGTGTATCCTGTGTGTGGTGAGTAGCTGTGTCCCGAGTCTCTGTTGTATAACCCCTTTTCACTCAAGGGGTCTGCATGATCTGCACCCATTGGCAGGGCTCTGGACTCCTCTTACCCTGCTATAGCGGCAAAGGAATTCTAGCTTCAGAGAGAACAGGAGCCAGCAGACAGGTTGAGCCCACCCTGTGGCCCACAGAAGGCCAGGGGCTCCTCAGCTCCACTATCCTGCTTCAGCTGATGTGTGTGTGAGCATGTATGTGAGTGTGTACAAGTGTATGTGAGTGTACACAAGTGTTTGTATATGTGAGTGGTGTGCCCAAGTGTGTGTGTGCACAAGTGTGTGTGGTGTATGTGTGTGTACAAGTGTGTGTGTGTGAGTGAGTGTGTATGTGCACATGTGTACATACGTAAGATCAGATCTCTCCAGTTCCTCTTATCCTTTCAGAGCCAAAGGAGGAGAGAGTTAGACCATCTGGGAGGGATGTGCTTTGCCTCAGGCCTCAGCTCCAGCCCTTGTTCCCGGAGGCTTGTTTCTTACCCTTTCTGGAGATAATCAAAACAGGCTCAAACATGGATGCATAGGTCAGCTTTTAGGAAGATAACTTCTCTTTGTCTTCCCCTCCACTTAGAGGTACCTTGGAAACCTCTGTTGACACACAGATACACTGTTGGATGGCTGGTTGGTTTGCACAGCATTATGGAAGGTACTATGTATTTCCTGGCCTATCCAAGAAACGTTCCTGAGTCCTTATTTTATTTTACATGTAGTGTTTGAGTATTTTGTCTGCCTGTATTTTTTTTTTTTTTTCGAGACAGGGTTTCTCTGTGTAGCCCTGGCTGTCCTGGAACTCACTCTGTAGACCAGGCTGGCCTCAAACTTGGAAATCCACCTGCCTCTGCCTCCCAAGTGCTGGGATTAAAGGCGTGCACCACCACTGCCTGGCTATGCCTGTATTTTTGTGTACCATGTCATGTATGCCTGGTGCCCATGGAGGCCAGAAGAGGGCATCAGACTGTCTACAACTGGAGTTATAGATGCTTATGATCCACCATGTAGGGGTTGGGAACTGATGCTGGGTCCTCTGCAAGTATAGTAAGTTCTTTTCTTGGAGCCATCTCTCTAGCCCCCACCCTTGTGCCTGATTTTTTATTGTCACAAATGTGCACAGGGGCAAAAAGGGCTCTGCAGGGTTCAAATACAGAAGCAACACTGCTGAGAAACAGGTTTCATGTTTCGTCCATGTGGCGGTCCTGGCTAGGATTCTTCCAGGAGACTGTCCCAGTTCTGGACTCCTGCTAGCACAGATGGCTACAAGGGGTCCACCTCCTCAACAGTAGCCATTAAGCGCTCTCATTCTGCCTGTGTGGGTAGATTGATAGTTAAAGATGCAGGTGTCACTATTACTTCATTGTTTATTATTAGTGTGCCTATAGTGTGTGTGTGTGTGTGTGTGTGTGTGTGTGTGTGTGTGTGTGTGTGTGTACAGAGAGGTGGTGGGCGAATGTACAACATGTGAGTTATGGTGTGTGTGTGAGTGTCTGAGTGTGTATGTATGTGTGTGCGCGCATATACGTGCAAGTCAGAGGACAACTTTCAGGAGTTGGTTCTCTCTTTCCACTGTGGGCTCCAGGGCTCAGAGTCGGACAGGTCAGGCTTGCACGGCAAATACTTTTACCTGCTCAGCCGTCTCACCAGCCCACTAATGCTAACACACTATTTTTACTTTATGTGCATGTGTGTTTTATCTGTGCATATGTGTGCAGTTCCATGGAAGCCAGAAGAGACAATCAGATCCTCTGGAACTGGAGTTACAGATGGTTGTGAGCTGCCATGTGGAGCAGGGAGCTGAAAGAGCAGCCAGTGCTCTTAAAGGCTGAGCCATTCCCCCCTACCCCCATGACTTTTTAAAAGTCATGGTTTTAAACATATAAAGGAGTAGAAATAGTTAAAAAAAAAGAACACCCACCTATCCTGGATTCACAGTTGGAGACAACATTCTGGAGCCAGTGCCACTGTCTGTGCCGTCCCAGTTAATCCCCGTGGTTCTGTCCCTAAATACTTTTGTATGCAGCTGGGAAACCAAGGACCATTTCCCTATGTATAAAATTCTCCTGTGTATTAATGGCTCAGCGCTGCTCCTGCTCATGGGCTAGGCACTGGGTCAGATTAATCTTTTCCTCTGGCCTCTACAGGAGAGGAGAGGTGTAGTCCCTCCCCCAGGCTACCCTGCATCCGTCCCCTTTCCTGTCCTGTTCACAGACAACTCCCACTCTCTGCTTTCACTCCACTGCCCCTAAGCCAAGCTGCCCTGGGGATTCACCTTTGTCCTAACTCTACTTCAGATAAGTAGTTTGCTCCCATGCCCCGAGCTCCCTGTAAAATGGAGGGAAGGACAGCATCTTTCATACTGGACTAAATTGAGGCTTAACAACATAATGATATAGAATGAGAACACTTCCAAGCAGAGAAGGTCTTCCATGGATGGCAGTGTAAAGACAACCTCTGGTCAGGCGTGGTGGCACAAACCATCACTTGGAAGGCAGAGACAAGTGGATCTCTGTGAGTTCAAGACCAGCCTGGTCTGCAGACACACACACACACACACACACACACACACACACACACACACACACACACACACACACAGAGAGAGAGAGAGAGAGAGACTGTATATTTGCATCTGTATTTTGGAGTGCCTGTATTATATTCTTCCTTGGTGTACATACACAGAAAATGTCAGAGCTGTGGGCAGCCCTGGTGATATCTTGTCAAGATTTTTGGAAAGCATTGTTATTGGTCGGGGACCAGTCAGCTCTGCTAGCAGGCTACTGACATCTCTTTTTTTTTTTTTTTAAGATTTATTTATTTTATATATGTGAATACACTGTCGCTGTCTTCAGATATACCAGAAGGGGATATCAGATCCCATTACAGATGGTTGTGAGCCACCATGTGGTTGCTGGGAATTGAACTCAGGACCTCTGGAAGAGCAGTCAGTGCTCTTAACCACTGAGCCATCTCTCTAGCCCAAGGCTACTGCCATTTTGAAGCATTTGCTCAGCTTCTAAAAGAATCCATTTTAGAGCTTTGCATGGTGGCTCACACCTTTGATCCCAGCAGTAGGAGTCAAAGGCAAGCAGATCTCTGTGGGTTCCAGGCCAACCTGGTTTATGTAGTGAGCTCTAGGCCATCGACGGCTAGTTAGAGAGACCCTGTCACAAACAAACACATCACATTGGTTTTAGGGTGCAACTGTGGGGCATGGGCCAGAACCCTTCCTCTCTGCACTCTGTGTGGACAAAGGGGAGGACAGAAGTCTGTACTTCGGTCCTAGTACTCGAGGGAACCTGGTCTTGGGGCCCAGGGTGACACTGGTCAGTTGAGGACATGTGTGGTGGGGGAATTGTAGGGAGGACAGAGAGGCCCTGGCTGAACAAAGAGTTCATGAGGCGCACACATCTCCTCAGAGCCTGCAGGCCAGGTCAGGAAGCCAGAAGGTTCTAGGAATGAAGACATTACTCTGAACTCACCAGGCCCAGAGGCAGGGGGCATGGGGTTCTTGTGCCCTGGGGGTGTTCTGGTTCTTGGCTTGCCAGTCTTGAGCCTGTGTTCTTTCAATATGTATGGGCTCTTTCATGCCTCATTGACTCTGCATGGCCAGGATGGGGCAAGGACACTGGGATTTTGGTAGTGTACACTCTGCACTTTTTGTCCTATGGGGTCAGTTGGGCTGGAATTTTCCCTGAAACTCTGAGCAGCAGACAAGGCGGAGGAGGACGCCAGGCTGGTTCATGAGCTTGCTTCTTTCTTGTAGTGCTTGTTATGGCTTCTGAGTGAACATCCTGCCCTCATTCTTGGCCATGGTGCTTAGGAACTCTGTGTGAGGGTCTTTTCCTCTTCAGTGGAGTCATGACTGTGTGTCATCCTTGTTCCTGAGGTCACTGCCCTGTGTGCAAACCTTAGTCATAGGCCTTGCCTGCTCATTCTGAGGCTCTCCCCACACCCCCTCATGTCTCTCTCATCATACCCATATGTAGGAGTGTGGTCTCTCCTTCCCCAAAGCTCCTTGGCCTGTCCCCTGCTCAGCAGCACTAAGGACGAGTGTGTTAGACACCCCAGCTGGCACTGGCTGCTCTAGGCAACAGCAGCTGCATGGCTGCTGTACTGGACTATGTGGCATTAACTTGTTCCCTTGTGGCTCATTAGCTAGTGCTCGTCAGTGTCGGGGACACAGTGGATGGGGTGCAACCTCCAGAGGTGCTCCCTGAGCAGCTCCTCCCCACTGTGAGGCTTCGGATGTGGCGTCCAGGCATCGGAAAGCACAGGTGTACGCAGTTGCCTGAGGACCTGATCCTCAGATGGATCATGGAGGATGGATGGCTATCCTCTGATCCCCACACTCACACGTGATGGCACTCGCATGGCTGCATACGCGCACGCACGCACACACATATAAATAAAATAAATACGTAATAAACATGAAAGAAAATGAGCCGACTGGCTGCCCAAGGATAGGATGGGCAGAGAGTATGCAGGGGCAGAGGAGGGAGTGCTGGCTGGCGGGCGCAGTCTGGATTCACCATGTTTAGGTGAGAAGGCAGGAGTGCTGAGACCGGTGAGGTGTTGAGCCCCTTTGGTGAGAAGGGGGAGGGCCTGGGCTATCCTCTGCTACTCTCTTCTTCAGAAACCTAC
>CM052712.1:20716080-20738278 GCA_028551405.1 Uromys caudimaculatus | reverse complement strand
CCCCTGACTTCAACTGCTCAGGGCCGAACCCCTCTGCCTCTGCGTAGGTTACGGGTTCGACCCCAATGCATTGGTCCTTCTCACCGCCCCCGAATTAAACCTCGTGTGATTGCAGCAAGGACGGTCTTTTCGTGAGTTCTTGGGGGGTCGCGCCATCCCGAGACTTGAGCGAGGGTCTCCCCAGCTCGGGGGTCTTTCAGTTTCATTCCCAACAACTACATGGTGGCACCCACAGGCTCTAGTTGCAGAGGATCCACTGCCCTTTTCTGGCCTCGGAGGGCACCAGGCACACCAGCGGTATACAGACACATATACAGGCAAGGTGAAAGTGATTGCTAATTTTGTCCCTCTAAGGCCAATGAGGCTCTCTCTGAATCCTTGCATAGTGTTAGCATTTCTTCTAGACTCTGCCCCACAGTTACCTGGCAATAGGCAGATATTCCTGATTCGGTATAAAAGGGGGCTGTTTACCCCTCCTCTCTTTCTTGAGCTCTTACCCTTTTCTCTCTCTGCCCTGTTCCCCTCCCCCCTCTCCCCCTCTCTCTCCACATGTTCATGGCCAGCCTCTCCTCCTCCTCCTCTTCTCCTCTCTCTCTCTCTCTCTCTCTCTCTCTCTCTCTCTCTCTCTCTCTCTGCCTTTTTCTGTCTCTACTCCCTCAACTCCCCTCCCCATGCCTTAAGGGATGTCTCAGCATGAGCCCACAGAGGCACCCTCTTCCCCCTCACCATACCACGCCTCTATCAAACATATTCCTGGTTCTTTCTTCCCTTTTTATAAACTGTCGGAGACAAAGGCCTTGGCCTTTGGCACATTCTGCTAGATGAAGGATCCCAGGTTTTGACTTATCCTGCTAGCCACAGTGTCTCGGATCTCTCAGCAGGCATTTCCTCTAGGCCCTGACTCTTAAGCTTGGCTTGATTAGCAACACAAAGAGTTCCGGCTTCACAGCAGAAGCTTTACCCCTCCCCAGCCTGCTGCCGGATTAGACTGCCGGCCTTCAGCTCAGGGACAACTATGGCATATAATTATATGATGTCTGGTCGCATTGTGGATTCTCCCCTCCCCTGCCATTTCCCGCCCCAATGTGCTTAAATCATTGTAACAATAAAGATTGTTTCGGAGCTTGAATGGAATCTTGTCTTGCTCCCACACATCCTTTTGTTTCCTGCTTCTTTCCATTACCGACGGTTTCTTTCTACAGCACGGAGCACCCGCTGGTGGGAACTTCGAACCTAGTCGATAGCCTTCCTTGGAAGGGCCCTCCAAGGCAAGGCGGGCAGCGAGCTCTTTGCAATAAACCACAAAACATATAACACACACACACACACACACACACACACACACACACACACACAAACACCCCACACCCCACACCCCACACCCCTTCCCACATCATGGACACTGTCATTACACACACTCAAGCACTGCACACACGTCACACTCGTATGAACACACCTCTCACATGCTGGATCTCACACCTGTAAGAACCACACTGCACCCACAGGTGTGGGCAACACATAAACTCTCACTGAGTAAATATGACGTAACAGCACCAGGCCCTGAGATGCTGATCCCAGCTCTTCCCACTGTTGGCCATGGGAAAGAGCTGGATGTGCCTCTATGCACAGGTCTGCTACAGAAAGTCAGTGTACTCACCCACACAGCCTTCAAAACTGATAGGTGTTCCATTTCAACTCACTGATATAACTGGTCCTCACGTGGCTCGCAGACATTGCCAAGCCCCACTGAACTATGAGGAATGCTGTGTGTGTATATTATACTGGACCTCCGACCTGGAACCAAGGTAGACACTGTATATCCTATCAACAGCTGGGACATGTCTCCAGCACTTTTTACTTTTACTATATAAACTATACTACTAAATTGGTAAAGGTGGTCCAGAAGTGGTGGTGCATGCATCTTTAATCCAGTACTTGGGAGGCAGAGACAGGGGATCTCTGTGAGTTTGAGGCCATCCTGGTCAGGCCAGCCAGGGCTACACAGTAGACCCCAACTTAAAACACAAAACACAAACAAAACAAAAAGCTCCCATAATGCTGTTAAAAGACTTGGTAAAGACAACTGAACTAGCTGATACACAGACACCAATACAGAAAAACCAGGAGCAGGAGAGGCAAGGGGACACCATGATGCCTCCAAAGGGAAACTGCCTAGTAAAGGATTCAAGAGAATGATAAGTTCAGCAGAACTAGAGATCATAAAAACGTGCCAGCCAGAAACCCTGTAGCTAAAGGCTCCCATAAATAAAAATAATATGAAAATAAAAAAAGGCTGGTCTTTTGAAATGAAACACACACACACACACATGCCTAGGACGAAGGAACAAAGGATAGTCTTTGAGATAGGATATTTACTAAGCAAGCAAACCTCAGCATAACGTAGTCCTCGGGGCTGGAGAGATGCTCTTCCTGAGGACCCAGGTTTGTTTCCTAACACCCACTTGGTGGCTCACAACTTTCTGGAACACCAGTTGCAAGGGGATCTGACACCCTCTTCTGGCTGCCACAGGCACTGCATGCCTGTGGTGCACTGACTTACCAGTAGGCAAATCAACCATAGACATAAATTAAAAATGAAGAGACCTACAACTAAGATAAAGAGTAGTCTAGAAGGAGGAGGTACATGGCACAGAAAACCTGTTCACTGACTTAACTGCTGAGAACTATATTTTGGGGGAATGATAAGATTACCAGGAAGTTCAGGGGACCGGTAGCATTCAATAAGAAAGATCCTCTTGAGGCCTGTTACTGCTGAAAGCATGATGAGAAGAGAATTATCAAGCTGCAAGACGAAGACTCATATGGGATGGAATCCTCACTCACAAAGAGCAGACCGCAGTAGAAAACTTACAGGAAGGGAGTGGGGTGATGCATTCCTTCTACCCATCCATGTGTCCATGCGTCCACGTGTCCATCCATCCATCCTTCCATCCATTCATCCATGCATTTCCTACATCTATCTATCTATCTATCTATCTATCTATCTATCTATCTATCTATCTATCATCTATCTATCTAACAAAGGGTCTCATGATGCAACCCTGGATGGCCTGGAACTCCTGATATAGACCAGGCTGGCCTTGAACTCAAACTCGCAGAGACCCACCTGCTTTTCCTTCCCGAGTGGGATTAAAGGTGTGAACCACCTGATATATTCATTCTAGATAATACAAATTACTAAAATTAAGACACAAAGACAGAAAACCCAAGCAGACTGGAATAAGTAATAAAAAAGTTCCTAGCAAAGAAAATCCTGAGACCAGGGGGTTTCCATACTGAGTCTGCCCAAAGTTTAAAAGAAGAACCAGCATAAATTCTTTAAAAGGCTTTCCAAAGATCTAAACCATGGGAGGAAGCTCTTCTAAACACATTTATATGGCATTGCTTTGATTCCCTAAACCAGAAAAAAAGAAAGCTGCAGAGCAATATCCCCTATGAATATGGATATCAATAAAGCCCTAAAAATACACAATATAATTAAAAATAATAGAAATAAACCCCAAAAGTGTGTGTGTGTGTGTGTGTGTGTGTGTGTGTGTGTGTGTGTGTGTGTAAGTGTAAAATACTTCAGGACTTTGCTCTGGGAAAATACTTTTTTTTTTGTTTTTTTTTTGTTTTTGAGACAGGGTTTCTCTGTGTAGCCCTGGCTGTCCTGGAACTCACTCTGTAGACCAGGCTGGCCTAGAACTCAGAAATCCACCTGCCTCTGCCTCCCGAGTGCTGGGATTAAAAGCGTGCGCCACCACTGCCCGGCGGGAAAATACTTTTTTATTATGACCCCAAAACACAAGAAACAAAAATAATTTGAAAGAGGAGATCAAGCCGGGCAGTGGCGGCACACACCTTTAAGCTTAGCACTCGGGAGGCAGCTGCAGACGGATTTCTGAGTTCGAGGCCAGCCTGGTCTACAGAGTGAGTTCAGGACAGCCAGGGCTACACAGAGAAACCCTGTCTCGAAAAACAAAAAAACAAAACAAACCAAACAAACAGACAAAAAAAAAAAAAAAAAAAGAAAAGAAAAAAGAAAAAAAAAAAAAGAAAGAGGAGATCATATAAAATTAAAAGCTTTCTATCAGCAAAAGAGACTTGTGTGAAATGACAATTCAGGGAATGGGGAAAATGTTTCCTGTTAATCTTACAAAGGATTAATTTCAAGAATGTATAAGGAACTCAACAACAAAAGTCAAATAGTTTGATTTAAAAATAGACAAGTGACTTGAATAAATGACTTTTTTTCCAAAAAAGACAGTTAACTAGCTGAAAAGTATAAAAATACCCGAAATTATAAACTAACAAACAAACAAAAACAAAAAACTAACTGTTTTAATATCTAATGCTTGCTAGTATGTTAGGAAGGACAAACTCCCCTGCTGTCTGTGGGAATGTGAATTAGTACAGCCATGGAAAGCTGCCTGGATCTTCCCTCAAAAGCTAGAAATAGAGCTATCGTGTGATTCAACAATCCCGCTCGTGAGTCTACCCAGCAGAACTGCAAGCAGCCAGACAAAGGGACACTTGCACGTGTATGCTTACCCACCACTTTTCACAGCAATCAAGATAAGGAATCAATCACCAACGCAGAAATGAAGAAAATTTGGTTCCTTTACCCAACAGACTCATATTCAGCTACAGGAGGATGAGATTCTGCAGCCCCAGCAGCAGGGAGTGAACTGGGGTATGACATTAAGCAAAATAACGTTGCTCTCAGAGAACCAGAGACAGAGCGGCTGGCTAGCGGGTGTCTGTGCACGTGGATATAGAGATCCAGTTCGCTTTTCTGTGACTGTGATAAACACCATGACCTACAGCAACATGGAGGAAGGAGAGGGAGGGTTTACTTCCTTTTACAAGCTTACAGTCCACCATCAAGGCAGAAACTATGGAGAAACACTGCTCACTAGCTCGCTCAGTGCCTTGATTCTTATATAACCGAGGTGCACCTGCCTAGGGGTGGCATCAGTCACAGTGGGCGGGGCTCTTCCACATCAATCAGCAAGAAAATGCTCCATGAACATGTCCGCAGGCTAGAATGATGGAGGCAGCTCAGTTCCTCGGTCAAGAGTCCCTCTTCCCTGGCGTGTCTAGGTTTCTGACAAGCTTATAAAACTATGACAGGCAGGAAGGATAAACTTCCCAATGCTCTACTGTAATTTTAAGGGATGCTTATTCTATAGGTATGAGTATTTTGCCCACATGTACATGCCTGGTGCTTGCAGAGGTCAAAAGAGGGTGTTGAATTCCCTGGAACTGGATCTGTTGTGAGCTGCCATGTGGGTGCTGGGAACAAACCCACATCCTCTGCAAGAGCAGCCAGTGCTCGTAGCCACCGAGACATCTCTCCAGTCCCTTCCTAAGGTTTAATAGCATAGAATTACTATGATTGACAGCGATTTATAAGTGATTATTTCAATGTAGTCAGTAAAGTGGGTTTTAAAGGTTCTGAACGTAAAAAAAGGACATCTGCCTGATGCAATAGACATGCCAGTTTCCCTGACTTGGTCATTATGCATTGTATTGAAGAACCTCATTGAACCCTATAAATATATATTAGTACTGTGCATTAATTAAAATACATTTAAAAAAGAAGACAAAATTGGATAGTGAGTTGTGGGTTGGGTCAGAAACATTCTCCCTTCTTCTGCAGGTCTGTCAGCTCAAGACCAGCCCCATCTATGAGAGGCTGTGTTATTTAAATGTTATTCCGACAGGGGGCGCCAAATCATCAAGAATGTCTCTGAGGCAGTCTTGTTAGAAGGGCGAAGAAACTGAAATCTCTGATGTTTCTTGAGTATGTGTGTGATGTGTGTGTGTGGTGTGATACGTGTGGTTAGTACATCTGTGTGGGATGTATGTATGTGTTTTGCATGTATTTATGCATGTATTTGTGCATGATATATGTGTGCACCGTATGCGTGTGCACGTGTGTATTATGTGTGCATGTATGTGTATATTGCACGTGTATTGTATATGTGTGTATTGTATTATGTGTACATATGTGTGTGCTATACGTGCAACGTGTATGCGTGCATGTGCGTGCGTGTGTGTGTGTGTGTGTGTGTGTGTGTGTGCACTGCATGCACATATGCCTGTGTATGCAGCTATATGGCAGAAGTGTCCAGTTCAGGGAGAGTGCCAGGCAAGACGTCGTACATTCTGTCAGGTGGAAATGGGTGACATCTTATTATAATGTCCTCTCAGAGACTGAGTGTGGAGGAGAACATCCTTAAACATTTAAGAGGAAGATTAATTGACTGGCCACAGTGACTTGAATTGGGAAGTTCGTCTAAAGGCTTGTGAATGATGTTGGGGTAAGAGAAGCCTAGAGCACAAGATGCAGGCACAGGAGGGCTCAGCCTGACGAGCCCGAGGATACAGATGTGTGCACACAAGTGTGGGAGGAGTGACCATTCCTGTAGTAGATGCAAAACAGCTAAGATCTACAGCTGGACTCCTTGGTGACCTCACTGGTGGTCTGAGAAGTTTACGAGGGATGCAGTAGCCACTGTGGGGCCTTCTTTCCCAGGGTGGCTCCGGGAGGTCCTTGCCTAACGTTCCGGGGCTGACTGCTCATTGATTAATATGCTGTTGTCCTCAGAATGATGGCCCTAGCAGATGGCCAGCATTCCTGACACTTACAGGGCATCCAGCCCACGAACATTCTGACTTTAGTCCTTAGCCAAGGGGTCTTGCTCCAGACCCCACGCTTCACTGCTCCAAGCCCACTCTTCTGCCCTCTTTATCTCTAGTGAGTTCATCACTTCCCTGCCCCAAAACCTTAGGGCAGGGGAATTCATCCTGTCCTGGCATGTGGGGCAGGTTGGGTTGGCACTGCTCAAGACCTATCCTCAACCATGTTCTTGTTGGATCTGGACCCTCAGGTAAGCAGCTCTCTAGCCTAGGGATGTCATATACAGTGTGGGTTTTCCTTGGAAGTCAGCCATACCAAGTGCTGAGCAAGAAAACGAGGGCTCTAAGTTATTAAGTCTTAGCCTAGGCCTCTCCAGCACTGAATCCGAGGGGTCATGGCCAACAGAGATGCCTGGTTCAGGCCAGGAGTCAGGATGTTGTGGAAGAACAATGGGAGTCTGTGACAACCCTGAACCCCCTGGCGTGTCCCCAGATGCTTCTCCACAGTGGCTGCTATCTTCTGAGAGGGAAGGCTGTCTCTCAGCCCTGTATCCCTATGGTCACAGGATCTCTGTGGGCAGACTGCCAAAAGCAGCCTGGCTCTGACTGTCCCTGGCTCATGCCTGTCCTGGGTAGCTTGCTTGACACTGGTGGGACCCCAGAGGTCAGTCTCTGGGCATTATGTAGAATAGAGAGCAGGATCTGGGCAGGTGGGGAGAGAGGAGCAGGTGACTCTGAGTCACAGAGTACAGGTGTCTCTGAGGAGACAGTTCTGTGTAGATGGGCCACATGTGCAGCCTAGCCAGGGACCGGGAGGGGGGAGGGTGGGAAGATCAGGGTGGTCCCTAGGTCAGGAAGGCTGAGTGGTGGTTGTGGTCCTGACTTCTCTTTGGCAATGTCCCTCCTCATAGCCTGTGCTAGATCAACCTGTAGTAGTAGACCTGTCGCTGGGAGGCCATGGGCTGAGAAGGAAGGGGAAGGCTCCGCTTTGCAGATGTGACATAGGTTGCTTCTCAGCAGGATCAAAGGCCCTTGGGGCATGCCAGGGGGATGGGCAGCCCTGTGTACAGAGTCTGTCTTCCCATTTCTGTTTTCAGGTTGTGGGACAATCAACCTAAACTTCCTCTAAGAGCAACCTGCTGGTTACCCTGTTTGTCCCAATTAGTGTCCCCACCCCTTAGTGCAGGGGAGGGGATTATGGTCTTTGGGTGGGAGGCTTAGATGTTGGCTCCTCTAGACCTGTCCTGTACCTCTTTAGGCTGAAACACGATGACTGACCAAGTTAAATCAATTTTAATTTTAATTAAACTCTTTTGTTTTGTCGTAGTAAGCCCAGGCATCCTAGGCTTTCTCTGCTAACTGGCTTTTAAAAGATGTTAATTTTTTTTAATCTTTAATCTTTATTTATTTTATGTGTATGGGTCTGTGCCTTAGCTCTCAGACCAGAATGCTCTCTCTGGAGGGACAATAAGTTTTTGAGGAGTGGTCCCAACATTGGGAACAGGAAAGTGTCCTGGGGCTGAGTGACAGACGAAACAGACAGGTCTGTTTCGGCTAAGTGACCTATGGTGGAAGAAAATGAGGCTTTTTCTCTTCTTCCTACCTGACACTTCCGGAAGCCAGGTCCTTGAAGGCCCCACTCACGGACCTGCCTGCCCTCAGTTTGCTTCTGATTTAGCCATTTGTGTTTGCATGTGTGCACACCTAAGCTCCCTTTCCTGCTGCCTCAGTCTGGTAGGATACGCTCTCCATCTTCCATCTGCTCAGCAACCCACTTCATGCCCTTCCCTGTCCCTTGGAGACAGGACTCTCAAACTTGTCTCTGCTTAAATTTATGTGCCTGTCTTAGAGGGGTCCTACAGGGACCTGCAAGGATGAACCCCGGTTTCTCCAAGTTCAACCTCTTGTCTATCTTCTGCCTGGCTCCCCTCTATCAACCTGTACTACATCCCATTTCCCCAGCTGGCTTCCCAGTTTGACGCAAAGGTCTCCATCCAGTTCATCCCCAGCCAAAACTGCAGTCTTCCGGTCAGAACACCTTTCCTAGTTCCGCCACGCTGGACTGGCTCTCCCACCCGACTGCACTTTCCTTTCCTCTGTTCCAGTCCAGATCCCAACGCGACCCCCACCCCCACCTCCTGTCCCCACCACCTGCTCCTCCAGAGAAAAGCTGAGGAGTCTAGGCAACCGCGAGAGTCAGGGGTGGAGTGGGGGCGTGGCCTGGGCTGGGGCTCTCCGAGGTCCCGCCCTGGTCCCGCCCCATGCCTCTGCGGGTTGCTGCCAGCCCGGCGCATCGTAGCTGGCCATGGAGACCCCAGCACAGCGGCTGCACCTTCTCCCTCTATTGCTGCTGCTTTGTGGTAAGGAGACATTTGGGTCGGGGCACTCCTCGGGGCCTTGGGACCCACGCGGACTCTCTCCTTCCCGCGTCGAGCCTAGGCTGCGCTCTCCTGTTTACCAGAGTTTGGAGAGGACGCAGGCACGCTGACTCCAGAGCATCCTGTAGGTTTTGTAGAGGGTCTTCATAGCTCCTCCAACCTTAGAGGAGCAGAGGGAAAAGGCCTTGGGCTGCAAGGGATGCACAAGGTTCCCTGCGGGGCTGCGATGTCCTGGGGTCTAAGGAAGGGTCTTTGGTGACTAGTGAGCTTCTCATCCTGCCCTGAGCACATGACACACAGGTGCAGATGGGTAGAATCCTTTTCTTGTGAGAAAATTGGACTCAGCGAGAAACACTGTTCTCACACGATAGAAATGGGATAAATATTAAACTTGTTTTGAAAGGGGTGTGGAGGGCATAAAGTTAGTAGGGAGACATTAAGGGAGCCTGAGGGGGAGCTTAATGGGGCGGGGAGAGTAGGGGTGGATATGCTCAAAATACGTTGTATACATATATAAAAATTCAAAGAATAAAAATATTAAAAGAGAAATACTATAAAAGAAAAGAAGAAGTATCTTACCGAAGTACCCAAGGATAATAAGAGTGTACATGTACTTGTGTGTTATATGCTTGCATACACACATGTATGCATGTATCTGTGCCTCTGAGTGTGCATGTTGTATCTGTGTGCCTGTGGAAGGGTTTGATGGGAGAGGGTTTGCCAAGTGCTGGAGCTGCTGGACAGACCAGCACCTGGCCAGAACTGGGAGGGAAGTTGTTGGCAGAGGGGCTTGGGGTCTGTCCTCCAGGGCCGTGGCCCCCGAGTCCTCTAGGACCTTTTCCTTACTCTCTGGCTCAGCCTCCTTGGACCTGTTTTCAGTGTCTTCCTCAGTATCATTGACTTGGGATGAGGTCTGGGAGTTGGAACAGAGATGGACCAGACTCAACAATTAGTTGTCTCCTCTTGAAGAGGTCTCTGTTTACAGAGAGAGGCCGTGATCTGTGTTCTACAGTGGGCCCCTAGGCTAGGCTAGAGTTTTATGTTGAAGGGCTGGACCTGTAGCTATTTCCAGAAGGCAGTGTGCTGTTTTGGGATTTCAGCAAGCCTCAATGCAAGGCTTCCCTGATGAGGACTTTGGTTTCTAGAGGAAACAAGGTCCAGAGTTTACTTGGAAACCATGTCTCTCCTGACTGTTTCTAGTATGGAACTGGGAAGCAACATAGAAACCGCAGGAAATCCTAGCAATCCTGGTTGCTGACGGCCACCTTCCCATCCTACTTTGGAAGTCTCCATTGTCTTCCTAACCCAGGGGGCCAGGCTTCTTAGCAACAGGTCCCCTTTAGCCTTCTCTCCCGCCAACCTGGCTGCTATGAGTTTGGCCAGACCAAGAGCCAGAGATGAAACGTGTACTGTCACATGCAGTCTGGCCAAGGTGGGGTCTGAGCTCCGGAAGGGAGGATCTGAGCTTCCTAGCGACAGTGTGATGTCGGGAACTCTAGGCCTAGTCATTGTAGAGAGCAGCATCAGGAGGGCCATCCTTTCCAGACAATATAGGTCTGAGCCTGTGGGGCTTCCTTGAAATTCTGAAGCACTCTACAGGGACACTTTGATGCTACTCAGGGTCCTGGGATGAGGAGTCCAACAGGTATCCACGTATTGGCTCTTAGCCTCAGTTTCCCTAATTACAGCATGGCTGCAGCCGTGGAGTGCTGCTGGGTTGACTGGCTTGAGTCAGTTGAGTTAGGGCCAGTCACTCTGTGCTGTGAAGCCAAAATGCTCATGGTAAGGCAGAGGACGCTCCTGGCACATGTGTTCTTACAGCACCGTGAGTGAGAGCACCCCCCCGGGATCTGTGTGTGCACACATGTGTGCACGTATGTGTCCATGAATGTGAACGCAGTGCCCCAGTTTTTATCACGAGTTATAGTAGGAGTGTGCTCTGCCACTGTGTCACCTGTCACACTCATCCTGAGCCAAGCAGGTGGCAAGGAGTGCTGGAGGCGTAAGGTCTTGAAGAAGGTGGTTAGTTAAACATGGAGTTTTTAGTACTGGAGCTGCCTTGGAGGTCATTTGGCCCATTTCCCGCAAGGGAGTTCAGGTGGAGGGAGAGAACCCCTTGAGTGCGTAGGCACAGGGGACAGAGCAGCCTAGAGGCCACAGCCCCCAAGGCCAGCCACCCATGGCCTTAGCACCTCAGTCTGGTCGTGCTCACTTCCATGGAGGATGAAAGCACCTGGTTTCATTTCCAGATGACTGACGACAAAGGGCCGTTCTCTAGGAAATGCATCTATCCGGCTGTTTATCATCTCTCGGCATCTGGAGAGTGTTCTTTGTTTCAGAACGGAACCACTCAGAATGGATCTCTACTTTGATTCAGTTCCTGAGAACTTTACAGACCAACCAGTGGCTTGAGTAGCAGTGACTCAGTTTCATGGAGTCCCAGGGGTCAGGGTCTTTACTTAAGAGTAATGTTATTTTGGGTGGGTTATGGGGTGGCGCTGGAAGCCCTTTGTATGCATCTGAAATGGTGACAGACTGGGGTCCCCCGGGGAGGGCACTGCCTGTGACCCTATGTTTGTCTAGGGTGGGCCCAGAGCATTTCTGAAACACTCCTGATCAGGGCAGGGAAGTCAGCAGGTCTGCTTGAGGGTGGCACACAGATGATCAAGGGGCAGAATCAGGAAGAAAGAGGTGGGGGAGGGGGAGAAGGGAGGAAGCCTTGGTGGTCTGGAAGCTGGCCATCAGGGCAGGCTGAGGGGACTGTTTTAGGCCCAGGTCTAGGAGGGCAAGAGTGGGAATGTGGGTCACCGGAACATGTGACTGGTGGGGCTTGCCTGGCTGGCATCTGTTCAGATGTTGGGTGGAGGTCAGTATCTATGCTAGGGTACTGAGAGGATCCCAGCAGGGATTGACAAACCCTGTTCTTGGAATGAAGTAAGCATCAGTGACTTTCAGAGCCCAGGGTGGGGAGACGCAGGATGTTTATGGAACAAGGAGAAAGGAACGTAGTGTGTCTTCATGTTATCTGCCTGCATACAGTCCCTAAGGGACTACCCGGGCATGACCCAGGGCCGCCTTTCCACCTCTGTCCTATCGGTGTGGCAAGTGCAGCTGAGCAGGGGACAGCAGGCACCTTAGATGCCCCTAGCTCAGATGCTCACTCTGTGTTTGGTTATGGGTAAGAAGCGTTACTTTTGGGGCTTGGCCTTCCTATCATTTAACTGGAGGGGGCAAGAAGAACAATGCTTTCTTGAGATTAACTGAGAGAGGAAGGTGAGGAGTCGGGCATTGAAGTGGGGAACAGGCCCCTGGTCCAGAGACATTGAGGCTCAGTGGTCTAGTGTGTCAAGGCCTAAATGACTGGGTAGGGCTGTTGCTCTCTGCTGATTTAAGCCTTACACCTACATCATGGTCCTCAGACCTGCAGATGGGGTATCTTCTGGGGTTTATGAGAGGATAAAGTCTGATCCAAGTATGTTGGCTGAGAGTGAGCTCTGCATGAGGCCTGCACACCTGAATGTACATGCATTCTCTCTTGCTCATTCTCAGCCTGCTGTGTACATTAGAGTAGACACTTTGGAGATTTTAACAAACAGGGACCCTCCGGTCCTCCCTCACCCATTCAGTGGGCCCAGGCTGTGGCCCGGGTGGGTTTAGTGTGCAGCCCTGTCAGCTATTCTGTTGTTTACCCTCAGAGATAGAATTCCCTAGAAGGGTTGGGCTTAGAGCTCTTAGCCTTTGTGTTTTTGAGTGGGTTCATTATGGTGGCCCCCACTGAAATTAGGGAGGAATGTCTTTGTCTCACCTTCAAAAGGTTGTCTTTCTTTCTAATCTTGGTTGTCAACTTGACACACACCTGGGAAGAAGGAGTCACAACTGAGGAATGGCTTTCATCAGACTGACCTGTCTTGATTGTCAATTGATGTAGGAGGCCCTAGCGCACCATGAGCTGTACCACCCTTGGGTAGGTGGGCCTGGGTTGTATGAGCAAGGTTGCTAGGCAACAGGGGAAGCAAGCCGCTAGCAGCTTTCCTCCGTGGTTTCTGCCTCCCCTCCTGCTATCCTCTCCCCTGCTGATGAACCTGGGAGCTCAAATGAACCATTTTCTCCTCTAAGTTGGTTTTGGACAGTGATTGCCACAGCAACAGGCCAGCAAACTAGGACACCTTGTGTAATTATTCCCTTTGAAGCACTTCAGAGTCTAGAGGTATGTTAAAGTAGAACCTGGCGTCAGCACCCTGAGATGCATGGAGAAGGGGAACAGTCTGCAGCCTCCAGGCCCTGGAGGGGTGACAGAAGGTTGGGAGCAGCTGGAGTCTGTGGGAGCAGAGAATAGGAAGCTGGGCCCCAGTGGTATAAAGTCTTTTTTTTTTTTCTTTGTCTTTTATCTAGATAGGTTATCTCTGTGTGGTCCTGGTTGCCCTAGAACTTGCTCTGTAGACCAGGCTGGCCTCAAATTCAGAGATCAGCTTTCTTCTGCCTCCGGAATGTTGGTATTAAAGGTGTGCACCACACCGCCCTGGCTCAGATCTCAAAGGAGGTTTTGTAAGTAGATGTCTATGAAAACATCAGAATTTTCTAAATCTTGACTTATTTGTCAAAGTCTGTTTCTGAGGCCAGAGAGATGGCTCAGAAGTTAAAAGCTAAGAGAGCTTCCTGCTCCTCTAGAAGACCTGAATTCTGCTGGCTGTCGGCACCCACGTGGGAGCAGCTCAGAATCCCTGGAGTTCGTTCCACTTCAGAGGATCCAAGACCTGGCCTCTGAGGGCACCTAGACACATGTAGCAGATGATCATATAGACACAATACATGCCCATAAAAAATAAAGTAAAATTTTTATATAAATCTGTTTCTTCTTTAAATTATTAAGAGAAAAGCACCAGATTCTTGTCTCTCAGTTTTGGTATGTGTCTTTTGATGCTTTTGGTAGAGAGGTGATGCTTCAGACTGTTGTATCCTCTTGTTGGATTGAGCCTTTACTGTGTCTTAGCTAGGCTTCCATTGCTGTGATAAAACACGATGACCATAAAGCACTCAGGGTGGGAAGGGCTTATGTACTTGTCCCTATCGTGAGAGGAAGTCAAGGCAAGACTTTAAGGCAGGAATCTGGAGGCAGGAACTGAGGCAGAGACCGTGGAGGGATGCTGCCTACTGAACTCTTGCTCAGCTTGCTTTCTTGTAGGCAGGACCACCTGCTGAGCCCTCCCACATCAATCCAGGGAATGCCCTACACACTTGCCTGCACATCAATCTAATGGAGACATTTTCTCACTTGAGGTTTCCTCTTCCCAGGAGACCTTGGCTTGTGTCAAGTTGACAAAAACCAACTGCCATGGTTGTTAAAGGTCTTCTTTATCTCTGGAGATACATTTTGTTGCAAAGTATCCCTTGTCAATAGAACTTCTGGGACTGGAATTATGGAGGATTGTGCGCTACCAGGAGGGTGTTAGGAATTGAACCCAGGTCCTCTGGAAGAACAGCCAGTGCTCTTGACTACTAAGCCATCTCTTCATCTCTTTACCCAGTCTTTTTGAGGCATGGTCTCTCACTGAAACCAGAGCACTCCATTTGGTTAGACTGATTGGCCAACAATATCCAGAAATTCACCTTTCTCAGCTGTAGTGCTAGGGTTACAGATGCACAATACCATGCCAGTCTCTCTCTCTCTCTCTCTCTCTCTTTCTCTCTCTCTCTCTCTCTCTCTCTCTCTCTCTCTCTCTCCCTTTCTCTGTTTCTTTCTTTTTTCCTTCATTTGTTCTTTGAGATAGGCTCTCTATATAGCTCTGGCTGTCCTGGAACTCACTATATACTCCAGGATGGCCTTGAACTCAAAGATAAATGCCTGCCCTTGTCTCCCAAGTGCTGAGATCAAAGACATGCGCCATTATAACCGGCTTTCCATGCTAGGCTTTTATGTGGGTGCTGAGGATCCAAATTTAGATTCTCATGTTTGCATGGCAGATACTCTGCCACCTGAGCCATCTTCCCTGTCCTACATTTCTCTCCTCTTTTTCATTTCCTGTGTGTGCACAGGTCCATATGGAGGTCAGAGGTTAATGTTGAGTGTCTCTCCCGTTTGCTTCTCTCCCTGAGACTGACTGGCTGGAAACACTGAGGGATCTTCCCGTATCCACATCCCCAACTCTGGGAATAGAGGCATATGTCAATGTGATGCTTTTTAAAATTATATTTAAAAAAAAAAGATTATCTTATTTTTACTCTTGATCTTAGCCAAAAGGCCTAGAAGTGATAGATTCTTATTTTTAAAATTGTGTATATGTGTGTGTGCGTGTGTGTGTGTGTGTGTGCAGGTTCCTGAAGAGGTCACTGAGCTAGAGTTAGGAGCAGTCATGAGCTGCCAGATGTAGGTGCTGAGAACTGAACTCAGGTCCTCTGCAAGAGCAGCATGTTATTCCAATTGTTGAGATCTTGAGCAATCTCTCCAGTCACTTGCCTAAAAAAAAAAAAAAAAAGACCGGAAAAAAAACCCAATGGTGTTGAGGTTCTGAGGATTGGAACTGGTCTTCATGCTGGCTCCATAGCACTTTACTGAGTCATCTTTCCAGTCTGTTTTTGGCTGGCCGTACACCCACGAAGCAGCTAGAAATGACCTTGAGCCCTGATCTTCCTGCCTCTACCTTCCAAGTGCTGAGATTCCAGCTGTGTCCCACTACCCCCAACTGCCACTTGGTTGAACTTTAAGGTCAGTTTGTCAGTTACTACAAGGGACTTGTGTGATCTTTATAGCAATTGCATTGGATCTGGAAAGCATTAGGTAGCTGACTTAGGGTTCTCAAGAGGAACGAAGCTGATTGGATGAATAGGTACTAAAAAGAGGATTTACTAGACTGGCAATAGGATAAGGTCTGGGCAGTCCAACAGTCGATGACATCATAGTGATGATGCCAAGAGCCCAGGAGCTGCTCGGTCCGTGAGGTTAGACGCCCCAGCACTCCTGATCTGGCAGTGGACGATTGCTGGAGAGCCATTGGTTTTCAGTTCGTGTTAAAGGCTGAAGAATCTGAGTTCTGATAGCAGCAAAGGGTGGTGACTGCAGTGACAGCAGTGACACAGCAGAAAACTAAGCCAGCGGGAAGCAAAAGCAAGCAGGCAAAAAGCAAAGTGCTCCCTCCCTGGGATTCTTTTATATCTGGTCCTCTACCAGAAGGTGCCGCCCACGTCTAAGATGGGTGTTCTCAGTTCAGTTAACAGAATCAAGAAAATCCATTATAAGTGTGTCAGAGGCTTTCTTACAGATGAGTCTAGATCTCATCATGGTGAAGTCAATAGTAACCACGACAGTAGTATTGATAAATACTTTGATTGATGAACATGGGCTGATTTTCCACGTATATAGCTCCTAGGTTTTATAGTTTTCAGCGTACAGATTTTGGCCTTGATTGGTGTCTTAGTTAGGGTTTTACTGCTGTGAACAGACACCATGACCAAGGCAACTCTTATAAGGACATTTAATTGGGGCTGTCTTACAGGTTCAGAGGTTCAGTCTATTATCATCAAGGCAGGAACATGGCAGCATCCAGGCAGGCATGGTGCAGGCAGAGCTGAGAGTTCTACATCTCCATCTGAAGGCTGCTAGCAGAATACTGGCTTACAGTCAGTTAGGATGAGGGTCTTATTTGCCATACTCACAGTGACACACCTACTCCAACAAGGCCACACCTACTCCAACAGGGCTATACCTTCTAATAGTGCCTCTCTCTGGGCTGAGCATATGCAAACTATCACAATTGGTAAATTGAATACGAAGAATTTAATTCTTTTTGACTATATTATTATCAAATTTATTTCCTTTATTTTTGGATGT
This sequence comes from Uromys caudimaculatus, assembly GCA_028551405.1. Taxonomy (NCBI): domain Eukaryota; kingdom Metazoa; phylum Chordata; class Mammalia; order Rodentia; family Muridae; genus Uromys; species Uromys caudimaculatus. The sequence continues at coordinate 20,721,427 of CM052712.1, read as the reverse complement.
TTATTAATGCTTAAAAAGACTTATTACTTTTACACGTATGAGTGTTTTGCCTGCATGTGTGTGTGTATGTGCACTACATCATGCATGTCTGATACCCAGAGAGGCCAGGAGAGGGTGTGGGTCTCTAGGACCTGGGCTTTCGGATGGTTTTGAGTACCATGTGGTGCCTGGAACCAAACCCGGATCCTCTGCAAAATCAGCCAGTGCTCCTGGCTTCTGAGCCATCTCTCTAGCCCAGTATAACGTCAGTTGTGTCTTGGTTTGTCCCTGTTTCCTTTCAGAGCTTGTGTGGCTCCTTTGGAGCTTTGTGACGGAGACGGTTACTTTAAAAGTTCAGATACTTTCCGGTCTTCCTTTCCAATTTGGAGCTTTTGTTTCTTTCCTGCCAACTGCTCTGGTTTGAACCTCCAGCTCTGTGTTGAATAGATGTGCTAAAAACAGACACCCTTGTCTCTTCCTGATCTCAGGAGAAAATATTTCAGCCTCTTAACCCTGAGTGTGGTATTAACTCTGAGATTTTCCTACATGGCCTTGAATGTATTAAGGATGTTGTATTCTCTTTCAGGTTGTGTGTGTATGTGTGTGTGTGTGTCCCAAAAACACATTTTATTTTATTTTTCAGATGTTTTTTTCTGAGCTGCATGGTCCCCTCATTCTCCCCTATGCATGGTACATGGCACTGGTTTCTGTATGTTGAACAATCTTTGCATTTCTAGGAAGACTCCCCTTGGCCATGGTGTATACTCATTTTTGTGTGCTGCTGAACTGTTAGCAAAGGTTTTTGCATCTATATGCCTAAGAGTTATCCTCCTAGGAATGACGTTGGTTTTTGCTACCAAGAGAAAAGTGGTCTCACAGAATGAGTAAGAAAGCGGAGAAGTCCGGATTTCCTGTTTTGTTATCTGAAGAGTGTGTGGGTGATTTCTGTCAATTCTTTAGACACTTGGTGGAGTTTGTCAGTTCAGCCTTCTGGGCTTGGGCTTATTTTTATAGAAGGTTTCAGTTACTCAGTCTCACTACACAATGTGATTCTTTTCAGGGTTTACTTTCCTTCTTAAGTGAATTTCAGTCGTTTATATCTTTAATAGCATCCTGCAGCTGTCAGTGAGAATCAGAAACCAAGCGACTGGACACAGTGGGAGTTTCTCTTAACAGTTCTGTGACCCCGATGGGGACATGCTCTTTTATTGCCACTGCCTGGCTCCTGGTGGCCCCAAGCATTGCTCAAACTGTGATGGTGTTATTCTGACCTCTGACTCTGCCTTCATATGACTGACTTCTCTCAGTGTGATTCCATGGGATCTCACATCACTTCCCCTCTGTGTTTTTGTCCCTGTGTCCCAGTATCTCTTTTTGTGAGAATACTGCTCACATGAACAGTAGAATGAATACTTTTGCAAAGATCCTATTTTTTGCTTGGAGGCAAGACTTCAACATACTTTGCCTCCCTCCAGGGGATACATGTGTGGTGGTCAGAGGAAAACTTGCAGAAGTCAGTTCTCTCTCTCTCTCTCTCTCTCTCTCTCTCTCTCTCTCTCTCTCTCTCTCTCTCTCCTTCTCTCTCCTCTCTCTCCCCTCTCTCTCTACCATGTGGATCTTGGAAACTGAACTTAGGTTGTTGGACTTGGTGGTTAGCGCCTGTGCCCACTGAGCCATCTCAGTGGCTCACTTTTTTGCTAATTTCCTCAACCTTAATGGCTCATCAACGGAGCTCTGTCGTTTTTGACACCTTTGGCATGGACCTCTGCTCTGTTCCACATTGTAGCCCATTTATCTCCACTGCCAGAACTATGGAAAGTTCTGTGACCTAACAGCCTGCCTCTTCCTCTAGGTGGGACCTCAGTGTTGCTCTCCTGGATATTGGGGTGTCACAATGACTTGAGTCTACCAGAGAGGCCTCTGGCCTCGGAGCAGACATTGGCAAGGGACTGTAGTTCCTGGCATCCTTGGCTTTCTTCTCAGTGTACAGCCTCTTCCCGACCTGCAAGCTCAGTGGAGAGCCAGTATTATTGGCTGATCAGGCGTGTCATTGCATTTGCAGAAGTGGGGGCGGGGTGGAGAAGGAGCCCCTGTCCTTCTGGACTCATTGGCCAAAATGGACATCGTTCCTACAGCATGCGGCTCCCAGGGGAAAATTGTAGGCTCAGACTGGGACCTGGTGTTGAAGGGAGGGTCCTCCCCCTTGAGGTTGGCTGGGGTAGAGTCTCTGTGACTGGACCTGGGGCAGGAGGGACCAGTTTGTGGCTTAATGTTATGGACTCACTGCTCCAAGATGTAAAGATTTTCCTGAACAGTGGTCTCCGTGTGTGTGTGTGTGTGTGTGTGTGTGTGTGTGTGTGTGTACATGTATGTGTTTGTATGTGCATTTGTGTGTATGCATGTGCATGTGTATACAGAGACCCGAGGTCTTTGATCACTCTCTGCTTTATTTACTGAGGCGAGTCTGCCACTGAAACCAGAACTCCTGAGGCCCAGCTAGTGAGGCTGGGACTCTGCTGTCCTTGCCTCTTGAGTTTTGGGGTTACAGGTGGCTGCCACGCCTGCTTAGCCTTTTACATGGGTTCTGGGGGTCCCAACTCAGGTCTTCTTGCAAGTGCCTTGCCCACCAAGCTCTCGTTTCAGCCCATGTTCTCTTTTCGGTGTATGCTGCTCTCTCTGGTGGCTCTTTGTACCGTGGCTGACTGTGAGGCACCCAACTTCCTTGGATGAGGGACAGTGGAAGTCTAATGAGGGCCGCCATCAGGGTGCATCTTCCCAGAGAGGGCCTTGCTTTGCCTCTGCTCTGGGACGCCTGCCTGAGGTCCCCTTCCATAGGACGTAACTTGGGGTTTCTATGGATGGATGGCGTTCATGTGAGACTAAACTCTACAGGAACAGGTCGTTTTGTACCCAGGGCTTCCCTTCCTGTGCCCAGGGCCCAGATGGCGACACTCCCAGCCTGCCAAGGGTGCAGCTCTTTTTGGTTCATTTCTTACTGAGTGTCTGTCTCCCGAAGACTTTGCACTGCATCTCATCCTGGGCCTCATCTGCCTGTGGCATTTCTAGGCTGGGCTGATACTTTGAGGGCAAAAATCAGCCCATGGCTCAGTGTTGCACCCCATCTAGCCCTTGGCTTTGTAATTCCCTGCTCCAGGCTGTATGGCTTTAGGTAGGATTTGTGTGGTGGGTGTCAGAGGCCCCTGGGGCTTCTGTGAGGCCAGATATAACTATTCTCTTCACTGGCTGGTGTTATTTTCTTGTCTTCTGGCAACGATTAGTATTTATTGATGCTACAGAGCGCTAAGTGCCTGGGCTTATCTTCTTGTTGCTCTAAGCCCTGTCTGCCACCTGGGCAACTCATATCGACCTGGATAACCCTGTCAGGGCCCACCTATTCCTCAAGCCCTCAGCTTTTGCACCAGACCCTACTGTGGCCTAGAAGCAGCTCCGACTGTCTCTTCTCCTACTGCCTGAGTCCAGAGCGTGAGTCTTGTGACAGTGGCTGCCTGCCTGCATAGCACGAACTCACCCTGAAGGTAAGATTTCCTGACGGGCAGGCTTGCCCTATCTAACACCCTGGCCTAAGTTTCTGCCCTTTGAGAGCTTGGATCCTTGCGTTTCCTTCTTGCTCCCTGGATGGCAGGTCCCCTGAAAATAGGAGCTAATTCCTTTTTTCCTTCCCTTCTAAGTACCCAGCACAGTTCTCCACACAAATGCTCAGGGTCTTATGCTAAACCTCCAAGTAAGGAGACTGAAGAGATGGCTTGGCAGTTCAGAGCCCTGGCTGCTCTCACAGAGGTTCTGTGTCCAGATCCCAGCACCCACATGGTGGCTCGCAATCTGTACCTCCAGTTCTAGCAGTTCTGATACTCCTCTGGCCTCTCTGGGCACTGTTTTCTCTCTTTTTTTTTTTCTTTTTTTATCTTAATTTTTTTTTTGGTTTTTCGAAACAGGGTTTCTCTGTGTAGCCTTGGCTGTCCTGGAACTCACTCTGTAGACCAGGCTGGCCTCGAACTCAGAAATCGGCCTGCCTCTGCCTCCCAAATGCTGGGATTAAAGGCGTGCGCCACCACTGCCCGGCCCTCTCTGGGCACTGTACACATGGTACATAGGCAGTGAATGCAGGCAAAATGCCCAAACTCACATGATAAGAAGAAAGCCTTCACATTGTTTACACTTGTGGGTGAAATGCTTTGCAGTGAGAATTGGCCCTCAACTTTAGGAGCAGACTTGGTGGGACCAGACAGGGCCCTGTGCTATGAGTGGGTAAGGGACAGCAGCACACTAAGTATGTGACTGTCTAGTGTAAAAGAGAACACAGGGACACAGACAGGAGCCAGGCCCACAGTGTGCAGGTGGACAGGCGAGTATCAAGGTATACGAAACCAGGGGGAGGGGTCAGGAGGCTGTGGATTGCTGTTTGGGAGAGATGGGTCACTGATACCTGTTTCCAGGGGACTGTCCCGGAGTGGAGAAATGTGGTCACCCTCCACCCCACCATCTCTCATGTGTGGGGAGGGTCCAATGTAGTGCCCTGTCCCATTGTCGCTGGTCCCTGGAGGCTTCGGAGTGCTCAGCGGGGAGATGTGAGGGAGCACACATTGGGTCCTGTCTGTCTGTCTGACCTCTCCACTGAGCCCTGGTGACACCCGATGTGCTCAGCCTGGGTTCGGAGGTCTAGGTTTGGACAGGCACAGAAAGAAGAAGGCATTCTAAGTGTGAGTATCCGGTCCTGGGCAGCTGGGAGGCTCTTTTGTGTCCTGAACTCTGGTTTCCAGGCGGCATGGGTCTCTCATGTTCCCTGTGGTGCTGAGGAAGGCAGCTTTGCTTGCTGCAGGCGTGTGGTGTGGCCCTTTGCCAGGTGAAGGCCAAGGCGGACACGTGAGGGCCTCGCCCCTGCTCACTCTGAAAATTCACTCTTGTCCCTCATCTGCCCTTGTCCCTCATCTGTCCTTGTCCCTCATCTGTCCTTGTCCCTCATCTGTCCCTTGTCACTCATCTGTCCTTGTCCCTCATCTGTCCCTTGTCCCTCATCTGTCCTTGTCCCTCATCTGTCCTTGTCCCTCATCTGTCCCTTGTCCCTCATCTGTCCTTGTCCCTCATCTGTCCTTGATCCTCATCTGTCCTTGTCCCTCATCTGTCCCTGTCACTCATCTGTCCCTGTCCCTCATCTGTCCCTTGTCACTCATCTGTCCTTGTTCCTCATCTGTCCCTTGTCACTCATCTGTCCCTGTCACTCATCTGTCCCTGTCCCACATCTGTCCCTGTCACTCATTTGTCCCTTGTCCCTCATCTGTCCTTGTTCCTCATCTGTCCTTGTCCCTCATCTGTCCTTGTCCCTCATCTGTCCCTTGTCCCTCATCTGTCC
>CM052712.1:20704387-20715980 GCA_028551405.1 Uromys caudimaculatus | reverse complement strand
CTGTCCTTGTCCCTCATCTGTCCTTGTCCCTCATCTGTCCCCTGTCCCTCATCTGTCCTTGTCCCTCATCTGTCCCCTGTCCCTCATCTGTCCTTGTTCCTCATCTGTCCTTGTCCCTCATCTGTCCCTTGTCACTCATTTGTCCTTATCCCTCATCTGTCCCTTGTCCCTCATCTGTCCTTGTCCTTCATCTGTCCTTTTTCACTCATCTGTCCCTTGTCCCTCATCTGTCCTTGTCCCTCATCTGTCCCTTGTCCCTCATCTGTCCTTGTCCCTCATCTGTCCTTGTCTCTCATCTGTCCTTATCCCTCATCTGTCTCTTGTCCCTCATCTGTCCTTGTCCCTCATTTGTCCTTGTCACTCATCTGTCCTTGTCCCTCATCTGTCTCTTGTCCCTCATCTGTCCTTGTCCTTCATCTGTCCTTGTCACTCATCTGTCCTTGTCCCTCATCTGTCCCTTGTCCCTCATCTGTCCTTGTTCCTCATCTGTCCTTATCCCTCATCTGTCTCTTGTCCCTCATCTGTCCTTGTCCCTCATCTGTCCTTGTCCCTCATCTGTCCTTGTCCCTCATCTGTCCTTGTCCCTCATCTGTCCTTATCCCTCATCTGCCTCTTGTCACTCATCTGTCCTTGTCCCTCATCTGTACCTTGTCACTCATCCATCCCTTGTCACTCACTCATCTGTCCCTAGAAGGAGACTGTGTGGTCTGAGGCTATCCACAAGGTGAGCCACAGAGCCTGGTCTGAGCTGTGTCCCCAGACTTCCTGTCATAGGTGAGGTGGGTTGGACCTTGGGCTTTTGTCTGTGAACCTCTGGCCACTTGGGGCTTCTCTCTGAGGATTCAGAGGGCTGTGGCTTCCCCTCTGAAATCTGGAGGCACTGCACCAGGATGTGCTTAGATCTGCGCCCACTGTTCCCTTTAGGTGGGTTAATTAGTAGCTCTCAGTGCCCAGTGTGAGCTTGACTGTCCTCAGAGTACACTGTGCATCCATTCATTCCACAAGGTTATGCGAAATGAGGGAAGCGAGCAAGCATTTGCCACCACCTGCAACAAAACTAAAACATGGCTGCTGTGGGCACAGCTCAAGAGCCTTGTGGGCATCACCTTGTTTAGAGATGGGAATACTGAGGCTGGGCTCATAATTTAGTGTGGCTAAGTCTATCCCATTCCCAGGAGGAGCTTCTCTCCTGTCTCCTCCAGCCCTTTACTGGCTTCTAGGATACAAAGAACTGGACCATACCCACATCCCAGGATGTAGACAGCAGGGCTCCACACCTCTCCAACCCAACACACTCACACATGCGCACATGGACGTATAGAGACAAACACACAGGGGCACAGATTCCCCCCCTCTCTCTTTCTCTCTCTCTCTCTCTCTCTCTCTCTCACACACACACACACACCCAGACATAGATAGTAGGGCTATAAACCTCCCCCCCCCTTCATGACACAACAGGGCACAGTTGGTAGGGAACTGCACATCCACCCGCTAAGCCACACAGAGCTGTGTTTCCATTGGTTACTTGATACTAGCAACTATCAAGATATTGCCTAGGCGAAGGAAGTTGTTATGCCACCTGCAAACAGGATGGCCATGCATGGACTGAGTTCTGGAGAACAAGATGGCCTTATGTGGTGGGAAGTAAGGCATTGCTGGTCCCCACTAGGAAATGCATGCAGAATGAAGGTGTGGGGTAGAGGGGATAGTATGTTGAAATCCTGGTTGAAATTCTGGGATGACAAGCAGTGTCAGGCCTGAGGATTCCATGAACTTACTCCTTGCTAGGAATGAGAGTCCCCGTGGGGCCTCAGCCTCAGGCCTCCCAGAATCCAAGCAGGGCTGGGAGGTTTGATCTAGCTCAGATCCTCTCTCAGGACTGCTGCAGGCACCCTGCGCCACTGAATGGAGTTGGGAGCTCCTGGATATGCCCAGGACTTCTGTCCACTCCTGATGACTCTGGCCCAGGGCCTCCCTGTGGCTTTCTCTCCTTGTGTCACTGCTGTGGTTAAGTGGTGCAAGCACACTTATTTTACCTCAACCAGGGTTGAGGGAGAACTCAGGCTGATGATGACCTATCAGCGGGAGGGGCTATGCTTACATCAGCAATGGGTGGGGCTGTGCTTGTCAGAGTTCCCTGGCCATCCTCCCCTTCTCACTGTTGTCCCTCCTAGGTGAGTGTGCCCAAGTATGTGGCTGCAACGAGACAGGAATGCTGGAGAGGTTGCCTCGCTGTGGGAAAGCCTTCGCTGAGATGATGCAGAAGGTGGCTGTCTGGAAGTGGTGCAACCTGTCCGAGTTCATCATGTGAGTGCCCGGCTGATCACGGGACCTAGACATTGTGCTGCTAGCACACACCTAGCCCTGTCCCTTTGCCCCTCCCGTACTTCTGCTCGTGGTCTTGGGCACACTCACCCACAGCCCTCCCGTAGTCCCTACCCAGTTCTACTACACACTGTTCTGGGCTGCGGGGGCTCCTGGGGTCTGTTTTGCTTAGCCACATGGAGCTGTGAGAACAGTTGTGGGTAGTGTTTCTGGGCAGTTCAGTAGAAAGGTCTTGGAAACATGGCGGGTCAGAGCACATGCTTCTCAATTCACATGGAGATGAGGGGGCCTTTGAGGCTACTGGTTTTTCTGGGGGTATTTATGACTCGCTGTCCCAGATGCCCTGGGAACCTGGTCATCTCCAGGGTTACATCAGGATTGAAGCTCAGAGTGGGCTCTGAGTCTGGACAATGATTCTGGACCTTTGCTTCTGGTTCTTTCTTGTAAAGGTCAGCTGCGAGGCCACAGGTATGTGGTTTAGGCTTTGAGGACCAGCCTAGAGTGATCGGGAAATCTGGTTGAATGATTGCCTGGGCAGAGAGGATACAGAGGACTTGTGACCCCAATACTTTGTCCCTCCCACCTTTCATCCTAAGTCTGATGCTTCTGGCAATTCAGATTGCAGTGACGTTTTTGAAGCTGCTTGTTGGAAGTAGCTCCTTCCTGTTAATGGGCAGGTCCCCATTCCTTCTTGGAACAGCACAGGAAGGAGGAGGTGGGTCCCTGTCCTGACCCTGTGGGAGACTGGGTCAGGATCCTCTTTCTCCCGGGTTTGTCCTCTATCTGAACAGACCTGGGGAAGTGCCATCCTGGGCAGAGCTGCTAGCTTTGGGCAAATGTCCCGCGCGCTATTTGGTCTCGCCAGCAAGAACCCACGCGGACACACGGATCCTTCTGCAGCAAAGCGTTTATTGCATCATGAAGAGGAAGACCCCGGGCCCCAAAATGGCGCTGCTTATATAGCCCTGAGGCAGCGTGTCCTCCACTGATTGGCGCGCCCTGGGAGTGGGCGGTGATTAGTCATGTACACCCATAATGCGCAAGCGCTTCGGGCGAGTCACCCCGCGCTATCCATAAGTTTCCTTAGAGCGACAGCGGAAGTCAGCGCCATCTTGTAATGGCGAACACTCTAACCGCTCTCTACAGGCAAACATTCATCTTAGCTTCCTCCAGAGCCTCTTAGGTGACCTCAGCCTGAAAGACCCCAACAGCAGGGAGGTCATCACCTCCAGAGGATGCTCACTACATCTTGGACTCGGGCATTACTTGGAAATCCTTACACACATCAGACTGCATCCTGGTAGCTGTGGTTCTTGGCCAGCCTACGGAACCAATCAAAGTCTGGTAGAGTAGATGAGGCCCACCACAAGAGGTTCTCTGGAGCCTTTTCCACATTTGCTCAAACGAGCAATTGTCTTGCATCCTGTCAGATGGGGCAGAGGGGCAACTTTCCAGGATTAGAGGCTGGAGCTCAAAGGCCTACCTGGCTTGTGAGTAGATTGATTTGGTTGGGGGGAAGCTAGCCCTGGCCTCAGGCAGACTCTTTTCTCAGATCTTCAGCATGTCCTGATGATAAGGGCCTTATAGGGCCACGTGGCTGTGGGTTTTGGGCTCCATGTCTTTAGGGGAAACCTGTATGGTGTTGCAGAGGTTTGTTGCTGAACAGACATCACGGGCCCAGGGAGCTTATAGCTTCAAGGGAGTGGGTGATGACCACAGATGTAGGAAAAGCCACAGGTACAGATGACCCAGTTGGAAGTAGCTTCTAAGACCACAGTTTCAGTAGGTGGCTAAGTGGGACTGAGCCCTGATCATCCTTACCTGTTGGTTGGGTCCTGGGCCAGGGCAGGTGTGAGGGGTGTTGGGAGAGCTACATTTTCTGCCTCTGCAGGTACTATGAAAGCTTCACTAACTGCACGGAGATGGAGACCAACATCGTGGGTTGCTACTGGCCCAACCCGCTGGCCCAGAGCTTCATTACCGGTATCCACAGGCAGTTCTTTTCCAACTGCACCGTGGACAGGACCCACTGGGAAGACCCCCCAGATGAAATACTCATCCCACTGATTGCAGTTCCTGTCTTGCTGACTGTGGCTATGGCTGGCCTCGTGGTGTGGCGCAGCAAGCGCACTGACCGACTGCTGTGAGAGTCTGCCAGATGGGAGGCTGTGCCTGGCACGCTGGAAGCATGCTTGCCCAGAGTGTTGAGAGCTGGCAGACACTGCTTTTGTCTGGTCTGCTTTGGCCACACCCTACCTGGTCATGCCAAAGTTCTCCTGACCAGGATGATGTAGCTCTTGCTGCCTAGCCTGATGCCTGGTGGGGTTCAGGCTGCCCATGCAAGTGCTTCACTCTTTCTTGGGCTAGTGGAAGAAAGTGATAAATTTCAAGTTTTTGTACCAGGTGTGGAAATCATCTGTTGCTGAGACCCACTCTCCCCAGGCTGGGTTCCCTAGTCTCTAGTCATTTCTTGGCAGAGTCTTGCTCAGCCTCAACCCTAGCCCAGGTCCTGACCCATTTCTAGCCCTGACCCTGACCCCTGCTACACTTGGGCAGAGAGGGCAGCCAAGTCATCTGGAAGATGTGGAATCCTGAGCCCTTCTGTTCGAGAGACTGAGCACATCCTTTGTTGGACATGGTGGGTAGTCTGGGGACTGGGAAACGGAGTCATTAGGAGTCGCATGTGACCTACAGACCTGCCTGTCTTCTCTGTGAGCCATCATGATTCTGTGTCCAATGTGGGCTGGAGCTGTGGCTTGTTTAGCCCTTCAAAGACACCCTGCAGGTAGGGTGTGAGCCTCCTTCTTGAGGGGTATTCCTGGGAGTAAGGCATGCTCTGAGTGTGCTCAAGGGTTCTGCCTGCTGATGTCTGTTCTTTTTGATTAAAGTGTCTCCTTACACATGGTATTTCTTGTTTTATTTCAGGGTACTCAGGGTTAGTTGGTGGGTCTCTCAGGTGCTCAGATAATGCCACAGGGGACTTAGCCCAACAGGAGAGGGTCCTGATTTTCTGCTTCAGTGCCTTCTCTCCTTTTCCCTTTCCCGGCTTTGCCAGAGGTCCTGCCTGTGGGTTTTGGGGAGGAGAGGCCCTGGTCAGATGTGGCCAGCCAGATGCTGGTCAGTAGGTGGTTCTGTACAATTTCAGGCTTCATCTATGTTCCAGCTGGAGGACCTGCATCGTTGGGTATAGGCTGCTGACCTCTGTGGTGCCACGTTCTGCCGGGTATCCTTGACTGCCCAGGGAAGGCAGAGCAAAGGTCAGGATGGGGAGTTCATAACCCATGTTTCCCTTTGGGGTGTCAGATGTGGCTACAGGCCAGACTTGAAGGAGAACATTGGGGTCTGGAATGAATGTTTGGTTCCTGGTCTCCTCTCTGGGTACCCCGCCAGTGTACTATCTGGAAAGGAAGTCAGAAATGGGAGTCCACAGTCTATGTTTCCCCTCTGGGAGACAGGAAGGGGGAAGTGAGAGCCAGAGATAAACCACGTCTGATCCAACTAGGAGTGAGTGCCCAGTACTGGAGGGGCAGAAGAAGAGAAAAGCCTTCTTAGGGAGTCTTAGGCATAGATCTTTTAGGAGAAGGCCTTCTCTGTGGTGATCTTTAATGAAGCAGCTTTCTTAGATCCTTGCTTGTTCATATTACTTTATTGGGGGTGGGCTTGAATGTATACACTTTATTTTGGGTGAACCAGGGATTATGTACCTCTTGGGGGAAGAGTGTGAGAATATCCAGGAAGAGAAGGTCATTGACTGAAGGCTACAGTCATCTTGATAGCTCATTAGCGTGGAGAAGACCTCCAGGTGTCATAGCACCTGACTACATGACTGAGTGCCCGTGGTCCTTTCATTGGGTGTCATGATTACGTGTTGCAGAGGTGGTACAGAGACAGGTAGGGAGTGGCTCGACTCCTGCCGTTCTCAAATCTCACATCGGCTGGGGTTTGAGCTTACTCAACCTTACCAGTTCTTATCCTGTCTGGCAGCACAATCCCACGTGCCCTAAAGACCTCTGTGTCCTCTGGCTGGAGTTGGGGCTGGGAAGACCCCAAAGTTCCTGTGCCATGGGAGACCCCTTCCCCTACCATATTCAGGTCTTGGCCCTAGAGACTTCCTGGTGGATACCATGGCATTGCAGGTCTGGGTGGGATGAGCCTATGCCGTGAGGACAGCAAGGGACAAGATCTGTGACTGTACTGGCTAGTTTTGTGTGTCAACTTGACACAAGCTGAACTTACCACAGAGAAAGGAGCTTCAGTTGAGAAAATGCCTCCATGAGATCATGTCTCAATTAGTGATCAAGGGGGGAGGGCCCCTTGTGAGTGGTACCATCTGTAGGCTGGTAGTCTTGGGTTCTATAAGAAAGCAGGCTGAGCAAGCCAGGAGAAGCAAGCAAGCAAGCCAGTAAGCAGCGTTCCTCCATGGCCTCTGCATCAGCTCCTGCTCCTTGACCTGCTTGAGTTCCAGTCCTGACTTCCTTTTGTGATGAACAGCAGCATGGAAGTGTAAGCTCAATAAACCCTTTCCTCCCCAACTTGCATCTTGGTCATGATGTTTGTGCAGGAATAGAAACCCTGACTAAGACAGGGACCTTTCTATGTTTTTGAAGAAGGCCGGGGTGTGGAAGGTTGCCATGTGAATGTTGAGTCAGCTTTGTGGCTCTTAGCATACTTCCTGCCACCCAAGCAGCACCCCGGAGATAAGATGCTATCTACTAGATGAGATAACCTTGTGGATCCTGAGCTGGTGAGATGTCTGTAAGTACCAGACCATCTGGTCCATACATAGGACACATAGACTATTAGATGTTGTCTCAGGATTTCTATTGCTGTGAAGAGACACCAGGACCACGGCAACTCTTATAAAAGAAAACAATTAGGAATGACAGTTTCAGAGGTTTAGTCCATCATCGTCATGGTGGGAAGCATGTCAGCATGCAGGCAGACATGGTGCTGGAGAAAGAGCTGAGATCCACAGGTAGCAGAAGGGACTGAGAGCCACACTGGGCATAGCTTGAACACATGAGAGCTCAAAGTCCACCCCCAAGGTGACACATTTCCTCCAACAAGGCCATACCTCTTAATAGTACCACTGTCTATGGGACAAGAAATCAAGCAGATGACACTATGGAGGAGATTCCTTTTCAGACCGCCACAGATGTGGTAGCCTGTTCTCACGTCATGTTCTGGGGTGCGGTGTTGTGAGAGTGTAGCTTCACTGCTTCTGCCTTGCTCTCCCTATCTGAGCACCCCTGAGGCATATTTTAAAATGTACTGAAGAAACCCCATGGCTCTCCTCTGGGGAAGGCACCCTCAGCCATATCCTGATAGCATCCCAGACAGATGTGAGCCTGGAGCTGCTTTCCCTGGTCTCTCTGCAGCTTTTGGGTACCATCACACAATCTCTCGCCCCTGTTATCTCTATGGGAGTCCCTGAGAAGGAACAGGAGAGGACGAATAAATAGAGTTTAAGTGCTGAGGCTTGGTGGCACATGTCTTTAATCCCAGCATAGAGAGACATTCGGATCTTTGTGAATTTGAGGGCAGCCTGGTCTACATAGCAAGTTCCAGGCTAGAGCTATACAGCAAGACCCTGTCTCGAAAGAACAGCAGCAGGAGCAGCAGCAGCAGCAGCAGCACCACCACCACCACCACCTCCACTACCACCACCAGCAGCAAACAAAAAGTGGAGGTAGGTGCCTTTGTCACAGAAGCCTGAACCAGGGTGTTCCCTGGGCTACAGCTCCCAGGGTTCTGCCTGACATGGGTGAAGCAGGCATGGCAGTGGTGGGAGCCTGGGAAGGGCAGCTCGAGCCTGGCTTCTACTCCGAGGTTTTGCTGCAGACCTGGAGTCACCTCATGAGATCCTGGAGGCAGATGTGGGCACCACATCTGATTTAGAAGCCCATTTCTATGGGATAAGGTGTCTGTCCCCTGCAAAGGGGGATGGGGTGAATAAGAGAGGCCTTTTGGAGCTGTGAAGCAGGGAAGGGGTGGGAAGAATGCTGGGGGAGGCCTGTGAGTGCTGAGGCAGGAAGGCAGACTAGCCACTGCCACTTCTAGGTGTGGCATACAAAGGGCTTTAAGTTAGGATGGGGGATGGGCTGGGATTAGAGGCAGCAAGGCACACAGTGAGGGACTCCCTGTGTTGTGTGTGGAGTCAGGCTGATGCTTAGTGGTCTGGATGTCCTTTTTATCTCTCTCTCTCTCTCTCTCTCTCTCTCTCTCTCTCTCTCTCTCTCTCTCTCTCTCTCTCTGTGTGTGTGTGTGTGTGTGTGTGTAGACAAGGGGTCCCAGGGAAAAAGCAGATGGGCCTTAGTTTTGTCAAACTGTGCCAGGCACTGGTGGCCTTGGGGTGCAGGAGGAGACTAGAAAATGTGGGGTCAAGTGGCTGCGCTGTGGCTGTGGCTGTGAGGGCTAAGGCAGCCCGAGGAGTAGCTGTATGGAACTGGGAGGGAGATGACCAGCTCACACAGCCTGTTTCTGGAGGCCCAGCTGCGCTGAAACAAGCTTCCAGGCCACATATCAAGGCCCGGTCTGAGGACTCAACCAATGACACATGTCAGTGACATCCTAGCTGGCTGATGAAATTGATTAATTGGTTTTTCGAGACGGGATTTCTCAGTGTAAACAGCCCTGGCGGTCCTGGGCTCACTCTGTAGACCAGGCTGGCCTTGAACTTATAGATCTGCCTGCCTCTGCCTCCCGAGTGCTGGGATTAAAGGCTCAAGCCGCTATACCTGGCTTTAAATTTAATTTTTTGTTAAAGATTTATTTATTTTATGTATTCGAGTATATTGTGGTTCTCCTTGGACACACCAGAAAGAGAGCATCAGATTCCATTACAGATGGTTGTGAGCCACCATGTAGTTGCCGGGAATTGAACTCAGGACCTCTGGAAGAAGAGCCAGTGACTCTTAACCACCGAGCCAGCTCTCCAGCCCCTCCCCCTTTTAAAGAAATTTAAATTTTTTGATGGATGGGATTCTATACAATTTTATTATTCAACCCAGTGGGGATCAGGTCTTTGAGAGACCCTGGGATTTCTTCTGTTACATAAAAATTAAAATATGGATTATAAAACAGCAGAGGATCCATTTCCAATATGATGTGAAAAACTTTGTGCTCAGATACCAGTCATTAAAAAAAATGTATATACATTAGCAGAGCCATTTAAAATTGCTTGAAATTGTCCTAAGGCCACACTGTAAGTGAGGGGATGTTTATTAAATCGAATGTGCCAGATCTGAATAAGGACAGGGAATCTGCAGCACACAAGCTACAGTTGCCCCTAGCAACGCTCCTTGCCGGCTCCGGATCACACAGAGTGTCATTCACTACGTGGGAGTCTCCAGTGACTTCACCCCCACTCACAGCTCTGTGTTGCAGCTGTTGAAGTCCCCGCAGGAGTGAGGTGTCAGCTACTGTGAGATCCTGGAGAGAGAAATACCCCTTGTTCCCACCTGCTGAGAGCCAGGGACAAGGTGGGGTGGGACAGTGGGGGGTGGGTGGGTGGTCAGGGACTCCTGAGACTCTTAACACCCACTGGATGCTTGAAGCCGATCCAGAAACAGCAACGTTAGGCATATGAGGGCTGGGCCGGAGGTTTGGGGAGCAGCACCAGCCTGGAGCGTGGAGAGGAATGTGGTGGCTGTCAGAGACCCTGCTCAAGGACACGGATACATGTGGGGGGATGGGCAGACGAGGTGAAGGGTCTGGAGTGGAGGACAGCAGCTGGTGGCATGCTTTCTAATCCTCCTGGGACATGCAGAAACTCCTTGATGAGAAAAGTTCATCAGAGAGGGAAAATGTCTCTGATGCCCATGGTTCCAAGCATCCTGTGTCATGCTGACCCACCTAGGGAGACTGGGAGGCTTCAACCTTTCTTTTTACAGTGGCCAAGGGGTCTGGTGATGCCGGCACTCAACTGTTCCTGCCATCCTCTCAGGTGGCTTCCTTCTTCTGCCTGGCACTCTCAGTGGTTTTGAATCTGAGAACTGCCACTCACACTGTGCTCGCTGGAAAAGCCGCCACTTGAGCTCAGGGGCGTGGGTGTCAGGAACACGGTGAGGAGCTACTGGCTTGGCCACGGCAACCACGATCATGTTTTCCACAATTAGACTTTCCGAGTTTGCTTTTCTCTGCCCTTGGCAGTGATGAGCCACGGAATTCAAATATCTTCTTCTTGATACTGAGGGGGCCACGTGCCTTGCATTTACTGTAGCCAGCGCTGCATTGCCCAGCCGTGCGGCTCTTCCAGTGAGTGAACCACAACCCCAATCTGAGATACAGAACCCAGGGTCCAGGATGGTCTGTCTCCCTCTTTCTTCTACCCTGTTCCTTTTTCTTTGCATAACCTTCCTCTCTCTCTCCCTCTCCTCCCCTCCCCCCTGTTCTAGGATTTGAACCTAGATCCTAGGCAAGTGGTCTACTGAGCCAGGCCATACCAAGAGCTTCACACTCATTTGTGGATCGATATGCACGCAAGCTTCTTGCATCTTGGGCAGTGTTGGATTGATCTCCGCTCGATGTCCACACCCATCCCCCCCCCCCCACTTCATCCAGCAACTTTCCCACAGGTTTGCCTCACATCAGACATCAGTGACCATGGAATGCATCCAACCAGGAGGAAAGCCGTCCCGTACCTTAGTATCCGTCTGGCGTAGGCCTTCTCTCTACATATTCGTTTTGCAGGCTGTGAAAGGGCTCCTGTTGCATGGCTGTGCTGACTGCAGGTCAGGAGCAATGGAGACAGGACACAAGGCACTCTGCTTGCAGTCGGTGTAGTTGCTGTGCTGTCAACATGGCATATTCATGGAAGCCTCTTTGATGTGGGCACCTGCTTTGCTGTAGAACTATCTTAGCTTTATAATTGGAGGCCTCAGTTCTCTGTCAAGGTATTAGCAATCCAATACCTCTTAGGTACAAGCAACCAGATGCCTGGGAAGTAGGCTTGTTTCCAGTTATCCAGCCTCAATTAAACAGCACACGGGACTGTAGGGAGATGGGTCCCCTGTCATTGTCCTCGCTCCCAAGGCATCCTTCTCAGAGCCTCGGAGCTGATGCAGGGGATAGATGAGGCTGTTCCCTAGAGAGGCAGGAGATGAGGGTCCTGCAGAGGAGGTTAGGTCCACTCTGCATTGTTCACCCCAGCAGTTGTGCTTCAGCTGCCTTTCAGAGTGGAGTGGGAGGGAAGGGAAGCGGAGGGACAGCTGCGAGATGTCACAGCCTCAAAGGAGCTTGAGGGCTGGAAATACTGAGACGCCAGGGA
>CM052712.1:20688151-20703887 GCA_028551405.1 Uromys caudimaculatus | reverse complement strand
AGTATTTTTATTGACTGTTTGGGAGTTCACCTAATGCACACCAATAATCCTCACTTCCCAGTCCCCCCAGGTTTGCCAGGCTCGTGTTGCACATATACTCAGCAGAGCATGGTCAAACTCCCAGCCCCGTGTATAACACTAAGACCACAAGAACATAGAAATTTGAAATCTTTATGTACTCCAATTTCTCATATAAATGTTCTTTATATTATTTACTTGCCATTTTCAAATTAGAAAATCAATTTTGTGTGTCTGTATAATCAGGCAATAACAATATAATAAATATAACAGAGGGGATATAAAAAAAGTTATTTGAAGAATTAATAGCTAAAACTTTCCAAGTTTAATGAAAGTATTCATCTATACACATTAAAAAAAAAAAAAAAAAAAAAAAAACTAAGACTCCAGCCAAGTGTGCTGGTGCACATCTTTGATTCCAGCATTGAAGAGGCAGATGAATCTCTGTGAGTTCAAAGCCACCCTGGTCTATGTAGCAAGTTCCAGACCAGGTACGACCCTCATTGAGACACCGTTTCAAAAAAAGGAAAAAAATATGACTCCAACCAAAACAAAGCTGAGACCATTTGCACAAGCAAACTGGTGAAAGAAGACAGATAATAGCAAGTGAAAATGAGAAAACGGGTTTAAAAAATGACTTAGAGACAAGGAAATCTCCAACAAGATCAACAGTGCTGCGTTCGCTTCAGACACAATCGAGGTCAGAAGGCAGCGGGATGTTATGTTCAAAGCCCAGGGTGAAAACTGCTAAGACTCTTTTATGAAGCAAAAACATTTTTAAAAATGAGGCATATCCAGAGGGGTGCATCTGAGAGTCTAATCTAGCGCTCAAGAGCCTGAGGTGGTTAAAAATAAGAGTCCAGTGCCAGGAGCTGAAGAGATGGCTCAGCAACTGAGAGTACTTACAGTTCTTGCCGAGAAACTAGGTTGCATTCCCAGCACTCGTGGTGCCTCACAAGCATCCAATGGGCGCCCACGCGTGTGGTAAACATGCACACATAGGCAAAACAACTGTGTACATAAAGTAAAATGCATACATCTTAAAGAGAGAGTTCAAGGTCAACCTGGGCAAAGAACATTCTTTAAACTGAAAAGAAGTAACACCAGGAGTAGTTTAAATATTCATGCTATTTTTTTTTTTTTAATTATGTGCACTCAGGGCATGGTAGGTGCAAGTTCGTGCAAGTGTCTGCAGAAGCCAGGAGATGGATTTCATGCCCTGGAGCTGGAGTTACAGGAAGTTGTGAGCTGCCCAACATGGATGCTAGAAACTGATTTCAGGTCCTCTGCAAAGACTCATAGAGGTTCTTAACCGGGAAGTAATTTAAACACACAGCAAGAATCAAAGCACTCCATGAACGGTGCTCACCTGGGAAATACCAAGAATAGTCCAATTAAGTGCTTTCTTATTTTTTTTCTCTTTGCTAATGAAAAAAATGCAAAAAGTGGTATCTGTGAAATTACATTTTTATATTTTTATCCCTGTAGAGAACAGTTGACTTCCTCCTCTTATCCGTGGAGGGTACAGGAAACTGGAGACAGTTCCAAGCATGCCTGTGATATCTTCTTCTGTACACATATCCCTATGATAAAGTAAATTGAATTTATTAATTAGGCACAGTAACAGAATAACACTAGCTAACAATAAGTTAAGAACCACTATAAGACTATACTATAAAACTTGAGTAATACTCTCCCCCTCCCTCCCTCTCCCTCTCCCCCCTCTCTCCCTCTCCCTCTCTCTCTCTTTCTCCCTCCCCCATCCCCCCTCCCCATCTCCCCCTCCCCCTCTCTCAGCGTGTCTTATTGACCTGTGCTCAGTTTCCTCCTGGGGTGACGTAAGGTGACACTTAGGTAGCTCCATAGCCTCTCTGTGGTATGTCTGCGCTGTCTGCGTCACTACTCTCACTATGACAGTGGATCTGAAAACCTCGGGAACTCCTAAGGGAGCCAGAGGTGTACGGTGTGGATATGGTGGGTGGGGGTGACTCACACCATACACAGGATGTGACAGGGCTGCACAGAACTCCATCACACTACCCAGAGCGGGGCCCACTGGGAGCCTGTGACTTGTTCTCCCGGAACTTCCCATGCACTATTTTGAAGCCAGGGCTGATCACCGTAACTGACTCCGTGATGAAGGGAGACTGCTGCAAAATATCTGACACAGAGGGGGTGGAAGTGGAGCACGAGGAAATGAGAGGGGGGAGACTCAAGCCTACGTCAGGAACAAACCACAAATGACAATGACAATCAAAAAAAAAAAAAAATTTTAAAAACCTCTGCGTTCCCACCCTGTCTCCTAACTTCTTTGAAAGACATGAAGTCAAATAAAGCAACTTTTTAACTTGTTTTGGTTCTTCGTGAGTTTCATATCGTGTTACCCCAGGCCCGCTCATATCCACCCCTCAAATCCTCCCCCCACAAATAAAAAACATCCAAACAAATAAAGAACAAAAAAGCGTAGAAAACATCTCACCATGGAAGCTGTAGTGTGTCACAGTGTGTCCCACAGAACACCCCTCTGTCTACACATCTTCACTTGCAAATAGTCATTGCAATGCGTCAGAGGAGTCATTGGTCTGGCTTGAGATCTCTGGGTTCTTTGACACCACCAATAATTGGACCTCCATGACACAGGGCAACCACAGGGTAACCTTGTGTCACGGAGATTCTGCAGCTTTGGAACAACAGGACTGGTCCTTTCGAGTTCGAACCATTTGTAGATGATATAGATTTGGGGTGGGCCAACTCAGAGCCCTGGATCTGGGCTGGGTAGTAGCTGAGCTCATCAGCCCAATAGCTCTCACTTATCCAAACCGCCAGGGTCAGCTCTCTGGCACTGCTCCAGCTAGCCACCCAATGCCACCTTGCACGCCCACGCCCTCAACACTCCAAACTCTCATATCAATCAGTCAGGGGCAGAGCAGATGGCATCCTTTGTTCAGCCTGGCTTAACGAACTGGATGACGAACTTAGTGCCTGCCTTGTTGGCCAGAACTTATAAAAATCAAATCAAATCAAATCCAGGAAGCACAGCTCGGGAGGAGGAAGACAGACAAAGTTCTGCAGACCACCATGCCCTCCACAGCCTGCCCTCCAACACACAGCACAGGTGGGCCACACACATCAGCTTGCTGCCAGGCTGTGCAGTGTGGACGGAGGAAGTCACCCAGGGGCCGGCCAGCCACATGGCCAGCCTGCTGTGGAGCCACCGCAGTGTGTAAGTCTGTGGTGTCAGATAAGAGAGAAAGAGAAGTGGAGCAGCCTGAGCAGCCTGAAGAGAGATGGAACTGGAGATTCGGGAGTGGAGAGGAGGAGCCTGTTCTTCAAGCTAGGATGGAACCTTGCAGGGTTTGTACCGTGTATAATGATCAGAGCACACACAGAGAGGCCAGGAAGGGAGCAACACAGGGGTAGGTTTCTATATCTTATTAGAATCCACTCAGCATCCATTTGAAGTACTTTCATGTTGGTGCATATATACGCCGCAGAAAAACCACAAATAAAATTCTAAAATATACTTTAAAAATAAATAGTTGGGCCACCAAGATGGCTCATGGGGTGGAAGCACTTGCCCGATGACCTGAGTTCAAACTACAGAACCCAAACAGAAGGGGAAAAAATGGCTCCTGGAGGTGATTCCCCTCCCCCTAGCCCCGCCTCTACCCCCCCTTCATTAATTGAGTTAGTTTTTTGTTTGTTTGTTTGTTTGTTTGTTTGTTTACAAAATACCTATTTAAGGCACACACACACCAAAAAAAAAAAAAAAAGGCAAGAAAGGAGAAGCCCGTCAATCTTGAAAGATTTTGAAAACAAAAATGCAAATTTAAAGTACAAGGTCTGAGTCATGAGAGCACCCTGACACAGTAATTGTTCCTGGAGGCTACGAGATTCCTTTAAGCCAGAGAATGTGGCTAGTCTGGAGGGAGAGGGGAATTTCCATCCGGCCGCCAGGAAAAGCAAGGACATCTACTTTAAGGCATGGGGGTGGGGTCTTACACTGTGTGAAATGAAGAATGACTCCAGAAGACATGGGAGAGCTGTATGGGAAAGCATCCTAGGGATCTTCCTTCGCTGGATGTGCTAGGGGACGCATCTCAGCCTTTTAAGGTCTGAGGTCCCTAAGTTCCTATGACATCTGCCATTCATTCTCCTTGGATCCAGACAGCTAGGAAGATTGTAAACGCAGGCTGTCAACTCTGAGGAGCAACTGCCCAAGACAGAGAAATAGAGAGCTACCCACCTCTGGGATCTGATACTTCTTTCCTGAGGTCGGGCTCACCCAGGGAACCTCTCACAGACTCAGACATAGTCTAAACAAGGTGCCTGCTAGAACCTGCAAGGCTGTAGCTAGGTGTGGTCTCATTAATCTCCAAATCTAGCATGAAGCAGACCACATCAACAGGAGGGAGCCTGAGTGGAGGATGACCAGGAGGCAATGAGGAACGCCTGGGTGGGACTGGGATTCTCTGCCTGTGAGGCCTTCCCCAGGCAGGTCCTGAGGCTTACTGCTCACCCAGGTCTTTAGCATTTGGGTGGCTGCCTTTGCTTTTATTAGACTGAATTAGTGAGTCTTAACTTCTCTTTGGTAGAGTCTCTTTCCAGAGCCTCCCAAGACTTTGATTTCTTTCTGTGCCTGCTTCAGTTCATCCTAAAGCCCCGCATCTCTCTGCAGCCTGGAGATGAGTCTCAGCAAGAGCTCAGGACCCAAAGCACACAAACGCCTGTGCTAAGGAACTGCCTTCTGCATATAAAAGAGCTTTGTATGCCTCCATGCTCAGAGAGACAAGAGGAAACTTCAAATTCACATCCCCGCCTGTGAAGGACTGTAAGCAGCCTGGGAGAGCTGAGAGCATGTCTAATTGATCACTGCTGGTGTTTCCCTTTCTTCCCAGTGCTCTGGCCACGGGGTTTGACACCTGTGACTTACACAGATCCATGAGACCCTGCTCATCCGAGACTAAAGTTCTGCAGGCAATCCACCTCCTGTGTCCTGAAAGCCAGCTTTCCTGACAACTTTCAGAAACACAGACTTTGTTGCCCATTTTTTAAAAGCATATCCAAGTCTTGAATTTTTACTACCTCCTTTGCACGTAGCATGTCCCTTAATTTTTAACCTTCTTTCTCAGTCAAGCTAGATATTGGAATGTGGAGTGGAGGATCTTGCTATGTAGCCCAGGCTGCTCTGAAACTCGGGATCCTCTTGCCCCAGCCCCCCAGGGTGCTAAAATTCCAAATGTGTGTCACTACTCCTGGCTGTTCAAGCTATATATCCGAGAGAGGTTTCTTGCAACTGCTGTGGCCACTCATCATTGTCCTATACCTCAACCTCCTGAACCCTTGGGAGCAAAGGTAATGCTGAAGCAGAGCTGGTGTAAGGGTCCAAAAATCACTGAAGGAAGACCCAGACTCAGACAGTATGCAAAGACAAAGAGCGTTTATTCTGCAGAAACAACCAGCATGCGGGGTTCAACCATTTTTTGAAATGGTGACCAGGCCTTCTTATAGGGAATTGGGGAGACTCTCTAGAAGGAATAGGTAACCTAAAATTGCATTGGTGGGTGCTAGGGGGTCACAGGTGGTCAGTGGTCTGCATTCCTATGTCATGGATGTTTAACCACAGGATGAGATAGGGCTGCCCAGGGCAGCTGGCCCATCCTGAGGTATCTCTCCATTTTTGTGATTCTCCCCAGGCTGTACTTTAGGAGGGTTTTTATATCTTGTTCTGGGTGTTCTGTTCTGTTCCTGGAGCTGGTACCATAGGGCCTTCTTTTCGAAATCAGTCCTGGTCCTCAAATGGAGTTAAATGGGGTTTATGTCATCCTTTCACTGGGACCCAAAGGGACAGTCACAGTCATCTCCCTCCTGGTGTCTCCCCAGGGAGTCCAGAGACAGGGACCTGTGCCTAGATTTCCCACTTCTCATAGGGCCTGTAGGGAGTTCTGCTGCCAAGTCACTTACCACTCACCCTGGCAGGGAAGATTCACGTGGGTTCAGGCACGGGTCCTACCCATGCAGCGCGCCAGTGAGGCACAGGTTGACCAAAAGTTTTCTGGAATAACCATTTTTATGGAGATCCAGTCAGAAAGCAGAAGGAAACTAGGCTGGACTTCTTAGTCAAGGCACCAGAATCTTACCTGCGGCCATCAAAAAGGACTCTTTGAGACTGGGGCGGTGCCTCAGGGGGTAGAGTGCCTACTGTGAGACATGAGGGGCTGAGGTTGGAGCTAAGGTTCCCAAGTAAAAGCCAGACACAGTGGCACGCGCCTGGAACCGCAGTGCTGGGGAGGTGGAGACAGGGGGATCCCAGGAGTTTGCTGGCCAGACGATGGACTCCAAGTTCAGTATAAAACCGCATCTCAAAGAAAAGGTGGAGAAGGGCTGAGGGCTGGAGAGATGGCTCAGTGGTTAAGAGCACCGACTGCTCTTCCAGAAGCCCTGAGTTCAAATCCCAGCAACCACATGGTAACCATCTGTAATGAGATCTGATGCCCTCTTCTGGTGCATCTGAAGAGAGTGACAGTGTACTTACATATAATAAATAAATAAATAATCTTTGGGCTGGAGGACCGGAGCCAACTTCTGTCTGACCTAACACACACGCGCGCGCACACACAGAGAGAGAGAGAGAGAGAGAGAGAGAGGTGCGCATGTGTGTGTGCGTGTGTGTGTGTGTATGTGTGTGCGTGTGTGTGTGCGCATGTGTGTGCGTGCATGCGTGCATGCGTGCGTGCGTGTGCGTGCATGCGTGTGTGTGCATGCATGTGTGTGCGCGCGTGTGTGTGCGTGCGTGTATGTGTGTGCGTGTGTGTGTGTGTGCGTGTGTGTGGTGTGTGTGTGTATGTGCATGTGTGTGTGTGCGTGTGTGTGTTGCGTGCATGCGTGCGTGTGTGCGTGCGTGCGTGTGTGTGTGTATGTGTGTGTGTATATGTGTGTGTGTATGTGCATGTGTGTGTGTGTGCGTGTGTGTGTTGTGTGCGTGCGTGCGTGTGTGTGTGTGTGTGTGTGGTTTTCACTCCCTCCACTATGGTCTGCAGACAGCTGGAGGCTTTTATTTGCAACAGTCTGACTCCCCTCTCGCTTGGCCCCCTGACCACTCACATCTGAAAAGGCTATTTCCTGCCGATGGCCATCACAAGAAGCTGATTGCTGATTGCTCATCCCCAGAGGACGGATTTGGGGATGGAAAGGGTCAAACTCCTGCTCTGTGTGAGGAAGAAATACCGTGTCCTTGTTTTTTTGTGTCTATATATTGCCTTATACTCTAAGAATAGCGTGCTTTAAAAAGAAGAGACGAGATGGGCTCTGAAAGTCACTTTCCCGACTTTGAATGTCCTTGTTCCAGGCATGTGCCAGGTCCTCAAAGTTCAGAAAAAAGCAACCCCGACCCCAGCTCTGACCCTTGTAAGAAGCTCATGATAGCGGTGCCTGCTGACTTCATAGAAAGTGTCGCTATGGTAGGACGATTTCCCAGACGGGATGCCGGAAAAAGGAAAGGTCTGAGTAAAGAAGGCTTGAGGGGCCGGCAAGGTGGCTCAGTGGCCACAGGGGCTTGAAGCAAGCCTGATGACCTGAGTTCAATGCCTAGAACCCACACATGGTAGAAGGAGAGAATCAATCCCTACAAATTGTCTCTGACCTCCATATGTGTGCCATGAGAAATGGGTATGTCTTGAACACACACAATAGTGATGATGGTGATGATGGTGATGATGATGATGATGATGATGATGATGGTGGTGATGATGATGATGATGATGACGACGACGACATAAAAAGCAGGCTTCAGGAACAAAACAGCTGGGGCTTTGGACCCTCCAGGGGGGTCAGAGGAAGGGCTAAATAACACAAGTGCCAGAAGTCCAGGGCATCTAAGCAAGGAGCACCCAACCAACCACCCTGTGAATATTAGCAAGCTGTAGGGTAGATGCTGGCCATGGGAACTGTTATGTTGTATATGTTCTGCCCAGGGAGTGGCACTATTAGAAGGTCTGGCCCTGTTGGAGTAGGTGTGTCACTGTGGACGTGGGCTTTAAGACCCTCATCCTAGCTGCCTGGAGGTCAGTATTCTAGTAGCCTTCAGATGGAGATGTAGGACTCTCAGCTCCTCCTGCACCACGCCTGCCTGGACACTGCCGTGCTCCTGCCTTGATGATAATGGACTGAACCTGTGAACCTGTAAGCCAGCCCCAGTTAAATGTTGTCCTTGTAAGAGTTGCCTTGGTCATGGTGTCTGCTCACAGCAGTAAACCCTAAGACAGGGCCACACCCACTTCATTGCAGAATGCAAGCACGAGCCCAGCACAGTCCTGTGGGAACACAGATCTCCCTCCACCACTGCTGCTGCCTCTCCCGCCTCTGAAAAGAAGGAAATGCTGCCATGCAGAATATATGTCTGCTCCTCTGCCTGTGACCCCAGCACTGGTCACCAGGAGTCAATGTCTTTGAGCAACGAAATGTCAGAAAATGGCTTTTCACCAGCAGCTAATCCAGACCTTGCTTTCCCATCCTGGGAACTGACTGCTTTTTCTAAATGATGTAAGATTTAATGGCATGACTGGTCTCTGACTTCCCAGGATCTATCTCCACTCCCCATCCACGGCTTGAGGGGTGACGGAGTCAATGAGTGACATCTTCCAGCTCCAGCTATGTCCAGTTCTCTAATCTTGGAAAAGAACAGTCACCTTGTCAACCATCTTCTCAGAAAACTTAGGTGTCAGTTTAGAGATGGAAGGATAAGAACCAGATGGTCCTGAATGAACGAGGTGACCAGAAGCAGCCCCCCCTGAGCACTGTAGCCCGACAAAGTCACAAGCCATTTTCCACACCCCAGTATAGGAAGAATGGAGTTTCAGATGAGTCTCTGGGCCATGGATGTAGACAAAATGTGCAACAGCCAAGTTGTGCCCTGCTGAGCGGACAGGGTCTGCTGCCAACAGGCTGGCTCACTGAGGCCTCTGGCCCTAGAACAAGGTGAAAACTGACACCTCCCAGCACGAGGGTGCTCCAGCCTCTCTCACACTTTTCATTGTGAGCAGCTCTTCAAACTTGGTTTTTCACGTGTACATGAACTCTTTCCTTTAGCCCATAGGTAGGATTCTGCACATAAACCCTGCTGGAGAGGCAAAGACAGACCTACTAGACCAGCTCAGATTCACAAAGGCAGGCATGCAAATAGCCACAGAGCTATTCTGATCTATTGTCACTTCTTGTATCCATTTGGTAAATGGCTTTCAAGGAATTAATCCATTGTGCTAATAATGGTTTGAATATAAAGTATCCCCCCCACAGGCTAGAGTACTAAAGGCTTGGTTCTCAGGAGTGCTTTGTGGGAGACACTGGAAACTTTGGGGGGTGGGGCACAGATGGAGGAGGTAAGGCACTAGAGATGCATCCTTGGGGGGCGATATGCCTTCATCCCTTCCTGTGTTTGTTCTTTACACCTGAGGTCAGCAGCCTCAGCCACACATTCCCAGTACCCTGCCTTACCTCAGGTAATGGAAGCAGCCAACCTGGCTTGAAACCAAAAGCCAAAAGAAGTCTGTCGACTCCTCTATGCCAGGACCTTTTTTTTTTTCTTTTTTTTTTTTTTTTTTTTTTTTTTGCTTTCTCTGTGTAGCCCTGGCTGCCCTGGAACTCATTCTGTAGACCAGGCTGGCCGTGAACTCAGAAAGCCACCTGCCTCTGCCTCCCAAGTGTTGGGATTAAAGGCATGTGCCACCACTGCCCGGCTAGGCTGGCCTTTTTTTTTCACAAGATCCTGTCAGGCAGAGGAGGGCATCAGACAGCCTGGAACTGGAGTTACAGACAGTTGTGAGCCACCACGTGGGTGCTGGGAATCAAACCCAAGTCCTCAGGAAGGGCAGCCAGTGCTCCTAACCTTCAAGCCATCACTCCAACTTCTCTCTTGTCTTTTTAGTACTAGCCTTGTAACAGGTGTGAGATTATACCTCCTCCTCCTTGTGGTTTGAAATTTTTTTCCCTCTTGATTAGTTTAGTGATGCTGAGAATTTTTTCATATACCTGTTGGCCATTTGTATGCTGTTTATGAAATATTCCGTTCTTTATCTGTCCTCTCTCTCTCTTTCTCTCTCCCTCCTCTCCCCTCCTTTCTCTTCCCTCCCCCCCCCCCCCTTCTGTTTTAGTCTTCTAGGTAACCTATGCTGGCCTCAAACACATGGCCTTCCTACCTCAATCTATCCAGTACTGAAATTACAAAATGGTGCCATCATGCCCAGGTCCTTTGCCCAGTTTTTACCTGAGTAATTTGTTTCCTGGTTATGGAGGTTCGTTCCATGTGGTATATTCTCTTGACATCAATCACTTTTTAGTTGTGTTCCTTTTTCAATTAGCGTTGCTTAACAAAACTTTTTCTGGGCACGGCATACATCTCCTCACCCAATAGGGAACCCATGACAGACCACCAAAGCCCAACTGGGTGAACTAACGAGTTCTGTTGGGGTAACTTGAATGTGTTTGAGTGAGGGGTTACTTATGAGAGCAGAGATAACAGCTAGATCACCAAGGCCCACCCCAGCCCTGGTGACAGCACGGGTGACAGCCCTGGAGCACACTGCACAGCCTCCAGGCAGCTCAGCTGGTTTCTGCTTCTTCAAGGAAGTTGGTCTGGCCTGAGCATCTTCCTTGCAGCTTGGCTCTGATCTTCCAAGAGGAACGCTGAGCTTTTATTGCTTACTCTGGCAGGGAGGGGCCTCCTGAATCTGCTTAGTTTCAGGGACTTCCTGAAGCTATTTTGAGCTGTTTTCCTTCCTGCTTAATGATTTTCCTGCAGGATGAAAGGTTTTGACCTCAGAGGAAACCGTTACACAACAAGCAGTCAGAGGAGTTTCTGTTTGTTCTTGGTCTTGTTTTTGAAGCAGAATCTCATTGTGTGGTCCCACTGGCTAGGACTGAGAGTGGATGCAACAAGGACACAAGGGAATATACTGTAAACCCTTGACCTCTGGGTAAGATGCAAAGAGCTCGCTACCCGCCATGTCCTGGAGGACCCTTCCAGGACAGGCTAGTGACTAGGTTCGAAGTTCCCACCAGCGGGTGCTCCGTGCTGTAGAGAGAAACCGTCGGTAATGGAAAGAAGCAGGAGACAGAAAGATGCGTTGGAGCAAGACGAGATTCCGTTCAAGCTCCGAGACAATCTTTATTGTTACAATGATTTAAGCACATTAGGGTGGGAAATGGCAGAGGAAGGGAGAATCCACAATGCAATCAGACATCATATACATAATTATATGCCATAGTTGTCCCAGAGCTGAAGGCCGTCTAATCCCTAGCTGAAGGCAGTAGGCTGGGGAGGGGTAAAAGGAATGCCTGCTGTGAAGTCGGAACCCTTTGTGTTGCTAATCAAGCCAAGCCTAAGAGTCAGGGCCCTAGATACGAAGCAAGATAATCTGATATCTGGCAGAAAGATATCAAGGGAATGCCTGCTGTGAGGTCCGAGACACTGTAGCTAGCAAAATAAGTCAAACCTGGGATCCTTCATCTAGCAGAATATGCCAAGGCCAAAGCCTTTGTCTCTGACAGGAAGGAAACCGCAATAAGAAAGGTCTTTGAAAATTAAGCTAACCATTAATCCCTGCACTCGGGAGGCAGAAGCAGGCAGATCTCTGAGTTTGAGGCTAGCCTGGTCTACATAGTGAGTTCCAGTACAGTAAGAGCTACACAGAAAAACCTTGTCTTGAAAAAAAACCAGAAAATTAAGCGATGAGTAGACCAGAGAGATGGCCCAGCAAGAAAAGGCAGCTGGTGCCAAGTCAGATGACCTGAACTAGATGACTGGAGCCCTCGTGGTGGACGGAGAAAAGCAGCAACCATAACACAGGGTAACCGAAGCCTTCACACAGTTGGCAGTGTGTCTCAGAGACAGTGGGACTGTCACACTGACCAGGTTACCTCTACACAAGAACCTCTTAGCAGCAGGGTAGAGCTGTGGGAACTGAGGATTTCCCCAGACCTCCTTAGCATGACTGTACGAACCACAGGTCAGACGAGAAGTGTGTGGTCTCCATGGAAACCCTGCTGCAGCCCGGTCAGTGAAGTGCTAGGACACTGGGAAGACTTTAGAACTGCAGCTCCTTCTGGATTCCCCAGAGGGTATCAGCACTCTTCTTCATGTGGACCTCCTCTTCAGGAGTCAGAGTCACCTTCACAACATCTGAGATTCCATTTTGTCCCGGGATATATGGGACAATGAGGAAGACATCATCACTGATTCCAGAGAGACCCTTAATCACGGTGGAAATGAAATGCACCCGCCTAAGGTTCTTCATTATGCTCTGGGCCAGGTGTGCCACAGAGAGGCCAATGGCCCAGGATGTGTAACCTTTCAGCCTGATGGCCTCACACACACTGTCCACTACCTGCTTGTGAACCTCCTTCCACTGCTCCTTATCTGCATCAGTGCCCAGTTCTTGGTTCAGAGACTTCAGGGAGACTCCAGTAATGGTCACACCACTCCAGACAGCACACTAGAGCGCTCATGCTCCTCCAGGACTCACCCATGACAGCTCAGCGGATAAACTCCCAGCCTTTCTCCCATCAGGTAACAGAACCCAGATTGCAACCACTTCTAATAACTCAGCTTTTGGGAAAGCCACTTGTTTTCCAAGCCACGTAGGTCAAGATATCGACTGGATTTGAGGCAATAAGCAGCTTGCAGTGCGGACTGTATTTCACAGTGTTGAAAATGGTGAACGTGGAGATGTTCACATTTTGCTGAGTCAGCTCTCTCTGTGAGAGAGCGCCCGCTGTGATGATGGCCAGCTTGGAGTTTGCAGCCACACAAGAGTCTTGCTGGAGACAATTTTTGGTGTTTTAAGGAAAAGGCTACCATGCTGGAGATCCATCATCTCCCTTCAGCTTGTCTTCCATGACGTCAACAAGGGCAAGCTCATCTGCCGAGTCCTTCATTAAGATACTGATGGCACAAGCCACGCCAACCCCAACAACTGTAATCTTGTTCCGGGGCATCTGCTCTTCCTTAAAAAGATTCACAATCAGCTGGTCCTTGAGGGTTGCCATCTTGGACTTTGAATCTTTGGGGTCCACTTGTGCACAATGGGGGATGATAGCAGAGTAGCAGTGTGGTCTGGGCTCAGGGACAGTGGCTCCAGCACCGGTAATTGTTTTAATTATAAAAAAAAAAAAGAAAGAAAGAAAAGAAATAGAGCTGGAGAGATGGCTCAGCGGTTAAGAGCACCAACTGCTCTTCTGAAGGTCATGAGTTCAAATTCCAGCAACCACATGATGGCTCACAACCATCTGTAATGAGATTTGATGCCTCTTTCTGGGGTGTCTGAAGACAGCTACAGTGAGTGGGACCGGAGCGAGAAGAAAAAGTGTCTGAAGACAGCTACAGTGTACATACATATAATAAATAAATAAATCTTTAAAAAAGAGAGAGAGAGAAATAATATTGAACGGCAGACAGGAAAGTGAGAAATGAAGATGTAAGACCCCATGTGCAAAGGAAACCAGAAAATCTGGACCATATCACCTCCCACCTCCAAACCACAAGTGCCCTGATCCAAGCGCTGGTACAATGACAGGTTGACAGGAAGTTTCATCGTTAACTTAAAATCCTACAGAATATTTCGGTATTATAAAAATAAATCAGGAAAAATAAGCCCACAGAGAACTGAAGTTAAAAAAAAATGGGGAAGAAATGTTGTACAAATCAGGTGAAGAAAACTCACACTCCCTCCTTTGAAAAAAATGAATCAGAAAAGCTGTAAGTCTATAATAATTAAATATAGTTTTTTTAGTCTAATCTGGGTGGCAAGTGCCCAGAATTTCAGAGACTGAGGCAGAAATACTGTGAGGCTTTCCTGCAACAGAGGCTACATAGTGAAACCCTCTCTTTAAAAAACAAATCTTTCACATGAATCCCCTCTGATTTTTTTTTTTCTGAAATACACACAGGAGTAGTCTCTAGTAAGCAGTTATTTGAAAGTGCCCTTTAAGAAGAGAAGGCTGTTCCTTCATTCAATCCCTGTGGCTGTTCACTGAGAACCTATTGCATGACTATGAGACCAAAGGAGACCAGCCATGCAAGGTGAACAGACCGATAAGCACCAGCCTTACAATGCAAGCAAACCATCGCCGTAGAGTTTTATTAGTGAAACACAGGAACAACAAAAACCCCAACCACCCCCTCGGGCAGTCCAGTAGCAAAATGTGCACAGCGGTAATCATACAGTTTCTTTCCACAAACATCATTGCTCAAATCACAACCATCTTTTCTAGAAATGGATCACTAGACATAGTTTAAAACCTTTCTGATAAATACATTGTTGCACTACAAATACATAAAACCAAGTCTTCTAGAAAGCCATCTTAACGTATGGAGAAAAAAACCATCGAGTCTGAGATTTAAATATCAAGAGCAAAACTGGACAAAACAAAGAAAGAATTCATGGGATTGGGAAAAGAAATGGAAGGAAAATAGAAAATTACCTTTTAGCTGAAAAATAAATTGGAAAGCAGCCAGAGCAGAACAGGCTCAAATGCAATTTTAATAAAAACTGTCAGAGCAAGGCAGTGAAGGAGCCAGAAGAACTTAAAAAATAAGTAAAATAACATGACGAGAGAAATGAAAGGGGCCAGACAGGGAGAAGTGGAAATAGAAGCCAGACAAAGGAGGAATGATACCCGTGCTGCTGAAGTCCCTGAAGAAGCTAACCAATATTCAAAACTATAATCTAAAACAAATTCTATAAAGGAGAGGAGATATGAGAGTTCGTAAGAAACAAGATTAACCCAAAACAACACAGCTTCAAGATATATATCTTTTTTAAATTGCATTTTTAAAATTTTTGTGTGTTTGCACCTTATATACTGACAGCTCTCTCCCACCCTCCACCGCCCAACCACATCCTCCATCTGCTGCCCTCCCCACAAATATCTCTCTCAGGTTCAGATCTGCTTGTTATCTTTTGTGATGCTCCAAGATTAACCAGGGCCAGCTGTGTGACCCTGGGTTTAGAGCTGTCATTGGAGCCTGGTGGCCTCCTACTAAAGTCAGGACATATTTATAAATTATTTAGTAATATTCATAAACACTTAACTAAATACCACTATTAAGGATGAAAATAAAATCTTCATGGCCTCCAGTCACAAAAAGCAAACAAATTTATAGGAAAAAATTAGATTGACCTCATGCCTTTTATAACAAACCACAAAGCAAGATATGAATAACAACTATTATGGCTTACATGCAAAGCATCCCCCATGGGCTTACGTGTTTGAACACTTGGTCTCCAGCAGGGGGCGCTGTTGTAAAAGGTTGTCAACCCTTTAGAAAATAGAAGGAGATGTGGCTCACATGGTCAGCAGGCCTTGGGGTTTTTTACAGCCTGGTCTTACCATCTGCTGATGCGTCCTGCCTGTGGACACAATGTGACCACGTGTCCCATGCTCCAATCACTATGCCTTCCTACTATGCTGGACTGTGTCCCTTCCCAAGCTGTAAACCCAAATAAACCATCTGTATTAGTTACTTTTCTGTTGTGATAAAACACCATGACCAAACGCAACTTGAGAAAGAGGGAGTTTTTTTTGTTTTGTTTTGTTTTGTTTTGTTTTGTTTTGTTTTGTTTTGTTTTGTTTTTTTTCTCTTCCATCATGGTGTCTTTTTTTTTTTTCCTCCTTTTTTATTTTTGATACTTTATATACATTTCCAATGTTTCCCCTTTTCTGA
>CM052712.1:20661847-20687651 GCA_028551405.1 Uromys caudimaculatus | reverse complement strand
GGTCCCCAGGCACCAGTGTAAATCGGAAAGTTCACAGTTTTTCTGTCCCTGGGTTCTCAGGCCCGGGATCCCGGCAGATCAGGGCGGGTCTGGGCGAGAGGTGCTGCTCCCCTCAACCCCACTCATGGCCCTTCCAAGTTCCCGGGAGGTTACCTTTCTATGGCACTCGTTGGCTACCGACTCCTGGCGTCCCAGGCAGAGAGAATGTCAGTTTCAAGTTATCAATCTATTCCTCTATGCTGAATAGTCGACATTCCTCTGTTTCATTTTTATTTTCAATTTTCTCTGTGTGTGTATATACAAAATGGACATGAGTGCAGTGCCCATGGAGGCCAGGAGAGGGCGTCAGATTCCCCTTGGACCTGGAGTAACAGGCAGCTGTGAGCCGGTACTGTGAATGGTACTTAGGTCTACCTCTTAGCCTCTGAACTATCCCTCCAGCTCCTCTTTTAGTTTTTTGAACGTAGTGATAACTGTGTACTTCTTGTACTTGCTTATATATTTCTGTGTAATTTCTGGTCAGTTTTGATCAATTCACTTCAGTCTCCTCTCTTGGCTTGATTGGCATTTTTTGACTAAATACCAGGTACTGTAAATCTCATGGTGCATGTGCCCCGTGTCTGGCTAAGTTGGATTGTCAAGGAGGGCCTCCACTCCAAACTACAGAGCAGACAAGAAACAGGTGGGAGAAGACAGCATCCTGGGTGCTGCACAATGCCAGGAAATGCCAGGGATAACGTGCAGCAACACCAGAGGGTAAGGCAGACGCCAAGGAAGAGGTCGCTGGGATGAAAATGTGAGGGAGAGTCTCCACATGAAGGGCTGCATGCTCACTCCCTGCCGTCAAGGCCCTCTCAAGGCTTCCCTACCTCAATGTCTGCCTCTGCTGCTGATGTCTGAGATCACCCACCATCGTCAGCGGCCACCCCTCCCCACCAATTCCATTATTCTGGTTCCATGATGGAGGGCTCTCGGCTTGGATGGTCAGCCTTCCTTCACTGTGATAGACACCTAAGACCAACAACTTAAAGAAGGAATGGTCTGCTCTGGCTCAGGACCACAGAGGTTTTAGTCTATGGTTGGTGGTCCCAGTGCTTCATGCTACCTTGTGGCTGCACAGCACACCATGCTGGGCGTGTGTGGTGGAAGAAGTCTGTTCTCTTCATGGCATCTGGAAAGGGAGGGGTAGGGAGATAAAGACCGTGAAGGGAGAGGAGCAAGAGAGAAGAGGCGGGAAAGAGATAGAAATGAGGGGGGAGAAGGAAAGAAGGCGAAGCGATCAGGGCTCCAATGGCTCCAAGACGGCATGCCCTGACTGCCCTACCTCCTTTAGGTTCGTCCTCCTGTCCCCCCCCCAAAAAAGGTTCCATCCCACCCCAGTAAAATCACATTGGCCAGCAGCATTTAACACGGTGGCCTTTGGGAGATATTTAAGATCTAGTGATCACGAGGCAGGCAGAGAGAGAGATAAGTGATGAGACGCCCATAAGTCCTGTGGTGTCGCCCACAGTATTCTTGCTTGACTGTTCTCCTCACGAGTGAGGCTACTTGAGTTGCCCACAGTTCCCTGCTTACAGTTAACCCTGTGATGAGCACCCTCCAGAGACCTTTCACGGTGCTCTGAGAGGGCTTCTCTTGGATTCATTGCTAGGATCAGGTTCCTGGATTTCATGCTGGGCATGTGTATCCTTAATTGGATGGATGCTAACCTGCTGCTTTCAGAGAGTGAGTAGGAGGTTCCTTCTTCACACCTTAGTCATGACTTGGCATTACACATCTTTCTATATTTTGTGTTGAGCCTATTGGATATAAGTGACATTTCACTCTAAAACTTACGCTTTATCAGTAATGGCTGAGTGTGTCTTCAGAGTTGTTACCACGCTGGCTTCTTTGTCTGTGGTAGTCTGTTTATAAGCTCCATCTGTTGGCATTTCTTATTCTCACTTGATGTGACCTGCGGAGCTTTGGGATTGGCCTGACGGGGGTGGGGTGGGGTGGGGAATGAAGAAACAACAGACACACCCCCAGAAAGACTGGAATCGGTGCGCCATGCACTCTGATGGAGACTCAACAGCAAGCAGCACAAAGACTCAGCACATTATAAGCAGCATAGTGAGGAGGTGGGTTAGTTAATGTCTGCAGGGGAGGAGTCTCAGGCTGCAGTCGCCCTGGAGAAGGAAGTCTCTGAGCCTGACCTAGGGAAGGCCTTGCCACTCCCATGGGTCCTTAACGTAGCTGTGCCTGTGTCAACACTACACATTCACTTGGGACTTCGTCCGCCTCCCATACCCACTCAGAACAGGAATTCCTAATATGATCCAGGTATTCCAGATTCTATTTTCTTGTCAATTTCATGGGGTGGTTTAAAGGAAGACTCTCCCCTGTAGGATCAGATGTTCAAGCACTGGGCCTGCAGATGGCGCTGCTGGAGTTGGTAGGGTCTGGAGCCTTGTTTGGAGGAAGTGCGCCACTGGTGGTCAGATTTGAGAGTTTTTTAGCCATGCCATACTTCCAGTTTGCTTTCTCTGCTTCCCGTGTGCCACCGAGATGTGATTTTTCAGCTTCCTGCTTCTGTTACCATGCCTTTCCCTCTGCGACGGATATCCGGCCCCTCAGCTTCCTGCTTCTGTTACCATGCCCTTTCCACCATTACAGACATCCGGCCCTCGGGAACCGTGGCAAAAATAAACTTTTCCTTAAGTTGCTTTTGGTCATGACATTTTGTTACAGCAACATAGAAGCTGTTGCCTGTTCATTTGTAAAGAACACTTCTCACCGAACTGAACCGCAGCTCTTAATTTGCATACCATCTGCTTCCTCAGACCCTCCTTTGTGGTTGTGTGACCTGCCCTCACGTCCCACTTTCCACACGCTTGTTGCTCGTACCATTGCAAGTTGCCATAGAGAAGCTCTAGGCGTTAGGCACTTCCGTTGGGTTGTTACTCTCGGTTTTGCAGTTCCATCTCATGATGAAGGTGCAGAGCACATGGGGGCACCGAGTGGCTCATGAAGAGCCTTGTAGCTCCATAATACCCATAGGTAAGATCACTACTCCATTGTAAGTCCTCTTCGGTGATGTCCCCCCTTCATCTTCTGTTCATTCTAGGCCTTGTTGGGGGTTCCCTTGACTACTCCTGTTTGGCAGGCCTATTTGAGTATGTAGAGGTGGTCTCAGGAGATAGTTGAAAACAGGCCCAATGTGCTGAGGCCATCTTCTCACTGGTGGGAGTTATGGGCTGCGTGATGTTCCCTATTAACTCACACGTTAAAGCCTATGCCCCAGTGCCTCAGAATACAGCTACACCCAGAGATGAGAACTTTAAAGAGGTGGTTAAATTAGAATGTAGTTGTTTAGGCAGATCCTGAACCTGTGTGACTGATGTCTTCATATGAGGAGAACACTCACAGGGTTGAAGAGAGGACTGACCATGGGAAGTCACAGGAAGAAAATGGCATCTACAGGCTGGGGAAAGAGGCTGGAGGAGAAACCAGCTACTACTTGATCTGAGCTCTCCCAGTCACCGGCACTGTGAGAGGGTTAATTTTTGCCATTTAACCATCAAGCCCATGTGGTATTTTGAAACAGCAGCCACCTAAAACTAATCCGTGGTTCAGCTTTGAATTAGTTTAGACTTTATCAGCACATGACAAGAAGACTCCTGGACACAAATTACCTTCCAAAGGGAACCACAAAAGAGTATCTGTTTTGTGTAGGCAAGCATGTCTAAGACAATCTAGGCCTCTGGAATTTCTTCTGTCCTATTTCTGTGGATTCTTTGAAAAAGTTCACAGACAATCAAAGACCCTTAAAGAATAAATCAGGGACTTAAATCCAATTAAGGGTCTTGGAAATTACATTTAGGTTGACCTTGAGAGCCACATCCTTGCTGCTGACACCATAGCTGTCAGAGAAGTGGCTCTGGGCCTCCCATGTCAGCAGTAGCATGACATCTACAAGAACTGATTAAAGTCAAACGAAGACATTAGGCATAATTCACCCCAGCTCAACAAGTGACTATACTCTCATAACCCTAAATGTTAAACACCTCTTAAAATGACAGTGGTCCATAGACCAGAACAGGAAATTTGAGACATTCAAAGTAGATGAGATTAATAGAAAATAAACATGCACTTTCTTTGTGTCTTATACGGCACACTGTGCTACATTAAAGACATGGCAATTCTTAAAATATCAAACAAAAAAAAATCAAATAAGTTGACAGATGAACCGTGATGTATAATATTGAACTGATTAGTTTTCGTAATCTTTGTATAATCATTTGTGTTTTAGGAGTCTTGTAACATCCTTTGAATCATGTTTAAGATCTTCCAGCTTTTCTCTTTTAATTCAAGACTGCATGAAATTGCATCCCCTGACTTCTTATTCCGTAGCTTAGCAACAGCCTCTAAATTTGTGGTTGGCTGGAGGTGGGTCCCCGTTCTGTTTGTTCCCATCTGAGATGGAGTTGACCCGGCTGGCAGCACTCACAAGTGCTTTGAAGAGTGGCATACTTGAACCTGAAGCTTTAGGGAGCCCCTCTCCACCTTCCTTCCCTAGGATTGGTGTGTAAGTACCCTCTAGGCCCTGCTCATCAATAAAACCAGGAAAATCTTTTAAATGAAGAGCCGTATTACTTCTGAGGGAGATAGATTGTATTTCTTAATAGAAATGTCCCCTGACTGGCTGGCAGCTAAGAGCTAGACTCAAAGGTGATAATTTCCACTCATGGTTGTCACTTGGAAAAGGAAATGATTTCTGAGTTGTGGCACATAGACCTGCAAAGACACCAGGATGCTTGTATTTCCACAAACAGCTCTTGCATGGAACCCACGGGAGGCCCTCAGTTCCCATGCTGAGTAAGCTGTGTCCTGGGAGGGCTGTGGATGCATCATGAACTTATATGGAGGTATTCATCATTAGGCCCACCTCCAGCACATGGCATTTCTTCTGCAAACTGAGCAGCCAGCTGCTCCTAGCCCAGAGACATGCCCTCCTTCTGGGTCTGGACCCGTCAGAGCCAGAGCTGGCACTTACCGGCTATCACGGACTCTTTTAAGAGTCTCAATTAGTTCCTTAGAATCCCTAGTGAGCAGGCCTTGACGTTCTATTTAAGTCATATGTGAGCAGGTCACGTGCTCTGAACTGGACTGGAAAGATGACAGGACAGTCAGTCAGATGTTTCTGATAAGAAGACACGGTGGTGGTACAAGCCTTTAGTCCCAGCACTTGGGAGGCAGAGTCAGGTAGGTCTCTGAGTTCCAGGTCAGTCTAGTCTACAGAGTGAGTTCCAGGAGGGCCAGAGCTACACAGAGAGACCCTGTCTTGAGAGACAGAGAAAGAGAGAGAGAGAGAGAGAGAGAGAGAGAGAGAGAGAGAGAGAGAGAGAGAGGCAGGCTCCTTGATAAAATTCCCAGGGTGTGGGGCACTGTGACAGCCTTTCTTGTCCCGTTGACAGCAACACACACTTCCTAAGGAAGGTGGCGTGACTCGGGTTGGCAGCAACCTCCCACTTGCCACCCAAATCCTCATGTTGTCTTTGCCACTCGTTCCCTAAGCTCTGGTTGGGACATCACAAGCTGGCATTTCTACACAGAGAGCCCCAGCCCTTCAAGCCTGAGTCTTGCCAGTCGTGTATGTATCACTGCCTCCTCCTTCCCTCACGGAAAGCTCGGTCTGAAACCCACGCACCCTACCCTGGCCCTGCGCTCCGGATCTCCTTCACTCAGCTCCACTGGGCAGTGCGTATGTTTAGCTTTCCCCAGACAGAGTTCTTGGAGTCCTGCTGCCGTCTTTTTTTCTCAGCACCACCCTTTTCATCGAAGGTGTTTGGCTCTATCTTCAAAACATTTCCCAGAATCCAACCGTGGTGCATCACCTCCAGGGACATTTCCCAGAATCCAACCGTGGTGCATCACCTCTAGGGACATTTCCCAGAATCCAACAGCAGTGCTTCACCTCCAGAGACTCCTCCCTGGGTCAGGCTGTTCTTCCGGCTTCTGAGCTTTCATGTTTTGCCAGGCTGCCTTTCAGTGGCCGCTCAACTCTCTCAGAATGGATGCCCTGCTAGCTAGCGTCTGTATTCCAGCCACACAGACCTGCCCCTGGTGTTTGAACACTCCATGCCTTTGCCACTTTCTCTTGCTGTAGAACAAACTTGGGTTACTGTTCTGATGGTTCATGTGGGCAGGACCTTCCCCAGTGTATCTCTTGTCACGACATCCATCCCACTCTGAGACTCTGTCTGCTAATTCTGTCCGGTTTTTCATTAGAACATTTCACAATATTGACATATTTTTAAAAAATTATTTATGTGCATTGGTGTTTTGCTTGCATATTTATCTGTGTGAGGGTATCCGATCCTATGGAAATGAAGTTACAGACAATTGTGAGCTGCCATGTGGGTGCTGGGAATTGAACCAGGGTACTCTGGAAGAACAGCCAGTGAATGCTCTTAACCACTGACCCATCTCTCCAGTCCCAATATTGACATCTTAATGTACATTGGAAAGTAATTTCTGGGAGCGTAGGGACTTTTTTCTCCAAATATAATCCCAGCATCCAGCATACGCCCTGCCTCCTGCCCCAAGCATCCCACACAGGGCCTGCTTACTGTCCCAGTATTTAGCAAAGGGACATCTCCTGGCAGGTGCTCATTAATTTGTATCACAGTGGATTTCCTATGTGCTATAGCAGAGCCTCCTATACTGGCTGGGAGCAGGTGTCTGCTGGCCTTGAATATTGGGATATTGCTTGATTTACTTAGAAGACAGAATACCCAGATAGCAAAAAAGTTCTTGTAAGAGTGGACTCTGCTCATGTTGCCCCAGCAAGCCCATCTCCTTGGGTGATTCTGCTGTGGCCCACCTGAAGGGCTTGATGAGAGTGTCTCAGAGTCAGCCTGTGGGCTGCTCAGGGGGGATCCCGGGCCTTCCACAGAGTCTGGGAGTCCTGGGAAGGACACTAGTGTGCAGCTTGTCCACTGCACCACAACCTAGTGTCCCTGGGAGCCAGGAGAGGTAGCTGGGCCCAGGTTAATTAGTTACTTTTCTGTTTGCTATGACAGCTTCAAGAAAGATGGGTTTATTTTGTTCACAGTCTGAAGAGGGGAAATGGTGGTGTCAGGATCACTGGTGCAGGAACACTGGTGTCAGGAACACTATGGCAGGAGCACTGGTGCAGGAGCACTGGTGGCAGGAGCAGTATGGCAGTAGCACTGGTGTCAGGAGCACTGGTGCAGGAGCACTGGTGCAGGAGCACTGGTGGCAGGAGCATTGGTGGCAGGAGCACTATGGCAGTGGCACTGGTGTCAGGAGCGCTGGTGTCAGGAGCAGGTAGTTGCTGGTCTTATAGTCTGAAGTCAGGAGAGGGAGGCAATTAACACTGGTGATCTGCTTCCTTTTTTTTTTTTTTTTTTTTTTTTTTTATCCAGCCTAGGGAATGGTGCTGCCCATGTCAGGACTGGTCTTCCTCTTCAATTAAACCTCTCTGGAAATACCCTCACAGACACAACAAGATGTCCTTTAGATGATTCTAATTCCTGTTAAGGTAACAATCAAGATTCTCCACAACATGGGCTCTCTGGGAAACCAGGATGGTCATCCCAGCTCTGGCTGATGGTCCAGACCTGCTGGTCTTTTTCTCCTGCCTTAGAAAGGAGGTTCTAGAAGCTCTCTGACTGGATGGGCTATGAAGGGCTCTAGGTGCTTCATTGCTGTGAAGAGACACTATGACCAAGGCAACTCTTACAAAGGAAAACATTTAATTGCGGCTGACTTACAGTTTCAGAAGTTCAGTCCATTATCATGGTGGGAAGCATGGGCGTGTGTAGGCAGACGTGGTACTGGAGAAGCAGCAGAGAGTTCTACATCTTGATCTACAGGCAGCAGAATGCTTCCACATGCAGCCAGGAGGAGGCTATCTTCTGCACTGGGCAGAGGGAGCCTGAGCACAGGAGGAGACCTCAAAACCCACCCTTACAGTGACACACTTCCTCTAACAAGGCCGCACCTCCTAATAGTGGCACTTCCTATGGAGCAAGCCTTCAAACCACCACAGATGAGATCTCATATCATGTTCAGACTTTGTACCTCCAGGGCTGGCATGTATGTCTGGCAGTGCTGAGAGATCCCTCTGGCCCGACTTGAGGGCTCTGCCTGCTCTTCCCTGCAGTTTCCAGGGTTATCCTTCCTTCTAGAGTACAGTTCCTTATTTCTCTAGATCTGGTCAAGATAGGGCTCCAGGTGAGAGGAGAGACTCAGATGACCTTTCAAGGTCACTGAGCACTTCAAGTCCTATGGGCTTCTGGGATGCTTTGTGTCCTAGGTAGGGTGCCTGCCTCTTCCCTGCTTGTCCCCGTTGCCTGCTAAGCTTGCAGTTCTCCAGCCTCTTGCACTCATGGGAGGACTCATCAGTGGTCAGACTCAGCCCTGAGCACTGCCCGGGGTTCCCACTTGGCATTCACACACACTGCCTGCCTCTGTCCTGTAGGGGCAGTCTTCGAAGTTTGCCATCAGCAGATGCAACAGAGAAGGGTGGATGGGTACATGGATGTGTGGTCCTAGGGTCTTAGAGGTATGTCCTTTCTTCCCAGGGGCAGTGAGGCGGAGGGAATGAGAATCCATGGGAGACTGTGGCAGGGGGATGGTGGGCGTGGGAAAGGCATCTGAGGAGGCATGAATGTCTGGAAACTGAGCTGGGGATAGGCCAGCAGTGGAGGCCTTGGAGGTTATGATTGATCGGCATTGCCTGGTCAGCAGGGTGAGCACAGGAGTGGCTCTGGACACTGTCCTTCCAGCTAGGCATCACAGTATATCCACCTCAGGTGTAGGAATGAGCTGACCTTTATGACTATGTCTTCTGAGTCTGTGTTGACACCAGTCCAGGCAGGTACCCCCTTTTCTCTGCCCAGAGGCCCTGTGCATGCAAGGGCAGGGCATGTGTGTGTTGTGAGATTGCTGTGTGCTCTTGCTGTGTGCTCATGCCCGTGTGTGGTCATGTGGACATGAGAGGGCATGCCTCACGGGCATGCACTGTGTGGTGTATGTGTGCTCGAGCCCACCTGTGATTGGATGAGGATGTGTGTGAGTGTGTGAGGTGTGCACGTGTGTGTGATGTCCTCCCAAGGCTTGCCTCCTGCCCAGAGCAGTAACCTCCCTGGAGATTCCTCGTCTTTGCCTGTCCAGCCTGACTCAGCCCTGCCTGCTCACACTGTGCCCTCAGATTTCACTCTTGCGGTAGAAAGCTGGGCATCCTACAGCCCCACTCAGCTGCTGCTCTCAGCTCCATGGTAGTCTCCTCCCTCCCTGCCTTCCTCTCTCCCTCCCTCCCTTCCTCCTCAGGTACTCACTGGAAAGGCTGAGAATTGCAAACCCTTGTCTTCTTCTTCTTCTTCTTCTTCTTCTTCTTCTTCTTCTTCTTCTTCTTCTTCTTCTTCTTCTTCCTCCTCCTCCTCCTCCTCCTCCTCCTCCTCCTCCTCCTCCTCCTCCTCGCAGATGGATCTTTATCTAAATATCTGATCGATTAATTTAGTGTTTTACTATCAAGTCTGGTAGGTGGCAGAAACTGTCACAGGCATCATGGTTGTTTGCTTACACACTGTCTTTGTGGAGGTCTTAGAGGCCGACATTATGTAGCCTCAGTCTGCTTTGGTTCTCGGCAGCCCTGAAAGCTGGTTCCCCATTCTGCTTTTCTAACTTCTGGTTTCTGATTCCTCTATGCCATTATATCAGCAAGAAAGGCACCAGCAATGGCTCATGGGATTTAGCTGCATGTTGGGTTCTTTGCTTTTTAATTTCTCCTGACTTTTCCTCCTATGCCCGAGGGCAGTCCAGTTCATCTTGTGAAGATCCTTCTTGGAAAGGAACACAGTCTTACATTTTGCATTGAAAAGCTGGAAAACTTCCCATGGGTCCTGGTATAGTACCCCCACCCCACCCCATGTCTGGGGAAGATCTTGTACCCACTGCAAAGTCTGACTTTCCTGTTGAGGGCTAGATCCAGGAAGAGGAGAGGTGCTGAAGCCAAACCTTTGATTTTTGATTCTAGATCTTGTTCAAGGCTTATATCTCAAAAACTAGAAAAAGTGAAGTTAAAATTGATTCAGCTCTACGCGTTCCAGGGCCAGCGAGGGTGGGAAGACTTGTGGTCTCTGCAGTGGTGGTAGCAGTGCAGCTCGTAAGTTGCTCAATCAGAACCAAGCACATCAGTTAACGCAGCAAAGGTGTGTACTGCACCATGCATGTAGGTGTGCACCAGATTTGGACTCACTTCACACTATGCATGTAAGAATGCACTCACTTCATGAAGGCTTCTAAGACCCGCTCTCAATTGCCAAGTTACTGACCCAGCCCGGGTGTCCAGCAACATAAAAATAGATTCAGTAAATGCGTTCTTCCTCAGCCTTCTGAGTGCTGGGATTACAGGTATGAGCCACCATGTCTGGCTTAGACTTGAAAAAGAGGGCGATCATGTCATATGTGACAATCTGACTCAACCCTGGGGGGATGCTATGCTAAGTGAAATAAGCTATCTACAGGGAGAGGCACGCTGCATCATGGGAGTCGTGTATGGAAGCTAAATAAAGTGAGCTCGTAGCAGCAGATCAGAACGGGCAGGGCCAAAGGTTGGGTAAGAGGAGAAAGGCTCAGCAGAGGCTTGTAAGATTTTAGTGACACAGCTCTGGAAATCTAATGGACAGAATATGGCTACAGCAATCAGTCTTATCAATAACAAATACAATGGCATATTCATCAGAAGTTCCAAAATTAGCATACAGCATTCCATTCGCCCTTTCCTCACAGATGATATCTTATACATAACCACATTACATTATCAAAACTAACATTAGTGGGGGCTGGGGTAGAGAGATGGCTCAGCAGGGAACAGCTATTACTGTATTTCCAAAAGACTTCAGTTTGGTTACCAGAATCCACGTTTCAAGGCTCACAGCCCTAGGGAAGAAACAATGTTCTGGCTTTTGTGGGTACCTTCCCATGCATGACACACACACACACACACACACACACACAC
This sequence comes from Uromys caudimaculatus, assembly GCA_028551405.1. Classification (NCBI taxonomy): domain Eukaryota; kingdom Metazoa; phylum Chordata; class Mammalia; order Rodentia; family Muridae; genus Uromys; species Uromys caudimaculatus. The sequence goes on along the minus strand of CM052712.1, from coordinate 20,676,622 downwards.
ACACACACGCACATGCACACACACACACTTGGAGACTAGAGGAGATTAGTGGAAGGAGAAAGGGGTAGGAGCTAAAAGAATGAGAGGAAATGAGTGTGGTTTAAGTTCATGACATACTTGAGAGAAATTGACCATGAAACCCAACACTTTGTACAATGAACACAAGCCAGAAGGAATATGGAGACCAGTGACCACCAAAGCCCCTCACCGTCGCCTTCACTGTGTTTATCAGTAATGAGTGACGACATGTAAAGGCCGAGCTACTGGTACACCAGGAGCAACTCCATTTTCTGTGCTAAAGGATTTCTTTGCCTATTGTCACGCTACTGTCTGGCTCGTGGCCTTGGGGAAGTGGTAGCAGAGACAGGTGGGCAGGGAGTGACATCTCAGAGCTCACCCCAGCACAGGAACAGGTGAGCGCCAAGCACACCCTGCAGCTTGGCCAGCACGCCATAGGGAGGCTTCCTGATGAGGGGCGCCAAGCGCTGCTTTGCACTAGAGCTCAGGCCTGTTCCAGATGCTCTCTGACTCATTAGGAACCCCAAAGGATGAATGGATGAATGCTTCCTCCCATGTCATTGAGAAGTTCTTCCCAGTGTCAGCCCACTCACTCTGTGGGGCATCTCTTCAGCAGACCAGTAGAGAGAGACAAGAGGCTTACACTAGGATCTGAAGACAAGCCTGTCTCTCCTCTCAGGAGCTTTCCCACTCAGGGGTACTATTCTCACACGAGCGGAAGTCTTCCCTGAGAGCCCTTCATGAAAACAGTTCAGTCGGGGCCAATGAATTTATCATACATTTAAGTTAAAACCTTGACATAACAGGGTTGTGAGTCGGACAGTTTCTGCAGTGATCCCTCAAGGCCTGTGTCCTCTGTATGGTTGTGGTAACTAACGAACACTGGTGAGTTCAGGTTGCCTGCAAAGCCCTATTTCCCATCATGCCACACATTCTGTAGGAGAGAGAAAGTGAATGGACTTTTAAGTGTGAGGCAGCTAGAGATAAGAAACCGACAGTCTCATAATGTGCCAATGACACATGAATCTTTCAAATAACTTTGGAGCCTATGGCCCTCTAGACAGAGTGAGAAAGCAAGCCACAGGGTCCTTCAAATGTGCTGGCTGACTCTCATATGGACGAAATCAGATTCATCTGTAATTTTCATTGCCACCATTAAGATTCATGAACACCTACACATTCCCCACAGCGAATAGCTAGCGTGAGACATTTCCCTTATTTCTGCATTAACTTAAGGATGATCAGTATTCAGTAAAATGAAATTTCTTCCCCTGTTAATGTTGCTAAGTGGCCTTTTAAATGTCAATGAAAAATTTATATATTAGAGTGTTTCCTTTTTTATTGTGGTTATTCCACTTATTAGGCAATTAGTCTTCCTTTCATTTCAGTAAGATTAGTGGAGGGAGGACTGTCTGGTCCTTGTCTGGAAAGACAAGGTTTGAGGTAGCTTTCCCAGTGACAGTGTAACATCTGTAAGAGAAGATGGATACAGAGTCAGTTCAGGAGGGCTGCACTGCCGTGTTTCCAGTCTCCTTCATATCAATTGACACTGAAAAATTACTTGTTTAGATTGAACAATGCCGCTAAAAGCCAGGATAGCCATGCCCTTACTTGAGTCCTGAATTGGCTACTGCAGTCAGATGATAGTGGGCGCTTCACTACTTTTACCTCGTCCAGACAAGGAGGGAAATACAGAGCTATAAAATCCGTGTCTTCCTCATGTCCAATTCTGACCCCTTGAGCCTCATCTTAGACAGAGGCTACCCATGTACATGAATAAAAATGATTGTTTTAATTAATTGTTGGCTTTAGTTAATTTAGTTCAGTGATAGTTTGGGTCAGTGGTCTTTCTCCATGCATCTTTGGGGTTCACAGAGTCTTGCTGGTTAGAGCAACCACATTACAGAATAAGCTCCATGTTGAAGAGTATTTGGCTAATACAAAATGAACTAAGGCAAAATGAGTATGTGGACTTGATGTTTCATATTATTTTGTTTTGATTCTTTCTTTCTTTCTTTCTTTCTTTCTTTCTTTCTTTCTTTCTTTCTTTCTTTCTTTCTCTCTCTCTCTCTCTCTCTCTCTCTTTTTAGGTTTTACTGTTCTTTTGCTTCTTTGTTTTGCTTTTTGCTTTTGTGTTTTTGTGGGGTTTTTTGTTTATTCCTCTCTCTCTCTTTCCTGGTTTTATTGTTCTTTTGCTTCTTTATTTTGCTTTTGTATCTTTGTGGGTTTTTTCTTTCTTTCTCTTCTCTCTCTCTCTCTCTCTCTCTCTCTCTCTCTCTCTCTAACAGTCATGACAAACATTTTTCATAGGTATCTGAAAGACATTTCTATGTAAACAAAGTTTTCCTTGAGTAAAGGTTGTGGTAGTTTGCTACACAAGAACATCATTTATTCTTAAACTGGGATTGTTGTACTTCCCACTGGAACCTCCCGGCTCAGGCAGCTTCTTAAAGCACTTGCATTCTGCTGCATTTGATAACAAATGCCAGAGAGGCAGAGGCAGGAGGTTCTCTCCAAGTTTCAGGTCAACCAGGGTTAAGGAGCCAGACCTTGTCTGGAGAGCTAAAGCTAGCTCTGTATTCCTGCTTCTTACACCCAGCTATGGGAACTATGACAATACTTCTCCATCTGCAGCTCTGGTCTGATTAGATTTGAAGGAACTAGGTAACAATGTGGGGGAAGGTGGGTTCAACAGAGCCCTGAAGCCCACAGATCTTACAGAATGGTTACATTTTTCTTTGATAAGGTCAAATGAATTTCTCATGGACGTTGCTTGAAGGCAAGGGAGACGTTTGCTGCTGCTCGTGCTTGGGGTTGGTCTTACAGTAGACAAACCAGCGCCCACGCCTCTTCACTATGTAGCAGTCTCTACAGCACTTCTTGATGACACTCTTGGTCAGGGCTACAGGTGCAGCAGAGGGCAGCTACTGAGAAGTGAGTGCACCTTTGCGAAGGGTTTGGAGCTTGGAAGTGTCCCCAGCAGGAACAAGGCGAAGGCCCAGCTTCACCAAGAGGAGACTTAGGTGCAGGAGCAGGTCCATAACTGAAGACATCACACTCTGTACAAGCAGGGTGGCCATGCTGAGTCCAGACCTGGGAAGGGGTGCTACCACTCAACCTCAGGCGACCATTATCGAAAGCTTCCTTCTCTTTCTTTTTTTTTTAAGAGAGAGAAAGAAAGCATAAAGTTGGATAGATAGGGAGGTGGAGAAGAACTGGGAAGAACTGAGGGAGAGAAGAACATTATCAAAGTATATTATATGAAAAAAAAAGTTTTCAATAAAAAAAGAATCCTGGCTTTACCTTGTTAGATCCAGAGGGGTCAGTCTCCCAAATGGCAGTGCTGGTGACAAACCTAAACACCAGGTAAACAGAAGGATTGTTATTGTATAAACAAAAGCCTAGATTCAGCATTCCCCAGGAATCTTGTAAGGTGCATTTTTGGTTTACTATTATATTAGGTCAACTATTTGGGCAGGGTCTGCTAGTTCTTGGTCAAGCCAAACAGCCTGTATCAACTGAAAGACTCCATCTTTCTGACTGTCATAAATAAGATCTACTTTCCCACCATTTTGCTTCTCTCTGCCCCCCTCCTATCAGTTTGATCCCCAGTAACCTTTCTTTCTACCTATGGAGTGGTCCAGTTCAGAGATTTCACTGTGACCTCGTTTATACACCTAAGTGGAGATCTCTGAAAGGATTCTATAGTCTGCTATTGGAACCTCATGGTACTGTGTCTCTAGCCCACACTCCATTGCTACCAACAGAGGCAGTATAACATTGAGGACAGTCAAAGCTTAGGGAGCAGGCTGAGGAGGGGACTCTGGTTCCTGAGAGACCTGGGGGGGGGGGTAAGATATGGTTTTGGTCCTAGGGGCTTATTGTAGGACAGAAGACTTAGCAGAGTCTCCAGTATGGGTGACTTTGTCATTGTGCTGCTAGGAGTAGGTTGAGAGTTGAGAGGTACACAATAAGATGACAAGGAGCCTCTAAGTGTGACCAACAATGCCAGGGGCAGATGGTGGAAGTCAGAGTCCTGATTCTAAAGACCAACACTGGAAGAAACCATTTAAAAAAAAATCTTGATTTTAACTTAGTCAAACACAGTGGTTTCCGAGAAAACTCAGATCCTTGGCATCCTTCTCGTACTGATCACCGTAATGTTTCCAGACCAAACTATACCTCATGGTGATTGACAGGTATCTGTGAAGTGTAGCTGGACCTGAGAATAGGACTTACTCAGGGGCTTCTAAGGGACTGTGTAGGCAGTCAGCAAGAGGCTGCTTGTCCTGAGGTGAGAGCTTCCCATAGCTGAGATGGTCTGTGTTCAAGTTTGGAGTGGTCTGGGACACCGGAACCTCTGCCCGCCACAGCCATGAATGATGGCCTGTTGTTTTCCTCTCTTAAAGGGAAGCAAGCATGGTCTGAAGTGGGTGAGGTCAGATTCTTCTTTCTCAGGAGGTCAATGTCAGCTGGGATGGCACAGGCCAGGCAGCTTACAAGGTCTCTGCCATTTGTCTCTCACTCACAGACTCCTGTGAACGTCTGAAGTCACGGGGTAACCTTGGATTGTCCAGCCAAAGAATTTATTGGGTTCACATCTGCTGCTCCTGTGTTCTGCTAATTTCCTCTGATTAAATCTATTGTTTGATTAACAAACAAACTAATAACACAATCTCCAATCAACTAAGAGTTGTGATGAACTCAGATTTTAGAGCCTTCCTCCTCTAGACCTCTAACAGCTGGAAAGCACGAACAAAATTTCTACAATTAAGAGAGGAGAGAGGCATGAATTCATGCTGTGGCGACTGGGAAATGATTCTTAGACAGCGGCTCACAGGTTCGTGGAGGCCATAATGGAGGAAAAAGGTTAATAAAATCTTAACAGTTCTCGTGTATTTTCTCCAGTCTTGGGAGAGCTGGGCACAGGATGGACAAACAGTCTGGAGGGGACTTTCAAGAAAATTTCAAATGTGAGAGAGCTCTTGTCTACGGTTGAGAAGTCTCTAGATCCCAGTAGAGGTGAGCCAGTTCCTAGAATGACATTTTCTGGGACTCCACGCTGAGTTAAGGGAAATGCCTAAGCTGGTGGCTGCTATGCAGCTGCTCACCCCTCAAGCCAGGAAGTGACATTCGGTACCCTTGAAGAGATGACAGAACCTGACAAACCAATAAGACCTAGCAGAACAAGACAAAGGGGAGACTTTAGCACACATAACATCAAGTGAGACCAGCATTAGCACTTTTATATAATTCAAAAACAGGCAAGAAATGGAGTTCACTCATCTAGAGTCTCAGCGCTACTTTCAGAAGAAGGCTTGAGATAATCATTGTGAATATCTATCTATCATCTATCTATCTATCTATCTATCTATCTATCTATCTATCTATCTACCTACTTATCTGTCTACCTATCATCTATCTATCATCTGTCTGTCTGTTTATCTGTCTATCTATCATCTATCTATCTATCTATCTATCTATCTATCTATCTATCTATCTATCTATCTATCTATCTACCTACCTACCTACCTATCTGTCTACCTATCATCTATCTATCATCTGTCTATCTATCTATCTATCTATCTATCTATCTATCTATCTATCTATCTATCTATCTATCTATCTATCTATCCATCCATCTATTGTCTATGTCTGTCTGTCTGTCTATCTGTCTAACTATCTATCATCTATCATCTATCTATCTATCTATCTATCTATCTATCTATCTATCTATCATCTATCTGTCAGACAGTCTGTCTATCATCTATTGTACATTCTGGGCAAGTGTTCTGCCACTGTGCTATATCCTCAGGGATTTTATTTTATTCTAGGGTTTGACACAGGATCTCACCGTGCAACCCAGACTGGCCTGAAACTTGCTATGTTGACCACGTTGGTCTCAAACTCAGAGTGTTTCTGCGTTGCCTCCCAACTGCAGTGACTATAGATGTGTCTCATGTCACTCAGCTTCATTTTGTGTACTTAATAAATGTGCTTCAGTCAAAGGGATCAATTCCAGGGCCTTGTGCGCGGTAGGCACTGTACTGTATTCTCAACTTGATTTATGTCTTAAAAAACCACTAATAACCTTCTCATTGGGGATAATCTCATTGTCAGAACACCAGTCTAGCATGCATGAAACCCTGAGTTTAGTCCTGGCACCACATGAACTTGGTGTTGGTGTATATCTGCAATCACTGTATTCGGGTAAAAGCAGGAGAATCAGAAGTTCAAGGTCATCCTTGGCTCCATGGCAAGCTCCAGCCAGGCTGGGCTACATGAAACCTATGTTGAACAGAAACAGACACATAGACAGACAGACAGACAGGCAAAGAAACATTTTCAGATTTTTCTTTTATTGAGAAATAGGTTTTTGTTAACATATAATTTATCCTGATTGTGGTTTACCCTCCCCCAACCCTTCCCAATTCCTCCCCAAACCCAACTCCCATCCAGACCAACTTCTTTCTGATACCTAGGACATTGGCCATGAACTCTCAAGCACAATTTTACCCCAGCCTCCCAAGCTACTGGGATTACAGGCGTGTGCCACTATGCCTGGCCGACCAACTCCTTTCTGTCTCTCACTAGAAAACAAACAGGCTTGTAAGGGATTATAATATAATAATAATATAATACAATTCATTAAGATGAAACAAAAACATATCAGAATAAGATGAAACAAATAGAAGGAAAAGAGCCCAACAAAAGGCACAAGAAACATGGTTACAGAGACCCACTCTGTGTCACACTGTAGATTTCCATAAAAACACTGAACCAAAAGCCACGGTACATGCCCAAAGGACCTGTAGGATAAAAAGAGAGAAAACACAAATAAAATAAAATAAAATAAAATAAAATAAAATAAAATAAAATAAAATAAAATAAAATAAAGATAAAAAATGCTCTCATAGGACACTATGAGGCAAGGAACCCCCAAAGATGTTGCTGGATTTCCTTTCTTCTGGGCATGCAGACTATGCTTAAGGGTAGTGTGTTTCCCCAGGGAGACTCCCTTGGAGGAAACTATTTCATTTGCAAAGTAGTCATCAGTTGGAGGTTGATTTGGAGTTAGGGAAGGGGGCATGTGTCCACCTCTCCTTTCAGCTCTGGGATCCTCTCTGGCATAGACCCAGGCCCTGTTCATGCTGTCTCAGTTTCTGTACGTGCATATGTGTGGGGAGCCTGTTAACTTATGGGGCCTTGTTTTCTTGGTGTCCTCCACCCCCTCTGGCTCTTACACTTTATCGGCTTCCTCTTCTACAGGGTTTCCTGCTCCCGAAGGGAGGGATTTGATGGAGGCACCCCATATAGGGTTGAGTGTTCCAAGGTCTCCCACTCTCTGTGTATTGTTTGCCTGTGGGTCTCTCTATCTGTTCTCATCTGCAGCAGGAGGAAGCTTCTCTGATGATGGCTGAGCAAAGCCACTTGTCTATGTATAGCAGAAGAGTGCCATTGGGAGTCATTTTATTGCTAAGTTCTGTTAGTACAACAGTGTGTTTGGTTTTGCCCTAGGTCCCTGGGCTATCTAGTCTCGGGTTCTAGTCTCGGGTTCTTGGTCACCTAAGAAGTTCTTGGTATGGCTTCCAAGTCATGATAAAAAGGTATTATAAATTTTGTAATAGGCCCCCAGACTTCAGCACAATTGATGCCATGATGGAAGCACCATTTAGGCATGTAGACAGCATCACCTGTCAAAATGAGAATAAAGACCCAGTCCTTCGAAGTCCATAGTTCTGGGAAAGTCCCTAAATGTACTGACCTCACTTTTTGCCTTCTGTAGTTCAGCTTTCAGGTAACTGTTCTTGCTAACTGAAGTATGTTCAATCCAGGATGTATTTTTGTGTTTAGAAGCCCACCCTGAAAAAGGGTTCATACTAGGCTTGGGTTCTGAACACTAAGTGAACACCAAGTTGGTTAAGAAAGACTTCTTATTATTCACTTGAGCTCATGTCCAAGTGATCTCTGGTGGATACCTCACGACATTTCCGAAGGCTACAGCAAGATTCCCAGAGATCAGTTCTTGAGATACGAGGGACCTCAGAGCTCCTCAGAGCAGGGAAGGTGCTGGTCCAGGGACTCCTAAGAGTTGTGCAAGATGTTCTAGGGCCCTGGCCGGGGAGGAACCAGACACCCCCATCCCCAAAAGGAAACAAAGTTGAAAGTTGCCTGGTCTGCCACCTCCTTAAGTAAGTCTGGTTAAGGCTGGATCGCTCCAGGTAAAACTCAACTTCTTTCTGTGCTTTGGAGAAAGACAATAGCTTGTGCCTTTAAGAAAAATTGATAACAGGAGGATGGGTTCTTCCCTGGGTCACAATGACCCAGACATGGGGGATCTTTCTAAGTGTTCCAGTAAGTTCTATTGCCTGGCCTGGTGTGACTTAGGAGGCCTCTGTACTTGACCTTTTGGAAGCCAGACTGGCCTCGAGAGCTGTTAGCCATTTTGCACATGTTCCCTCTTGGGACTGGGCACATATGCTATTTTGTTGAATATTACTGAGGGTGGAGTCTCTGGAAGGCATATGGAGGATACATCAGTACATCCTAACACTCCTGCTTTCTAGTCCCTTTAGGTCACTGTAGAGTTGGCTCTGGCTGGATCCAACTCCTGCCCGGATGTCTTTAAGTTTACCAGGGCCTCCTTTCTTTAAACAACTTACCCTATCTCTGGGTAGACCAGTTCTTTATCAGACAGAGTGATTGCCTGTGACAGACTGATGCACATTTCTTTGTTGTCATCTACTGTCCTGTGCTCAGCTCTTGGGATGCAGTCCTCACGCTGTCCCAGAGGCTCCCCTTCTGGATGGGGCAGAGCACAGGGCAAGAGGAATTGGAGATGGTGGGTTCATCCCTTGGAGACACCTACCCTATGGTTTTGTGACATTCTTCCTTCAGCAAAGGATTGCTGTGTCAGATGGTGTTGATTTGAGGCCCCAAGATGCCTTCCTAGCATCCTCCTGAGACATAAACTTGGAAGTTGCTTGTGTTTATTAGCTTTTGCTAACTTGGCTCAAACTAGAGACCTCTGGGATGATGAAACCTCAACTGAGGAAATACTCTCATCACATTGACCTGTGGCCATGACTGTGGAGGAAGCCCAAGCCCCCTTTGAGCAATGGCACCCCTGGGTCTTGGATGGTGAAAGAACGGTGGCTGAACACAAGCCTGGGAACACGCCAGGAAGCAGCATTCCTCTGAGGCGTCTGCTTCAGTTCCTGCCTCAAGCTCCTGTTCTTGTTTCCCTCAGTCACAGACTCTTATATGGTCTGTAAGCGGAAACAACCCCTTTCCTCTCAAAGTTACCTTTGGTCACAGTGCTTTGTCACAGCAATAGAAACCCCAACTAAGAAATTGATATACAGTATTCATGGGATGTTGCTGTGGCAGATACGGCCATGCTTTGGGGAGGACTGTGGAAAGATTTTGGAATGCTGGGCTGGAAAAGCCATTGAATGTTTGGAGCTTAATGGGCTGTGGTGGGAAGCTGGAAGCTAATGCGGAGAGTACTGCAGATAACGGAGACCTGGCTTATGAAGTTTCGGGGTTTCTTAAGGACTATTGGAGCCAATCAATATTTTGATCCAAGAATATGTGATTCTGGCCAGCTGGGGCTGACAAATTAGCTGTGATTATTAAGAGACCAGTATCACCAAGACAAAATCTTCTGGGAAGCGTTTCCTCAGAGTCAGTACACAGAAGCTGTGCTCCATGTGGGGTCAAGGCTGTGCTCTTGCTGGCTGCCAAACTTGGTAATGTATAAGAGTCCTGGTTTTGAAGGCCTGAAGGAGTCATGGAGAGCAGCTGAGGCTTGGCAGTGTGAGAGGATATTGGCAAAGGTGTAATCTTATTTACAGTAGACACCTCGGGATTGTGGGGGTCACGAAGAGAAGTTGGGGCTTAGTGCCACATGACAGGGTTAAAGTCTCCGAACAGAATTCAGGAGAGGCTACTGGTGAAGGTACAGCCCTGTTGCAGAAGAGAACCTAACATTTTGGAGGTGCCAGGACTATGGGACAGCCACCTTAAACAGCAGCATGTGTAGAGTGGGGCTAGCCTGAGTTAAGAGACAAGCTGTGTGTGCTGTGGATGGCAGAGCTGGGGAAGTGGAGCTTCACAGGTCCTGTGGATCTCAGAAGATCACATGTTCCAGATGTCTGACATTGAGCTTTACCCCATTGGACCTTGGTTTTGCTTTTATTTAACGTATCTATTCCTTGGTTCCTCCCTTTTGGGATGAGAATGTATGTAACTTGGCTTTTGGTTTTTAAGGTGGTGCATAGTTGAGAGACTTTGGGTATTGAGAATATTTGAATGTTGATAAGAGGATTTGGATATTTTAAAGAGATTGTTTAAGTGATGAAAAATTAGAAGACCATGGGATTTTAAAAGTTATACTATGTTCATAATGTGATATTAATAGACATCCTGGGGGTGAACAAGAAAGGAAAGGTTATGGTTTAATAAGTGATATATTTGTGTGTCGAGTTGACAAGGGATCAATTGTGCTGGTTGGTTTTGGTTAACTTGATACACACCTGGGAAGAAGGAATATTTATTTATTTATTTATTTATTTATTTATTTATTTATTTATTTATTTATTTTCGAGACAGGGTTTCTCTGTATTGCCCTGGCTGTCCTGGAACTCACTCTGTAGACCAGGCTGGCCTCGAACTCAGAAATCCACCTGCCTCTGCCTCCCAAGTGCTGGGATTAAAGGCGTGTGCCACCACTGCCCAGCGGAAGAAGGAATCTTAACTGAGAAAATGCCTCTACCAGATTGGCTCATATGCAGGTTTGTAGGGAATTTTCTTAATTAATGATTGATGTGTAGAGCTCAGCTCACTGACTGTCTTAGTTTGGGTTTTACTGCTGTAAACACCATGACCAAGGCAACTCTTATAAAGACAACATTTAATTGGGGCTGGCTTACAGGTTCAGAGGTTACAGTCCGTTATTATCAAGGCAGGAGCATGGCAGCAGCCAGGCAGGCATGGTGTAGGAAAAGCTGAGAGTTCTACATCTTGTTTTGAAGGTAAACAGGAGCAGACTGTCTTCCAGGGAGCTAGGATGAGGGTCTTAAAGCCCACCTCCACAGTGACACATTTCCCCTACAAGGCCACACCTTCTCCAACAAGGCCACACCTCCTAATAGTGCCATTCTCTGGATCAAGCATATTCAAACCACCACATTGAGGGCAGTGCCACCCATGATTGGTAGTCCTAGACGGTACAGGAAAGTAAGCCGAGAAAGCCATGGAGAACAGGCAGATAAACAGCACTCCTCTGTAGCCTTTGCGGCAGTTCCTGCCTCAAGATTTCTGGCTGGAGTTCCTGCCCTGACTTCCTTTCATGATGGACTGTGATCAGCACATGTGAGCTGAAACAAATCCCTTTTCCTCCCACTTGCTTTTGGTCATGTTGTTTATCAGAACATTAAGAACCCTAACCAAGACAGACAGTGTTTATCACAGCAAAAAGAAAGAACTAGGGACCACTTTTGCTAAAAGGCATTGATTTCTCACTTGGATCTACAAGACAACAGAAACCACATGAAAGGCTGGCATCTGTCTTCATTCTGCGTCTGCCTCTTTTTGTTTGACTGAAGGCACAGAGATAATTAATTGTCCTTAACATTTCCTCTCGAGTCACCTTGGATTTATGGAATAGCACAAACTCACAGGATGGGCTCCCCTCAGGTTCACTTATTAACGAGGGCCGAGAGGCAGCTTTGATTTGAAGTAATCACATCCAGAGACAGTTTATTCCCTCACCCACATCTTCAGGCCATCTTTTAGGAACAGTGCTGAGACAGGATGGACCAGTGAAGTGCAGGGCCACCAGGGATGGACCCATGGTGAGGTGCAGGTTTACTGGGGATGGACCCACGGTGAGGTGCAGATCTGCACTGTGATCAGGACAGCTTCATGTACTTTTTCCTTCTGCCTGAACTAATTCTTTACATAAATTAAAGTCAGTACCTTGAAGATGGGGTTGGAGTCACTGGACCCTTTGCCTGTCCCTCTTCCCAGTGCAGATGTGTTGAACAAATCTCTTTCTATGTTTTTCACCATGATGCATCTCTTTAATTGGTGCCTTGGGGGAGGTGGCTGACTCTTGCTGTGTTGGGGCTGCCTGAGTATTTTGCCCCAAAACTCTGATTACTCTTTTTTTCCAGGTTCTTGTTATGTTATTATGTTATGCAAAATGTTTCCTTAAAGAGTTTTTAAAAATGCATTTATTGTACAAAAAGACAACTACAAAAATAGAACCTGGATTTGCAGCAGACCCTCTGTCTGTGTGAGGTATAACTATTCTTTAGGTTTCTCTGCTCTGGTTGTCCCTCCAGCCATAGGGTGTCTTAGGGTTTATTACTGTAATAAACACTGTGGCCAAAAGCAACTTGGAGAGGTAAAGGGTTCATTTCATCTTATAGCTTGTAGTCCATCATCCAGGGAAGTCAGGGCAGGACCAGCTGGTAGGGGCATTTTTTCAACTGAGGTTCCCTTTTTCAAAACGACTCTAGCTTGTGTCAAGTTGACATACAACCAGCCAGCATACAGGGACTGCGTGCTATGTGGAAAGACATGTCCAATGCTGGTTCTGCCCTGTTTCTCATGAATATAAACTGTACAATTTTTTTTTTGTATATAGTATGCAGTTCCATCTCTAAATTCATGCTTCCTGCACACCCGTGTGTGTGTGTGTGTGTGTGTGTGTGTGTGTGTGTGTGTGTGTAGATCAGAGGACAACCTTTGCTGTCATCTTCAGGAATGCAATTTGTCTCCTCTGAGGCAGGGTCTCTCACTGCTCTGGTACTCACCAACTAAGCTAGGCTGACTGACTGGTAAGCCCCAGCTATCCTCCTGCCTCACTCCTCCAGTGTTGGTGTTACAAATGAGAACCTGGCTTTTTGTGTGGTTTCAGAGGATCAGACTCAGGTTCTCCTGTTTGTGAGGCAATCATGTTACTAACTGAGCCATCTCCCCAATCTCCTCAGTCATCTATACTCTCCTTGTCCTTTGCTTAGCAGATGTAGCCCGAGCATCTCTGAAGGAAAATCTCCTTCCACAAACCGTGTGAAGCCAATAGCTCTTCTGTCCACACCATTTAGATTTTATTTCTGTTTTTATGGTGTGCATTTTAAAACACTGCAAAGTAACGTGAGATTTCCTTTCTCCTCGTCAGCTACTTCATTAGATATAATCCTAGAGAGAAGAGACACCTGGTTTAGTGCCACCCAACTGTTCTTGGGGGCACATATGTATATGTTTGTGGCAAACTCATGTGGGATGTTTATGCACGTATATGTGGGCGTGTGACCACCCATCTGCATTCTTGTCAAAGACAGGGGGAGCATCATATACGCTCTGTCTTATTCCTTTGAGACAGGGTTTCCAACCCAACCTGGAGATGGGCTGACTAGTGGCCAGCAAACTCTGGTAATCTCTCCCCATCCTCTACAGTGCTGGGGTTACAGGTGTATTCTTGGCCATGCTTGATTTTTTATGATGCCAGTGTGTTGGGATCTGAACTCAGGTCCTTACGCCCTGGCAATAGGCACTTCTACCCACTGAGATGCCTCTTCAGCCCTTGCTTAGGCAATGTTATTTCAAAATTAATACAAAATTAGGATCTGGGGTTGTAGATCAGTGGGAGAGCCCTGGTCTAGAATGTACAAGACTGAAGATTCTATCTTCTTAGTCAGGGTTTCTATTCCTGCACAAACATCATGACCAAGAAGCAAGTTGGGGAGGAAAGGGTTTATTGACCTCACACTTCCATGCTGCTGTTCATCTCTAAAGGAAGTCAGGACTGGAACTCAAGCAGGTCAGGAAGCAGGAGCTGATGCAGAGGCCATGGAGGGATGTTCCTTACTGGCTTGCTTCCCCTGGCTTGCTCAGCCTGCTTTTTTATAGAACCAGGACTACCAGTCCAGGGATGGTGCCACCTACAAGGGGCCCTTCCATCCTTTTCCCAATTGAGAAAATGCCTTACCACTGGATCTCATGGAGGCATTTCCTCAAGGGAAGCTCCTTTCTCTGTGATAACTCCAGCTTGTGTCAAGTTGACACAAAACCAGCCAGTACAGTATCCTTAGCAGCAAAAATAAAAAAAAATAATAAAATGAAATTAAGTCATAGAAGTTCTGCAGGGGCTGGAGAGATAGCCCAGCAGTTAAGAACACTGGCTAGTCTTGCCAATCAGGATTTGAGTCCCTGTCCCTAACTGATGACTCAGTCCTCAGTAGGGCAGGCATGCACGTGGTGCATAGATATACATCTAAGTGAACACCCATATACATAAAAATAAAATGATTAAATGTAAAAGTAGAAAAATTCTTCTAACATGTAAGGCATGGCAGTTTTGGCTATGGGTAGGTTGGGTTGCTTTTACTGGGACAAATCCAGGAGACCACAGCAGAACTGGTTCTGTGTCCCCAGGAGCTGCACCAGTCTTTGGTAGTTTCTCAGTAGATTCTCAGTAGCATTATCTCCTCTCTTGTTTCCTTCCTTCCTTCCTTCCTTCCTTCCTTCCTTCCTTCCTTCCTTCCTTCCTTCCTTCCTTCCTTCCTTCCTTCTCTCCCTCCCTCCCTCCCTCCCTCCCCCTTTCTTTCTCCCTTTCTTTCTTTCTCCCTTTCTTTCTTTCTTTCTTTCTTTCTTTCTTTCTTTCTTTCTTTCTTTCTTTCTTTCTTTCTTTCTTTCTCCCTTTCTTTCTTTCTTTCTTTCTTTCTTTCTTTCTTTCTTTCTTTCTTT
>CM052712.1:20634803-20661347 GCA_028551405.1 Uromys caudimaculatus | reverse complement strand
CTTTCTTTCTTTCTTTCTTTCTTTCTTTCTTTCTTTCTTTCTTTCTTTCTTTCTTAGAAAAGCATCTCAGTTTCCTAACAGCCTGTTTTTAAAAAATTCTTTAAAACATGTAGGTCATTGCACCTAAGTGCTTTTCTGAGTCTGAAATGGCTTCTTCTTTTTGACTCAAAGAATTAGAGAGCTATTTCCCAGTACCACTTCACTGAAGCTAATTTTCTTTATCTCATTATTTCAGATGTGGTTTTCCAGAAGTATGCAAATATTAAATGAGAATGCCCTCTAAGCAATTAAGGGAAACAACATGGGGGCGGGGAAGCAAGCTGCATACACGAAGGGCTCAGCACGAGTTCCCACAACGAAAGGAATAACAGCACCGGGCAATTTCACACAAGTCTCGTTTCATTGAAAATTAATATCCAGACTCTAAGCTTGTTGGCTCTTGCTTGAAACTTCTTATCTTTCTTTCTTAGATCTATACTTAAAGAAAGCAGATAATCCCACACACTGCAGAAGTGTGACAAATTTAGGGTGTAGAATTGAATTCCAAGACCGCAGTGAGCAAGACTGATGTTGAAATGGGGTGTGGGTGGAAGGATGTGGAGGAAGAGGCAGCCTCATCTAGGCCCTTGCAGAGTTTCTCTGTACCTAGGGAGAAAGTCAGAAAAGATGGCAGCCCAGAGGGGCTGGAGCTGAAAGGACCATGGAGAAGAACAGACACATTTGAGGCACGTCAGGAAAACAGCGCCCCAGCAACAATGCCGATGGGGTTGGAGAGGTAAGATCAGAATGGAGAGGGTTAAAGAGACTCAGGTAGAGAGTTGAGTACAGAACAGGACCAAGGAGAGGGTGAGGCCAGGAAAGGAGGGTCCATGAGGAAGCTTAGGCAGAAACGTGAGGGCAGACCAGGCTGTGCCAGCAAGGCCACGGATGATTCAGGAGAGTCCTAGGAGGAACCACACCCGGCCAACAAGGTTGGATTGTGGAGGAAAGGGAGTTTGCAGAGATGGATGGAGCAAGGGTAACAGGTCGAACTCATAGAGTCAAAGGCTATGTATAGGGGGGCACAGCTGAGGACCTCAAAGCCGAAGATGAACAGGGAGAACAGATAATATGAGCTGGTGAGGATGCAGGCCCTGCTGAATGGAGGCTGGAGCTGAGAGAGGTGAAGAGGCCACATCCCATGTAAGAGTGTCTCAGATGAAGGATAGATTATACAAGATGGAGATTAACTGGGGGAAGAAGGAGAAGAGAGTGTCCAGTTTAATAGGAGGGACCAGACCACGTTGGCATGGTGTGGGGAGCACATATTATGTGGACTAGTTTGGCACATACAAACAGTGCATTCGGGAGATGCTTTCTGAGAGGCAAGTGGAGACCACGCTGTGCTGAATAATAAATATTAAGCGTCAACACGACAGAACGTAGCATCAGCTCCGAGACAGGCCTCTCTGGGTATACCAGTAAGGATTATCTTAATCAGGTTAGTTGGTACGAGAAGGCCCATCTTCACTGTGGACAGAGCTCCGCCCTAGATAGGATCTTGGAATGTATAGATGTAGCAAGAGAGCTGAGCTGAATGCACAGCGGCATTCTACCCTCCTGTTCCACGAGTGTGGACGCAGTGTGACCGGCTGCTTTAAACTCCTGCTTCATGATGGACTGCGCCTTCAACTGTGAGGCAGAATAAACACTCCCCCTCCCACATTGCTTTTGTTAGAGTGTTTTATCATAGCAACAGAGAAATAACAAAGACAGAGATTGGTGCTGAGAAGTGGGGCTGTTGCAGCGATGAACCCGACCGTGCGGTCCTTAGGCTCTTGGTACTGTTTTGTGAGTGGGATGTGGAAGAGTTTGGTGCTTTGGGATACAAAGGTTACAGCCTGCTGGGCGATGCTTAGTGGGCTGTTCGCATGGGAGCTTGGCAGACAGGAATGCTGAGAGAAATGTGAGCAGTGGAGGGCTGGAGCATTGGCTTTCGGAGGAGAACATGGACTCACTCCATCAGGGGCCATTTGTGTGATTTATCCTGAGAACTTGAATGAAGGTACGTTTAAGGTGATAGACAAATTTGTTTGTCACAGGAAAATTTGAAAAGACGGGAATGTTCAGCTGGTGCTGGGAAGACAGCCCTAATCGCTAAAGAGATCAGCACCACAGAAGAGAAATCTGTTCTACACTGAAGCAGCAGGAACACCATTCGAGGACAAAACTCCACCCCCTGGAAGCCGCGTCTGTGAAGATCCGAGTTCACTGAAAGGAAGACAGCCTAAGTTGAGAGATTCCCTGCTCCTGGAAAGGCGCTATCTAGGAGAGTGGTTTTGACTTTGAGTCAGGGTCTCTCTATGCAGCCCTGGCTGTCCTGAAACTCACTCTGTAGACCAGGCTGGCCTCCAACTCACAGAGTTGCCTGTCTGCCTCTGCTTCCCGAGTGCTGGGATTAAAAGTGTGTGCCACCATGCCTGGGCTTGGGGAATAGTTTTGAAGACATGAAAGATGCAGGATTAAGGGGGTTAGGAGAACAGCTGATGCCAGTGTGTGGCTGGGTGAGACCCCTGGCTCGAGACCCCTAGAAGCCATTGTGTGAAACTGTGAAGGTGTGACCTCCTTTGAAGGGTAGATCCCAGATAATGGAGAAACCAGGAGCCACTGCAACGTTGGCCAAGGAGAACTGTGTGCATAGCGTGTAGTGGGTCCTATCAGCTGTGTGAGCTGAGGCAGCAGAGCTGGAGGGTGCGGGCTACCCAAGTCTTTTGGATCCCAGCTGTTTACATTATGAACTCTAGATGATGGGCACAGAGCTGCAGACTTTGGCGTTGGCCCTGCTGGATTTTGGTTTTGCTTTGGTGTTATTGTTTTCTTCCTACGGCACACACCTTCCATTTTGGAATAGGAACGTTTGGTCTATGTCATTATATGTCGGAAACACGTAACTTGTTTTTGATTTTCTGGGAGCTTAGAGTTAAGAAAATTTGGACTTCTAAAATGTTGGAATTTTCCAGGACATGATGGTGCATGCTTTTAATTCCAGCACTCATGAGGCAGAGGCAGGCCTATCTCTATGGGTTCCAGGCCAGCCTGGTCTACAAAGTGAGTCCAGGACAGTCAGGGCTACACAGAGAAACCCTGTCTCAAAACAAACAAACAAACAAACAAACAAACAAACAACAACTCCCCCCCCCAAAGTTGGAATTGTCAGCGGCAGAGCAGATGGCAGACCTTCATCCATTCTAGCTTGATGCCCTGGCTTGGTGGCCAAAACATTTTTATGCCTAGGACACATAAAAATCAAATCAAACCCAGGCAGGCAGCTCGGGATGAGGAAGACAGAGACCTGTGTCCCTCCATTCCATGTGGTGTGGGTGGGGAAAGACAACCACAGACTTGCTCTCTGCCTCATGGCACAGGCTGGCCATAGACACACAGAAGCCAGTCTACCACCACGCAGGGCAGCGTGGCAGGAGGAAGACAGAGACCTGCAGACTGCCATGCCCCTCTCAGACCAGCCCTCTGGCCCACAGCACAGGTGGGCCACAGCCACCTGCTTGCCGGAAGATGTCACCCAGGGGCCTGCCAGCCCTGTGGAGAGCCTGCAGTGGGAGTCACCACAGTGTGTAAGTATCTGGACAATGAGAGGAAAAGAGAAGTGGAGCATGAGAGCCTGGGAGAGCTGCCCCTGCCCCTCATCTGCCGTGAGGTGGTGTGAGGTGGCAGGGGTGCGGGTGTGATGCTCTTCCTCTAACCCCTTGCCATCTGTGGCAGATGGGAGAATTGGCTCATAGAGCATGAGAGCAGGGGGAGCTAGCCCTGCCCCTTCATTGGCTGTAGCACTTGAGAGCAGGCTCTGCACCGTGACTGGGCATCACAATGGAGCTGGTTCTGGAGGCATGGGTGACAGGGAACCACCCTGAGGGCATAAGAGCAGGAGAGCTGACCCTGCTTCCTGCTGATGGCAGCATTGGGTGGCCTAGCCAGAGCAGTGCTGGAGAGCTTGCCCTGGTGGTGTGGATAAGGGAGAGCCAATGCACTGACTGACCAGTTCAGCTACCACCCAGGCCCAGATCCAGGGCTCTGAGTTGGCCCATCCCAAAATCTGTATCATCTGCAAATGGTTGGGCCTTGTGAAAGGGCCGGTCCTGCTGATTCAAAACTGCAGGATCTCCATGACACAGGTCAACAACAGGATAACTGGAAGGAGTCCAGGCGAGAATCCAATATTGATGATGTTACAGAAGCCAGAGATCTTGAACCAGACCAATGACCCATTGCAATGACCATTTGCAAATGAAGATGTGTGGGCAGGGATACACTGTGGGGCACACTGTGACACACTACAGTTTCCACGGGGAGGTGTTGTCTATGCTTTTGGTTGTTGTTGTTTGTTTGGGTGTTTTTTATTTTGGGGGATAGATTTCAAGGGTGAAGTGTGGAGATGAGGGGATGGGGAGATGAGTGTGACTGGGGTACGTGATGAGAAACTCACAAAGGGTCAATAAAAAGTTAAAAAAGTTGGAAGTGTTAAAGACTACAAAGATTCTTTTTCCTTATTCTTCTCCCATATATTACACCCCAACTGTAGTTTCCTCTTTCTCCCCCCCCACCTCCCCTTTCCCCAGATACTCACTCCCTTCTTTTCTCTTCAGAAAAGAGCAGGCCTTTCAGGGACACCACCCAAATCTAGCAAGCTACAAAAAGACCAGGCACGTATTCTCACATCAAGGCTGGACGAGGCAACCCAGTGGGAGGAAAAGGGTCCCACGGTCAGGCAAAAGACTCAGAGACAGCCCCCACTCCCATTGTTAGGAATTGCACAAGACACCGAGCTACACAGCCATGGCATTTAGGTAGAGGACTTGGTCAGATCCATATAGTTGATTCTGTGGGCAGTGTTCTTGTGGTGTCCTTGATCCTTCTGGCTCCTGACTTTGAATGTTGGACAGAATGCATTTTATACAAAAACATGGTTATGAGCCTATGGGGACAAGGGGTGAGAGGTTATGGCTTAAAGGTGACACCTTTGGTTGCCATGTTGATAAGGGTGTCATAGATTTTAATCGCTGTGGTAAAACATGACTGAAATCAACTTGGAAAGGAAAGGGTTCGTTTGGCTTATATACCCCAATCTCAATTAAACATTGAATGAAGCCAGGACACGAACTCAAGGCAGGAATCTGGAGGCAAGAGCTGAAGCAGAGGATATGGAGGAACACTGCTTACTGGCTTATTCCTCATGGCTTGCTCAGCCTGCTTTCTTATACATCCAGGACCACCTGCTCAGAGACATCACTGCTCACAGTGGGCTGGGTCCTCCCACGTCAATCATCAACCAAGAAAAGTCCACAGACTCATGTCAAGTTGACAAACCAAACCAAAAACCAAATCAAACCAAACCAAACCAAACCAAACCAAACCAAACCAAACCAAACCAAACCAAACCAAACCAAACCAAACCAAACCAAACCAAATCAAAAACTAACCAGCATGAAGAGATAGAGCTGTTCCTCAGCCTGTGTAATGGAGAAAGGGTCATCCATTGCTTCCTTTTGATTGTGGATGCAATGTGACCAACTGACTTGAATTTTTCCAGCCTTAGCTTCTCCACCATGGTGGACTGTACTTCAAAGCATGAGCTAAAACAAGTCCTTTATCCCCTTTTAGGGATATGGGGTAATAAGCTTTATTACCTTTACCAGAGTATTTTATCACAGCAAACAGGAAGAGACCTGGACCATGTGAACATGCTTGATGTTTAGGAAGCTGGGAAGAGCTGCATGTCCCAGGGAAGATGAGGACCAAGCCTGTAAGGCTGAGGAGCAGGAAGGGAGGGTGTTCGGAAAGACGTGTATGTGGAGGTGAGTGGAAGGGGCAGCCATGATGAATAATTTGAGTGGCCTCAGCAGGGATGAATGTACACAGCGTGATACAGGGATCTATCATCTGTCTATCTATCTATCTATCTATCTATCTATCTATCTATCTATCTATCTATCTATCTATCTATCTCCTCACTTTGTGAATGTATCCAGAAGTGGAGTTACTGGTTCACATGGTAAACATATATCTGTATATCTACATTTTCTCTATATCTATACCATCTATATTTATCCCATTTATATCTCTATCTCTAGCTATGTGTTTTGTGGAACAGCCATACTGTTTTCTGTGGTGGGAGCACTTTTTATACTCTCACTGGCTGCATACAAGGGTTAAACTTTCTCTGGACCCTCATAAAGCCTTGCTTCTGATTTTGGGCAGTGGCCATCCTAATGGGCACGAGTGGGTGTCTCACTGAGGTTCTGCTTTGGATTTTTCTAATAATTAAAGATGAGTGTGTGGTGTCTTCCCATGTGCTCATGGCAGGAAAACGATACATTTTTGCAGGAACTTTCTAGGAAGGCTCTTTTATACTAGTTGACATTTAAATTGCATTACAAAAAAGACCAGAGACTACTTAACAGAACCAGAAACTGTGGCTGTAGCCACCAGAAGAAAAAAACCACAAGAAAAAACTGCAGGTACCTGGACACATGGCTCTGACAACTTTCACAGAGCTAATTCTTCAGTAGGCAGAAACTACCCCTCCTCCACCCATAGGAAGCAGCTAATTTGAATAGCCCATTAATATTCAGAAAATTGAATTTGTAATTAAACATAAAAGCTCTCCTTTGGAAATCTCCAGACCCAGATGGTTTCAGTGGAGAATGCTATTAAGTATTTAAAGAATTAACACCACTTTTAGACTTAAAGAGTTAACACCATTTTTAGTCTCTTCTAGACATTCTAGGGATAGCACCCTGTACCCCAGC
The DNA here is from genome assembly GCA_028551405.1 of Uromys caudimaculatus. Classification (NCBI taxonomy): domain Eukaryota; kingdom Metazoa; phylum Chordata; class Mammalia; order Rodentia; family Muridae; genus Uromys; species Uromys caudimaculatus. The sequence continues at coordinate 20,654,544 of CM052712.1, read as the reverse complement.
TTAACATATAATATGATAAAAGGGAACTAAAGACCCATTCCTTTGTTGTGGACATAAGCTCCTTAATAATGCATTGGCAAATGGAACTCTGTGATATATAAGAAGAATTATACATCAGCAGCCAGTAGGATTATTGGAGGGATTTGAGGCTAATCTGGTATTTGAAAATTAATCCACATAATCCATCATATTAGCAGGCTAAAGAAGAAAACACCAGCTATTAATTGGCAAATAAATTGTGTTTGGTGGTTTGAATGAGAGTGGTCCCCAGAGGCTCATGTTTAATGCTTGACCCCCCAGTTGGTGGAACTGTTTGGGAAGGATTAGGCAGTACAGCTTTGTTGGAAGAGATGTGTCTCAGGGTGTAGGGTTTGAGGTTTCAAAATACTTATACTATTTCCAGTTTCTCTCTCTCTGTCTCCTACTTGCAGATCAAGATCTTATGTCTCGGCTGTCCTGCTGCCATTCCTTTACTCTATCAAATGGACTCTGGGCCTCTGAAAACATAAGTCTAACTAAACACTTTTTTTTACACATAAGTTCTCTTGGTCATGGTGCTTTGTCACAGCAATAGAAAAATAATGAAGACAGGGTGTTTGAGAAAGTTTCACACCCCTTAATGGCAAAAGCCCATTGAAATCAGAATAGAGGTCAGGTTCCTCAGTTTGTTAAGTAGCATCTAGTTACTAAAGCAGAATAAAGACAACACACACACGCACACACACACACACACACACACACACACACACACACAGATACACAGATATACAGACACATACACACATACACACACACACACACACACACACACACACACACACACATGCACAGAGTAAATGGCACACTGAATGGTCAAAGACTTGAGTGTGTTTTCGGTGTTCTGGACAGTATTGTTCTGGAAACTCTAGTTACTTTTTAAAATGAAGATAATGGAACCAAAGGCATACAGCTGAGGAAGGAGGGTGCCAAATGCCTCTCTTTGCTGATGGCAAACTTGTCTCTGGATGAGGATTTCATTGAATTGGCAAGTGTCTCCTCAAATGAGCCAATGTGTTTAACAAGGTCGTAGGGCACAAGAACACCCTGCAGAAACCAACTATATTTTTGCATATGATCAGTGCAGGTGTGGAGATCAAAATAAAAGTGGTGTGTCATCCAAGGTCTCAAAAGGAGCAAAGTTCTTAGGTGTCGATCTAACAACACACAGGTCTTTCCTTTTGAAAACTGGAAATCACTGGCAAACTATATTAGAGAAGATAAGGGCAATGATTTACCATGTTCATGAGTAATAGAAGTTGACAGTTAAAGTGTTGGTTCCCCTAAACGAATTGCTTTTGCCCATTAAGTGTGTATATGTGTACATGCCAGTGTGTGTGCATGGGCATGCATGTGGGGGCCAAGGGTGGATGTTAGATGCCCTCCTAAAATTCTCTCTGTTTTTTGAGACAGGGTCGCTCCCTGTTCTGGACCTCAGTGATTCATCCAGGATGGCTGGCCCTGTGCCTCCTCAGCACTGGGGTTACCGGCACCGCTGCCATCCTCGGCTGTTAGATGGGCCCTGAAGAGATTGCAGTTAAGTCCTTATGCAGTTAAGTCCTGAACCATCTTCCCAGTTCTCGCCACCCCCTTCTCTTTCTTCTAAAGCTAAGGTCTCATGTAGCCAAGGTTAGATTCCAGCTCATGATTCTCTTGCCTTTATATCTCAAGTTCAGGGATTACAGGCATCTGCCATTCCTGCCCAGATCCCTAAACTGATGTAAGGGTTTAGCAGAATTCCTATCAGAATCACTGCAAGGAGGTCTGGTGGGGTGGTTCAGTGGGCAAAGCACTTGCCACGCCAGCGCGTGGGTTGGAGTTGGACCCCTGACACCTATGTATGATAAGAGATACACATAAACCAGTACAGAAGAAGAAGAAGAAGAAGAAGAAGAAGAAGAGGAGGAGGAGGAGGAGGAGGAGGAGGAGGAGCTAGAAACAGCTCCCATTAATATGCCCAAACAAATTTTTGAGAAACATTGTTTTCACTGAAGTTTGAAGTCCATAGAAAAGCCGAGCAGACAACGAAACACTCTCACACCCCTGTTTGCATGTTTCTCAACCTGTGGGTCGCGACCCCTTCAGGGCTCACATATTAAGATATCTTACATATCAGATATTTACATTATAATTCATAACAGTAGCAACATTACAGTTATGAAGTAGCAATGAGATCATTTTACGGCTGGAGGTCACCACAGCACGAGGAACTGTATAAAAGGGTTGCAGTAGCATTGGGAAGGTTGAGAACCACTGCTCTAGCGCTTTGGGGTTGTAAGTGAATCCCCTGAGCGTCCAAGGCCCCTGGCTGACATGCCAGGGTGTATTTAGTCAGTTTTTATAGTAAAGCTTGCTGGTGCCCTGGGCTGCTGTGTGTTTACTCCCATTGCCTTCTATATTGTGCGCCCCCTCTTGGGCTGAGGACAATGAAGTATAAAGAAATGTTGGCTGACTGGAGTCTCCACAAGACAAAAAATGTACTAGAGATAAAAGTAGATATGGTTTTTCATAATTTCTAATTCTCATTTTCTGTAATATCTGCTAACCTGTCTGATCTACATTCCTCTTTTTGTGTCCTCAGTATGTGGTAAACAGATGAACTTCTATTTCTCGAGTGTTTATAAAAACAGACAAATAAATAGGGCTTAGGAATGGTGGAGCCAAAGTTCGACAGACTAGGATGGAATGAAGCAGCCAGGCAGCTGTGCCCCTGAGTGGGGCGCAGGGGTTTCTGGGACGGATCCCACTCCTCACGGGGGAAGAAAAGCATCATTGAGTCACAGCCTCAGCATCTGTGGAGGGACATGGTTCAGACAGCCTTGGTACGGACTGCTATACACCTTGGAGATAATATAGTGACACAGAGACCGTGCTCGATGAGTGCTAGCTGGTGGCTTGACACTCGTTTGCTCTGGGCTGATGCATTTTAAGTTCTGTTTTCTCTTTCGTCTTTGCTGTCATCTGTTTTCTCTCTGTGAACAATATCATAGAACGGTTTAAATCAGGAATCTAAATGGCAACAAAGGGTCAACAGCTGGTAGATGTTCATTCCAGAAATGTGCAAGTCCCTTGACATGGTCTTAGATATTTTTCCCCACACACAGCAGTCTTTGTGAACACCCCAGGAGTCTATCATCACAGAGAATTTTAAAGCTGCCAGTCATAATGTCTGACTGCTACGGGTGGTGAGCACTTGCTTACCAGCCATCTCCTGAAGTGTGTTTCTATTTTAGAGTTTTGAAAGGAGCTTCAGCTTGTCCCACCAGGGGGGGATAATGGAGCATCTTGGCCAGGGTGCTTCCTCCCTCAGGCTGCTATGACTTCCATCCTGCCTCATTCATCAGACATGGCCACTGGTAGGGACACTGCTTGGTGAGTTCCTTGATGTGTCCCTGTGTCACTGAAGACAACATGAGATGGTAGCATCTTGGTGGTGTTCCCAGGGGTTCATATGAGCCAGGCTCACAGACAAGCCTCTTTTTACCTTGACTTCTACAAGGAAAACTAGAACCACTTAAAACAGCATAGCGTGGATCACAGACATGGCTTTTTTTTTTTTTTTTAAGGGAGGGTTTCTCTGTGTAGCCCTGGCCTCAAAACTCACAGAGTTTAAGGTACAGCTTCTGGCAGAGGAAACACTCCTATAAACAAATGCCCACCCATAGCTCTGTAAAAAAAAAAAAAAATTAAAAAAATTAAAACCCATACATCTGCCTGCCTCTGCCTCTTGAGTGCTGGGATTAAAGTCAATTGCCACTGCAGCCCAGCTAAAATTTTTAATTTTTTAATTTTTTAACGTTGATTGATTTGTTTTTGAGACAGTGCTGGCCTTGAATTCATGAAGGTTCTACTTCCTCCAGAGTGCTGAGATTAAAGGCACAAACCACCCTACTTGGGCTATTCAGTCATTTATTTATTATTTTGTGTGCATGGATGTTTTACCTGCATGTATGTCTGAACATGTATATTACAGGCATGCAGTGCCTGCATCCGGTCCTCAGGAATTGGAGTTACTGACAGTTGCTAGCTACCATATGGGTGTTAGGAATTGAACCCAGGTCCTCCTAACTGCTGAGCCATCTCTTTAGCTCTCAAAGATACAATTTCTAAAGCTTTACCCCTAGTGCCTTGGAAACTCTCTCTACCAGCTGGTGCTTAAACACATGGACCTGTGGGGAACATTTAATAACCAAACTGCAAGATTTATAAACATGTTCAAAGACCTATATCTAAAGAGCTGAAGGAGTTTTCAGTGGTCAGTGGTAACTGCAGAGACCCATACCTGCTCAAAATATAGATAATAATTGACTGTTGAATGCTCAGACATAAACAGGACACCTCTAATATCTACTCCAGGGCTGTAGCACATCATGGGAACAGAGGTGGAGAGAACGTAAGAGCCGAGGAAGGGAGAGCAGCGTAGGATGCTGACTTACTGGAGTGACAGAGCGGTTTTACTGCTGTGTTCACAGCAGCTGTGATTACCAGCACAAGATCTACACAAGACCGCGCCTGCCATAGATAGGAGAGCGGCTCACAGGGTCTCATCCCTTCCCAAGGGTTCATACAGATGGTTGATAGAGAGACAGTTCCTTCAATGGTACATTCTCTGGCAGGGTAAATATACTCCTATAAACAAGTGCCCACCTATACTTATGTGAAAAAATTTAAAAATTAAAAACCATACTTTATATGTAATAATACTGTTTTCATATTCAATAGCACTATAATAAAACAATTTGATGTAGTTTTAAACAGAAGAATAAGTGTGAACAATTTCAGGTTATAAAACCTCTCTCTCCCAAAACAAATAAAAAAAAAAAACAAAAAAAACACCTTATTTAAGTGTGCCAGTGCAATGAATGTGCTCACTGACTGGGTAGGTCTAGTTCCTCTTGCACTTATGGTCAATGGAATTAAAAAGCAAGCTTGAATTTCACATTTACTGTCTCAGAGGAATAACACGCACTGGAGTCTCTTGGAATGCAAAATGGTTCTTGTTACTCGAATACCCAGAAAGCTGAGTTCTCCTATCCACCTGCAAAAAAAGAAAGAACAAACTAGGACAGGTTGATATTAGGGGGAAAAGCTTCGTATCTTTTTAAAAATGACTTATGTCCTTTTGCCTACACTCTGTCCTTCTTTATTGGACACTTATTGGAGCACACACACACACACACACACATGTGCACACATGCAAAAGTGGAGCAAGTCTGGAAGTGGAAGAGACTGATGGGAACTGGAGGAGAATAAAAGAGGGTAACAGGAGGTAAGCAGGATTGAAACACATTATCTATATGTATATAATATACATATAGATGGAAATGCCTCAATGACATCCATTATCATGTATAATTAATATGTTACTAAACATTAAGACAAAAGATTAAAGGAAAATATGACAGTTATGTCTCATTGGATAATGGGTAGTGATAGAGAAGAATGAAAAACAACAAACACTAAGCAAAAAGTAGAGAATTGTAAAGTACAGTGGAAGGAATGGGAAAAATTTTAAAGAGACATTCTTGAAAACAAATTGAAGTTGGTAGAAGAGAGAATGGTTGCCTTTGGAGACAGGATGGCAGAGACAGTTCAGTCTGAAAAGCAAAGAAGAAAGAAGGAAGGACACGGAACAGGCTCAGGGACCCATGTGATGCTCTTAAGTACTGCATGTAAGGAATGTGGACTCTAGAAGCGGGCGGAGGGGGGAGCAAAAAGGGAAGACAGTGTTTGAGGGAACAGTAGCTGAAAACGTCCTTATTCTATTGAAAAACATTTATCCAAAGTTCAGGAAGGCTGGTGGGATGACTCAGGGCATAAGGATGCTGGCTGTTGAGACTGACCACCGAGGCTTGAGCCCCAGGACCAATGATGGCTTTCAAATGATGGAGCATGAGAACTGACTCCCGAAGGTTGTTCTTACTTCCATGTACATGCTGTGGCACATGAGCACATATATACACATTAATAAATAAATCCATGTGGAAAAGAAGTTAAACAGTGTGTGTGGGCTCACATGTAAACATGACAGAGTCAAACTGAAGAAAGCCAAAGTCAAAGAGAGAATATCGAAAGCAGAAAGAGAGAAATGGAAAAGGAGAGCCACGTTTAGCTTCTTACCATGGAGGTGAGAAGACAATGGAATGTCATATTCATTCAAGGTATTGATAGGTCGTATGCTACCGTGAGCAGCTTGACAGTGGGAGCCGGAGCTGTCTCTGACTCTATCACCTGCCTTTGGGACCCTTTCCTCTACTGGGTTGCCTTGTCTACCCTTAACAGAAGAGGAGGTGCCTTATTGCAGCTTGATATACCATGGCTGGCTGATATCCATCCAGGCTAGCTGTTTTCTGAAAAGAAATAGTTGGGGAGTGGATGGAGGGAAGGAGAGGTCGGGGAGAGGGACTGGGAGGTGAGGAGGGAGGGGAAACTGTGGTCGGAATATAAAATAAATAAGATTAAAAACAAAACAAAACAAAAAACAAAAACAAAAACAAAACATCCCCGCAAAGTGTTGACAGGTTGTGAACACAGAATTTTACAACTAACCAAACTATCTGCTGTAGTTTCTATTTCTGTTACTGTGATAAAATGCCTTGCCAAAATCAACGATGAATAAAGGGTTTATTCTGCTTTGTGGTTCAAGGGTATAGTCCACCATGGTATGGAAGTCAAGGAACTTGAAGCAGCTGGTCACATTACATCCACAACCAACGAGAACAAAGGAATGACATCCTGGCGCTTCTTAGCTTCCTTCCACCGCTTTCACAGTACAGGCGCCATGTTGGGGGTGGGGCTCCTCACAGTGGGCGGGGCTTCTCACTTACGTTAATGAAATCAATATAATTCTACACAAGCGTGGCCAGGGGTCCATCTTCCAGGCGACTCTAGAATCTGTGAACGAACTTGACAACATTAACCATCACATTTTTCTGCTGAAAATGAAGGAGAAATGAAGACATTTCCAGGTAAAGATTGAGAGAATTCATTCCCAGAAGAAATATCTGAAAGGAAGAACGTGAGATGGTCCCTAGGATCCACACGGAGAAGCAAACAGTAGTCACCAAATGGGTGGCTCCAGAAGACAACATGTCAACTAGGTGTGTGCAATTTCTGTATTCCCCAGGGCTAAGGAAGGAGGACTGCTGTGAGTGTGAGGTCAGCCCGGGTTACAGTGAGAGTTTAAGGCCAGCCTGGGCTATGTTGAGAGTTTAAGGCAAACCTGACCTACTCATAACAACATAATAACTCATAACAACAGCAACAACAACCAGCATAAGCATACATATTTAAATTCCCCTCTTCCCCTAGATGGTCTTATTTATTATTTTTGGTTTGTTTGGTTGTACTGGGAATGGAACCCAGAGCCTTGGGCATGTTAGGCACGTACTCTACCACTGAGCTACATAACCCCAGCCCCCTTTAACCAATTTGAAATGGCAGAGTCATGAAACAATAATTGTAAAATGGAGTTAATAGGCTTACTATTTTGATTTGAATCTAAAATGTTCCCCAGAGGCCATGTGCTAAAGGCTTGGTTGCCACTAAATGGTAAAATCTGAAGATCTTTCTCTTAAGATCCAAGAATCAGGCAGATGTGCTGGCTCTTGGCACTTCTTTTAAAAATTTGTTGGAGTTTCTAAGAAACAGAATAAAAGGAATCCAGATTGCAAAACAAGAGTAAAACTGGCATTTCCTACCAACGATGTAGCAAATGCTAAAGAACACACTTGTAATACACACACACACACACACACACACACACACACATACACCCAGACACATAGGCACACCCAGACACTCAGACGCACACCCAGACACATCCAGACCCCCTTCAAACATGCAATACGGACATAGAGATGCACACACACATACAGACACAGACACACAGACATAAACACAGACATGCACACACACACACAAAGGAACACTCACACACACATACAAACATATACACACAGTCATATGGATGCACACACTGTGGACACACACAGACATATACCCATGCATGTGTGTACACACAGAACTGATAAGCAGGCATGGCCAGGCTGTAGGATGCCAGAGTGTATTACTTACTTCTCTGTTGTGACAAATTCGACTTAAAGAGGAGGAAATGGATTTATTTTGCTGCATAGTTTTATACTGTGGGGAGTGGGTGGGGCTGGATTCACATCACAGTGTCCAGGAAGCAGGGAAAGGGGTGATGGCATTTGGTTGGGTTCCTCCACACCCCCTTCTCCCACTGGGACCCCCAGGCTATGAGATGGTGCCACCCACATTCTGGGTGGGTCTTCTTCTTCCTGGTAATTCTCTCTGGAGGTGGCCCTTCACTAACCCCTTATACGACTTCCAGCCAATTTGATGAGCAGGACTGACCACCACAAATGTTACAAAAACCAGTTGTATTTGTGCTTAAAAGGAATAATCTGAAAATACACTGAAGAACACAGAACCTCTCAGAGTAGCATCAGAATTAAAATACTAGAAAAGAAATTTATCAGAAGAAGCCAAGAACCACATACTGAAAGCTATAAGACCTCGCTGAAGAGGCCAGGGAAGGTGAGCTCAGACATGTCCGTCACTGCACAGTGACCTCTCATGCATTCAAATGGAAGGGCTAACCCAAAGGTCTAACCTGAAAGGCTAACCCGAAGAGAATGAAACGTTTGGGAGAAAGCACAGGAGGCAGTCTGGGAGGCTTTGTGTTGACAGAATTCTTAGATGACACCGGCCTGTAGGACAGAAACAGTAGGCAATTTGGACTCATCAAAAATTAAATACTTCTGCGTTTCAAAATAAATCATTAAGGAGAAGCAAAGACAGGCATTAGATTTGGGGAAGAACACTGAACAGTTTTTCAAAATTCTTTCAAAAGAAATAGAAAGCGAAAGGGTTTCCAGGGGCCGGCAGAGTCCCCATGCTGGTCAGTGGGTAGTGGAAGGGCCAAAGGCTGGAAAGGAGGGTTAGCATTCCGTCTCAGCTCAGCCCTTTCGCACCAGTTTCCTCCAGGGAACAACTTTCCGAGTCTGGGGACTCATCGTGTCTGCAGGATCAAGGTGCTGCTGGAAGACTGTGGTCACAATTAAACCCCACAAATGACAACTATTCCTCCCGTAACGACACACCTGTGAGTGCACTCAATAACAGCACACACAAAGTGCCTAATGGCTTCTTGTACATATTAAATATTCAGAAAGTTATTTATTACTAATTGTTAATCCCTCACCGAGAAGAAAAAAAGAAGTTAAGGTATGAGCAAGTTCCGTTTTAACTCTTGGATCCTTATATACAGACAGGTTCCGAGGTTCAGCCAACAGAACACTAACTGTACAGTTCTAAGGTGGTGTGGGGTGGAAATCCCCTAGGGACAGAATTTGATTACACTGCTGTGTATTGTGCTTTATTTTACTCCAAATGTGCACCTCCCCGAAGGCCGGGGAGGTGGCTGAGGCAGCCACAGCATGTTTTATTCATGTGCTCATTCTCCCGTCCAGCTGGTTTTATATTCAGTGCTAGGTAAAGTAAAATACGTGTGACGCTTCCACGCCTGCATGTGATGGCCTTTGACCCCATTTACCTTCCATTGCTGGTTTTGTTTTCTCTTCCCTAACAGCCCCTCATCACCCCCAGATTATACACATACAGGAAAAGATCGTATTTGTTTTCCTGAGTCTGACTTGGTTCCCTTGACATAGCAAGCTCTGGTTCCACCCATTTTCCTGCAAAGGATGAGGTTTCCTTTTCCTTTAAGGCTGCCTATAACTCAACGTGTGTGTGTCTACCATGTTTTTTATGCATCCGTACTTTGATGGGTGCCTAGGCTGGACCCATTTCTAGGCTATTGTCACCAGTGCCATAGTAAACCCGTGTGACCTCTGGGTCAGGAGTAGAATAGCTGGGTTATTGTATCATAAATGTTTTTGAGAACTTCCCCACTGATTTCCCTATGTTCGCACAAACAGCATGGAAAGGTTTCTTTCCTCCACCCCTGTCAGCGATTGCTTATTTTCTTCGCCACCATTCTGACTGGGGCGAGATGCACTCTTGACAGAGTTTTGATTTGCACTCTCCTGGTGGAGATCAATTTGAATTCTTTCCATCTCGTTTGTTTCCATGAATGAATTTATTTCCATTATGTCAACGACCTTGCTAAGTCTCCAGCCTCCAGGAGGTCTGAGGCAGTTCTGTTACAACTTGCTGAGTTTGCCAGTGGATAAACTGTTCCTAAGAAATGAAGGAATGCCAAGCCACAGGCCTCAGAGACCGTGTTCTCTAGACAAGTTGGTGAGTGCTTCACCTTCTCTCACGCGTTCTGGGAAGTACATGAGAAGACCTGCGACAAGACGTTGGGCCTTCTTCTTGTAGGGACCATTTAGGGTCAGGGATTCCCAGGTGAAAGAACTCTGTGAGCTAGGAGAGGCAGCAAAACTCAGAGGGAGTTCAGCTGAGCTCCTGGTCCTGGCTTTGGAGCTCCTATCCCTGTCTAGTTTTCAGGGTGGGGCCACACTGTGCAAGAGGCAGGAAGAGCAGTTACATCAGTCTGTGGGTGGGGAGTCCTGTCTTAGCTTGCATAGGCAGCTGCGACATAATGTCACAATCTGGGTACCTTTATTCTTCAAGCATGTGGATTCTGAAAGTCTGGGGACAGTGGCCCGTGCAGACAGGCTCCAGTGAGGGTCTGCTTCCAGGAAGTAGGTAACACCATCTTGCTGGGTCATCTCACCTAGGGGAAAAGAACTTAGACTTTGTTGACCCTTTGGATAACTACACTAGTCCTGATCGAGCATCTTCCAAGAGATCCACTCCTAATGGCCATCGCCTTAGGAGAGAGTTTTGGGCAGCACACGATGTTGGGGCTGTAACAGTTGTCTTTTGTGTGATAAGAGACAGAGACACATGGAAAGGGTGTGGTGGATGGAGAGGAAGAGGTAGAGATGGAGAGGGGAGGGAGGGAGAGAGGGAAGAAAGGACAGAGAGAGATGAGGGAGGGGGGGAAAGGGAGCGAGAGAGAGAGGAAGAGAGAGAGAGAGAGAGAGAGAGAGAGAGAGAGAGAGAGAGAAAGAGAGAGATTCTTTAACTCACTGCTAATCACTCTATCAGGGATTTGCAAGCCTTCCAGAGGGAAGCAGTAAGTTGACACTGAATGGGACCGTGTGCCCTACCTCTGTGGGTGTGGTGGCCAAGGAGCCGAGGGCATCCTCCACAGGCTCTTTGTTCTACATTATCCTTGGTGGTTCCAGACACTTGGCCCTAAGGCTGGGGCTGGCCAGCAGGTTTTCTGCTCTTTTCTCGGACTATCTTGATCTGTCCCTCTCATCTGCACCCTGTCTCGTCACACTCTGTCTCTGCTACTTCTTCCTGTCATGCTGAGTCTGTTACTGTATCACTCTTGGTCTTGGCATCTCTGTCTCTCACCTTTTCTCTGTCTCTCTTCCTTTCCTCCTGTCTCTACCGCTGTCTTCTTCTTGGCCTCACTCCTCCTTGATCTTCTCCCTCAGTTTCTGGGTCTCTAACGGCTTTGCTCCCATCTCCCTCCATCTTTCTCACGTGGCCACTCTCTCTGCTTTCTCTATAGACATTCACTCTGTTATTCAAGGTACCTGGAAGCCACAGCCACATCCCAGGGCTGACCTGTATGGTCACCTTCCCAGTCCTTAGGTGATGCCAGATGGAAGGTTTTTTCCCTGAGATTCTCATGGAGCAGGGATGGTGCTGGATTCTCATGGACCAGGCTGCTGTATCTTCCCCTACACTAAACTGGGGCAGATCTGCACTTCCAAATTCCCTTCCTTTACTCTCTTCTGGCCCATGGCCACCAGCCAACCTTGGAGCCCTCGCTCACTCCCTGAGCTGCACTGGGAGGTGTAGACTTCTGCTAGGACAGCTTGTCTGTAGGTTCAGCCTGTTCCAACTCTGCTCCCTCTCTTGCTCCCCAGATTGTGGTCTGTGCAAAAGAGAAGACTCAAGCAGTTCTTTTGGAGCACCCTTTCAAGGCCTCCAGCTGAGTGGATGGGGCCCACCCACCTAGTGGAGGGTCAGCTGCTTGCTGATTGAAATGTTCATTTTAATCCAAAACATGTTGGCTCAGCAACATCTGGGCCAGTGTCTAACTGAACATCTGGGTGTCATAGCTGGCCAAAGTACATGCAGTTGACACTCACAGGCATGGCTTGGGATGCCGATGAACATGGCAGTCTTTGTTTAGGAGGCAGGTGGCCACAGGCTCAGTGCTCTTGTCTACTCATCTGGGAACCAACGAAGACAGAGGCCGCTGCTCCCAATGGAACCACGAAGCAACATCTGGCTTTGGAGGAGGCTTGGGAGCTGCCTCAGGTACTGGTGGTCTTCCTGGAGAACCCTTGGGGCCCAGAGCTTCAGGCGGAAGATATCAGGCATAGAGATCGGAAACTGCAAGACCTGCCCTCTTTCTTTCCTCATGTGTGGGCCTAAGGGCCGGGAACTGCTTGTTTTTGGAGTTATAGACTCAGGCTCAGGTTCCCCTGTAAGCAGGGAAACAGGCTCTCTGCTCTTTTTGGCCTGTTCAGGATGGGGGCTGGGGGTGGGGCTGCTTCTTTCTCAGGTCAGGTTGTCCTTGCTTCCCCCCTGTGTCCTTTATGTGTCGTCTGTTGTGAATATGTATGCTCTGCTTGACAGAGACATGATTTACACAGATACACTCCATACACTACACTTCCCCTGGCCCCCACACATATAGACTCATGCAATGACATAATACGCACACACACACACACACACACACACACATACACACACACACTACATATGCATACAAGACAGACACAGATGATACACACCGACATACACAAGACACATACCCAACACAGAGGCACATACACAAAGTCTGTTTGCTTGTCTTCTGTGTTTCTACTGTGTCATCAGGAGGACTGCAGCGGTTCGATGTGCCTTCCCAGTGTGGCATCAGGACTTTGAAACCCTGGCTCGTCAGGTCCTGCGTCGGATCGCCTTTCACTTAACACATTGAAACGAAGCACAGATACACAACATCTCCCTTTGAAACCATAAGGACTTTATTTCGGTACAAAAGACCTTTATTTTCTTAGTCACATCCTTGCGTGTCCCAGGATAAGGAACCAAACACAAATCCACAGCCAATAATAGATGCAGTGGCACTAAATTCACTGAGCACCAGGGGAAAATCCTTAGTGTTCATTCAACCGAGACAAGACGAGGTGGGCAGAGGACGCAGCTGCGGGGCAGCTGGCTAGAGCAGGATGCTCAGTTAGCCTCTGAGTGACAAGGAGTGTGCGGGAAAGAAACACAAGCCAGAATGAATAAAAATAGTTGCTTTCGGACTCAGCATTCCGAAATTACGTTGAGTGCTCAATGAGGTTTTATTTATATGCTTACTTATACTTAGAATAAGAAGTGAAAAATTAACTTAAATTTTTGTTTCTTTTTAAAGACAAAGTATTGGAATATATCCCAGGCTGGCCCCTGACTCACAGCAATGCTCCTGCCTCAGTTTTTCCTGGGATTTTAGACATGTTCCTGTTTAAACTGAGGAGTTTTAAAAGACAGGAAAAAGAGCAGCTGTACTGTCTCTCAAACGAAGATGCTACAAAGCCCCATCAGGAAAAAATCACAGAGCAGGTGACTTCTTGGGGCTGTGAGGAGACCATCTTTGCTGTCCTTTGTCTTCTGAAAATCCTGGGGGAGTTCCTGGGGAGACTGGGTTCAGAGAGAGGATGAGAAAGCTAGGTACCATCTTGATACAAAAGCTGAGCAAGGCATAAGGACTCGCCAGGTGGGGACATGACAGACTGGAAGCATGAGATGGCATTGAGAATGGTGTCCCAGATAGAAAAATGGGGCAAGACTTATCACGTGAGGTGCACTTGGATTCTGTTGGAGGAGGGGAAGAGGGAGGGGAAGAGATCCAAAGCCAGGGGCGGGAGAACTGCCGGGATGTGTGGCGGGTGTGCTGGGACACTGATGGAGGATGCGGGAGAGCGGTTGGGGAGCTGCTGGAGGATTCTGGGTAAGTGCTGGAGGATCCTCGGTAACTGCTGCAGGGTGCTGGGGAGCTGCTGGAAGCAGTCCCACCAGCATGTGCCCTGACCTCTACAGTGCCAGCCATAGGCATAGCTACCTCATGAGGACTCGCTTAGGTGGTGAGCTTGGACACTCGGCTCCCTCCTAGGGGTGGCTGTCCACTGGACTCTGGCTTTCAGGAAGCAAGACCAACGTTCTCCCTTGAGGAGGAGACCCACTGTCCTTGCCCCAGGAACCTGGGGTGCCACCTGCCCCCATATCTTCCTATGAATGACTTCAGCTCTCTATCAGGATAACCAACACATGGTGGCCGGTGACCTGCTCAGCTCCCAGAAACTCCCAGCAGCAAAAACTCTGCATGTATATGAAGAACTAGAGATAGCACCAGGACTCCCAGACAATTCCTCATTTCAGCATCCTTCTCTCCTCTGGCAGGGTTGAACTTCCAGCTTCTCCCCACTGTGAACAGCCTGCTTTGGGTCATGGTGACCTTGCTTCCTCAACACAAAGGGACAAATAAAAGACACTGAAAAGGCTGTCCCATGGGTGCATCTGGTGGACACATGTCCTGACATTTCCTAGAAAAATCCCAGTAAATAAGAACAGTGGAGACCATTAGATGACCGAGTCCTTGGAGCAAACTGCTGTCGGGCTCAGAACCATCTTGAGAAATGAGACCCACCCTGAAGGGTGCGAGAAAACGGGCAGTTGTTCGGCTTCTCTCTATGAACCATATCCCCTGTTCTGCTCCCTTGGATTCTTGGTTCACTCCTGTTCCTTCCAGGCTAGGGATCCCTCTTGTCTCCAACAGGAGGATCAGCAGGTGTCTAAGAGTGGAGAGGAAATAAGCTGGGGGCACCAGCACCAGAAAAAGCTTTAGTTTAGGGACAAGGTCCTGGCACTGGTCAGTGAGGGTTTGCCCATCAAGGTAAGAGGATCTGCAGATACCTATGAACTCAGTCACACCGAACTGTCGCTATTACTGAGCTCGTTTAGTTCATTTATCCATTCAACAAACGGGTCAGTATTAGGAATCTAGTGGCTACGACAGATTATAGGGAGTAGAGGGATTCCCGTGTGAGTGCGCGGTGCAAGGCTGCCTCGTATACATCTTCACCACAAGCATTCTGCTGTAGCATCCATGTATCTGTGAGCAGTGTCCCAGGCTTGGACTGAGCAGTCAAGTTCAGCATCTCCAACCGAACGCGTCCCTAAGTGGGATAAACTGAGCACTCCAGATCTAGAAACGCCACTTGAGCACCACACCTATTGGATGGACCAACAGAATCTCTGAGAGCACTGGCTTCCTGACTTGGACTCTGCCGCCCCCTGCCGGTGATTCGCCATACTGCAGGCTCTCAGCTCCTTTCAAGGGGGCTAAGGGTGCATACAGAGCTCTCAAACTCAAAGGATCCCGTTACAGGTTCATTCGCTGCCGTGATAAAGCACCTAGACCAGACCAGAAGTAACTTGGAGAGGAAAGGTTTTATTTGGCTTACACTTCCAAATTACATTTGCTCACAATACAACACTAAGGGAAGTCGGGGCAGGACCTGAAGCAGAGACCATGGAGGATCAGGCTGCTTACTGACTTGCTGACATGCTCAGTGGGCTTTCTTATACTGCCTAGGCTTGCCTACTTAGGGATGGTGCCACCCACAATGGTCTGGGTCTTCCCAGACCAGTCATTAATTCGTCAATTGAGGTTCACTCTTTCCAAGTGACTCTAGGTTGTGTCAAGGTGACAAGAACCAACACACAGGCAATTTCTCTTCAGTGACAATGATCAAGAAGGCTGCACCTCTGTGGAGTGACACAGATTGTCTCACAGATCCCTCAAGTTTGATCCTTACCATCTATGACAGTCTGACTAGAGGCCAGAGCTGGAAGGGTCCAACGACTATGGAGAATCCACTTCCCACTGCCCACATCCAGGAGACACAGGCCAGAGAGCAAGCTTGGTACAGTTTGGGAAAACTAGGGGCCAGGCCAGGCATGGAACCTTCCTCTCTTGACGCTTAACTCATGGCTTTCCCCATTACCCTGAGTCCCCAAGGAATCCCTGGGACAGCCTTGTGCTTCCCCTGGAAACTCTAGGCAGGGATCATGGTCTTTTCTGTACCTGTGAGCTCAGCTATGGCCTGCTTATTAGGGTTGCTTTGAACTCTTTAGGCCACCATAAACACAACTGCTGGAGCTGAGGTAAGTAGGCCTGGTGGAGTTGGGTGGTCCAGTACCTTCTCTCCTAATGGTATGTTTTGATTTGTTAATTTGGGTACTGGGTCTTCTCAGGATTCTCAGAGGCCTGGGACCCTCATCAGTCTTCCTACTATCCCAGAAGTGACCAGGCTGGGCCTAAGTGTATTAACTCTGGCCAAAACTCAAATGCTCTAGAAGGCAAGACATGCACTGACTAACAGTTGAAAGATGTGCTCCCCAGATCAGAAGAAACAGGGAAGACATGGCTGGTGAATGATTCCTTCACCCAGGGAACCTGGCAGAGTGGAGGGGTGGACTCTGGGTACAGGCCATCAGGAAGGTACTGGATGTGGGGGCAGGTGACATGGCCTTTTGTCCCAGTGACCCATGAGAAGTGAACAATGGCAGTAAGAAGAGAAAGCTGGTGAAAGGGGGCAAGCCCCATGCGGGCATTCTGGGTGGGGTGTCTGGGGGAGGTAAGAAGGATGTCAGTCATTAGAGTCGGGGGTCAGTGCCTCAGGGCTGTCAGGGTGGGCACCTGGCAATGTTCTCAGTTCAGGAAGTGAGGAGGAAGACACCATTGGTGAGCATCTTGCATTGCCAGGGACCCTTGCTCTCCACGCATACAGAAGCAGGATGTGGCTGGGATTAATTGTTCTCTCTCCAAAGCAAAAAGGACAACTGAGGCACACAGAAGAGGAGGCAAGGGAAAGTCAAATCGTGTTTCCTGTCTGGTGGCATGATTTCTCTTTAGGAAGGAATGGTCGCTGTTAAGAAAGGAATGGGAAGCTCAAAGAACAGCTCTAGAGCCCACGAGCTGGGAGGGCAGAGGTAAGAAAGGGCAGACAGCTGTGCAGCTCGGGGCTTCTGTGCCTGGCGGGACCAAGAGCCCAGGACAAGAGCCACAGACCTTGACTGTGAACACCTGAGTCACTTTTATATTAATTTGCATATTCATACACGGGCATAGACCATGTCAATTGAAGACATAGACGGTCATGTAGCCCATTCTCCTCTCTCTTCCCCCCTTTGATCCTGGGGTATCTTATGTCACAGACATCCTGGATGTCCTTTTTCAACGTTTTCTACTGACTGTTTTACAGTGTCTGTCTCCCCCAAACCCAGCTGTGCTGGAAAGAAACCCTTGTCCACCCTGGGTTCTCTGATTCACAGCTCTCTTCAGTAGCCATACTACAGTCAGTCACACATGACCGATCATGCCGCTGCCTGCTACAGGGTGTTCACTTTGCTCGCAGTGATTTACTGATGGAGCGATGTGCCTTTATCTGCTGTTACTGAGACATCTTTGTGACAGGATATATGTTAAGACGTGTATGCATTAAAATTTAAAATGCATAGCTGTCATGCTTTCTGAAAGGGATCTCTGTTGCTCATGTTCCCACTGGCAGCAAATGACATCGTCACTTTCTTTGGCTTGTCAGTCAGGTGACGGTCACGATTTTTCTAGTTTGAGTCTTAAAAGCACTTTCCTGCCTGCTTTCTTTCTTCATTTATTTTTTCCTTCCATTGTTGGCTTTGAGCGCCTATCGCAGGGTTGCCAGCTGTTCAGACGTGCTCCTCTGTAAGCCCCTCTCTTCCCCTCTGCTTTTTCCTTAACAAATTGATAGAAGTTTTCATATCTTGGCATTATCTTTGCCACATCACCACAAATACTTCTTTCAGAATCATCATTTGTTACTATATGTCTTTAGCCATGTGAAAACCCACTACGATGTTGTTAACATTTTACTTAGGAATTAGTGATTATAGACCCACAGTGTCCTTGTTTGCTACTTTATTACTGTAATGAGTGAAAGCAATCTGGAAAACCAAGAGTTTATCTGGTTTCTGTGATCACCCCATTACTGATGAAGACACATCAGGAACTTGACGCAGGAACCTGGAGACAGGAACCAAAGCAGAGGCCCTGGAGGAACACTGCCTTCTGGTTTTCTCCCAGTGGCTTGCTTTGCTTTCTTTCTTATACTATCCAGGACCACCTGCCCAGGGCTGGCATCACTCACAGTGGGCTGGGTCACCATACACCAGCTGTTAACCAAGAAAATGCCATGTAGACAAGCTGATGGAAGCAATCCTCAGTTAAGGCTCCCTCTTCCCAGACGACTCTAGCTTGTAGAGAGTTGTCAAAAACTAACCAGGACACACAGGAGTGATGGTTATTCTTGACTGTCAACTTGACTATGTCTGGAATTAACTGAAACCCCAAAATGAAGAGCACACCTATGAGGAAGTTATGCTTGATTTGAACTGGGAAGATCTACTTCTAATCCAGATCTTTGAGGTAGCAAGACACGCCTTTAATGCAGATCTTCTGAGCTGGGAAAACCCACCTCTGATGTGGGCCATGCCTTGTGGACTGAAAAACTGCTGCCTTCTTGAACTTTCCAATAATAGCTAGCCATTGTTGGACTAGTGGGATCACAGCGTGTAAGTCGTTATAATAAATCTGATATATATATATATATATATATATATATATATATATATATATATATATATACACACACACACACACACACACACACACACACACACACACACACACACACACATCCTATAAGTTCAGTTACTCTAGAGAACCTTGACTAACACAATAGGAAATTGCAAAATTAAATAAAGGATTCCTGAATACCCTTTATCCATTTGCCACACTGGTGATAACGGTCACCAGAGTTCCATCTATAGGATCTGAGGGTAATCAGAGGTTACAGCCAGAAAACTGATGTGGTAATTAGACAGTGCATCAGAGCTCACTGCGACTTTTAAGCCACAGTGTGTATGTGTGTGAGTGTGTGTCTAAGTGGAATAATACATTTCTCCTTTGATGAGGACAACAATCATATTGTATTAGGGCCCCTCTCCATTTTAACCTGAGTAGCTCTAGAAGAGCACTCTCTCTAAACAAGGTCACATTCTGAGATTGTAGAAGCTGAAATGGTGACATAGGCATTTTTTTAAAATTTATTTTTTGATACTTTATTTACATTTCAAATGTTTCCCCCTTTCCAGGCCTCCCCTATTCCCCTCCCCGCCTCTATGAGTGTATTCCTTCACCACCCACCCACCCACTCCCATATTCCCACCTTGACATTCCCCTATACTGGGGCCTCTAACACCCTCAGGCCCAAGGGCCTCTCTTCCCCCTGATGGCCAACAAGGCCCTCCTCTGCCACATATGTGGTCCAAACCATGGGTCCTTCCATGTGTATTCTTTGGTTGGTGGTCCAGTCTTCAGGAGCACCGGGGGTCAAGCCAGTTGACACTGTTGCTCCCTCCATGGGTCTGCAAACTCCCTCAGCTCCTTCAGTCCCTTCTCCAACTTCTCCATCTGGAACCTCACGCTCAGTCCAATGGTTGCTGTGAAGTGAATCTTGAGTATTCTGAACTTTTGGGCTAATATCCACTTATCAATGAGTACATACCGTGTTTGTTCTTTTGTGACTGAGTTACC
>CM052712.1:20553865-20634703 GCA_028551405.1 Uromys caudimaculatus | reverse complement strand
GTTGTACCAGCTTGCAATCCCACCAGCAATGGAGGAGTGTTCCTCTTTCTCCACATCCTCGCCAGCATCTGCTGTCACCTGAGTTTTTGATCTTAGTCATTCTGACTGGTGTGAGGTGGAACTCAGGGTTGTTTTGATTTGCATTTCCCGGATGACTAAGGATGTTGAGCATTTCTTTAGGTGCTTCTCAGCCCTATGAGTTTCCTCAGTTGAGAATTCTCTGTTTAGCTCTGTTCCCCATTTTTTGATAGAGTTATTTGGTTCTCTGGAGTCTTATTTCTTGAGTTCTTTGTATACATTGGATATTAGCCCTCTATCGGATGTAGGATTGGTTAAGATCTTTTCCCAATCTGTTGCTTGTTATTTTGGCCTATTGACAGTGTCCTTTGCCTTACAGAAGCTTTGCAATTTTATGATGTCCCCTTTGTCAATTCTTGATCTTAGAGCATAAGCCATTGGTGTTCTGTTCAGGAACTTTCCCCCTGTGCCCATGTGTTTGAGACTTTTCCCCACTTTCTCTTCTATTAGATTCAGTATATCTGGTTTTATGTGGAGGTCCTTGATCCACTTGGACTTGAGCTTTGTACAGGGAGATAGGAATGGATCAATTCTCATTCTTCTACATGTAGACCGCCAGTTAACCAGCACCATTTGTTGAAAATGCTGTCTTTTTTCCACTGGATGGTTTTAGCTCCTTTGTCAAAGATCAAGTGACCGTAAGTGTGTGGGTTCATTTCTGGGTCTTCAGTTCTATTCCATTGATCTACCTGCCTGTCACTGTACCAATACCATGCAGTTTTTATCACTACTGTTCTGTAGTACAGCTTGAGGTCAGGGATGCTGATTCCCCCAGAAGTTCTTTTATTGTTGAGCATAGTTTTGCTATTCTGGGTTTTGTGTTATTCCAAATGAATTTGAGAATTGCTCTTTCTAAGTCTATGAAGAATTGAGTTGGAATTTTGATGGGGATTGCATTGAATCTGTAAATTGCTTTCGGCAGGATGGCCATTTTTACTATATTAATCCTGCCAGACATAGGCATTTTAAGGACACAAACTCATCACAAATCAACAGGCTATATAATTCAGTTATGTATTTGACTAGTGTTAGCATTCTGTCTAAACTCCACCCCACAGTTACCTGGCAACAGCCAGGTAGGCCTGACCCACTATAAAAGGGGCTGCTTGCCCCCTCCTCTTTCTTGTACTCTTGTTCTCTTATTCCTTTCTTGGGCTCCCTTGCTCTTCCCTTCCCCCTCTCTCCATGTGCTCATGGCCGGTCTCTATTCTTCTCCTCTACTTCTCTCTCTCTGCCTTTCTCTGCCTCTACTACCCTCTTAAGTCCCTCCCCATGCCCTGAATAAACTCCATTCTACACTATATGGTCCCGTGGCTGGTCTCTCGGGGGAAGGGCCCATGCCGAGGCACCTCCTTCCTCCACACCTCACCACACCCCCATTAGAACAGATTCCCTCTCTCTTTATCTTTTTATAAACACATCAACTAGGACATAATGAATGCACTGAAATATTTTCTGCATGGTTTTTGGCTGTGTGGTGAGGTGGGGGAACCAGAACCAGGAATCAGGACTGAGAGACAGAAACTGGAGGAACCAGGAGTAGTAAGCTGATGTCGAAAGGATCCATTTACACTTAGGAAACCTTGTTACACAAAGTGGAACTTAGCTGAGGGAGCTCGTAGGAGGCATAGAGGTCTTTGTGTTCTAGGGGAATTTGGAATGTTAAACATTCAGGATTGTTCCTTCAAGGGAAGGAATGCATAACCTGTTATCCATCCAGAAGGCTGGTGAATAGCCTGGTGACCTTTGCTCTATGTAGCTAGAGACTTTTCTGGCCCCAGCTCCTCCTCCAGGCCTTTAGTGTAAAAAAAATTTTTATCAGTCAGTCTATAGAATATGTCTTTCTAGAAGGCTTCATATGTAGTCAAGTTATAGAACATATCTTTATGGAAGGTGTCTGTCTTAGTTTGGGTTTTATTGCTGCAAAGAAACACCATGACCAAGGCAACTCTTATAAAAGAAAATGTTCAATTCGGGCTGGCTTATAGTTTCAGAGGGTGAGTCCATTATTATCACGGTGGGAAGCAAGATATTATGTAAGCTGACTTGGTACAGAAGGAGTTCTGTATCTTGATCCAAAGACAGTCAGGAGGAGACAGGAGATCTCCAAAGGCCACTCCCACAGTGAAGCACTTCCTCCAATAAGGTCACACCCATTCCCACAAGGCCACACCTCCTGGTAGTACCACTTCCTGGGCCGACCACATTCAAACCGTCACACGTCTCATGGACAGAAATTCTGAGTTTTGGTTGTTTGCACAAATGGGGAGGTTTGTGCAAACACATGTGGCCAAATAGTGTAACATGCACTTTACAAAGAGTTCCAATGTACTCTGATTTCTATTTAGCTTGCTTTGTTCCTTAAGGAGACTTATGCTTTATTGTGCATATGTGAGTAGTTAATTATCACTGGGAAAGTTTTCACTAAATTGTGCTGTGCTTACAAATGCCTAAAATAAACCAATCGGAGTCAGACTCCTGAAGTTTGAACCAACACTGGCTACTGAGTCCTGTTGAACCAAACTGCCTTCTTACCTCCAACAGATATCACACTGCTGCCCCCGGACATCATAGAGAGCCATGAGCTCTCCACCACGAGTAATGTACACTAACCAGACTTGGTAGAAGCTCATGAAAGAAAAAAATGTGTACCAATAATGTGTCCCATCCCACAGGATGTTCAATGAAGGTCTGAGGAGGGATCTGTTGGATGAAGGAAAGAGACAGGAGACAAGAGATACCTTGGGAGCAAGACGGCAATCTGATCAAACTCCCAAGGACTTTATTTCTGAGTCTGTATATAAAGCACTTAAGGCGGGAAGTGACAGAGGTAGGGGGATTCCCAGGGTTGCTTTATCATAGCCAAATGTCACACATTGCTGCAAAGCAGGATAGCAGAATATCACAAGATTTCTTTAAAACCGCAGGCTACTTCAAACAGGATGTCTTAAAACCACAGGAAGCAGTGGGAGTGGGGAAGGATCAAAGGAATGATATCTGTGAAGCCAGGGCACTCAGGCCTACTGGTCAAGCCAAAGCCTGTTGGTCTCCGACAATAACGTAATTAGATTTTAGCTTTGCTAAAAATACATTTCTTGAGATTTGTTCACTATGATTGCTGTCAATTAGGCCCCCTTCCCCATAACAGAAGGAGACACTGAGGGTCATAACTGCCTGTTAGGACCATTCTTATGTCAAAGAGCAAGCTTCAATGGGATAGTTCAAATTGGGCAGCTGGGCCAGGGCTACCATTAAGTTCAAGTTCAGGAAGAGTGTTATTCTGCCTGACAGGAGCACCTTGGTTAACAGCTGCCCAGGAAAAGCAGCTCTGGTCTGTGTCAGGATAGCAATGACAGTAATTTATATGTAAACCTCCTCATTTGGGCAAACAATCAGACCTCAGAATTTCTGTCCGTGAAATATGTTTAACAAATCAAAGTATAACTTGGGGCTGTGAAACTAGAACAGCTGATGGGAGTTTCTGTTCAGGGCTGGCTGCTTTTGTGCGTTAGGCAGACCCAGTCATGCATGATTATTAAAGTTTCTTTTATTAATCTAAGTGCTGGCTGATTTCTCACTGGGAAGGCATATTAATTCTACAACAAAATGAGAGATTCCTGAACACAGCGGAGCGTTATAGAGTATTCCTCCTCCTTAAGGTCCAGGCATGGCATTTGAGGCAATGTTACTTCTAATACGGGAAAGGTGACAGCAGCTGGTGTCTGAATCCCCCAAAGCGAAGTGACCAAGAACAAGATTGGTGCCCTCTACTGGAACCGCAGGCTGCCACCAGCATGGTTTCCTTGGTGTGATTTTCTTCCTCCTCTGCAGATCAAGACAGCTCTAAGACTAGGAATGCTGGGCTCTGTTGTTGAGTGGGGCAGCTCTGAGCGTGAGCTTTGCCAGTAGAGGACAGAGTTCTCATTTACAGAGTTGGCTTAATCTCTGCTTGTAGATATTTAGTATAGAGCAATTTAAAACTAAGACCTGTGGACACGAATGCTTTGCTTGCATGTATGTGTTGAGTATGTGCCTGGTGCCCATGGAGGCCAGAAGAGGGCTGCGTGCTATTCTTAGAGCATTTTACCTAGTACCCCAAAGAAATAAGTAATGTCAGGTCGAATTTGTTCAAAGAAATCCATAATCCAACTCCCCTTACACATTAAGCATCGTTGTCTGTGGAAAGGCATCAGTACTGTGGTTTAATAGTCATTTTCTCACTTATTATTCATATGCTTTAAAAATACTCTGTTCAACAGTTCTTGCAATGAGCCCTCATGGGATGTGCCCAGGCCTTTTGCTATTGACATGCCAATCTATAACCATGTCCCTACTGGAAACTCAACCACTCGGGATTGTCATTATGGATAAGGCTGTGATAAGCGAATTATTGTCTTCATGAAGATAACCTTTCCCTTTGGGAGGTCTATTGGCTTATTAAGCAAACTATCCAGGAACGAAATTGCTGACAGGTCTTTTTATGGCTACTTAAACATCACTGGAAAATAATTTTTCGTGACTGCTTTTTAAGAACACTGTTGGTGGTGGAGTGTTTGTCTTGAGTGTGTGAGACCATGGGTTTGATTCTCAACACTGAAAATAATAAATAAGTAAATATGCAAGTAGACAAAGATTCTGTAGTAAACACATAAGAATACCACCATATTTTCCCTAGTTTGCTTATTCTTGTTCTGACAAAAAACTGACCAAAAGCTACTTGGGAAGGAAAGGATTTATTATCTTACACTTCTAAGTCAAGGCAGGAACTCAAGGCAGGAACCTGGAGGCAGGAACTGAAACAGAGGCCATGGAAGAATGTGTCTTCCTGGCTTGCTCCCCATGGCTTGCTCAGCCAGATTTCTTATACAACTCAGGATCACTGTCCAGGGGTGGCACCACCCACAGTGGCCTGAGCTCTCTCACACCAATCTAATCAAGAAAATACCTTACAGACTTGCCTGCAGGCCAGTCTGATGGAGGTAGTTTCTCACCTGAGGTTCTCTGGTGACTCAAGTTTGTGTCAAATTGACAAAAGAAATAACAAAAACAATATTCTCTTGGGAGGAAGGGTGCTGGGGATTGAACTCAGGGCCTTGTGAATGCTAGGTGAACACTCTATTATTGAGCTATATCCACAGCCCAATCCCATGCATATTTTCAGCAATGACGAAGGCCAGCCTTGATATGCTGTGATATGCACTAGGTTGGTGCTGGCAGGCATATTTGGGGAAGAGAGACTGTGGAGCTGTAGGCTTCACTGACGCATGGCCACAGCCATAAGCACCTTGGCAATAACTGCTCACTCATATTCTGTCCCTGGTCCAGCTTTCAGCAGTCTGAGGGTCTCCTGTCTTCAGTTCTAACGCGCTTCTGTTGCAGTGGACAGTTCTTGTTGATGGTCTCTGCATGACATCACCTCTACTTGGTCAGTGTGAGTCTTCTAACTTGAGTTGAAACCCCAGGAGACCCCAGAGCTTGGTGACTCAGAGCAGCATTGCAGGTACATCCAGTGAGCGAAGGAAGGAACGTGGGAGGGACGAACCCCACTGCTCCTTGGTCTCTCCACATCTCAGTTCTGTGTCTCATGGCTTTAGATCTTACTAAAGTGAGGCACACACACACACACACACACACACACACACACACACACGCACACACACACACGCACACACACATGTACACACACGCACACACACACAGACACATGCATACACACACACACGCATGCACACACACGCACACACACACACGCACACACACATGTACACACACACGCACACACACACAGACACATGCATACACACACACACGCATGCACACACATGCACACACGCACACACACGCACGCACACACGCACGCATGCACGCACACACACACGCATGCACACACACATGCACACACGCATGTACACACACACACACACACACACGCATGCATGTAAATTAAAAAAAAAATTAAGTGTTTTTGAAAATGCTGGGAATAGAGGAACATACTAAATGACCCAAGGAGTAAAATTTAAAAAAAAAAAAGGAAAATCTGCAACCAGCTTATTCAATAAATTCATAGCCTGGGAAATGATAGAGATAAGAAACTATTATCAATTTTATTTTGTTTTGTCTTGAGACAGGGCCTGTCTTAGTGTTTCTATTGGTGTGGTGAACATTATGGCTGTGGTGGTTTGAATAGCTATGGCCCCCATAGACTCATGTGTTTAAATGCCTGGCCATAGGGAGTGGCACTTTTAGGAGGAGGTGTCTTGTTGGAGGGGGTGTGGCCTTGTTGGAGGAAGTGTGCCATTATTGGGGGCAGGCTTGCAGGTTTCCTATGCTCAAGCTATGCGCAGTATGGCACATAGTCTCCTTCTGCTGCCTTCAGATCAAGATCTAGAACTTTCTGTTTCTCTAGCACCATGTCTGCCTGCATACAGCCATGCTTCCCACCATGATGGTAATGACTTAAACCTCTGAACCTGTAAGCCAACCCTAATTAAATGTTTTCCTTTATAAGAGTTGCCTTGGTCATGGTGTCTTTTTATAGCAATGAAACCCTAAGACAGGTCCTGTCTCAGGGATTCGATTGCTGTGATAAACACCATGGCTGAAAGCAACCTAGGGAAGAAAGGGTTTGCTTCAGCTTACACTCCCATATAGACCCATTATAGATGGACACCAGGGCAGGAACTCAAGGCAGGGACTTGGAAGTAGGAACTGAGGCAGGGGCCATGGGCGAACACTGCTTGCTGGCTTGCTCACAGGCCAGTCTGGTGGGAGCTTTTTCTCAGTTGAGGGTCCCTCTTCCCAGATGTCTTTAGTTTGTGTCAAATTGACATAAAACTAGTCAGCACAGGAAGGGAGAGTAAAATATCACCAGAAATAATTCTGAGGAGACTGGAAGAGAAGAGGCATGAAACGTATCGTGGGGAGACCTGCTCATGAGATCGATACTACACACACACACACACACACACACACACACACACACACACACACACACACACACACACCATTGGTGGCTTGTTCAGGTGCTGTGCCTCAGCTCCATGAGCACCAGGTGCCGTGCCTTAGCTTTGTGAACACTGAGTCTCACCATTAAGTACTGTGTGAAAATGAGACACTGAAAACCAAGGCGCCATTGGTGGTAGAGGGAGTAGGAAGATGACAAAACTAATTACAGTTTCTCTGCATGTCACAGAGCACAGAAGTCCTGGTCACAATTGTGGTTTTGGGACATTTGCTTCAGCTATTTAATTTCTGTACTTGTTGTGACAATGGCTTTGATAGAGCACATTTGTGGAGGGTTTAAAAGTCACAGCTTTTATGGGCTTCCAGCTTTTGTGAAAGAAGACAGATTTTTGGAGTATTCCGATTTCATGATAATGAGGTTGGACCACAGGAACAATTGGTAAATTTTCATGTAATTGAGCCCATTCAGGTGCCATTGTAAGCTCTGAAATACCACCAGGGCCCATGACATCAGACTTTCTTAGCAATCCGAAGCACCCTGCTGTGCACCCACCTAGATCAGTCTGTTTTAAAAATTCATTTCAGTGCAAATGGTGCAGACAGAATGGGTTAAAAAAAGATGGGTTCAAGCTAAGATTTTGCTAATAAAAATAGTAAGAGTGAGACTTCCAGCCTGGAAAAGACAATTGTAAACCTGCTTCTCTCTACTTTTCCCTGCTGAGCTAACTCAGAAAAAAAGTGAGAGGAAGTCAGAAGGTGGCTTCCAGAGGTGGGGGGGGGGGGGGGAAGCTCAGCTCCTCTGGGACCCAAGGACCATGAAACAGTGTGGTCAGAGTCCTCTCACCGCGGCCTGGGGACATAGGTTCAGACTGCCTCCAGTAACACGCTCCCCTATGGAAACAGTTGCATGAATTTCAGTAGCAGAACAAAAGAAAGTTATAAATCAAATCATTTTTTTCAAATGGGTTGATGAGGGCAACAGGTGGGCTCTCTCTCTCTCTCTCTCTCTCTCTCTCTCTCTCTCTCTCTCTCACACACACACACACACACACACACACACAGAGGTCTGAGATTCTATCTGATAACACTCTTGGGGTTTGGG
This sequence comes from Uromys caudimaculatus, assembly GCA_028551405.1. NCBI lineage: Eukaryota > Metazoa > Chordata > Mammalia > Rodentia > Muridae > Uromys > Uromys caudimaculatus. Next base: position 20,626,560 of record CM052712.1, on the reverse strand, counting down.
TTGGTGGAAGCCAGAAGTTTCTATACATTCTGAAGGTTTTACCTCATAGTTGAAAACATATTAAATTGGATACAGAGGTGGGCAATACATATTTATTAAAGGGACCAAAGATAACTCAAGGTAATTTTGACTATGGCTTCCAATTGTTCCTCTAGACACTCACAGATGTGTAGTCAGCAGCTTTATAGAATCCTTTCACGTAAGTGTGGCCTTCCCTCCCTGGGACCTTCATTTCACAGGTCGGCTTGTTGACCAAACATCACAATTTGTACATGTGGAGGAAAAATATTGTCCTGTGTCCTCTGGTGCTAGGAAAGCTCATTCCTAGGATCTGATGAGGACGAGGCTGAGTTAAGAGTTCATCTCAGTTTACAGGCTAGAGTGCATTATTGAAGAAAGCCAGGGCAGGAACTCAAAGCAGGCACTGGAGCAGAGACCATGGAGGAAGCGTACCAGCTGGCTCCCTAAGGCTTGGTCAGCTGGCTTTCTTATATAAGCCAGAACTACCTGCCCAAGGGTGGCACCACCCATAGTGGGCCAGGCCCTCCTACACCAATCATTAATCAAGAAATGCCCCACAGATTTGCCTACAGGCCAGTTTGATGGGGGCATTTCCTCAGCTGAGGTTCCCTCTTCCCAGATGACTGGAGCTTGTGACAGAAAACTAACCAACATAGTGTCAAAGCCAATAAAGAAGAAGGCTTGGGATCATTTTACAATTATCCACCTTCATCTGGGCCATATTTTGTTTTGTTTTTGTTTTGCTTTTTGTGTTTGACATAATAATCAAAACCTAAAGAAGGTCCTAAAGAAGCAAGCATCCCTAAAGTCACACTCTGCAAATAGGTTCTCTGTATGGTTTCCACCATGTATTTACATGCATGTATTTTATGAAATACTTTCTTTGATGTTTAGAATATTTGGAACCCCTTATTATTTTTAATTTTAGTTTAGCTAGTATGATTTTTATAGCCATAACTTCAACTTAATTTAGGGACAATTGACTTTTAATGACCAAATTATTGCAACTATTATTTTTGACCAATACTTTAATTTGTCCCATCAATCTCATTTAGGAAAATAAATGGCTAGTCACATTACAGAAAAAAAAAAATCAGGATCAGATTGTAGCGGGAAGTATAAAAACAATTCGAGCTATCATTGGCATGGCACCGGTGGGCCTTGTTCTCTGGCGGACTAAGCCGGAGCTCTGAAATTTCGCCGCCCCAATCGCCAAGTTCCCCCTGGCCGGTCACTACCACACCAGCTCCACGTTTCCAAATTCCCATGGCCTTTTGGAGTACACTTCTTGCAACCCACACTTTGCCAACGTACCTTTCTCTCTGGAACCCAGTTGAGTCACCACATAAAGGAAAATGCCACATAAACTTAGTTCAGAATCAACAGGTAACTCAATCACTGGGCGCAGCAACTAGCATCCTAATATGTAAGCCACTCTAAGTTAAATCTTCCTGCAGTGGACCCGCCACCTGAAACAGGGGCCTCCGCTAGCCGCTACATTTTTACCTCCGCCTGTCTCCCATCCAAAAGGACTCTCTTTTCTCTCCTCGCCCCCTCTTCTCTCCGACCCAGAAGTCCTGCCTACCCCTCGCCCAGTGATTGGTTCCTAGAACTCTGTATTCATTAGGGGAAGGTTCACAGGAAGTCATCTGAGTATGTGACTCATTCCTTCCTCCAGGCAGCACCGCCTGGGGAAGCGGAATCAGAATCAAAATACAAATAGAACCAGGGCTATGGACAACATCAGAAAACAAAATACAGTATCCTGTGTGTGTGTGAGGTGCATGTCCATGTCCATGTGTGCGCATGCGCAGAGGTGGACTTCTGCTGTCTTCCTCAGTCATTCTCTACCTTAACTTTTAGAAAAAAGTTTGGAGCTGGAGAGATGGCTCAGCCATTAAAGGCTAGGCTCACAACCAAAAACATAAGAAAAAAGTTTGGTAATTTTTATTTTCGGTGTATGAGTGTTTTGCCTGCATGTATGTCTGTACAACACGTGCATGGAGTGCCTGCAGAAGCCGGAAGAGGGAACTGGGGTCTTCTGGAACTGGAATGACAGACAGTTAGGAGCTACCACATGGGTGCTGGGAATGGAACCCAGGCTCTCTGCAAGAGTAGTCAGTGTTCTAAGCCACCGAGCTTCTCTCCAGCCTGTCCACTTTATTTTTTTAAAACAAGGTCTCTTATTGAGCCCAGAGTGCATCAATTGGCTAGTGTGGCCTGCCAGTGAGCCCCAGGGATCTGTGACCAGCCAGTGGGCCGCAGGGATCTGTCTATCTCTGCTTCTCCAAGCTGGAACTACAGACCTGTGTCACCATGCCTGCTTTAAACATTTTCCTTATGTGGGAGCTGGAGATCTGTACTCAGGTCCTCATGTTGTGCAGCAAACACTTTACCAACTGGACCACGTACCCCGGCATCTCTTCATATCCCTTCTTTCCTATGTGTCACGTATTAGTGACGGGTGGAAACACAAGGTTGACTCGTGGGAAATCAGGATTCCATGGAAATAATAAAATAATAAAATTTTATTTTTCAACGAGAAGGGGAATGAGACCTCAGTAGGCACCATTATGTAGAATTGTCTGCTTTTCATTCAGAAAACGGGACTATTGTTTACTATACTTTCAACATCATTTAGTTATACAACCAGATACTTTAAAGAATCATTCTAGTGGGTTTTTTTTTTAGGTTACCTTTGTGTGTATATACATGTGTATGTGCGTTTGTACACGTATTTGTGGGTTTGTGTACATGTGCATATGGAGGTGTGTGGAGGCCAGAGGTCAACTTGGGTATGATCCTAGTTTGCTTTTGATTTCTGCGATAAACACTGTTAGCAAGTTGGAAAGCAAGGCTTATTTCATCTTAGAAATCAGTTCCATACTCCATCGCTGAGGAGAGCCAGGGCAGGAACTCAAGAAGAAACCTGGAGGTAGGACCTGAGGCAGAGGCCACGAAGGAACACCGCTTTCTGGCTTGCTCCCGATGGCTGGTCCAGCTTACTTGCTTGAAAGTCCCAGGACCACCTGCTCTGGGGTGGCATCACCCACAGTGGGCTGGGCCTTCCTCATCCATCACTAAGAAAATGGATGTCTTGTCTGGCCTCACTGGAAGAGGAAGCATCTAGCCTTGCAGAGACATGAAGTGCCAGGGTGGGGGAGGATACTCATGGGGCCCCACCTGCTCAGAGGAGAAGGGGAGGGGAGATGGGGAAGGGGGAAGGATAGTGGGAGGGGGTGACTGGGGGGGGCAGTGAGTGGATGTAAAGTGAATAAGTAAAAAAAATTAAAATTAAATTAAAAAAAAAGAAAATGCCCCACAAACTAAAAGAACATGAAGCAGAGTTACATTAAGGTAGAATATTCCCTTAGTGAAGAAAAAACAAGTTGGGAGATTTATATTTCTATATTGTGTGTGTGCGTGCGTGCGTGTGTGTGTGTGTGTGTGTATGTGAGAGAGAGAGAGAGAGAGAGAGAGAGAGAGAGAGAGAGAGAGAAAAGGAAGGAACTTGCTCTGTGAACCTCTCCTACTATCTTTTCCTTTGTTAAGAGCTAATGAGCAGAGAGGGAAAATCTTGAAATGGAAACTTTGGATTAATTAATAAAAGTGAGAGATTCTGGTTTGTAGGTCGCTAGGATGATGTGAAATTCTTTAACAAGTCCCAGAGAGTCCTAATACGAGTCTGGGAACTCCACCAAAGCTTTCAGCCTGGCTTTCGTCCAAAGGTGTGGATGGTGTCATGATCTCTTTTCTCTCTAGGTTTTAAATTAAAAGAGACAGGAAAGATCTTTTGCTTTGATAAAAGATTTTGTTCTAGGGGTTGGAAGATGGCTCAGCAGTTAAGAGACAGGCCACTCTTCCAGACGACCCAGGTTTGATTTCCAGCACCCACATTGTTGGAACACGGTCAAAGGACTGATGCATGGTGAACAATGCCTTGGGGAACTGTGAGAGAGGCTCCAGGGGAGCAGGTAGAGCGCCTTTCTCCTCAGGTGCATTTTATTCCCAGGATTGCTCTTGGATGGTATTTCATGCCTCCTGTGACAAACACTTACCTTCAATTTATACGACATGTCTATTCTTGTTGGATGTCAGATCGTAACTATAGAACCCAATCTGGCCAGAGTGCTCTGAATCTGGATGTGGCCTTCTGCTTTGCTTTCGTGTTTCCCCAGATATAATCTATAGTTCGTGCCAGACAGTTGTCTTTAAGTCAGTTTGTCCTGAAAAAGTTCTGGGTGAGGGCTGCTCTGTTAATATTTAGTATGTGCGTACATTTTGTACACATTATTTGATCATATTTTTCTGAATTCAAACATCCTTCCTTGGACCATCACTTTCTTTGTTACATTCATGTATAATAGTACACCAAAACTGAAGTAAGGTTGTTGTGGTAAATGTTTAATCGGGGGTTTCTAACCCACCTTTGATCATTTAGTTCCCGGATAAAAGGCATAAAACCTTTTTATTTATGATAAGTCTTGACAGCACTATAGCTGGGCAGATATCAGCCCTCTATGCTATTTTGTTTACTTCCCTGTCAATAACCCTAAGATATGATGTGCCATGTTCCAATTGGACCACTCCTACTCCAACTGGCTAGCCCTCATGGCCATGTTCTCATAATTCACCTACTCCATGGCATCTCCTCTCCTTTCCTCTCTCTTCCTGGTCTCTGCTTCAGACCCCAAGCTTGGGAACTAAAGCCCCACCTACCTCTCTTCTGCCCAGCTACAGACTGTAGGCATCTTTATTGATCAATCAGGGATAATTTGGGGGGCAAGGTTACATAGTATCACTGGTGTACGTGAGGATCTCCTTGTTCTAGGGACAATCAGAGCTTGGGAACCAGTATTTAGCATTGCAATACATAACAACAGACCAAACCTCAACATAAGGTTGTCTACAGCATCGGACTGTAGTCCACCCAATTCTTTCTTGTCCTCAGATCCTAGGTCTCCCATAGGTCAGCAAAAGCTGACACACATGGTGGCACACAACCATCTGGCAAGGTCAACAAAGACAGATGAAAGCAGCCGATTGAGAAAAGGTAGATTCCTCAGAATTTATCTTCATTCCTTCACATTTAACATTTCCTTTTTTTTTTTTTTTTGTTAAATTGTGCATAAAATTTTATCTAGTAAACTTATTTCTAGGAATTTATGTTGACAAAAATATGTATGTACTGTAGGATATCTATCACGGTATTATATACAATGAGAAACATGTCAAAATTAAATACAGAAGTAATAAATTATCAAATAACTTGTAGACATTTCTTTAATAATTAAAATGTTATTTTCTAGGCTAAAACTTTAGAAGCCAATATTATCATCATCTTAAATTTCACATTATAAATATGATTAAAATAAATTAAATCACTTTGTAAAAACATTATGCAATTGGAAATTATTTCTGACAGATCAACTCTTACAGTTTTATAGGCCATTTATTTTTTTCTCCTTTGACATGACAAAGGAAAGTTGACTTCAGTGGAAATAGCATACAACCTAATCTCATAAATCACACATTTAATGTTACTTGTTTTCAGTAGGTTTTGAAAACCTTACTACTGTCACACTCAACTAGAAATAAGTTGACAACTCCTGACTAAATTCAGAGAAATAAATATTAGTCTTCTAAAATATATAAAACTCACCTTCCTAATGTGAACATAAAATTCAAATACCTCCAATGTTCTCCCTTGAAGATAAGTTAGCTTCACTCTGAGCAAAGAGCAACATTCCTTTGCATTTCCCAAGGCCATTACATTAAGATTCATTAGATACCTATAACACTTGAGGAAGTTACCCCTTAAATATTTCTATTTGACCAATACAAAGTGTCCTTCCTTATCCTTTTTGATAACTTTTGGTTGACAGTTGATTTTATTCAATATTAGAATGGTTACTCCAGCGTGTTTCTTGGGACCATTTTCTTGGAAAATTGCTTGGAAAATTTGCTTGGAAAATTGTTTTCCAACCTTTTACTCTGAGGTAGTGTCTGTCTTTGTCACTGAGGTGCGTTTCCTGTATGCAGCAAAATGCTGGGTCCTGTTTATGTATCCAGTCTGTTAGTCTATGTCTTTTTATTGGGGAATTGAGTCCATTGATGTTAAGAAATATTAACAAAAAGTGATTGTTGCTCCTGTTATTTTTGATGTTATTTTTACATTTGTGTGACAATCTTCTTTTGGGTTTGTTGAAAGAAGATTACTGTCTTGCTTTTTCTAGGGTGTAGTTTCCCTCCTTGTGTTGGTGTTTTCCATCTATTATCCTTTGTAGGGCTGGATTTGTGGAAAGATATTGTGTAAATTTGGTTTTGTCATGGAATATCTTGTTTTCTCCATCTATGGTAATTGATAGTTTTGCTGGGTATAGTAACCTGTTTGTGTTCTCTTAGGATCTGTATGGCATCTGCCCAGGATCTTCTAGCTTTCATAGTCTCTAGTGAGAGGTCTGGTGTAATTCTCATAGGTCTGCCTTTATATGTTACTTGACCTTTTCCCCTTACTGCTTTTAATATTCTTTCTTTGTTTAGTGCATTTGGTGTTTTGATTATTATGTGATGGGAGGAATTTCTTTTCTGGTCCAGTCTATTTGGAGTTCTGTAGGCTTCTTGTATGTTCATGGGCATCTCTTTCTTTAGGTTAGGAAAGTTTTCTTCTATAATTTTGTTGAAGATATTTACTGACCCTTTAAGTTGGGAATCTTCACTCTCTTCTATACCTATTATCCTTAGGTTTCTTCTTCTCATTGTGTCCTGAATTTCCTGGATGTTTTGTGTTAGGAGCATTTTGCATTTTGCATTTTGTATTTTCTTTGACTGTTGTGTCAATGTTTTCTATGGTATCTCCTGCACCTGAGAGTCTCTCTTTTATCTCTTGTATTCTGTTGGTGATGCTTGCATCTATGATTCCTGATTTTTTTCCTAGGTTTTCAATCTCCCAGGTTGTCTCCCTTAACATTTCCTTATAGTAGCTAATTTTTTAAGATTCTCCTTTTCAACTTTGAAAATTGTTCAATCTCTCTGTTTTCCAGTAAATGAGCAATTTTATCATTTATTTAGGCATTTTAAAATTTGGATTAGTTATCTCTTATGATCCTTAGTTTTGTTGTTTAGATGTTTAGTTTGTTACTCAAAACCCCAAACTTGGGAACATGGAATGGTCTCCATTAAAAAATTAACATAATTATCAAACCATCTGGGATATAAATGGTGTTTTTTTCCTCCAAACATTTTCTCTTCTTTGAATGTTTATTTCCCACTTTGGTGTCTTTTCTCCCCTTTTCTGAAAATTGCAGTCCTATGGTGGAATTTGTTTTGGATCAGTGGGATGTGTTGCTCATGAGTGTTTTCCTCTGGCATCACAAGTTCCTCCCATACACCCTGGGATACACTGCATCTTTAGAGGGACATGGAGGGGCTCAAGACATGGTGATCCTCCATGTGTGTGTTGATAAGATTCTTTCCAGTGTAGGAATGTGGGGTGCTATCCAGGACTTCCTTGTGAGGCTGCTTTATGTCTTGTAGAGCTCCCCATGACACCCCCACTCTGTTGGCTAGGAGGAAACAAATGCCTCTTATCTTGCTCATTTTTATGATCAGCCACTCATAGAATTTCTAAACTAACGGGGGTATGTAATAAACATGACAAAACACAGGGAAAAGGTAAAGTTAGATTCCAGGGTCGTGGCATAAGAAGACATTTTCAGAACATTCCTAGCAAGCAAATGTTCTGAAAGGAAATGCTATAAAAACCAACAGATGTTCTGACTGAATGCTCTGAAACAAATGTGGAGATAGCCAGCAGCCAGCTCTGGGTAAACCAATGGGCCATTGACCAAATCAAAGGTGTATCCAGGTCATAGAAAGAAGTAACAATATTGACTCAGGGAGGAACTATGGATGCTTGGGCACAGGGTACCCATGCTGGTACCTGTTGCCAACCTGCCTGCTTTCTCCAGTGAGGGTGCATCATTCTTGGGACTGCTATATTGGGATCCCAAGCTGTAGGTGCAAAACATAGCTCTAACCTCAAAGGGAGTAAGGGATACTTTCTATTGAGCTATGTAAGACTAATGATAGCCTGGGAATATGAAGAGATCAACTCTTTACAGTCATAGAGTTCTAATCACTCAGCTTTGTAGTCTTTCACATATGCATACACATGTATACACACACACACATACACACAGAGACAGAGAGACACACAGAGACACAGACAGACAGACAGACACACACACACGGAGACAGAGACAGAGACAGAGAAAACTTTTCCTCCCTGGAAACCTCAGTTCATATTAAGTTACCATAGTCTTAAATCAATACAATTTGTGATCCTATTTCCTCTTATTTTAAAAGAAATTAGCCATCAGAAATTGGTAAAGGAAAATAGATTTATTTACACTCTGGTCAAAGGGGCTGGGGTTGAGGGAGGTCTGCATTTCTCTTCACCCTGCTTGTGGTCATCTGCTAATTTTATAGAAACAAGGAGACAAAGGCAGGGACATCAGTTAACAGGGAGACAGGTTAACTGCCTCTTCCCTGAGGAAGTAGGGCTCTGGGCCCCGTGGTCTCCTCTTACTCTGCTGTGGAGTTTTAATTTCTAGGCTAAGGAGAATAGGATCTTAATGGTTTCACTTTTTTTCCTTCCAGTTATCATGTGGGCTAGGGACTGCTCTCATGTGGCTCTGTGTAAGAGATACTTCGAGTAAGAAAACAACAGACAGTTCCAAAAAGAGAAGAAAGAAGAAAAGTCTTGGGAATCTTCACAGGGGATGAAAGGCCACCCCAAAGTACAGAAGACATGTGGGTGACACACTTGTGAAAAGAATGCTGGACACAACTCTCCAGGGAGTGTGGCAAGTGTAGACTTCTGGGAGTAGACTGACTCTTCAATCATAGGCTGCTCAGCAGGAAGGTCCCTAAGTCCAATCAAGAGGTAGAGAAGTCAACAGTGTAAAATGCATCACAGAAACATGAGGAGGCAAGATAGCAGGACTCCTGCACAAGATCACAGCTCCTCAGCTGCTGAACCCAGAGACATGGAAATGTGTAAAACACCAGATGAAGACTTTACAAGGTTATTGGTAAAAGTGATCAGTGACTTGAGGGGAACACAAACAAGTAGATGAATTCTATCCAGACCCAGAGAAGAAAGTCAGCAACAAAGAAGAAAATAAATCCAGCAACATGAATGAGAAAGGCAGTGTCTTAGTCAGAGTTTCTATTCCTGCACAAACATCATGACCAAGATGAAAGTTGAGGAGGAAAGGTTTATTCAGTTTACACTTCCAGGCTGCTGTTCATCACAAAAGGAAGTCAGGACTGGAACTCAAGCAGGTCAAGGAACAGGAGCTGATGCAGAAGCCATGGAGGAATGCTGCTTACTGGCTTGCTTGCTTCTCCTGGCTTGCTCAGCCTGCTTTCTTATAGAACCCAAGACTACCAGCCCACAGATGGTACCACCCACAAGGGGCCCTCCCCCCTTGATCACTAATTGAGAAAATGCCTTACAGCTGGATCTCATGGAGGCAATTTCTCAACTGAAACTCCTTTCTCTGTGATAACTTCAGCTTGTGTCAAGTTGACACACAAAACTAGCCAGTACAATTGACCCCTTGTCAACTTGACACAACAACACATCACTATTAAGCCTAAACCCTTACTTTCTTATTTATCCCCAAGATCTAAATAACTTTAAAAGTCCCACAGTCTTTGCAAATTCTTACTATTAAAATTTCAATCCCTTTAAATATATCAAATCTCTTAGAATTCAAAGTCTTTTTACCATCAAAAGTCTCTTAACTGTGGGCTCCACTAAAATACCTTCTTCCTTCAGGAGGGAAAATATATCAGGGCACAGTCATAATCAAAAGCAAAACCAAACTCCAACTGTCCAATGTCTGGGATCCACTCACAATCTTCTGGATTCCTCCAAGGGCTTGAGTCACTTCTCCAGCTCTGCCCTTTGTAGCACACACCTTGTCGTCTAGGTGCCTGTATTCCACTGTTGCTGCTGTTCTTGGTGGTCATCTCATGGTACTGACATCTCCAAAACACTGCTGTCTTCTGCTGCAACTAGGCTTTACCCACAGTCTCTCATAGGCTCTCTTCATGGTGCCAAGCCTCACCTCCTTTGCCTGACCTCTTCAGTCCTGGGCCATCAATTGCAACTGAGGCTGCACCTTCACCAATGGCCTTCCACGGCCTCTCACAGTGCCCAGGCCTCAGCTGCTCTTCACGACTCCGTCATGCCTTCAAAACCAGTATCACCTGGGTGACTTACACATTACCAAGTCCTGCCACAGCACAAGGTACAACCCTGGCTATCTCTGGAACATAGCCTCTGTGCTCTCAGAAAACACTTCTTAGAATATTTCACCTCAATGATGCTGGTCTCTTCCCACTCACAGCCAATTTCCCAGCTCCAGCTAACCAGCATCAATAGTCCCAGGAATGCAATGGTTTTGGTTTAGTAGTTCTGGTATCTTGTTAATCACAGCTTATTTCTTCAGCCCCAGCTAACCAAAACCACAGAATTTTAAATCAAACTAGCAATGGCCCTGATAAGAGTCTTTAATCTTCCCTCTGAAATTTCACAAACCAGGCCTCCATCTTCTGCACTGTTCTCAACATTATCTTCCAAGCTCCTACACAACATCCCACAGAGCTCTTAACATCGAATAGATGTTCTAGCTCAAAGTTCCAAATTCCTTCCACAGTCCTCCCCAAAACATGGTCAGGTTGTCACAGGAATACCCCACTACGCTGGTACCAATTTGTCTTAGTCAGGGTTTCTATTCCTGCACAAACATCGTGACCAAGATGCAAGTTGGGGAGGAAAGGGTTTATTCAGCTTACACTTCCAGGCTGGCTGCTGTTCATCACAAAAGGAAGTCAGGACTGGAACTCAGGCAGGTCAAGGATCAGGAGCTGATGCAGAGGCCATGGAGGGGTGTTCCTTACTGGCTCGCTTGCTTCTCCTGGCTTGCTCATCCTGCTTTCTTATAGAACCCAAGACTACCAGCCCACAGATGGCACCACCCACAAGGGACCCTCCGCCCTTGATCACTAATTGAGAAAATGCCTTACAGCTGGATCTCATGGAGGCATTTTCTCAACTGAAACTCCTTTCTCTGTGATAACTTCAGCTTGTGTCAAGTTGACACACAAAACTAGCCAGTACAGGCAGTGATAATGATAGAAAAAGTCATCAATATAAAAGGAAAACTATGAAAGAAATTTGAGAATAAAAAAAGACTCCACAATTAGAAATATCAAAAATGGAAACCTCAGTGAATCCAGGATAAAAATACAGTGGGAAGTATCACCAATAGTCTCAAAAGAAAGGATACTAGAAATAGAAGACAAGGTTCAAAAAAATACTACCAACATCAGTAAGGGGGAAATGTATTCGTGCATACCTAAGAACTCTAGAGTATGGTCAAAAGCCCAAGCCTAAGAACTATGGGATAGAAGAAGGAGCTGAGAGAAATACTAAGCACGAAGAGAACCTGTTCAATGAAATCATAGTAGACATTTCCCCAAATCTAAAGGAAGGTGTGGGCGTCCAAACACAAAAAGCATTAGAAATCCAAAATAGACATTACCAGGGGAGATCGTCTCTATGACATATAGTCAAGATATCAACACTACAAAAAGAAGAAACCACAGTAATTGCTGTAAGATGCTTGGCATGGTGGTCCACTTGTGAGGCAGGAGCAATTGATCTCTGTGAGTTTGAGGCCAGCTTAGTTCACAAAGAGAGTTCCAGGCCAGCCAGAGCTATACAGTGAGACCCTATCTCAAAAACCAACCCAACCCAACCAACCAACTAACCAACCAACCAACCAACCAACCAACCAACCAACCAACCAACCAACCAGGATCTGAAGAGATGTCTCAGTGGTTAAGACCACTAGCTGCTCTTCCAGATAACCTAGTTTTGATTACCAGCACCAACATGGTGGCTCACAATCACCTGTAACTTTCAGGAGTTCTGATGCCCTCTTCTGGCCTCTTTGGGCACTGCATGCATTCAGACATACATTCAGGCAAAGCATCCATATAGATAAAACGAATAAATATTAAAAAAGAGCAATACCTGGGTTTCATCAAATTAAAAACTTGTGCTCTGAAAGATGCCACAAGAGGAGGCTGAGAAAGTGACCTTTCCTCCCCTTTTAAACACAAGTGTCTCACAATGGAACAAACTATACTACACACAATATTTGAAGTTTGTTATCACCCAGTATAACTGAGTGGCAAAAGCCATTATCCGAAAGTGATATACTAGATGAGCCTGTTCATATCGTGTTCTTGAAATGAAAACTGTTTAGAAGCACAGAGTGGATGTTGCCAGGGACAGTGGTGCTGGAAGGAAGGAGGCACGGGTGGACACAAGGGATCCTTGATGCATGTTTTGTCTTGAATGGGGTGGTCAGTCCATGAATGACCCCGCAGACAAGACAAAGACGAGTAAAACCAAATGCACACATACAGTGAGTCCAGTATTGAGGCATTGCTCGCTCTCCGAGTATCAGTATCTTGTGTTTGAGGCTTGTAGTGGTCTGAAAGTGGCCCTCTTAGGCTCATAGGGAGTGGCATTATTTGAAAGGAAATGTGTCACTGGGGGTGGGGCTTCTGGGTTTCAAATGCTTGAGACAGGCCCAGTGTCTTTCTTCTACATGCTGCCTGAGGATCTGGATATAGAACTCTCAACTACTCTCCAGCACCATGTCTGCCTGCATGCTGCCACACTTCCTGCCATGATGATAACAGACCAAACCTCTGAACTGTGGGCTAGCCCTAATGAAATGTTTTTCTTTATAAGAGTTGCCTAGGTCATGGCATCTATTCACAGCAATAGAACACTGACTTAGAAAAGACTGTACTGCAGTTTTTCATATTATTGTTATGGGGAAAAGCTGGATGAAAGGTTCCTGGGAAATTTTTGTTACCCCCTACAACAAAGAAGTCTTAATAAAAATTTCACCCCAGCCTGGAGAGATGGCTCAGTGGTTAAGAGCACTGACTGCTCTTCCAGAGGTCCTGAGTTCAATTCCCAGCAATCACGTGGTGGCTCACAGCCATCTGTAATGGGATCCAATGCCCTCTTCTAGTGTGTGTTTGAAGACAGCTACAGTATACTCTCACACACAAAACAAATAAATAAAGCTTAAAAAAATTCATCCCAGTAAATATGTGAGAAAGCATTTGTGATGGACCCAAATCCATGAAGACACCAGAGAAACTCAATTGTACTTTAAATGAAAACAGGGTTTCCAAAATCAAAATGAAATTAGATTTGGCATTTTTTCAGCACATAAAACCCCCCAGGGTGCTGTACTGGGATACACATGCAGTGCTTCAATTCATATTTATGGCTTTTGTCTTGTTGATATTTTACCTCATTAGAGATGCTGCCTCAATGTCCTCAGCCATAAAATTGTGATAATAGCTGTCTATAGAGTTGATGTGAGGAGCTAAGTGGCTTTTAACACATTATATGCACAAACCAGGTTCTGACATGTTGATGGTGCAGCACTCGGAGCCAACTGGGGAACTCGTCCCTAGTCCCAGGCCATAATTCTTTCTTCTTTATAGAGGAATATACAAATGTGGTATATACAATGAGGTATCCACAAATGTGCTATAGGCCAGATTATTCTAGAATAGAAAAAGTATGAGGAAAGGCAGAACACAATTGTGTGGGAGTTAATCTTGGCCTCAAATAAATACAAATTAAGAATGTGACTGAAGCAGTGGGTGTGTTAGAATGTTTGTGCAAAGTTCTCTCCACAGTCAAGGGATATCATGAGATGATATTAAGAACAAAAATTAACAGTAGAACAGGTTTGAATTTTGTTGGGAAGACAGAACAGAGGGGCCCACTTATCTATCTTCCTCTTTTGGTAAATATTTCAGTCCTGTGGAATATTTGTGCTAGCTAGTGGACCTGAATAGATTCATTTCTATTGAATTTCCTGTATTTTTCTTTCGTTCCCTTTCCCTGTCCCAGGATTTCACCCACGTAGTGTCAGGCATCAAGTCTCAGCCTCTACCTGCCTGTGAGAGTTTCTGTGATGCTCTTGGGAGTTTTCTGTAACTTTGGTGCTGTGAGGTCAGATGCTACACTAACACTCCCTCTCAATTACAACATACTTGAGAAACCAACAGAGAGGAAAGATTTAACTTGGCTCCTGTCTAGTGCATGCTCACTTGGCTCTATTGTTTCTGACCTGTGATGGCGCTAGGCATCATGTCAGGAAGCACATGGTGGAAAGAACTGCTCACCTCATGGCTAGGAACCAAAAAAGTAAGCTAATTCATAAATCCATAGTGTGTCAGTCCATTCATAAGACCAAAGCACTCATGATCCAATCCCCTCCTCAAAGTACCACTGAGACATGATGAATGGCCTTCATGCATTGTATGGACCTTGGTGGGATTTAAAGGCATAACATAAAAGTTTGACCTCATGACACAGACCTGTAATCTCAGCTACTCAGAAGACTGTGAAAAAGGGGTTTTATGTCCAAGACTATCCTGGACAAGCTCATGAAACCCTGCCTTAAGCTAGAAAGGAGGCAAAATGTGGATGCAGATCAAGGTAGGTTTACATAGTGAGTGTGAGGATCTTGAATCAACAATTAGGACTGAAAGAAAAATCAACAGCAGAAGTTAGGTGAGGGGGTACATGTCTATCTAGCATTTGGTTGTCTAAGGCAGGAAGGTGATGAGTCTGAGGTTAGCCTGAACCACACAGAAAGACTAAACCACCACCACCACCAAACATAACTCTGAAAACCATAATAGAGATTTTAGAGAAGATCCTTCAGTTGAAGTATAAAAGTTTTTCTGGAGAAAGATGCATAAAAAGTGCTATCACCATTGAGTGACATCAAGAATATCTATCATCATGAGTTAACACGTTGCTTTGCTCACCCGCTTGGGTAATTGTCTTAGTTACGTTACTTTTGTGATAAAGACAATGGCCAAAGGCATTTTGGGGAGGATTATTTCACCTCAAAGATTATAGTCCATTATGGAGAAAAGTCAAGGTAGGATCCTAGAGGCAGGAACGGAAGCAGAAGCCATGGAGGAGTGCTGCTTACTGGCTTGCTCACCATGGCTTTCTCAGCCTGCTTTCTAAGACCGGCCAGCATCACCTTCCCAGAAGTGGCACCACCAACCATGAGCCGGGCCCTCCTACATCAATCATTAATAAGAAAATGACTCACAGGCTTGCCTACAAGCCAATGTGATGGAGCCATTTTTCTCAAGAGTCTTTCTTCCCAGATGACTTCAGCTTGTGTCAAGTTGACAAAAAACAAAACAACAACAACAAACCCAAACAACAACAAAACAACAACAAAAGCCAGCCAAAATAGTGAGGTCTGATAATTTCTTCTCTAGAACGTTACCCCCATGTTTGCACACACATACATTCATCTATCTGTTGACAATTAGGGCTCAAACTTTTCATGTAGCTGTGCCTGCTTCATCCTAACCTTCTCTGTCAAAACATGCGTCTGATAAGCCTGGCTCCCATAACTCACTGTTTAATTACTTAACAATTCACTTTTGGAATACATGAAAAGTGACTTCAGAATTGTTAGCCCATGTTGCTATGTAAGAAACAGCAAGTGTGAGAGAGCTAAACTCCTGAGAACAAAGTAGGAAGGTTTACATTTGCTGTGTGTCTTAGGCTTCCGAGAGGCGATGGATTTGAGTCTGAATTTGGGTTCAGGTGGGTGGAATGAGTTTGGGAACTGTTGTTGTAATGATAGTATTCAAAGCTGAGGTCCTCTTGAAATCACCTCATCAAATCATTCTGTTGAGATGAGAATGATGGACTTATTGAGCTGCTACAGATGTCAGGCAGAGGTGAAAGATTCTTCCCAGGACAAGTTCCTGGAGCTACCAACAGAGTAGCAGCTGGAAAATGCCTGCTGGGCCTAAGGAACCAGGGTATTTTATAATAAAATGTTGGAAAAAGGAAAAAAACCAAAAACCATTTGTACTGAATGTGCTTATTCATAGCCACAATGGCTGACACTGAGAAAGACAATATGGAGGAAGTAGCTTGGTGTTCAGGCCACTTAGGTCATAAACCCATAACTTCAACATCCTTGTATTTCAAGAACATTTTATGAGTGCAAAACCTAGCTCTCACCTCAAAGAAAGTAAGAGATCATTTATTCTGAGCCAAATATGAGTGACCGTGGTCTGGGAACACAGAGTCAAGTTTCTCTGAGTGACACAGAACAATTTTTTATTCTATCTATCTATCTCTCTATCTATCTATCTCTCTATCTATCTCTCTATCTATCTCTCTATCTATCTATCTATCTATCTATCTATCTATCTATCTATCTATCTATCTATCTATCACGAAGCTGGAGATTGGATCTAGGGTCTTGAACAAGCTAGGCTAGTGACTTCCCACTGAGCTGCATCTATCTTTTTACCTTTTACTTTGAGACAGGGTTTCAGTTATTCAGGCTGAACTTGAACTGACTGGTCTTTCCTTCCTTCCTTCCTTCCTTCCTTCCTTCCTTCCTTCCTTCCTTCCTTCCTTCCTTCCTTCCTTCCTTCTTTCCTTCTTTAATTTTTAGAAAAATTTAAATTTATTCTTCTTTCCCATATTATGTCCTGACTACAGTTTGCCCTCCCTCCTCTCCTCCCAGTCCCTCCCCACCTCTCCTCTCCCCCAGGTCCATTCATCCTCCCGGTTCCCTTCAGAAATGAGCAGGACTCCCAGGGCTATTTACCAAATATGGCATATCAAGCTGCAATAAGAGTAGGCACCTCCCCTCATATTAAGGCCGGGTGAGGCAGCCCAGTAGGAGGAAAAGGGTCTGTAAAACAGGCAAAAGACTCAGAGACATCCCACACTTCCACTGTTATGAGTCTCACAAGAAAACCAAGCTACACAACCATAGCAAATATACAGAGAACCTAGGTCAGACCCATACAGGCTACCTGATTGTCTCTGTGAGCACCTATGAACAAACCCAGGCTAGTTGATTATAGATACAGGGAAAAACCCTTAAATAAATTTACTAAATACATTCACAGGGAACAACATAGCAGGTCACAGCAAAGCAGAGAAATCTCTGCCATAGGTTTTATATGACATCTAATAATATCAACGTCTAGAACAGTGGATCTAGAGCTCTCCTAAGTTACTTCATCCCAAAGATTCTACCTTAGAGTTAAAAGGATGTAAGGTCAGGTACAAAAGGTACGTGATAACTGGCTGCTAAGGCGTTAAAGATAGCCCAAGGTAGCTTAGGCTGTGGATCTACAGCATTCCGACTCTCCATGATCAAGATGTTTGGATCAGTCAATCAGCCTTGTAAAATCATTAACTAAAGTGTGGATTTTATTCTGGGAACTTCAGACACAGTGACTCCTGTTGAGCAAGCATTGCATTTTGTGCGTTTGGAGGCCAAATAACTTATATCCATGTCTCATAGGGCTTCTTCCTCAGATCAGATAAAGATGGTGGCCAAGGTGATAGGCAAGCAGTTTTGAGGAGAGTTCTGCTGAAGTTATTAAGGATAAGGGATTTGTGTCATATTTGTGACCAGTCTTTGTGACCTAGGTCTGAGTTCTATTTCTTGGCTGTAATCTGGTTCTGGGATGTGACATGCAATAAACTTATTACATCCAAAGTTTAAAGAATGAATACTATAGTGGCTCCAAGGGGGTAAAAGTGTCAGATAAGGGTAAATAGGCATTTAAGTAACCAAAAAAGCTGTTTGTATGCATTAACATATTTTCTAACCAGACTATTTTCTTCTTGTGACTGTCTATATTTAAAAATTTTAAAAAAACGAATATGAGTGTTTTGCCTGCATTCGTGTCTGTACAACACTTGCCTGCCTGGTGCTTGAGAAAGTCAGGAGAGAGTATCAGATCCTCTTGACAATAATAAAGCAAAACACTCTCTAATTTAAAAAGTTGGGTCTGGGGTACAGCTCAGTCAGTGAAGTGCTTTCTGTGAAAGAATGAGAACCTGCATGTGAAGTCTAGCGCCCATGGGAAAAGTCTGGGGCGGTGCTGTGTACCTGTAACCCCAGAAATGTGGAGGTAGAGGCAGGGGAGTCCTGGGCTTCACTGGTCAGCAATCTTAGCTCTGAGGGTTTGTCCCCTAAGTCTTGGACATTTGAATATTTGATCTCCAATTGGTTGTTTGGAGAAGCTTAGGAGGTGGGGCAGGCCTTGACTTTTCAAAAGACTTACCATTTCAATGTAGCTGTCTCCAGCAGGTTCCTTAGTTCTGAGCAGTTTGAGGATTCACTTTGTATGCCTAGACTTTAGGTAGGATGGATTTGAAGTAGAAAACTTACCACTTTACTTAGAGGAAAACAGCAGGGGGGGAAAATCATAGATACACCAAGAGACAAAAAGTTTTTTATGTTGTAGTATCTCACACATGTATTTATATTTTTGGTTGTGAGCCTAGCCTTTAACGGCTGAGCCATCTCTCCAGCTCTTGCATATGTATTTATATAAAACAAGAATATTAAGCCATAAGTACATACTAAAAGTGAGACCAGCAGACAAAATGACACACAAGCAGAGGTCTGACACCAGCCATTGTCAACACAAACTAAAAAAACACAGAACACAGTTGCACTAAGTTAGAGTGCACACACAATAAAGACAAGGCGCACAGCTCCCACACCCCCATCTGTGGCATCTGAGAGGGGTCCCGGGAGAGGCAGTGCCCTTAACAAGTGGAGCTTGCTATGCAGATTTCACACAAAGCTACGCTGATAGCTCTCCCTGTATTAAGTGTGAATGAGCAGAGAGGGAGGTGCCATTGCAAATGGAACCTTTGAATTAATGAATAAAAGTGAGAAAATTGGACTGCAGGTCAATAGGATGATGCGACACTCTTTAGCAAATTCCAGAGAGACTCAATATGGCTCGGAAAACCGTATAATCAAAGTTTTCAGAGAAGCTCTGTTGAAATGAATGCAGAAAGCATCAGGGTCTCCTCTCTCTGGGCTCTAGAAAGGGAAGCAGCAACACATCTTGCATTTGATACAGAATTTTTTGAAAGTTCCCTTCTATGTTTTAGATTTACTTTATTTTATGTGCATAAGCGTTTTGTCTGTGTTTATGTATGTGTACCATCATGTGTGCCTGGTACCCATGGTATTAGAAGAGGGTATCTGATCCCCTGGAACTGGAGTTACAGATGGTTGTGAATGGCCATGTAGTTGCTGGAAACCAAATCAAAGGTTTGCTGGGTCCTCTCCAAAGGCAACAAGTGTTTTATGGCTTAGTCAGGGTTCCTACTGCTGCGATGAAACACCACGATCAAAGCAACTGGCGGCATAAGCAATTTGGCTTACATATCTTAAATAACAGTTTATTGAGGCGAGGCAGCACTCAAGTGAACTGGAACCTGGAGGCAGCAGCTGATGCAGAGATCATGGAGGAAGTTTCCTCGTCATGGCTTGCTCAGACTACTTGTTTACAGTACCCAAAAACACCAGTCTAGGGGTGGCACATCCATAATTGGCTGGTGACACCCACATCAATCATTAAATAGAAAATGATGCCCCACAGGCGTGCCCAATCTTATGAGGCATTTTCTTTCTTCTTTTTTTATTTTTTGATACTTTATTTACATTTCAAATGTTTCCCCCTTTCCAGGTCTCCCCTTTGGAAACACCCTATCTCCTCCCCTTCCCCTGCCTCTATGAGGGTATTCCTCCACCCACTCCCCCACCCACCCCTGTACTCCCTCCCTGGCATTCCCCTATACTGGGGCCTCTAACACCCTCAGACCCAAGGGCCTCTCCTCTCCCAATGGCCAACAAGGCCCTCCTCTGCCACATATGTGGCCAGCACCATGGGTCCCTCTTTGGTTGGTGGTCCAGCCTCCAGGAGCATTGGGGGTCAGGCCAGTTGACACTGTTGCCCCCTCCATGGGGCTGAGGCATTTTCTTAATTGAAGCCCCCTCCTCTTAGATGCTTCTAGTTTATGTTTAAAACTAACCCAGCACATGGTTTTAACCACTGAGCAATCTCTTTAGCCCCCAAACAAGAATTGTTTTTAACTGGAAATATTTTTTTCATGCGATATATTCTGATAACAGTTTCCCCTACCCTAACTCCTCCCAGATCTTCCCCATCCCCAGATCCACCAAACTCCACATTCTTTTTCTTTCTCTTTAGAAAACAAACAGAAAAAAACTACCACCACCACCAAACGAACAAAACAGAAAAAGAACACACACACACACACACACTCACACACACAAACACACTCTCACACACACTTACACACACACTCATATGCACATACACACACACTCTCTCACACACACTCACAAACAAACTCACACACTCACACACACACTCACACACACACACTCACACACACACTCACACTCACACACACTCTCACACACACTCACAAACACACACATTCACACACACTCACACGCACACACTCACACACTCACACACACTCACACACACATACTCACACACACACACTCACACACACTCTCTCTCACACACACACACTCACACACACACTCACACACACACACACACAATCAGAAACCATAATATACAAGCAAAAGGCTAGATGATAAAAAAATGTCCAAACAGAAATAGAATATTTAGCTATGGATGAACAGGTGGTAGGAGAGGGAAGCGGGGGTAAGGGATGGAATCAGGGATGGACAGCTAAAGCTAAGGGCCTTTGAGGGGTTGCATGGAAACTTACTACAGTAGAAGTCTATGAATGGAAGAAACCTAAATGGGATCGCTAAATAATGGGGGAGACAAAACCTCAACTAGATAAATATCTCCACCAAATGAAATCTCCAGTACCAGGAATGGATTATATCTAATTGAATTGTCAGTCAAGGGGGTCCCATGGAAACCCCCAAACAATCCAGGCTATTGCTAAGACTATTGGATGCTCTCTGTGAACTGCTGGTAAGGCTCTATTGCTGAAGAAAGCAGCTACATAACTCATTAAACATGGAGAAGTTGAGCTGGTGCCTAAGTAGAGCTTTCATCCCTAATGACCAGTGTTCACGGTATTGGGAAGTACTCTGCATACAACCAGAGGAGAATCTTCAACACCAACTTAGCTACAAACCCTTCAGTCTTCAATGATGTCCTGCCTGCAAGATATGCTGGTACAATAGTGGCACAAAAGTTATGGGTGTAACCAACCACTCTCTGCTTGGATTTAAGGCCCACTCCATAAGATGGAATCCATTCCCAGTACTGCTTGGGTAGCCAAGAACCTGAGGCTAGATAAGCTATGTACCTAGGCAAAACCAAAATACTATTGTTCTGCTAAAGTAATGTAGCAATAAAATGACTTCTAATACATTCTGCTACCAGGGTTAAGTGTCTTTCTCTGTCACTATCAGAGAATTTCTGTCTTACAGATAATGGAAATAAATCCAGAGGTTCACAACTGGACGATGTGTAGGGAGTAAGAGGCCTTGGAACACTCAGCCCTAAACGAGATTTCTCTACCAAATCCCTCATCTCAGGGCTCAGAGACTCTGAGGCAAAGGGGACAGGACGATTGTAAGATCCAGTGGAAATGGAAGACACCATGGGAACAAGGCCTCCTAGACACAGGACTGCTGCACATATGAACCCACAGAGACTGTGGCAGCATGCGCAGGGCCTACACAGGGCTAAGCCAGATAGGGTTCCAGCGTTGAGAGGGGTAGACAGAAGACTCCATCTTTAACTTCTCACAAAAGAAAATGTAGTTTCCAGAGTCTATCTGTGGATACAAACAACACTTAAGGACACACCCATGCCAACAACAGATGGCCGACAGAAAACAAACTTAGTGGTATTTTTGTCTCATGATGTTTTATCTTGGCATTTAAAAAAAAAAACTTACAGGTCTTTTGCTTATATATTTTGGTTTTCATTTTTGTGCTTTTGTGGATTTTGTGCACCCGTATATGTTTCTTTGGCTCTTTTTCCCCCAGTTCACTTGGTCCTATTCTGATTTGTTTGTATTTATTTTATTATTATTATTGTTATTATTTTAGATGCCTGTTTGTTCTCTAATGAGAAAGAGAAAGAAAGGATGCAGGTTTTGGTGGGTGGGGAAGTGGGGGAAGATCTGGGGGCAGAGGAAACCATGATCAGAATATATTGTATGAAAAAAAACTATTTTCAAAACAACAACAGCAACAACAACAACAACAACAAAAACAAACAAAAAACCCAAAGCAATATAAGACAGAAGTCTATAAAAATGCTACTGAGTCCATTTCGTGTTGCCCATCTACAGGTACGTGTGGTTAACATACCCCGTGAGACTCCACTGGGGAAACGGGTGCTGATCGGAGACAACTCTTGATTAAGGTTGGGAGCCTGTAGCCACTTCCCCACTTCAGTGCTGGGACCCTGACATAGGGTTACTATTGCTATGATGAAACACCAAGCAAGTTGGGATTTATTTGGCTTAAACTGGCATTCTTTTGAATGAAATCAGGGCAGGAACCCAAACAGAGCAAGAACCTGGAGGACTGAATGATGCAGAGATCATGGAGGGGTGCTGCTTACTGGTTTACTCTTCATGGCTTTCTCAGCCTGCTTATAGAACTCAGGACCATTAGCCCAGAGATGACCCACAATAGTCTGTGCCCTCCAGGACCAGAAGCCCAGGGATAACATCACCCATAATAGTCTGTGCTCTCCCCCATGGATCTCTAATTTAAAAAAATTGGCCTGCAAGCTTGTCTACTTACAGCCCAATCTTCCTAGGCATGTTTCTTAATTGAGATTTTCTTCTCGCAGATGGCTAAAGTTTGTTTCAAGTTGACATCAAACTAGTCAGCTCAGCCCTCACCTGGCTGGAACCTGTGCAAGCCTTGAGCATGCTGCCATAGTCTCGATGAGTTTAAATGACAACAGAATTAAAAATATATTTTTATCATGTGTGTGTCTGTGTGCATCTGTGTGTGTGTGTGTGTGTGTGTGCGCACACACACAATGGTATGTGAGCAGAGGTCAGAGGGCTGCACAAGCATCTCCCCAATCTTTGATAAGATGTTAATAATCCCAGTCTTGTGTGTATAACCACTGCCGCTGTGCGTCCATGACAGCAATGGCCACTCCGCGTCCAGAGGGCAGCATTCTACAGCGCTCCTCCCGACTCTGGTTTTTAACCTTCTTTCCACCACCTCTTCTGCCACGGTCCATGAGCCTTGGGAATGGGGGGACAGTCATATCGGTGTCTCATTTGGGGCTGAACACTCAACCGTCATTTACTCTCAGCACTCTGCTAGCTGAGTCCCTGCAGTAACCATTGCACTATGAACAGAGTCCAAACTGGCCAAATCTTGGGCATAAGATTTGAGAGTCCATGACCAGTTAGAAAAACAACAGTAACTGCCAGAACCTCTCCAGCCATGGGCTTTTTTTTTTTTTTTTTAAACTTTTTATTGATTCTTTGTGAGTTTCCAATCATGTACCCTAGTCCTGCTCATCTCCCAATCCCCTCATATCCACCCTCATATCCAACCTCCTCCCCAAATAAAAAAACACCCAAACAAACAACAATAACAAAAACCAAAGCATAGAAAACATCTCATCGTGGGAGCTGTAGTATGTCACAGTGTGCCCCACAGCATACCCCTCTGTCCACACATCTTCACGTGCAAACGTTTATTGCAATGAGTCATTGATCTGGTTCGAGATCTCCGGCTCCTGTAGAACCACCGATATTGGATCTTCACCAGGCCTCCTCCTGACTAGCCTGTTGTTGCTGTCCTGTGTCACAACGATCCTGCAGCTTTGGAACAGCAGGACCGGCCCTTTCACATGTTCCAATCATTTGCAGATAATACTGACTTTGGAGTGGGCCAACTCCGAGCCCTGCATCTGGGACTGAGTGGTAGCTGAGCCGGTCAGCCTGCTGGCTCTCCCTTAACCACACCACCAGGGTCAGCTCTCCTGCTCTCATGCCCTTGGGGTTTGCTCACATGCGCCCAAGCCTCCAAAGCCAGCTCCACTGTGCTGCAGTCAAGGAGCCAGGCCCACTATTCCAGGTGCAGCTGCCTGTGAGAGGCTGGGCCAGCTCTCCTGCTCTCACTCTCGGGGCTGGCTCACCCGTGCCTTCACCATCAGGCCCAGCTCCACTGTGTTGCCCAGGTGAGGTGCAGGGCATGCTCTCTTGCGTGCTACAGTCAGCGAGGGGGCAGGGCTAGCTCTCCTGACTGCTACAGGTGAGTAGGAGAGGGCCTCATCCCCACACCATGCCACCTCACGGAAAATGAGTGGTAAGGTCAGCTCTCCCATTGTGTCACCCTTGGGCTGGCTTACCTGAGCCCCCATCACTAGGGTGAGTTCCACTGTGCTGCCCAGGTGAGGTTCAGGGCCCATTCTTCCAAATGCTGCTGCTGGTGAGAAATGGGACCAGCTCTCCAGAGCATTGTGGCTAGAGAGGGGCAGGGCCAGTTATGCACAGCCCCCGAACATCTGTGTGGTCTTGGAAGTTGCCCTACAAGGGACACCCCCATGTTCTGGAGTGGTAATACAGGCATGGACTTTGACACCGACCCCTGTGGCTGCATAGCCACAGAGTCAGACTCAGTGGCAGCTCGGGCTGGGACCTTACCATGGTCCCAGGTGGCAGGGCTGGCCACTCACAGTAGGCTACTTCTCTTCATCCTAGAGTGTCTAGTTTTACCTCTCTTTATAATGTTCAAGCTGCTCCACTTCTCTTTCTCTCCCATCTGACCACCGTATACTTGCACATCTGGTGGTTCCTGCTGCAGGTGGGCCCTCCATCTGTACTGCATGGTGTGGCAGCAAGCCAGTGCCTATGGCTGGCCAGGGCTGTGCGTAACATGGCAGCCCACAGGTCTCTGTCTGTCTTCCTCTGCCCATGCTGCATTGCCTGAATTTTATTTTATTTTATTTTTATGAATCCTAAGCTTAAGACAGCTTTGGTCACTGAGTCAGGCATCGAGCCAGGATGAACAAAGGACATCTATCTGCTCCGCCCTTGACTGATATAAGATCACCACCAACGAGTGTCTCTTTGCCCATTGCCAGGGGTGCAGCCATGGGCTTTTGTCAAGGTTTACAGCATCAAATGTGAGGAATGACCTCAAATCCACTGATACAAGATTTTGGTGTTGAGAATCACTAGAGAAGAGAACAGAAGAAGAGAGTGATGCAAGAAAATGGTTAAAAAGGCTGGGTTCTCCAGCTCTTACACACTGTCTTAGTCAGGGCTTTATTGCTATGAAGAGACACCATGACCAAAGAAACTCTTATAAAAGATAACATTTAATTGGGGCTGGCTTACAGTTTCAGAGGTTCAGTCCATTATCATCATGGTGGGAAACATGGCAGCATGCAGGCAGATATGGTGCTGAAAGAGTTGAGAGTTCTACATCTTGATCCAAAGGCAACCAGGAGAGGCTGTCCTTGCAGGCTGTCAGGAGGAGGATCTCTTCTGCACTGGATAGGGCCTGAGCACAGGAGGCCTCAAAGCCATGAGGCACTGCCTCTACCAAGGCCACGCCTCCTACTAGTGACTGTCCTTATGGCCAAACATTCAAACCACCACACACGCTCTTTAAAAGTTTCTGATAGATTTTCTACATTTTAATTCCTTTATTAAGCCTTTGTGCATTATAAATTGTATGTTGAACATTTTCCACTAATGTCCCCACCTACCCTTTACCATTATTTCCCTTTGCGCCCAAGACATGTATGTACATGTTTAATATCAACTGGACACAAACTAGAGTCATTTGTGGTACATTCCCTTAATCAGTGATGGGTATGGGAGAGCCCAGCTCACTGTGAGTGGTGCCACCGCTGGGCAGGTGGTCCTGGGTGCTGTAAGAAAACTTTGGGAAGCAATCCAGGAAGCAGCGTTCCTCAGGCAGTGTTCCTGCCTCGAGTTCCCGTCCTGACTCTCCTGGATGATGGACTGACTATGAGTTTTGAGATGAAGTAAACTCTCTTTCTTCCCCGAGTTGTTTTGGTCGTAGTGTTTAATCACAGCAATAGAAACCCTAACTAAGGCAGAGTCTTTTTCTATATCCGTGATGTGTGTGTGTATATTACATATATACATGCATATTTAATGATTATATACTTATATGTTTTTATGTAAGATACATATAATTTTATATATGTATGCAAGATAAGTGTCTTTTCTATATATGTATATCTAAAATTTTATGTATTTATGTAAAACACACACATATAATTTTATGTATGTAAGATAGTATCTTTCTATATATAAATGTGTATATATATAATTTTATGTATTTATATGACACACATATATAATTTTGTATATGTAAGACTGTCTTTCTCTACATACATATATGTATAATTTTATGTATATATGTAAAAGCTAGCAATCACAAACGACAGATAATACCTGTCATTAATCTCATAAATTGGGACTGGCTTAGTTCATTTAATATCTTCAGTTGTATCTGTTTTCCTGTTTCATTCTTCTTTATGGCTGAAAAATATCTAGCCATGTTCCATTTCCTTATCCATTCATTTGTTGTTGGACACTAATTTTCTGTCATTTAGCTCTTGTGGAAAGTGCTGCAACAAACATTGATGTTTAAGTATCTCTGTGATGTGTTGGGCTGAGTCCTTTGGGCACACACCCAGGAGCAGTGTAGCTGGGTGCTGTGTGACAGTGTTCCTGAGGGTACATGAACAGTCATCTATTCTCCCTAGACAGAGAATCAGCGACAGACTACAGCACAGATACCACCAAAGAACAACTTGGTGAGCTAATGAGTTGTATCGGACTTACTCACCTACGTACAGGAATTTGGGTGAGGGGTTACTTACAGGAGCAGAAACGACTTAAGAGATGGCTGCATCACAAAGCCCACCCTGGCATGGGTGAGAGCTTATGAAAGTGGGAGCCTGGAACACGTGCACAATTAGCACATTTCAACAGGCTGGAGGATGTCTTCTTCTGATGGCTCAGTTTGTCTGGGCCTCTTCTCGGCAGCTGGATCGGTCTTCTCCTCGGCAGCCTGGCTGGTCACTGCTTCTCTCGGGCTCCTCAGATGGTCTCTGCTTCTTTCAGTTTGCTTGATCTGAGCTTCTTTCAAGCAACTCAACTGGTCTGGGAGTCTTTTTGCATCCTGTTTTGTCTTAGATTGACCCTTAGCATTCTTTATTGCTTATGTTCTCTTGAGAAGTGTTGCTGGTTATTTTCACACCAGCTTGTCTTAAGCAGAGTTGTTTGGAAGGGGGGAACGTCAACTGAGAAAATGCCCTCACCAGGTTCGACTGTGGATAAGCCTGTAGTCCCTTTTCTTGATAGGTGATTGATAGGAGAGGGCCCAGCTCATGGTGGGAGGTGCTATTCTTGGGCTGGTGGGCCTGAGAGCTATAAGGCAGAAGGCTGAGTAAGCCATGGGAAACCAATGTTCCTCCACAGCCTCCGCTTCAGTACCTGCTCTGATTTCACTGGGTGATGTGAAAGTATAAGATGAAATAAATCCTTTCCTCCTCAAATTGCTGTTGGTCACGTTGTTTAATCACAGATACAAAAGCCCAAACTAGGACAGGAAGTGAGGGACCTAGTGAATCTGGTCAGTTTCAGGGACTTCCTGAAGCTTTTAAAACTGTTTACTTCTTGTCTTAACAAGCTTCTCCAGGATGTTTCACCGCTTTGTAAACAATCTGTCCTTAAATATCCTGCCTTTTTGCATTTCCTTTACATCCCAAGTCTTATGTTTTTTTCCCTAAATGGGGAGTTTTAGGTTCTGAGGGAGCTGAAAGGTTTATTTGAGAAAACTCCAGTTTATACTCCTACCATCCGCATAGAAGGGCTCCCTTTTGTCCATACCTGTATCGGAATGTATTTGTCTTTTAATGGCTGCCATTCTAACTGGGGTGAGATGGACTCTCAAAGTGGTTTTGATCTATACTTTTCTCATGACTGGTGAAGTTGAACATCTTTTCATGTTTATTGGTCATTTGTATTTCATATTTTTTTTCAAAAAATCTTTTATTTAAGCAAATTTAAAGAGTAAAACTAGAGAGACTTATGCTTTCCTATAAGTGGAACAGCCTGAAACCAGGAAGCATCAAAGCAGAGAAAAGATGGGGTGTGGGATATGAGGGTGTTGGGTATAGGGGTGTGGGGTGGAGAGGTGTGGGGTGCAGGGTGGAAGTGTGAGGGTGTAGGGGTGTGGGTGTGTGGGGTGAGTGGGGCATGTGGGGCGTGTGGGACATGTGTGGGTGTGGGGTGTGTGGGGTGTCGGTGTGGGGTAGGAGTGTGGGGTTATGTGGTGTGGTGTCTGGGTGTGTGGGGTGGGGTGTAGGGTGGGGTGTTTGGGTGTAGGGTGGGGTGTTTGGGTGTAGGGTGGGGTGTTTGGGTGTGGGGGATGTGGTGTATGGGGTGTACGGGATGTTGATGTGGGTGTGGGGTCGGTGTGGGGTGTGTAGTGGGAGTGTTGGGTATGAGAAGAAAACAGAAAGTCAAGAATGCAAACCTTTTACTCTAGTGTCCCCAGAGCTGAGTGTGGTAGTAAAAGGAAGTTTATATAAATTATATGACATGCACTTTTCATAGAAGTCAACATGAAATGTCTGCACAGAGCAAAAGATAAACCTCAGCAAAGGAGCATTTTTGTATAAGGCCCCTGGAAGATGTGAATATTAATTAGCAAAGGCAAATGAGCATAATCCTGCAGCAGGCAGAGGAGCAGACATTTCAGTTTTAATAAGCTCAAAACTGTAGACTCTTCTACAGGAGCCGTAATGACATATCGAGAATGCGTAGGGTAGCCTGTGCACCTGGTTGGCACAGGTTCTACTTTTGAATGTGTGGAGTTTATACAGCCATGTTAAAAGGTTGTGCAGTGTGGGGGTGGAGGATGCTCCCAGTGTGTCACATTCTAAATGGATGCTTGGTGTTGACTGAGCCAGCCATATCACCGGCCATGTCAAGGAGCAAATGGGAAAATGGCAAAGCCTGTCCTTCTGGTTTGAGTGCGAATGTTGATGTAAATGCAGAAAATGTCCACCATGTTTACAGTCCGAAGACTTCCCCTGTCGAGATTGCTCCCACTGAGAGTAGCTACGCTTGTCTCCCTTCTCAGCTGTGCACCATAAACCCTATCTCATTGTCCATCTGTCTATAATAACTCCACCCCCTTGTTCAGATCTACTCAATAACCACACCTCTCAATTCAATTGTATATCATAAACATGCCAGGCTTCTAGGTGCTGTAGCTTCTCCATCAGAGAGCTCAGACCACCCGATGCCAGCTTTTCTTCATGTGTGTGTATCTGTCTTGTCTCCATTCCCTTGTGACCCCAGGCAGGACAAGTCCCCAGAGCTGTGCAAAGCTTTGACCATGCAAAAGAATGGTATTTACAAAACAGGACCAAAATGAACACAGCAGCCAGTGCAGGCCCACCTGCAGCCAAGAAAGCTGCCCCAGCACCGCAGAGCCGAGGTAGGACACTGGTTTCAGTGATGGCTGGCAAGCACTGAAGTCACACATGTTCTAGAATGGGCAACTACCTTGTAAAAGTCTATTGCTAAACAGGAAACAGGTTTAAGGCCAAGTTCAAGTTTGCAGTCATTCAAATCCTTTGGAGCCCATCAACTTGCGTTTGAAGTACGTGAGTTTTCTAAATTCTGTTTTGGAAAGGAAAAATACAGAAGAAATTGATGCCACAGAGGTCCCATTGAGTAAGAGCAACACACAAAGCTGTAATTATGATGAAGAAAAAAAAGTTAATATTGTAGAGCTTACTAGCTGCTTGCATGAAGCAGGTCTACACCAAGGTATGTAATATATACTAATATTTTCAGGTCGATTACTTACGTTGCTTTAACATGGCTTTCTGCACAGATATGCTCCCTTCCAATTGCAGCACACAACACTGCTACATATGAAGCTGTCAGTATCAAATGACTGTGCTTGAAAGGATGCTAAGAGTGGGTAAGCCGTCCTGTGTGGAGGTGTTACAGGCACACAGTCAGATCTTTTAGAAAAAAAGATTTATTATGTCGTGTTCTGCCTGCATATATGCCTGCGTGCCAGCAGAGGGCGCCAGATTTTATTATCTGATGGTTGAGGCACCAGGTGGTTGCTGGAAATTGAACTTAGGACCTCTGGAATGGCATTCAGTGCTCTCAACCTCAGAGCCATCTCTCCAGCCCTGACAATAAAATCTTTTAATCAGTGAGAGAGTTTGCTTGAAGCCAGAGCTGGTTTCCGACGAGGAAGGCCCGGGGGAGTAGGATGTGCTCACCAGTGAGCTTGTCTTCCGGGTTGCACCAGGAAGCAGTTTTTCCTTCATCTTAGCTTTTGCCATCTTGCTACCGCCAGACTATCAAAACACTTCCCATTTCTGCAATCATTTGCTTAAAGAGCCAGAACAGCTTTTGTCCCAGGCGAGGATCCCTTGCTTGTAATTTTGCTGCTTCTGCTTTCTCTGGATGGTCACTTTGTCTTCGGTTCATTTCCTCCTCTCCCAGTGCTGCCTCCTTCGGGACATCATGATTCTCTTTCTAACTCTGTGATGCACTTCCAAAGGAGACTAGGAGCTAGCTAATTACGACTAGGCAGATAAGGAGGGAGGCCTAGGGACCACGGTCAGAGGAGGTTTAGCTACTTCCACTTTCATCCAAAATGGCCAACTTCCGGGCTCATTTCTTTTTTTGGTGGCTTCCAAAACACTTATCAATTTTTTATAAAATAACAATTTCTCTCTTGTTCTCTTAAATGCTTTAACATTCTAATTAGAGTAGGCTGCCCATTTATCATCTTTTCTTCTATTGCCAAGACTATCTAGTTTAATGTACAAAAAACTAATTTAGGGCTATCAACTGTTCCCTTTTCTGAGAATCATTTCAAGTTGAATTACCACTGCTACCACGCACCGGAGTACAGAGTGAAAGTTATTTTCTCAAAACACTTCCTCCTTTCTTGGACTTGTTTCTTGCTTTAGTTTCATTTAAAAGATGTTTTTATGAAAATTGGAATTTTCTATGGCAGGTGGTGGGATCTGTGGTGGGGTCAGAGTCCAGTGCTGCTTATGGGAGTCACCCCCTTAGAGTTCATATCCCAAGGGTGTGCCCTCCCACATTTGCCCTGCTTTATATAGGGCTAATCTTGAATGTTTAAGGGAGTATCAGGGGGCTCAAGAGACTGTGTGATCATCTTAGTGGCCAAGCCTGTAAGGTAGAAATGATGCTTTGGTCTTCCCAGGGAGGCCATTGCATGTTCTAGAGAGCCCCCATGTGACCCCTCTACCCTGTTGAATTGGGGGAAGAAGAACCCTTTAACTGGTATTTTTATGATGAAGCACTCACAAAATTTCGAAACTCAAAAGACAAGATTACACAAAGCAGGAGCGAGGAGACAGAAAGAGGAGCTTTAGATGTTGCAGGAGTGGCAGGGAGCATAGGCTGAACGTCGTAGACAAATGCTCTCATGGAGATCTGCCGAAGGGAACGCTCTGAAACAAAGGAACATCCAGGCAACCAGCTCAAAGGAAAGGCGCAGACCATTGAGCAAACCAAGGGATGGTCTGGGCTTCAGATCGGGCTTCCTGACACCTTCCTGAGGAGGCATGGACAGCCGGTAGAAAAGATCCAAGACCATCTTGGCTCTGAATTCACAACATTCCAAGTCTCTCTGGCAGTCCACTTGGTATATTATTAGCATAGGTATGACTGGCGTCTCTTCTATGGGATTTCAGTTCCTAGTGGGAAATAGAAACTGGTAAAGGAAGATGGTTTTACTGAATTTGGCCAAACTTGGGAGAGAAAGACTCCTAGTTTCTGTCTGCCTTCTTTATAGCAGACAAAAGCCAGAAAATGTATGTGGGTGTTAATTTAACTGTGAAGCAAACCGAACCGTCTTCTCATGGGGCCAGGTTCTCCTCTGCTTGGCTCTCTGCTATGTAGGGGCTCTTGGGTCTCTCCCTTGTCCCAGGATGGGATTCCTCAGGGCTTATTGTTTTGGGGGGTTTCTGCTTCAATAGTCTGATAGCTGAAGGGAGGGTACAGGTCTCTTTTTTAGGGTATCTCCTTCCTTGTCTGGGCATCAGCAACCAGTATACAAAGAGAAGGTTTTGCTGTTTCTGGATTGGCGGACCAAAAAAGTCAGGGACACCACACAGCCTTCTTTTTCGTTGCTGATTCCTCTTGAAGCTGTGAATTACAATATGTGCTTACCTCTACCCTTCCTCTGGGCTCTGGGCTCTAACTTATTCAGGACATCTCTGAGTTCTTTTCTTCCGAACTTGGAGGGCAAACAGGCCAAGAGAGGAAGCCCGAGGCCTGAGCCCTGGGGCTGTCTGATTTTTGGAGGCAGTGAGTTAGGAAGAAGCACTTGAGTCTCTGTGGTTGACAAAGCAGCAGAGGGCAGGGTGGTGTAATGGGGGGTGTTGGGCTCCTGGTACTGTGGGCACTGAGAGAAAATGGACACCGGCTCTGTTTGTAAACCGAGGGACACATGGCCTTGGCCTGATGGGGCTATGGTACTCACAGGACTCCGAGTTACTGCATTTCTGAATGCCACTCTCCTTAGTTTGGGATTAAGATAAACTGATTTATAATCTAGAGGCTGTGTATTGTTTTCTCCCTGTGTCCCACAGCAGGCAAAGCTGTCTGGAAGTGCGTTGCTCCTGAGTCTTCCCCACAGCTCCCCAACTGGAACTGACTCCGGGCTTAACTGTATTTAAAAATATATGCAATAAAATTCAGTGGCCAGTTGCCTGAGAGAACAGGATTCCATTTTTTTTTTTTGAGCATGTTAATATGGGACCTTTGCTTTAATTTTGTCTCCAGAAATTTTCTTCCCTACTGTAGCACCCTGTTATTTCTTTGAATTGTACCTGCTAAGCTGAGATGGTATTTATTGCAATAGGTTAGAATCAGTACTGATTCTTATGGAAATAACCATCCCACAAAATGGTTTGCTTTCTCAGGGTGCAGGACTCTCTCTCTTTCTTTTTCTATCTCAGCCTCACAGTGAACAATCTCCCTCTAGTGTAGCCCAACAGACTAGGCAGAATCAGTGTGAGAGGAACAAAGATCCTCACTCCATAATAAGAGCACTCTCACTTCATAATAAGAGCAGTGGATACTTAGAGTAGTGAAAGCAGTCAGTTTATTTACTTTGCATAGTCTGGGGTCAGCCTAGAATGACAGGTTGCCATGACTGAGCACAGAGAACAATCCATAACCAGAGCACATGAGCCTTCTCCTCCTCCTTTGTTTTACTGCATAATTAGGACGGACAATCTTACATGTCATGGAGGTTTTACCTTTCTTTCTATCACACACACACACACACACACACACACACACACACACACACACACACCCCAAAAACCAAACCAAACCAAAACCTACTTTGGCTCAGTGAAAGCCAAGCAAGGGCTTGTCTCTACCTGGCTGCCCTGGCTTCCCTGGAACTTGCTCTGTAGACCAGACTGGCCTCAAACTCGCAGAGATCTGCTCATCTCTGTCTCCCAAGGGCTAGGACTAGAGGTGTGTGCCACCACTGCCTGGCTCATCTGGTTGCTTTTAAAGCTTATCAGACCCACAGGCTCGTCGATAAGCTTGGGTACGTATTGGAGTCACTTCTCTATTGCTGTGATAAGACACTATGACAAAGGCAACTTATAGAAGAAAGCGTTTATTTGGGGCTCGCAGTTTCAGAACAATGGAATCCATGACCATCGTGGTGGGGAGCAGGCAGCAGGCAGGCAGGTATCACACCGGAGTGGTAGCTGACCACCGCCCACATCTTGAGACACAAGCTTGAGGCAGAGAGAGCTAACTGGAAATGCTGTGGGCTTTTGAAACTTCAAAGCCTGCACCCTTGAAGTGTTGACTCACTTCCTCCAACGTGGCCACACCTCCTAATCCTTCCCTAATAGTTTCCCCATCTGGGGACCAACTAAGTATTCAAATATCTGAGCCTCTTGGGGCCGTCCTCATTCAAACCAAAACAGAGAGCCAAGAAGACAGTTGGTGTCTTCCTCTGTTGCTCTTAGCATCATTGCTTTTGAACAGGGTCTTTCAAATAAATGGAAGCTGGTTATTTTGCCAGGCTGGCTGGCCAGCAAGGTCTCAGGACTTGTCTGTCTCCTCCCCATGTTGCTGATGTTTCAAGCATGTGAAGTCGTGCCTGATTTTTACATGGGTGCTGGGGATTTGATCTCAAGTCCTCATGTTTGCAGAGCAAGCCTCTTACCTTTTGAGCCATATATCCATCCAGCTCTGATTATTCTTCTAGGTGTGAGATCTCCCGCTCATCTATGTAGATTGAGCCTGCACCTCCTCCTTTGTTTGATGTGCTGTTTTCTGATGATGATGTAGGCTCTAGTGACCCTGTGAACAGATGGGTCATGAGTGAGCTCATAGAGTTCTTACTCGTGTGTGTGTGTGTGTGTGTGTGTGTGTGTGTGTGTGTGTGTGTGTAACATCCAAGGAGTCCTTGGAATCTTGAAAGTATAGACAGAGTTGCACTGTGCTATACTGTGCTTATACAGAGTACTGACAATACAAATTAAGTTAGAAATTAAGTGGAATGAGGGATTAATAATAATGACTAATGGAGCAATTATGAGACCATAGTTTAATAAAAATTATGTGAATGTGGCCTTTCCATTCTCTCAACATGTCTTGTATTGTAGATCTTAGCAACCTCGGCATTTTTTTTCTTGTTGAGAAATTTTACTTTTTTAGCTTAAGTCACTTTGACACAATCCACTTGCTGGCACTCCTACTTTAAAAGGTTGAGGCCATTGTTAATTAGAGGTCACTTGGACACACGCCCCAGAATTCTGTAGAAGCCGATCTGATGACTACGGTGATTATTGAGTAGCTCCAGGCAGGTAGTATATACAGCAAGGATACAGGGCCAGACTGCTAATCATGCTCCAGGTGGGAGAGAGGGAAACAAATAGATTTCCCCACGTTATTCAGAATGGTTTGCCGTTCAACTCATCAATTATGTGCTTCTGAATTTTCCTTATTAATTTTTAGTTAGTTGACTGCGTAAAAGTAAGACCACAGGAATGAACCATGGGTTAGGAGGGCTACTGAAGTCAATGAAGTTTTCCGATTAAACTTGGCTCCCTTGCTTGTGACGGTGGCCATCAGAATCCTGGGGTTTAGTGCTTGGTTTGGGGGATGAGTCAAGACCAGGAGGAATCTGAAAGTCCACAAAAAGTCTGGTTGGACTTTTCTGCAGTTTCCCTGTGTTCTTGAGAAACTTGAGACAGCCCAAGAATGAGGAGCCAGCTCTATGTTACGTCACCCTGTGCTTTGGCCAATAGGGCTGCTCACCTAGGGAGTGCCGTGGTTGGGGTTGACCGTGGTCTCTCAGACAGACGTGAGATAGCTTGCCAATCGAGGGGCCACATGTGATGGTAAATGTGTTTGGAGCCAGCAGTGTGGGCTGGCTGTGCTCCTGAGCCCTCACTGCAGGGTGGACCCATGTGTTGGCCATGACTGGGCTGGCTGTGCCCCTGAGTCCTTACTGCAGGGTGGACCCATGTGTTGGTCATGACTAGGCTGGCTGTGCCCCCGAGCCCTCACTGCAGGGTGGACCCATGTGTTGGCCATGGTCTTAAGGCTTCTCTGCTTTAGCGTTTGCTGCTTGGGTGTTTGCTTTTTCTCTCACCCGCTTGCTGGTGAGAGATTGCTTTTCTGCAGAGCTTCATGTCCCCAGCAAATCCCCCTCAGAGCTCCTACCCCACCCACCAGTTTGCTTGTGAGACAACCTTCCTTGGATGCTGAACCCTGTGGTGGAACCTCTCTGCTTCCAGGCTTGGTTCTCAGGACATGTTCTTGAGAGAAATGAACGTATGAGGGGAAAAAATGGGAGTGGATGAGTTAACTCTGCTTTTCACATCAGGGAAGCCCCTACCTCACAGGCTTGGGAGGTAGTCCAGGAGCCTGTCTTATCATGACTTGAGCTCTTGTCTCTTGCTTACTCTTGCTTCTTCAGCTGCTTCAGGGATGGGAAGAACGCAGGCACATCCCTGGTGCATGGTGAGTTATTTCAACCTCAAAAGGAAGAGCTGAAGAAGCAAGCTCCTGTCACACTCATGGCTGAGACAGTGAGAGTTACAGTTACACCCAGCTCCAGACCTCCACGCTCACCTGCCTCCAGCAGTCCCCAGAGAATGACTTCTGCGGCAGCAGTGAAGACCAATTTTAGCAGCAGGTATTTCAAGGTATTGTTAGAATTTCTGGAGAGCAGAAGTCTCGTGTCTCCCTGGAATTATTCACCTGCAGCTATTTTTAGAAGCACGAGACGAACCTGTCTTCAAAGCTGCTGCCGCACAAAGCTCTGGATTCCTGTAAACCCAGCCACATGGTTGTGTGTTAGTGTTTCCAGCACTGAGGGCTTCCCTGGGCAATTCCTGCACGTGGTCTTGGGGAACAGGTGGGACTCAGGCTTGAAGTGAAAAGGAGGGAGAACTAGCCTCGCCACCGCACTGCCAGTACAGGATGCATCAATCTCAGGGGCCTACCCTCCACTTTGGCTGGCTGACCAATGAGAGAACAGGGGTCCCCAGTCCAGATACACAGCCTGGTGGCAGGAGCCTGCAGGGAAGGCTCTGTTTCAGTAGAAACCCCACTGGGACCACGTCAGACTTTTTTCTTGTTAGCCACCCCTTGCTCACTGAGGACAAGAAACGGAGAAGCCCCTCCTTTCCTTTCCGCAGAGGATTGCCTCCCTTGGTTTGTGTTCAAAGCCTTCAAAACTGTGAGGGGATGGTAGTGGACTGACTGGGGCTTAGGGACAATTTTGAGGTGGAGAAGCCAAGACCGGGCTGTCACATGTCCTAGGATAAGGCAAGACTCCATGCTCCTGTTTCTACAGGCAGCATGGTTACATGGGTTGGACTTGTTATTTCAGCTGGTGAGTCTTTCCCAGTTCATGTCAATCACCACAGACTGACAAGCATGGTGGCTTGGCAGTGTGCTGAATGTCACCAACACAAGGATGCCTGATGACGTTCTGTCCGTGCAAGGAGCTCTTGGTTCTGGATGTAGGCTGACACCAGGCTTTGGTTGGGCCTCTATCATTAGCTTTTTGTCTATGTGAACAGAATGCGCCACAGAAACAACAGAAGGAGGGAGAACTTATTTTAACTCATGCACACAGGGACTCATGTTTCATAGTGTGGAGGGCACAGAGAGTTGACCAGTTCATATCGTGGTGGGCCAGAAGGGTGGATGCCAGTGCCCTGTGGATACTTTTCTTTCCCCAGTATTATTTTACACAAGCCCTCAGTCCAGGGGATGCAGCCTCATACACTGAGGGAGGGTCTCTAGTCTAGTCACTAGTCTAGGTGATGATAAACCTAATCAAGGTGACATTGGACTGTCAATCCCAGTGAATCTTGTTACTTAAAGTGGTGTAAAAGCAGACTGGAAAAATATAAACCCGCTTCAGCCTCAGAACTGGCTGGGGTCATGCTACAATGTTGTCTAATTGTCTTTTTAAAATTTTTAATCCCCACTCCTGCACTGGAGAACCTGTTGACTGACTGAGCTGGCTTGGTCATCACGTTATTATAAACAGGTACCCATGGCCCCAGAAGGAGCATCCTGGGATGAGGGTAGAGGGAACCACACCCATAAGCAGCACAGAACTCTGTCTCAAAACATGGATCCCACAGGTTACAAGGTAACAAGGAGAGAGAGAGAGAGAGAGAGAGAGAGAGAGAGAGAGAGAGAGAAAGAGAGAGAGAGAGAAAGAGAGAGAATGAGAGAGAGAAGCTGCTGTGTGTTAGCCAACCCAGCGCATAAGGCTGAGCACTGACTGTTCAGCATCAGACACAGGACCTGCTTTGAGTTCGGAAGGAAACCCCGTGGGACATCAGTAGGGTACACATGCCTGCTTGATTTGGCAGCTACACACTCTTCAGCAGACCTAAAACTTTCTAACTTGCCCCAAAATACTTTGGGTGGTGTGGTCATTTTCTTGAGACCTCAGAAACATATTTTTAGAATATTTGTAGCAATTCAATTTCAAAGTATTGGGGGGAAATGGGAAAACATTTGATGTTTCTCGTGTTTTTCATGCTGAACTAGAAGTTGAGAAGCTGACGAGCTGTCAGCCTTCTTTAATTGGAATTTAAAAGCATGTACTAGAGGAAATGATGAAATTACTAGTTAGCAAGGAGTCAATGAGAGCTTTGAAAATTACATGGAGATTAGAACAAAGTGATGTTAAAGAGTCGGAAAGTAAAGATGACTTCTAACGAAGTTTGCTCTGAGCCCCTCTCTTCATCCTCCTCTGGCCTGGCTTCTCTCTCCCTCTCCTACTCTCCTCAAGAGCAAGAAAGTCTCCCATCTTCTTTACTTTGCATACTTTTAATTTCAGAACAAAATAAAACAAACAAATCAACAAACAAACCACAATATACAACACCCAACCCTGTTATGCTGTGGGAGGGGATTTTCCTGCCCAAAGGCACAAGGACAGGACAGAAGAGATTCCTCTGGACATGAGCCGAGAGCCAGGTGGTCCAGGGCCAGTCAAGGATGCTGGGTGGGCCACAGGGACACTATACAGTGGGCATGGGCTTCCCAGGGATCTCTAGTCTAGCTCTTCCATGCGAGAGGCTTCTCATCACCCTCAAGTGGGGTGTCATCAGGAGCAGCAGCTTCTCTGCTGTCACTGCATCTTCAGCAATGCCTGGGCCTCGTTTGATCATGTGGTAGATTCAGTTAGAGTGGGTTTGGGGTTCCTCAAGTGAGAAAGTGGGGGGGGGGGGCAAAGCAGTTTCAGACAGCACTACCACCAGGTCCAACAGCAGCTTTGTCGTTTTTGTCTGCCTCAGCCTTCTGCCGCAGGCTCTCCACAATGGGGTGGTCAGGACTGATCTCTCTCCACAATGGGGTGGTCAGGACTGATCTCCAGTTGTGTTCTGGCCATCATGTAGCTCATTGCAGAGTTCTCTCGAAGTGCCTGGGCCTTCACGATCTGCTCCATCATCCGATCCATCTGTCCAGCTGTAGGTGTTTATCACAAGGGAGCAGGGTGAAGACATGAACCTACTGGAGACTGTCACCTTCTCAACCTTCTTGTCCAAGATCTCCTTCATGAATGAGATTCTCAGACTTCGCCTAGCTCTCTTTCATTTCTTCTTCTCTTCCTCACCCTCTGGTAGCTCCAGGGCTTCCTCAGTCACTGAGACCAGGCTCTTTCCATCAAATTCCTTGAGATGCTGCATATAGTAGCCATCAGTAGGCTCAGTCATACACACCACCTCAGAGCCCCGTTTCCGCACACACTCCACAAAGGCAGAGTTGGCCACTTGCTCTTTGCTCTCACCAGTGATATCGTACATGGACTTCTGTGTTTCCTTCATGTGAGATACATACTCTGACAGGGAAGTCATCTCATCTCCAGACTGAGAGCTGTGATAGCAAAGGAGCTCAGAGAGGCGGCGACAGTTAGTGGAATCTTCATGGACTCCAAGCTTTAAATTCTTGGAGAAGGCCTCATCAAACTTCTTGTAGTTCTCTTTGTCTCCAGCTAATTCAAGGCATGTCTTCACAGTGTTTTTGTGGATGACTTTCAGGATCTTGTTCTGCTGGAGCCTGTCTCAGGAGATGTTCAGGGGCAGGTCCTTGGAGTCAACCACACCACGGATAAGGTTCAGGTACTCAGGAATCAGCTCATCACAGCTGTCCATGATGAACACACAGTGGACGTACAGCTTGACTGCTACCACCACCACCACCACCACCACCACCACCACCACCACCACCACCACCACCACCATCTCCTCTTCCTCCTTCTCCTCCTCCTTTTTCTTCTCAAAAAGGTCAAAGGAAGCTCTATGGGGAATGAAGAACAATGCCCTGAATCCCAACCGACCTTCTACAGAGAAGCGCTTGATTGCCCAGTGGTCTTCCAATCATTGATGAGACTCTTATAGAATTCACCATATTCCTGAGTGATGTCGTCAGGGTTTGCAGGTAGGCTTAGTTTTATTCAGATCTTCCCGATCAAAGTATTTCTCCTTCGTTGTCTTTTTCTTAACTTTGCCACAGTCATCGTCCTCGTCTGAACCCACATCATCAATCTTAGGCTTCTCCTCATCATCCTTACCTTCCTCCTCTTTCTCACCCTATCTTCCTCAGCCTCCTCATCACTGATCTTCTCTTGTTCCTTCTTCAAG
This sequence comes from Uromys caudimaculatus, assembly GCA_028551405.1. Classification (NCBI taxonomy): domain Eukaryota; kingdom Metazoa; phylum Chordata; class Mammalia; order Rodentia; family Muridae; genus Uromys; species Uromys caudimaculatus. Next base: position 20,586,315 of record CM052712.1, on the reverse strand, counting down.
TAGAGGGTGTTGGGGTAGCCTAAGAACTCTAGGAGTTTCTTTACCATTTTCTTGATCCCCACCTCCTCTAAGTATTCTGTCTGGTCTCCTTTGAGGTGAAGGATCACTTTGGTACCCCAGCCTATGGGCTCACACTGGTCTGCACAGACAGTGAAGGATCCACCAGCAGAAGACTCCCAGGCACACTGCTCATCGTCATTGTGCTTTGTGGTCACCACCACTTTCTCTGCTACTATACAGGCAGAGTAGAATCCAACTCCGAACTGCCAGTCATGGAGATGCTTGCAACAGCCTGGAGAGCCTCCATGATCAAGCGATCATGTCTAAGATCTGTGTCAGATTTAGCAATGGCTCCTAAGTTATTTATGAGGTCAGCCTTGGTCATGACAATGCCCGTGTCCACCAAAGTCAGCATGCACTCCTGAGGGTTGGGGATAATGTTAATTTTCAGCTTTTTTTTATGGCTGTCTCACTAGGAGGGAATCTGTCAGGCTCTCATTGAATCTTGTCCAAGGCATCAGAAGCATTAGAGATCAACTCCCAAAGGAAAATTTCTTGTTTCAACAGAAAGAATTGATAATGAGGGACATGAGTTGAGTGATTTCTGCCTCAAAGGTCACCACCTCTTTTTGTCCATGGTGTACTTTCCTGGGCATCTTGACAGGAAAGCCTGGACCTCCTCTGATTCGAGTACCAAACGTAGGGCAGTGCACGGGTTACTCAAGAGACCAATGGACATTTTTATCTAAGAAAAAGACCTCTATAATCTCTTCAATACAGAGCCCAGAGGGAGAGATATCCCAAGCTGTTGGTCCTGGACAAAAACTGAGCTGTTTCCTGAGTCATGTCATTATTCATTGGGACTTACCAAAGAGTTTCAGATCATACTACTGACCCACCAACAGGTGAAGTGGAAATTTCCAGTTTCTGTGGAAACTCAGTTGTGTCACGTTTCTCTGGAGGATCTCTTGTGAGAGGATGTTTTGCTGAAGCAGACTCTTGAGAGGGGGTGTGATGTTTGGAAAGAGTGTGAATGGAACCACACAAACAGTGAGAGGTGGCTCTTGCATTGGGATGCTGTGCAATGCTTTGTTGGTTTTTGCTGGTCTTCCCTGGCTGGACAATGCCTAGGTAGTCTTGCTTCTTCCCTGGTCTTTGTTGGTCCTCACTTCATAGAGAGAAATGCATCAGAGAACTTCTCATGGTATTCTGGCTGCTTCTGCTGACTCCTGTTGATACAGTGGAGCCTAGCATTTTCTGCTGGATGGAGCCACCACTACCGATTCATGCTTGGTGTTTGCTATTGAACTGGACTGCTGGTACCCTGACAACAAAGAATGGAATCGCCCCAGAGAACTACTTCTAAACAGGTACAACACACCCTTTTCCTATTAACCTTCTTTCTCCACTACCTCTGGTCGGTGGGCTAGAAAGGAGGTTGAAGCATCTAAGAACCCTTAATAAAGTAGGTCTCAAAAAACTAAGCCTACAAACAAGTTTTCAGAATTCGTTTTGTAAGGGTGACTGTCTTTCGGCCACTAACTCTGAAGACAGGGAAGAGGTATTGGAATCTGCACAGTGAGCTCATCCTTTAGCTTTTCGTCTTCCTTGGGCCTTCTCCATATTTAGGTTAATCTCCCACTTGTATTTAATGCAATTGTCTTGGGGTCTTATAGTTTCTTGTTAGGTTGTTTCATGGTGATTGTTGATTTCATGAAATGTTTGTGTCGCTTTGTCTGTTGGCCTAGCTGTTGGCCGGTGGGTCTGATTTGATACTCTTTATATGTATATTTACTCTCCTGGGCTGCATTGTGTTTTCCCCGTGTCACTTCACTATGTTCTTCGGTTGCCTCTGTGTTGTCTAAGAAGGTTGCTGTCTCAAGCCCATCCTACCTAAAGTCAGATATGTGACAGTTAATTATGACCCTGGGTTAGGGCTGAAAAAGACAATGCAAGAGAGAAGTTTTGGAATCTAAGCAGTGGGGTTGGAGAAATGGCTCAACAGTTAAGAACACTTGCTGCTCTTCCAGAGGACCCAGGTTCGATTTCTAGAACCCACATGGCAACTCACAGTCACGTGCAACTCCAGTTCCAGGTGATCCAGCTCTCTCTTCTCATCAATTTGGGCACCAGGCACATATGTGGTATTAGACAGACATGCAGGCAAAACACTAGCATGTAAAATAATAAAACAATGAGTTTTGCTTAAGTCATCAGCAACAACAAAAATCTTTAGGGTTTGACCAAAGGGACAGATGGTTATAATCTTTTTTTCATTCTATTACAAATTTAGGTCAACACTTCTTTTAAAAATAGATTTATTTATTTTTATACATGTGAGTGTACTGCTGTTGTCTTCAGACACATCAGAAGAGGGTATCAGATACCACTACAGATGATCGTGAGCCATCTTGTGTTTGTTGGGAATTGAACTCAGGACCTCTGGAAGAACAGTCAGTGCTCTTAACTGCTGAGCCATCTCTCCAGCCCCAACATTCCTTTTTAAAATTTACAAATCTGCTTTGTTGGATCACTTTGTCTGTGGTTAAAATTTCAACTGAAAAGTCATGTGATCTTGCCTTATGAATGAGCTTCTGAAAGCTACCTTTAGATATTTGTTGTGTGAATTGTCTACATGATACCCACCCATGAAGGGCTAGACTAAATCAGCTTATAGGAAAGTAAGAGCTCATGTAAATTTAGTTTAAATACTTTTTAATTTGTAGGACTGAAATAAGTCTAATAAATTAGTTAACTTAAACTTATTAGTAAGAGAAAAATAGAAATGTATCAAAGACAGCAAGCACATTCTTGCCTGTGTTATTATTGTTAGATATTTAACACGTAGTGTCCACATCTTCCATGTTTCAATGTAACTTCCCGGGGATGGGGATATGGCTCAGTCAGTGCAGCTCTTGCAGCATGGGCCTGAGGACCTTAGTTCATATCCCCAGGCTGCAGATAAAAAGCCGGGTAGTTGTCTAAAAAGAAACAGGAGGAGTAGTGGGGATGTGTGTATGGAGGGACCGGGTGGAGAGGAGGGCGGGGCAACTGTGGTCAGGAAGTAATATGTGAGAGAAGAATTAAAAAAAGAAATGCTGGGTATGAACATGTAACTCCAGTGCTGAAAAGGCGGAGATAGGCTGATCTTGCACGCCATTGGCCAGCCAACCTCGCTGAATCAGTGGGCTCCACACGCCATTGGCCAGCCAACCTCGCTGAATCAGTGGGCTCCAGGTTCAGTGAGAGACCCCGACTCAACAAATACTGCGAGAGCAACTGAGAAAGGCACCCAATGCTGACCTCTGACTTTCACATATATGTACACGTGCATAATACCTAAAGAGAGAGAGGGCAGAAATGGGAAGGGGAGTGGGAGAGGGGGAGGGAGAGCGAGAGGTGCACAGATGTAGCTTTCTAGGTTTTAATTAAAATATAAGTTACTTTATTTTGTTACCAAAATGAGTTTTCTAGACTCAGAAATTTTATCAAGAAAAATCAGAAAGTATCTCAAGTATGAAAGTGAGGTACAAGAGATGAAAAGTATACTTTTAAGCATATTTTTGATAAAGATGCTAAGCGAAGAGGAAATGCTTTGAGATGGGAAGGATTTTGTGTGGATAAGCAGGATCCCAACCACCTGCTGTGCTGCAGAACCGGGGAGGACTGACTCCCAGGCTGTGTCTCACTTTTCCTGTGTGCCAATTCCTTCTGCGAACACAGCCACATGGGCTTCAGAGAGTCTGAGGACAGTCATCTCGAACCACATCAGCAGTTGAAAACTGCCAGGAACAGAGTGTAAAACCACACTGGTGACATTTCTTACGATGCTCAGCCTTTATAATACAGTCCTTAAGTTTTTTATATGTAGAGCTTTTGAAAATTGTCTGAGATCTTTGGACTCCATCCCGGTGTGCTTTCCTAAACGATAGGGACACCGATGACATTGGTCTTAAGAAAACTCCACACAACAATGACGATGTTACCGCTTCTCACTGACAATGTTTTTATTCTGACTGTTGTTCACCCAAGTCTCCATACTTTATTTGATCTGAGTCTTCACCTTTAAAAAGATTCCAACCCTTTTTTATTGCCATGAAATAATTCTTCCATTATTCCATGTAGTTGGAAGAAAAACTAGTTTATAGATTGACAGAGACTTATTTTGTATCTTCCAAAAGGAGCCCTGTTTTTGGAGAACTTCTTTTTAGATATAAAACACCCACAGTGCAAATGACAGGGTTTCTTCTAAGAGAAACAGAAGAATCTTAACTGGGTCCAACTGGCTGGCTACTGCTCTTGATAGCGGAACTGTTAAGACTCAATGAATACCCCAATACAACAGTTAATCAGCACAGCCTGTTCTGTTGACCATCTGTATTGTAAGTTTGTATATGAATGCTGTAAATATGTAAATATTTTATGGTGCCTAGCCACACCTCTTAACCACACTGACTCTGGTTCATAGGGTTCAAGTCCCTCGAGGTACAGGTACAGGCCACCATCAGGGCTGAAGGCTCTGGGAACCCTAAGACACACTCAGACTCCAGCCTGCTTTTGAGTGTCTCCAACTCTCTTGACTCAAAGGCTTGGGCTGACTCTTTATATTCAAAGTATCCACAAGCAGTCAATGACAACAGCATCATAGTGTTTTAATCAGTTCAATTATTTATTTTTAATCAAAATTGGACAAATGTTAGAAGCCAAAAGCTACCTCACTGATGGGGTAGGTATAGAAATTGGGAATCTTTAAGACAGGTTGGATTTACTAAAAATAATAAAGGCACATTTTAGGAAAGGATTTGTGTTCAAAACATAGGATGTGTAGAGGCAACATTATTTTTAAAAGAGACAGTGCCTCGTGAGCACACGTTTTCCTCTGAAATTAGTCTTCAGTGTAGCTCATAGCACAATTAGTTGAGGTTGTAGAAAGACTAAATAACAGTCTTGTTTGCCAATGGAAAGTAAACAGGCCATATTACAAAAGGACTCCTGTTGAAGCTATTTTCTTTTGTGGTTGTAAAATGAAGACTAAGGTAGGGTTATGTCCACAGAATCTACAGAATCTTGATCTTCCACAAGTCTGGCTTTGTGTCTGTCCCACTGTCATTAAGGTTTGTTACATGGAGAGAGGACAATTTTGTTTAGAAAAAAAATTCAAAATGATACTGTTATTATCTGATTTAGCCTGTATTATGGCTGTCTGTTTACTTATCCAAGCTAAAATGTGATATAATACCAAAGAGTAAGCAAAGGAAATTATTAGCTGTAAGAAAGAGCTAGAGTAATTTAGACATGAAAGACCAACCATTTCTAAAATTAGAACCTAGTTATTCCACATGAGGCTTTGGGTATGAAATCAAGCTAGCCAGAAGGAAAAGCTAGAATTAAAAAAAAAATAACGATTTACTTCAGACCCTCAAGACATCAACTAAAATATTTCATAGTCTATAGTAACTATAGAAACAAGGAGCAAACAAGTCAGTCTAATTAAAGAGCATCAAGGAACATGCAGAGAATTGGGGAGGGTAATTAAAATGCCATGCCCTGTCTCATCTGCTATTTTTATTTATTTTTGATTATTTTAACTGTGAGTATAACAGTATTTTTAACATAATGTTTTTATTAATTCCTTGAGAATTTCATATGATGAATTTGATTGTATTCATTCCTCTTCCCCTAACTCCTCTCAGATCCCCTCCTACCTCCCGCCCACCCAACTTCATGTTCCCTCTCTCTGAGATACAATAATATTCTTACTATATGTCTATGTGAATGTTATGTCAGCTACCAAGGACCAAAAATAAATAAATAAGAAATGGAAATAGAAAGACAGTTATATGTTATTTTTTAAATGCTACAACCAAACATCTGGTGAAAGCAACTTAGAGAAAGAAGAATTTATTTGGTTTACAGTTGAAGGGAAGTCATGGTGACTGGAGCTTCAGGAAGAAGAGTGCCTTGAATCCCAGTGCTCAGCTCCCATGTTCTTCTTATTCAGTCTGACAGCTAGGGTGAGTCTTCCCACCTCTGTTAAACCTCACAGGCATGTCCAGAGGCTCCTCTCCTAGATGACTCTAGATCCTGCCAATTGATGAGCAGTATTAACCATCTTATGCATGATGGCTAATAATGTCAATACGATCCAGGGGCTTCTTCCTTTATGGCTTTAGCAGCTATTTCTATCTCCTGAAGACCTTTTTCCAGTCTATACATACTCACTTTTGTTAGACCTTAGGAATAAGCATTCTTAGCTCCATGGGACATACAATGTCATAAATATCACGCAATAACATCTGCAACCTATCCCAGAGTTTCCTCTACTTTGCTATAACCTGCCTACTGGCCTCCTCCACCCCCTAAAGTACAAGGATTGAGGCCCCTCTTTGCTCTGTGACTATATAAGGTCCATAACCACTTTTCCAGTGGGGCACGTTCTTGTTCTTAGGTCACAGTCATCCTTTGTTGGCTCAGAATAAACCATCTCTTATTGAGGTAAGAGCTGTGTTTCTTCATCAACAGATCCAGAACAACACCAAGGAACATATGCACAGTGACAGTCCAGGAGGAGGAGGAGGAGGAGGAGGAGGAGGAGGAGGAGGAGGAGGAGGAGGAGGAGGAGGAGGAGGAGGAGGAGGAGGAGAAGGAGAAGATACTGAAATAGTGGGCAAGAACATGTCAAATAATGAAAATGATAAGTCTACAAATAAAAACGACAAATGAACATTGAGCAGGATCATGGCAAGACAGAGCAACTGCAGACACAGGGAAACAGTCAAAAGACAAGAAGACACAGAAATCAACAAAAATAGTTCTATAAAGGTAACTATGACAAGAAAAACAACTGACATCATTACAAGCAATGGAGAACACAGTGGCGGGATGATCTATCCAAAATACCCTCCAAACCCGAACAAAAACAAATCTCTAAACCCTAAAACCTATTCAATAGGAATAGCCTGCATAGTCTTCATATGGAAGACCAAAGATGTTCTCATTCAAACAAAGACTGAGCAAGCTCCTCACTAGCATCTGCGCCTTCGAGAGTTTCTAAACGAAGTTATTTGAAATAGAAGGAAGCAACACCAGAGAGCAATTTCATTCATAACACAATACATAGTGCACCAATAAAGCTCATTATGTGGGCAATTACAAAAGCCAGGACACACATACACACTTCTGCTCTTATAACCAACTTAAAGTTAATTTCACAAACCGCTGACAGAGCGATGCTTCAAGGTCTCAGGTACAGATATAAGAAGCAGGGCAGTCATCACATGAGGGAGATGCTAAGACAAGGACGAACTGGTGTGAGAAAAGGAAACCTTCAGGGCAGTGTGCATCCACGGGAAGAGATCCATAGTGCTAGTGAAGAGGTCAGCTCAGGAACTTTGGAAAATTCCACCAGGGCCCCAAGCACGTGGGCACCCCTGCCCTCCTGGAAGAAACGGTTAGAGAGCATGTGGGCTGGAAGGGAGGGGCTGATGAAGCCCCTGCTACCTCATTCCCTAAAGACCAATCAGTTTAAAAGTCACACTGTTCTGCCAATCACATTGTGCCTGATGGCGGCTGCTCTAAAAACTGTGTAAAAGCTTGATAAACGGGCTGTGTGTGGTCGTTCTCTCCCGCTTTGGTGTGAAGGGCGACCCCAGCATGCTCAGTCCCCCAGTGTGTGCACATACAAGTGTGCGCACCTGCTTACGCACCCATATGAACACATACACACACATACAAAAAACATGTAAAATAATTGTAACAGTGTAATTTGGGGTGTCTGAGATAAACATTATATAATTCTTTATTGGAATCTAGGGCATCACTTTATCACATTTTCTGGGACAATTTCTAGTTGGGTTTAGAGCAAGGAGACATGGGCTTCATGATTCTTGCTGTGACTGAGAACAAATCCAACATCTATTTAAAATGGATGCTTAAGTAATAGAAAATTACAGGAATTCACCATACAAGCAATAAAAATAAGGCAGCTGGCATGGGTATAGTAATCTCAGACAAAATCAGTCTCAAGATGAGAAATTTCACTTGAGACTGAGAGTCATTTATAGTGATGAAGGAACAGATATATCAGGAGGGAATACTAATTGTAAACATCTATGCAATTAGCAAGAGGACCACTAAATCCAAAAAGCAAACTCCAGCAGAAAGAACAATGAACAGCTCAACAATAATATTTGAAGCTTTCCGTGCCTCACTCTCAGTAATGGACAGACAGCAAACCAAGATGACCAGAGCAAGGTTATACAGGATTATCAATGGACTTGAACTAAATAAAATCTATGGAACACTTCACCTAAGCTCGGTGAATACACACGCGTTCCTCTCAATCATGCACAAATATTCCCCAGGATGGACAGTGTGCTGGTCCTAGAACAGTGGTTACACTGTGACCCTTTTAATATAGTTCCTTATTTTGTGGCAACCTCCAACCATAAAGTTATTTTTGTTGCTATTTCGTAACTGTAAATTGGCTACTGTTATGAATCATTATGTAAATATTTGTGTTTCCCAATGGTCTTAGGTGGCTCCTAGGAAAGGGTCATTTGATTCCAAAGGAGGTCAGGGCCCACAGGTTGAGATCCATGGTCCTAAAGCAATTGGGTGAGGAGAATTGTCTGCTGCATCACCAATGAGGTGACCAGCACATGCTTATCGATACTGTGAGCACAGAGGTCCTAGAATGTAGGAAGAGTCTCTGACCGCTCTACTCCACTGTTTGGAGTTTCTGAATTCTGAGAAGACACATAATCCTTTTTAAAGGATTCCGACTGCTTAAATCAGTCCTGTTCACTAACTAAATACTGCATCTGAATATTTCTTTCAGGCAGCTCCTCAACAAGGCCGGAGAGAAACTAGAAGGTTTCCAGCCTTGGGATGGCTGCTCTCTCCTGTGCTTCTAGCTTCCCCATAGGCTGGCCCTTTCCACCCACCCTTAAATACAGATGTAGTTCAATCACCCCCACACAGAAAAGTCCCAAACCAGGAGGCTTCACTGTCAAATTCTACCAAACATTTAGAGAATAAATAATACCTAATTCTTTACAAATTCTTCAGGGCAGTAGAGAGGAGAATATTTCTCAGCTCATTTTGTGAGGCTGATACCAAAACTGGAAAGAGATCACACAAAAATAAAGATTGCAGAATAGGTAACATCCTCCACAGACATTAAAAATATCCTCAATAAAATATTAACAAACCAATCAGGAAACATAACAAGAGAATTATTTTTATACTCCATCAGGTAGGATTTATCCCAGGAATTCAAGGTTGGATTAGTAATTAGAAATTAGTTAATTTAGAATATAGGGCTACACCCCTAATCCCTCTCAAACAGTTCCACCAATCAAGGACCAAGTGTTCAAATGTATGAACCTACGAGGACCATTCTCCCAAATGAACAGGCCATGCACAGGAAATCAATATTTTATGGTGAGCAATAATTTTGAGAATAAACTGAGATCCACAGATGGTAAGGGGAGTCTGACAGTGCCAGATACTGGCAGAAATATAAGGAAGTCATTGATGATGGGCATGCAAAGTGCTGTGGAGAGCAGGCTGGTGGTATTAGTGCTGAGGAGGCATGGGCTAGCAACCTCACTCAGGCCACATGTGCCTTATCAGAGGGCACAAGTCTCTACCCACAGCAGACGTGTTCTTTCCGCATTATTTGAGATATGAAACCTTGTAAAATGAGATAATTGTTCATGCATCAGACAGGGAGAAGTTGTGTACATTATTTTTATGCGTTTGTCAATTTTGCCATAAATAAGATAAAATAGAAAGCTATTGAGAAGCTGGGCATGGTGGCATATTTGCAGAATTTTAGCACTTGGGAATCTCAGCAAGAGGATCTTGAATTCAAGGCCACCCTGGGCTGCAAAGTGTGATAGTGTCTCCAATGAAACAAAATGACTTACCTGGGCCCCATAATCCACAAACCTGGCAATTAAAGCGCATGATCTTGTTGGAGGTGCAGCACAGGCTGGCAGGGTCTAGCCTTTGAGATCTCTGAAGAGTCAGGGAAATTTGATCCTGGGCTTGACGCACCTCTTGCTACTAGGAGGCACACTATCGATGTTGACCATCCAGAGCTGTTGGAGCATTTGTGACAAGGGCACACATGGCCAGGCATAGCCTCATGCACGTGTGTGTACAGACTCATGATCTTGTCTCTACCACACACATACATGCACACGTGTGCAGATGATGCCTGTGAATACACATGCATGCACATGTGTACATGCAAGCTTCGCTTGGTACACGTCTCACAGTTCTGTACATGCTCACCCACACATGCACTGCTTCACCCACCATGCACACACATGTACACATGTGCAATATATGCCAGTGAACACGCATGCATGCACATGCAAGCATGTCTGTACATGTGCAGCCTCTTGAAGTACCCATATTACAGTCCTATGCATGCTCGTTCACACACACTGATGCTTTCTGAGATAAAAGAGCAACTCTTGAAACAGAGTCTTTTGGACAACTGACAGAGTCAGAAATTAGCATTACCAGGGGGCCAAGCCCTGGTAGAGAAATGACTGCCGCAGTTCTCTGAATTCCCACCAGATTTAGAGGTCCCCCCAATCTGGGCTCACAGCCTCTTTAGGAAAGGCTGCCTGGGACCTCAGAAGCCTCAGGGAGATGACGCATGCAGGGGATAGCACAAACCCTGAAAGGAACAAAGCAAGGCCCTTTCTTCTAGATATCCTAGCAAAGAAATGGGGGGGGGGAAGGTTGGGGGTTGGGCGGTGTTTGAGCAGTGAGCAGGGCTGAGAAACCTGAAGCTGTAAAAATGGTGATTCCTCTTTGATTTGCTGTTTTGATGACTGGGGATTTGTTTTAGGAAAATGACAGGAAGCTATGAGAACTCTGTGTGCTTACTGACAAATAACCATCTGCATTAGCAATAAATTAAACCAGTGAAAACCAGAGGGAAGGTGAAGCCAACCTCCAGAAATCAAAATGGCCGTTTCAAAACAGGGCGCTTTACCAATACCCTTGTGATGTAGTTGTGGAAAATTGCATATGTGCTTTCTGTGTGTGTATAACACGTGTCCATCATGAGACAGAGGTTGAAGGGATGCCTGAGAAATAAGTAAATACAGGACCATCTGCAAGATTTAAAATATCGAGTGTTTGGTTTACTGCTGATTATTCAACAGATTGACCTTTTTAAAATGTGAAGCTAGCCAGGTGACCCCTTTCAGTAGCTTGGCGATAGGAAGTGGCTGCTTTGTCCACTCCCCCTCCAACCCCCCCCCCTTTTAGAAAAGTCTATTGTCGCACAATTGAGCTGTCTGGACCCGGCTGTTTGTGGTAAAATCCCCACCCGCCAGAGCCAGCAGATGGTTTCCCACATTGTGTTATGTTTATTAACATTTAGCCCAGGCTTAGTTGACAATACTGAGTGTTGGTGCTTTAAACATTCGATTTCATTATTTGCAGTGGTGATTTCAGTAAACAGTAGCTATTCCAAAGCTCTGTAGTGTGAAATTAAATTGGTTGGCTAATTAATTGGAAGAATGTACCAACTTCAGTGGGCTTAGATGTTGTGGCATTGGAAGTGGTGATCTGTAAAATTACTCACAGTGTAACACAGTTAAAACAAAAGGATTGATAAACTTACCAACTCTTCACACTACAGAGCACCGAGTGTCTTGGAAGGAGGCTGTGTGGTTTGAGTGTGAACTATCTTTCATAGATGCATGTATTCAGACAAACGCTTGTCTGCTGGCTGCTGGTGCTGTTTGGGTTATGAAACCTCTGAAAGGTAGAGCCCTGCTGGAGAACGAGGGTCACTAGGGATAGGCCTTGCTATTTTATAGCCTGGCCCTACGTCCTGTTGACCCTAATTCCTGATTGTGACTGCCATGTGACCAGCCAGCCTCCTGCTTTCTATACCATGATGGAATGTATACCCTTTAGCTTTGTCAGGAAAAATCCCTTCCTTTCTTAAGTTGATTCTTGTCAGGTGTTAAGCCACATCATTGAGAAAAATAGCTATTTGGAAGATTGGTTCTAAGATGTGGGACCATTGCTGCGGCGAACCATGCCGTGCGAGGTCCTTTGGGACTGGCTTGTGTGAGGACTGCAGAAAAGCTTGCAGCTCCCGGGTAAAGAAGTCCCCAGACTCTGTAAAAGGAGCTTAACAGGCATTTTTGGTGGGAGCGTGGAAAGGAGGAGAGCAGAGGTGCAGCTCAGGTGGTCTCAGAGGGGAACGAGGACTGGATGGACTACATTAGAGGGCATTTGGGTTGTGTTACAGCAAAGGATCTGGTGACAGTCTGAGAGCTTAAATGAGGCCGAATTTAAAACTAAAGGGCTGTGAGATGGCTCAGCAGGCGAGGGCACTTGCTGCCCGTGATGGAGGACCTGACTTGGTGGAAGGAGAGAGCTGACGCTCACAAGTTCTCCTCTGACCTTCACAAACATTCAGAGAGAGAGAGAGAGAGAGAGAGAGAGAGAGAGAGAGAGAGAACGCACAGTTTGTTTCTCTGTTGCTGCAAAAGGAGTTTGGAGGAGAAAAAGGTTTACTTCATCCAAGACTCCCATGTTAACTGTCTGCCTTTTGGTTCAAGGTCTGATCATTTGCTACTCTTACAGACTTATTTTTTTCCTAGACCCAGAAGTTGAAGATCTTAGTGAGGACCGAGTCTGTCTCCTGGTTTTCTGTCTCTGGCATTTTTCTTTGGCTTTCTTCATGCTCTTGGCCGACGTTTAACATGGTCTGCAGTCCCTCCTTGCTTGTCATAGTGTGTTGTTTCTTCAGAGCCATCTGCTGGAACTTTGTGTTGCAGGACATATGGACTAACAAGGTGCTGAATCTTAGGTATTTTTGTTCTGGGCTTCTTACCTCCTTTGTTGAAGGGGCTTTCTCACAGCCTACAGGTGGACATCATCTTCTTTAGAGATACTGGAAATCTTTAAATGTCTGTTAGCTCTTTTAGGCCCCCAACTGCCAAGGCACAATACTATCTGTCAGTCCAGGAATATCTTTCTCTCCTTTTTTAAAAAAACAATACCCAAGTTGAGAATACTCAGATTGGCATCCGCAGGCATTCACACACAGACTCATGCTTCCTCTCCAGTTCCCCTTGACCTATATAACAAGAATGCCCCTCACTCAACAGCAGGGGCACTCTGCCAGGGGTCAAGACAGCTTGCTTCATGGGGAAAACCTTGTCTGTGGCTCCCACCATCTACTGGGACCACATCACCTTCTACTCTTCACCAGAGCACCATCAGCTACTCCTGTGCCTAAGGCTTTTCATAGAAAGGATGAAGTCTGTGTCCAACGTCCACTTCAACGAATTTATGACAGCTGGTGGTTGGGAAGGAGATCTTCAACTTCATGTCAACACAGTCAACAACCTAGGATGTGCCATAAAAAGAATGACAATCTGTTTTTGAGAGAAGCCGGGCAGAAGCTCAAGCAGGAATATGGAGGCAGAAACTGAAGTAGAGAATGTGGAGAACTCTGCTTGAAAGCTTGCCTCCAGGCTCCCACTCAGCCGGCTTCTCATAGAGCCCAGGCCTACCTGTCTAGGGATAATATTGCCCGCAGTAAGATTATCCTTCCTACGGCAATTAGCAATCAAGAAAATGCCCACAGGCATCCTAGGTCAATCTGATAGAGGCAATTATTCAACTGAGGGTTCTTCTTCCTAGATATGCTTTAAAAAAATAAATTGACACAAGGGAACCTTAGTTGAGAAAATGCCTCCATTAGATTGCCCTGTAGCAAAGTTTGTAGGGGCATTTTCTTGATTAATTACTGACACGGGAGGCCCCCACCTACTGTGGGTGGTACTACCTGTAGGCAGGTGGTCCTGGGTTGTAAAAAAAACAAAAACAAAAACAAAAACAAAAACAAAAACAAAAAATGAGGGAGTTCTGGAGAGCAAGATGGTAAGGAGTGTTCTTCCATGGCCTCTGTTTCAGTCCCCGCCTCCAGGTTCCTGCCTTGAGTTCCTGCCCTGACTTTCCTTCGCGATGGATTATAAGCTATAAGCTGAAATAAACTAACTAATTAAATAAAAGTTGCTTTTAGTCATGATGTTTATCACAACACTATAAAGCAAACTAGAACACTAAATAAGTCTAGGTCATGTCAAGTTGGCAATAAAAAACAACCAACTGTAACTCCAGGACCAGGGGATTCAATGCCCTCTTTCTGCCTCCATATGCATCTACATTCATGTGTTGTGCTCGAATCTCTCTCTCTCTCTCTCTCTCTCTCTCTCTCTCTCTCTCTCTCTCTCTCACACACACACACACACACACACACACACACACACTTGAAAAAACATAAAAAAGAAAGCCCATTGTTTTTTCTGAGACAAAGGTGTCCTGAAGACCAGACCTCACATGTCAAAGGCTCCAATTTGTGAACATTTGTTTAAAAGGAGAAAGCCTGAACTGAGGGTGCCTCAGAAAGGACTCCCTGCTCAAAACAACTGCCCAGGAAAGTGATGTTGCAGAATCAGCCTTTCCAGCATCCAGAGGCTGCTATGGCTACAGCTGTGCATCAGGGGACCAGGCTCCACCTTGAGCTTGCAGAAGATCTGGGCAGCACTGCCCACATAGTAGTTATGCAAGCATGGAGCATCTGAGGTTGAGGGGGCCCTGGAGTTTTGCATTTTGATTCCTGAGAGCAGCTGGGGCCAAGAAATTTGTGACATTTTGTGACAGGTTGAGGAGATTCTGAGGGTACCATTGTATGAAGCTGTGATGGTGAAGTCTAAGCTGGAACAGAGAAGCACATGATTGTCTTATTAAAGAATTCCTTGTTCACTCAGGGATTTCTGATTCCTATATCCCAGTTTGTCTACTTTATCAGCACTGCTTTGAATAGAATACATAATTGGAGCACTTTATTCTAATAGCTAGGGAAAAGACCAGCAGTAATTGAGAGAATCACTTTCTAGCTCAATGGTTATATCATTTCTGTATTTTCTTTTACCTCATTTTCAACTTTGCAGTTACAAATGATAACATGGAGACACTATAATAAGAATATTGAAATGGTTAACACCAAAAGATAATCACCATTGAATGCCGAGTCTATGAGAGGCTTAAAACCATCATCAATTATGATGAGACCCTGGTTTTCCACATATTGGTTAGTAAGGATTAAAAGATAGATGGTTCATCCTGTTGAGAACTCCCAGGCACTCCTCTGGACCGGTGAAAACCGATATATTTGTGGAGGCAACCTAGCAGTGTCTGGGCCACTGTTCTATTGCTGTGAAGAGACACCATGACCAAGGTACCGCTTATAAGAGAAAGCATTAATTGTGGGCTTGCTTACAGTTTCATAGGTTTAGTCCATTATCATCATGGTGGGGAGTATGGTGGCACACAGGCAGACATGGTGTCAGAAAAGTAGCTGAAAGTTCTGCATCCAGAACCACAGGCAGCAGAGAGAGAGACACTGGGCCTGGCTTGGGGCTTTTAAAACCTCAAAGCCCACTCCAGTGACATATCTACTCCAACAAGGCCACACCTCCTAATCCTTTTCAAGTAGTGCCACTCCCTGACGATTAAGCATTCAAATATATGAGCCTATGGGAGCTGTTCTTATGCAAACTACCCTAGGCAGTAACATCATGTCAAATACACATCAATGGCCTGGGATTGCTACCTACCTCTCCAGATATTACAATCCTGGGAACATTTCCTTCAGGTGCAACTGTCGACTTTCTTCAAAATATATGCATGGGAATTTTTAACCAAGGGATTAGCTGCAAAAATGAAGTAGTCTAAGAATTGTCTTTGATTCTGACAATTCATATGATACAGATTAAATCAGTTGTGTAGTATTCATTCATTCAATGAGAAAACCATGCAAAGAATGAAGATAAGGAGACACTATGAGGAAATGGGAGGATGTTAATTTCTGTGTCCAGTTGTACAGCTAACACAAACGTTGTAGAGTGGAGAAAACAGTAGGCTCTTTTCTCCTTGGCTACCGGGAACCTTAAGGACAGGATGGGTGTTTTTAGCCTCACTTCTGTGTCTCCTGGGCACTTATCTTTGCTATGGATTCTTCTTTGGCTTCTGTCATTTCTGTCTGATTTTGCACAAACATTATGGTTTTATATGATCTCATCTACATTCTCACTGACCTTGAACAATTTTGGGTCTAAAGTTGCTGATAAAAAACATATTTTTACTGGGCATTCAGACTTATATGAGGACGCTAATTGGGATGGATACTCTTCTTCCCAGTGAAGCACTGTTTTTAAAGACAAGTATATACCAGACTAGTCTCAAACTCAAAGAGATCCACCTGCCTCTGCTTTCTGAGTGTTGGGATTAAAGGTGTATTCCACCATGCCTGGTCTTACCCAAGAAGCGTTGAGTCACTTCACCAGGGCTTGATGTACTCACTTACCAAAGAGACAGGTAAATGAGGGTTACTTGATGCATGGATGCTCTCTTCTGAGGAGGAGGCCTGGATGGTTTTGAGTAAGGAATACAGACAAGAGGTGTGTGTCTCTACTTTTGAGTTGTCTGACCTTGAAGAAGTACTTACGGGCTCCTATAGTGCAGACAGATCTGGTTCAGTGACCACTGGAAGCGGCAGAAGGCTGACTAGTCCACACTGCTGGTCCACAGAACTCAGAAACATGGATGCTCCCTTCAGGGTTGTCACCTGGGTCAGTGATTCCTGAAGAAACCAGAACAGCTCTGGCATCATCCTGATGACCTCTACATGACCTTTCCTGTGCCTCTTGGAACCTGTAGGAGGTCAGGGAGGAGATAGCAATGCTTCACCCAGAGTGTTTCACTCCAGGAAGTGTACAGAGCCTCCCCAGAGGCTTCCTTTGATGTTGGTGGATTTCTTAGCGAATTGGGTAGCAGGATGAGTGTCTGAACTGTCTGTTTACAGCTTCTCTAAGGAGGCATTTCCAGGAGCTGGAGGAGTGCATGCTTACTGCATAAAAACTGGCTTGGGAAAGAGTCACAGTGTTGTGGATGGCCCTGAGCATAGTGACAAGCGTCAAATGGATTTCTAAATGGTGGCATCGAGGCTGAAGTCTGGAATGAAATGGCTTCTGAGAGAAAGTTGAGACTCAGCGTGTTTTCTCCCAGGTCCCGCAGCAAGGCAGATCCAGGAAGACTCCTCTTTCCCAACCCACTTTCTCTCAGGGATAGTGAGACTGGATACCCTGGAGGGAGAGCAGCCGCACCAAAGGCTACTGGAGCACTCTGAATGGTCCTTCCTGGGGAAATCCATGTGTTCCCACATGTCTGGATGATGGGGCTTCTAATTAGTTTGTGAAAAAAATTGCTCTTTGGTCAGGAGGCAGTTTTGAGTGGCAGTTGGTTATCAGCCATTATGGTTCTAGATGCTATGTCCTGCTAAAACACCTGCTGAGGGCCTCCTGTCCCTCACTCTGCACCTGCTGCCTCTGACCTGCTTTTGCTTAAAGGCATATACCTATGTCTTCATTGGCTAGGCCTATCTAGATCCTATTCTCTCCTTGCTTCAATTCAGCTGGGCCAAGATGTCCATTTGCTTTGGTCACACAATAGTGTAGGTGATGCCTTGAAGTTAACGTTTACTCACTGGTCTGAATAAAACAGATTACCCTCTATAGTGCAGTGGGTGTTGCCCAGTGCACTTTATCAGGTGGATACCTCCTCGTCCTTGTTTCTGTCATCTTTAAGAATGAGGACTTGGTTCTATCTTCCACTCATTTAGCAAGCTGCTTATTTCTGGCAGGATTGCATTGGGATGCAGACCTGTTAGACTGCACTCTTAACCACCTTCTTAGCCAGAGTGCAGCACTGACACTCAGGCCCCACAAAGTGCAACCAAGACGTTACACTGATCTCCAAAGGGGCCTTGGAAGAGTTCTTACTATCTTTTTGTACTGATTCTTTTGTTCTAATTAAAGTCTATGCTCTAATATCCTGACCTTTTCAGCCTACTCACAGCAAAGCATGCATCTCAACCAAAATTAAGCCCCCAGCTCACCCACATTGAGGTTTACCTATGATCTACAGAGAGGCCGTCAGCTCACCACTGGGAAGCCCACACAGCTCAGTGACTGTGAGGTTCATAACTCACCCATGACAAGGTCTGCAGTTCATCCACAATGAGGCTGGCAGTTCACCACTGTGAAACCCAGAGCTCAACCACTGTGAGGTCCACAGCTCATGAGGCCCATAGCTTGCCACTCTAGCCGACACAGCCCACTGACAGGGAGGCCAATGGTTTGCTCAGTGGGAGGTTCACAGTTCATCACAACATAGTTTGAGGTCCAAAGCCAACCCATTGAGTGATATACAGCTTATCTGTGATCAGGCCTATGGTTCACCCATTCTGAGGCACACAGTTTACTCACTGTGATGTCAGAGTTAGTCCACAGGGATTCACAGCCCATCTGTGTTAAGCCTACAGTTCACTGTTAGTACAGTCTTGAGTTTACCACTATGAGGCCATAGCACTTGTAGAGTGATGCCTCACAGCTCAACTACTGTGGGGCTCAATGTTCAGCACCGTGAGCACTGGAGTGTGAAGCCTACAGTTCATCACACTGAGGCCTGCAGCTCACAACACTGAGACCAACAGATCATCCACTGTGAAGCCCACAACTTACTACTGTGTGGATCATAGACCACCAGGATGAGACCTGCAGCGGTCAATTTGAGATCTAAAGCCTATGAATTGTGAGGAGCATATGTGGTTCCATTTCCTCCAGGAACTGCTGTATCGTAGGAGGGGAAGGACAGAGTGGAACTGGGTTCCTAGGTCCACTTCTTCCTTTGGGTGTTCAGGCACCACTGCATACCACTGGGCAGAAAAGGACGAAGCGAAGTCTGGAACAGTTGGGTCAGCAGTGAATGCCTGGGGGAGAAGGTCTTCTCCCAAGGTTTCAGCGTTACAGCTCTTTTAGACAGTGTTCAATGAAACAGCTCTCTTAGACAATATTCAACAAAACAGCTTGTGCTCTTTATTGGGGTGAACAAGGGCTATATAAACCTTGGAAAGTGGGAAGGGGTTCTTCTTTAGGTGAAGCTTCATTGACTGAGGCTTAAGGTTCTGGAGATACCTCATTTGCATGGAGAGGCATTCTAGGAAGTTGAACCTGTAATTTTGCCAAGGATTACATGACATTCCTCAGGTAGAGTGTAGGGGTCAGGTTCCCCAGATAAGGTAGAGAAGAGAAAACCCTGATGGGAAAGGGAGTCCTCCGTTTTGTGCCAAGCTCAGGGGAACTGTCCAGACATGGTAGACTACCATCTTTATTAAATAGCAGAATCTTCCAACAAATATAGTTCCCCACCATGATGTCCACATCTCACCAAACTGATGCCCACAGCATAACCAGTGTGAGATCTACAGTTTCCCACCATGGGGACCATAGCTCACCAAACACAAGGTCACACTCTACCCACTGTGAGGCCCATTGGTTACCCACTGTGAAGTTCATAGGTCATCCATAGTGGTTTCCATAGTTTCCCAAATGAGGCTCATGAAATACAATTGTGTGGTCCACAGTTCACCACTGTGAGCCCCACATCTCTCCTGTGACATGCATAATTCATTCATTGTGGGTCATGATTCATTACTAGGAGGCCCATGGTTCACTCAGTAAGAAGTTCACAGGTCATTCACCATGAAGTCCATAGTACCAAGCACAGCATAGACTATAGCATATTACCCTTGTGATGCTCACAGCTCACCATTGTGTGGCCCACAGATCACCCACTGTGAAGTCCTCAGTTTACCTCTGTAAAGTCTATAGCTTGCCCACAGTGAGGTGAAGCTCACATACTGTGAGATCCATAGTTCCGTATTGTGAGGCCCACAGACTACTCACTGTGAAGGCCATGGTTCACCACTGTGATATGAGAGCGTATCATATTGTTAGCAAGGCGCTGACATCGCTGTGAGGTCCATAGCTCACCAACTGCGTGGTCCACATCTATCTACTGTGAGGGTCATGGGTCCTACACTGTGAATCTCACAGGTCACCCACACCAAATGAGGCCCATAGTTCACCATGAGGTAGCCTAGGGTTCATCCACTGTAAGGTCCGTAAGCTCACCAATGAGGCACATAGCTCATTCAGTATGAGACCCACAGTTTACCACTAGAAAGCAGCCCCCAGTTCATTATGGTGAAGCTCACATGTCACCACAATAAGATTCATAGCTCACCACTCTGTGACAGTTCTGAGAAAAACTGTGAGGGCCATAGCTCACCCCAAATGACAAACAAAACCTACCCATTGTGGGGTCTAAAGTTTATCACTGAAGTTTACAGGTCACCTTCTGGGAGGCTCACAGTTTATAAACTGTGAGGTCTGTAGCTCACTATTTTGAGGCCCATAGCTTACAGAGGATCCAATAGGTCACTCTTGTGAAACAGAGTGTGAGGCTCAGTAACCCCCACTGTAAGGCATGCAGCTCACTATTGAGACCACTATGAGGCTCTCAGCTAATCCACTGCGAATCTGATAGCACACCAAGCTCATCCATTCCAAGGCCCACAGCTCACCCACAGTAAGATGTCATAGCTCACTATTTTCAGGCACTTGTGTGGTTCTGAGTTCGCTAATGTGAGACCCACAGCTCATTCACTTGAGCTGCACACTGTGAGTGAGTCTCATTGCTCATGTATGCTGAAGCTCACAGATTACCCACTGTGACAGTCCCAGTTCACTACTGCGAGGCTCACATGCCATGAGGCCAATAGCACATGAGATATCATCCTTATACAGAACTGTAGGCAACTGAGGAAAGCTGGGAGTGGGAAAGGTGGTCTTCCTCAGGGAAGAGCACACCACCTGGCTGTCTAATGCCAATGGTCAGCCCTGAAAATGTACATACAAGTAACATATATGGATTTAACAGGTTATACTTAAGAGTAACAATTAATGAAAAAAGAAACCATAATCTTTAGATTACTTTTTAAAATTAAAAATAGTTTTTTTCCCTTACAATATATTCTGATTATGGTTTCCCCTCCCCCAACTCCTCCCAGATCCTCTCTAACTCCCCACCCACCCAAGTCCACAGTCTTTCATTCTTATTCACATTAGAATACAGACATCTAAAAAATAATAAAATAATATAAAATAAGACAAAATAAAAACAAACCAGAAGAGGATGAAGCAAAGAAACTACCAGGGCAAAAAGAGCCAAAGAAAAAGCACAAGAAACACGAATAGACACAGAGACACACTCATTTGCACATGCATAAGTCCTGTTAAAAAACATAACACTGGAAAACATAAATATATGCACAAAAGACCTGTAAGGGGAGAAAAAGAATAAAAGAAAGAAAGAAAGAAAAAATAATGCTCAAAGCATTGTGAGACAGGAGCTTCCAAAAATGCCACCAAGTTTGTTTTGTGTTTTGTGTTGGCCATCAGATGCTGGATACACTGCTGGGTCTCAATGCTTGTTCATTTAGTGAGACTCTGTTGAAGACAACTAACTTTTTCTTTGTCAGTGATTATCAGTTGGAGATAGCTTCTGGGTTAGGGATAGGGGCCTATGTCCACTTCCCCTGCCAGTGCTGGGACCCATCTAGCTTAGTTCAGGGAATGTTCAATCTGCACAGTGGCAGTCTTTTTGTGCTTGGAAAACTGTTGGGGATTGTTTGCCTGTTTCTAAAAGAAGAGTAAAAGTTTGCCTGCTTCTCTGAAGCAGAGAGAGAGAGAGAGAGAGAGAGAGAGAGAGAGAGAGAGAGAGAGAGAGAGAGTCTGCCTGCTAGGTACAGTCAAGGCAGGTCAGGGCCTGTTGGCAGATTTCCTGGCCTGCTGAGGCATGGAACAATAAGATGAAGTGCACTTGATGCTCAAGGCAAGGGGCTGAAGAATCTATTGACCTTGGTGGATGGAACAGGGAGGCTTTTGGATAAGAACAGATGTCTTATGTTGTTGGGTTAGAGTGGTGTGGGGGTCCTGCATCCACCCCAGGACTCGGGCCTCTGAGGGAAGGGCAAGATGCAGGAAGTTTGACCGCACTCACCCCACAGAACCACCAGGTGGGTGTTGGGCTGTGAGAAGCCGCAGGACACCACCCAGGGGTGGAGGACCACGGCCTGGGGTCCTGGGGACTACACGGAGCTGGCTCCATCTGGTTCCCAGGCTCTTGGGCATCCCAGGCGCTGCTGGATGCCGAGGAAGAGCTGAGAATGGAGTGGGGCCCCGTGGGCCAGATCTGGCCCAGGGCCGAGGGGGAAAGACAGGGAGGAGCCCGGCAGGGACCGAGTCTTTGGCTTGTAGCCAGCTAGCTGGTTTGGTTTGGTAGAGGCCATGACTGGGAACTCTGAGAGGCCTTCTGTGGGAGACAAGATGCAGCTCTTTAGATGAAGTCCTGTTCGATTGTTCCCCACTGCGGATCCCAATGAAGAGAGACAGTCCATGGTTTTAGGGTGTTTATTGTCATGGCGGAGAGTGGCGATGAGTGAAACCATACCCCCCAGCCTCAGGGCAGGTGTGAGGTTAAAATTCCTTTTTGCAGGGAAGAGTGGCTGGGAAGGGGAGTTTATTGGCTAAGCCTCTAGGTACCTCATTAAAATGGGAATGTCTTGAGGCTATGTGACCATACCTCTACCTGTGGAGGGGCTTGAGGCTACGTGACTGATGGTCACATACCTATGGAGAGTTGTGGCCTGTGTCAGGAACCTGGGGCCCAGGAGTATGGCAAAATGCCTACCGTACCTTGTACGGTTGTCCCCTGCTGGGGATCCCCTACTGGGGCTCCAGGGTTTTAAACCTTAGCTCAACCAGAAACCAGGCTGCCTATTACGGTCTCACATTATGTGTATATTTCAGCAATTGTTTCTGATAGTTTTTGGCTTTGCTTCCCATGGTACTGTGTAGTATAAAAAGGCTACATAAAATAAACTCTCTGCTGGTGTGGTATTGACCTGTAGCCCTCCCATATTTGTCTCTTGTATCTTCTTTCTATCTTTTCTATAATCATCCTCACTCTTCTATACTCCACTGGCTCTTACAGTCTTTCTACTTCCTCTTCCACAGGGTCCCCTGAGCTCTGAGGGGTGTTTCATGGAAACATTCCATGTAGGACTGAGTGTTCCAAAGTCTCATTCTCTGCATTTGGTTATATCATAGGTCTCTGATTTTCCAACTACTACAGAAGGAAGCTTCTTTGATGATGGCTGAGCAAGGCACTGATTTGAGTGTAACAGAATTCTGCAGGAGTCATTTTATCACTACCTTCCTTTATCAGAACAGTAGTATTTGGTTTTCCACCAGCTCCATCCTAGTGTCAGCTTCTTGGCCACCCAAGCATTGTCAGGTATGGGTTGCATCTCATGGAATGGGCTTTAAATACAATCAGATATTGGTTGGTTGCTCCCATGATGTTCATACTACTTATTGCATCGGTATATTGCTGTCCTAGATCAAAGAGTTTGCAACTCAGTTGGTGTTCATCTTTTTCTGTGCAGAGTATCTTATAGGACCATGAACACTAGCCAGTAGGAGCTCTAAGTAGGCACCGGGTCAACTTCTCCATGTTCAATAAATTGTATAGGTATTGTCTTCAGGCAATAGGGCCTTACTGTCATTTTATAGAGAGCGACCAATAGCATTGACAGTGGCCTGGGTTGTTTGGGGGTGTCCATGGAGTTCCTTTGGCCAACAGCTTGATCATATGTAGTTCATTTCCAGAATTTGAGCTTTTATTTGTTGATGAGAGATGTCTAGCAGGGCTTTGTCTGTCCTATTATTTGGTGATTCTATTTAGATTTCTTTCATTTATGTATATATTTTAAGAAGCTTCCAGTGTAGTAAGTTTTCCTATGACCCTCCCTTAGTTTTAGCTGTCCCTCCCTTACGCTCATTTCTCTGCTCCCCGTTTAACCCTCCCATTTCTTCCCCTCCATCCATCCATAACTATATATTCTATTTTCTTTTTCCAAGATATCCATCTGGCCCCCAGGTCCATTACTCTATACCTAGCCTCTGTGGTTATATAGTTTGTAGCTTGGTTATTAAATACTTACTAGCTAACATTCACATATAAGGGAATACACGCCATTTTTATCTTTTTGAGTCTGGGTTACTTCACTCAGGATAATTGATTCTAGATCCATCCATTTACTTGAAAATTTCATGATTTAATCTTTTAACAGTTGAGTAATACCTCATTGTATAAATATACCACATTTTCTTTATCTATTCTTCATTAATTTCATTCAATTTCTGGCTATTATGAATAGAGCTCCAGTGAACATGGTTGGGCAAGTATCCTTGTTGGATGTAGAGTCCTTTGGGTTGATGCCCAAGGACTTCACTCGATCTTGAAGTAGATTCCCAGCCACACTGATTTCTAAAATGGTTGGTATAAGTTTATACTCCCACCAGCAGTGGCTGAGTGTCCTCATCCTGGCCAGCATGGGCTGTCATTTGTTTTATTGATCTTGGAGGTCATGAATTTGTAGGACAATAGGGAGGGGCATATGGGAGAGTGTAGTGGGAGTTTTAGTTTCTTTAAAAAACCAGTTATGCCATTTGAATATGTTTTTGTTTTGATGTCAGGTGTGGGATAAGAGGCTGCTTCACAGCAGGTATTATGATTTGATTCATGCCCTAGCAGGGGTGTGATTTTTGCCAGCTACAGATGGTGTAATTCTGAGGACTCTGGAGAGGGTATAAAAGGGAGAGCCCTAAGAGGGGTGGTGGGGTCCACTGCTCCTCCTGCTGCTGGTTCCTGCTGCTGGTGGTGGTCCCTACTGTTGCATTTGCTGGATTTCTGGATATTTGGATGACCAAAATTGAACTTGCCCCAGGAACCTGACATCCCAGTCAGCAGGAAATAGCCTAAAGGGGTCTACACCCCCTATTCTATCCCCTCTAATCTTCTTTCTCTCCTACCTAGTCTTGGGGGTTGGAAATATGGAATAAGAGTTGGAAGGGAGGTAGATATAAGAGCCCAATAAAGTAGCTAAACAAATACACCAATAGGAGGTTTCAGAGGGAGGAAAGGAAAAGGGAATGTTATAATTACAAGCTCAAAACAAGCAAACACCCCACAGAACAAAACTTAATTGGACTATGAGAAGGCCCTGAATTGGAAAGGAAACCCCCAATTCATGAAGGAGAGAACTGAGTGAAATAAATGGAAGGAGTGAAGCAGAAACTTCTGGTTTCTGTGGAAAGTCAGTTATGTCAAACGATGCTTTACTGGGGTACACAGGGGAAAGGACGTTTTGCTAAAGCAGACACGTGAGAGGATACATGGTGTTTAGAAGGAATATAAATATGACCCCTCAGACAGTAGGAGCTAGAACATTGTTTCACTTTTCTCCATATTGCTATTCTTTGCTGATGACACACATATATTGGTTCAGCTTACATTGTATTACTGAGCCTCACTTGTGGTGACTTCATAGAGAGAATCTTGCCTAAGAACTTCTTGTGAGGTTCCTGTAGCTTCTTGCCACTTCCTCAGACTCAGGCTGATTGGTGAGCCTTGTGGATTCTTCTGGATTGAGCTGCCCTTGCTTATTTGTATGTGTTGTCCATTGAGTGGACTGGTCTACAGCTGCTGATTCGTGCTTGGTGTTTTCTACTCGACTGAACTGCTGATATCCTGACAATAAAGATTGAAATTGTCCCCAAAGAACTATTTCTAAACAGGTCTACTTCTCCCATGTCCTAATAACCTTTCGTTTCCACTTATTAAAGCAGGCTGTGAAAAATATTTGCCTACAAAGGAAGAGTGAGAAGAATGCATGATAAATAGACTACAAGAGACAGACAATGGGGTAAACTAAGTCCATAAATGTAAGTAATTGCCCAAGTGCAGATGTACTGAAGTCTTCTAAACAAATAAAATTTAATAATGAATAGAAAAGAAAAAAGACCCCCAAAACTCACAAGAAGAAAGCTATTGTAATATATTGTCAAACAAAGCAATGTACACAGCACATCATTAGGGCTTGGGCTAAAGTTCTCATTATGAAGATGTAAGGTAATGATGGGACAACTTGTGTCAGGTATGAACTACAATCCTCTACATAAGGGATTTGTGGTGGTTTGAGTAAGAATGGACCCCTATAGACACATGTGTTTGAGTGCTTGTTCCATGGAGAGTGGTGCTGTTAGTAGGTGTGGCCTTGTTGGAGAAAGCATTTCACTGTTGGGGT
This sequence comes from Uromys caudimaculatus, assembly GCA_028551405.1. Classification (NCBI taxonomy): domain Eukaryota; kingdom Metazoa; phylum Chordata; class Mammalia; order Rodentia; family Muridae; genus Uromys; species Uromys caudimaculatus. The sequence goes on along the minus strand of CM052712.1, from coordinate 20,560,145 downwards.
GGGTTTGAGGTCTCTTATATGCTCAAGCTAGGCCTAGTAACAGTCTTCTGTTTCTTGTGGATCAAAATGGAGACCTCTCAGCTCCTCCAGCACAATGTCTGCCTGCATGCTTTCCTCCATGATGATAGTGGACTCAATCTCGGAAACTATAAGCCAGCCCCAATTAAATGTTTTTCTTTATAAAAGTTGCCTTGGTCATGGTGTCTCTTCATAGCAATAGAAACTGTAACTATTCAAAAGGCATGATTCAAAGGGCATAGTGAAATTCTATAGTGTCCTGTTGAGGGCTGGAGTAAACAGAAATTTAGGGAAAAGATCTCACAAGAAAAGAATGTCTGTAGATCTCCTTGTTCTTTTGCTAGATAGTAGGCTACAGTAGTGATGCTAACAGTGACTAGGTGGCCATAATCAGAACAAGACCTCTATCTTACACAGCCACAACTATCAGATCATCCAATCCTAGTGATCACGTTGGGCATTTAGATCCTCTCATAGGTTCAAGCTCAGCCATAGTTGATGTAAAGATACCCAGCTTAGATGTGAACTATGACCTCTAGTCCCAATCTAGAACTTCATCAGGTTGTGTTCATCTATAATCTATTAATGGGTTTATGCTTTGGAATACTTGAAAAACTTTGAATTACTAAAGAGTTAATGGCCTGTAGCTAGGCAGGTGGGACTTCTAAGCAGAGATAGAGATTCTGGGAGAAAAATCAGCGAAGGGAGATAGCTTAGTCAGGGTTTCCATTGCTGTGAAGAGGCACCATGACCAAGGCAACTCTTATAAAGGACATTTAACTAGGGCTGAGTTACAGGTTCAGGGGTTTAGCACATCATCATCATGGCAGGAAGCACTACAGTGTCTCAGCGGGCATGGCGCTGGAGGAGCTGAGAGTTCTACATCTTGTTCTGAAGGCAAACAGGAAAAGACTGACTTGGCAGCTAGGAAGAGGGTCTCAAAGCCCGCCCTCCAAAGTGACACACATCCTCCAACAAGGTCTCCTAACAGTGTCACTCTCTGGGCAAAGCATATTCAAACCACCACAGGAGACTTGGCAGCTAGACACAAAGGAAGTTGGACAAACTGGGACTTAGTGAGAGGCTACTAAAGGGCCACACGGTGGAACTTAGATTAGAATAAATTGGCTAATTGTGTTATATGAGCTACTGTGAAAATAGTCTAGGCGATAGGTAGGTTAGAATGCAATCTCTGGGCCTCTAGTTAAGAGAATAGATAACTCATCAGGGCTACAGGACCCTTGAGAGCTGTCTCATTGCTCCCTGGGACAGATTTTAGGCCAAGCACTGGCCTTTCACTGGATCTCCTGGCTGTCATTTCTTTCCTCTGTTCATATTGTCATGGTTTTCACTGCTTTGGTAGTTGAGTATCCAGACAGGAAAGTTGGATTTGTTTTAACTTTTGGGTAACATTTAGATAAAGCTCAGACAGAAAAACAAACAGTTTTAAAGAAATCTTGATTAGACACACGTTCTTTGCTATTTAAAAATCAGTTTTAGTAAATGCTACCAAGAGCAGATCAATAACTTAAGAGAACTTTATTGACAAAAGTTTGATATCAAAGTACTTAATTTAGACTTTATAAAATTGAATATCCTTTTGTCATCATACACACATAATCTCTAAGTTGCATCTTTTAAACCACATGTAACCTGAGGCAAGAAAGCCTCCGAGGTTCCCAAGAACCTTCAGGTCTCCCCTTATAACTATGCCATAAAAAGGGAGTCTGAAGGAGCTGTGTAGTACGATTCATGCTTAACAAAGGAATAAAAGCAGATATTAAAACAATCACTAAAAGTATTAAACCAACATAGTAATAGATTACAAATGATAAATTACAATGGATAATTAAAATGATGGTCAGCTAAGAGAAAGCAAGTAGGGAGGGAGAAAAGAAATGGAAGGTCTCCTCCTCAACCACTTAGTGGGGTTTTCCCCCCTAATCCTGAACATGATACTTTAAAAGGCTGGTACCAAAGTCATTAGGTAGTAAAATATTAATACCTCCCCCAAAATATCCACATGTTACATTATTCCAAAATGCCCTGTTTTAAATGAGAGGGTATTTTCTTATATACATTAGTACACAAACAGGGCAGTATAAATATTCACAAGGTGAAAGCTCTTGTTATTTGGGTCCTTTTAAAACCTCTTTAAACTGCTATCACTTTAATTCCCATTAATAAAAATAATCCTGGGAGACACATTATTTTCATTTATAAAACTAGAGCATAAAAACTCCATAATCAGGAAGTCACTGTCGTTTGGAGTTAGCAAAAAGCAATCTGATCCTATTTGTTAGGTAAAAATAGTAAGCCGAAAGAGCAAGCCCATAATGAGATTTTGTTTTGTAAACAAATGTGGTACCTCTATTGCCAGAGACAGGGGATAGTAAGGTCGAACAACAGCAATGAAATTTTGGTTAATTGAAAGAATCTTTGCAGTTTGTATTTTTAGAGACACTTAATTACCAAGATAAAGGGCATTTTTTAAAAATTACGAATTTCAGTTTAGAACATCTTTAGATTTACAAAATGTGAAGAGGGCATGAGAATCTTCATACTCTGAAGAAGAGTCAGAGGAACTGAGGCCAACAGGTGGAGCAGGGGCCAGACCTTTGAAGAGGTTTTGTCCCCAGTGCCCCAGGACACTGCAACTTTTACAAACTACTAGCAGATTGGTGGGAGGAAAAGAGCATGTCTTGGGGAGGATACCCCAAGCTGGATCAAAGAGAGAGCTGGGGTTGGGAGTCTATAAAGCATCCAACCCAGAGTCTCCTGGCAGCTCCCAGCTCTGGACTCCCTCCCATCAGGACAACAGCTGTTTGCCTGTTCTAAGGAAAATGGTCTTTCCCCTCCTCCATCCTCTCTCTGTGGCCATTGCCTTCTGTTCTCCTCCCTGTGGCCCCCAGGCGCCCCGCAGCTCACTTTCTCTTTCTCAGTGCTCCTTCTATCTGCAGCCAGTGTGGTCCCTTCCTGCTACTTCCATTGTCTTGGTTCAGGCTGCTGTTGTTCCTGTTGCATTTCTGTCTCCACCTCCCATTGGCCTCTAGTCCTTTATTCCGCAGATCTCCACACAACCCTATATTCAGATTCCATTGTTATTATACCATACATCACATGTTTAAAGTGGCATCTTGTGCCCTCCATGGTATATTACTATATTATTATTATTATTATTATTATTATTCAACTGAAGACTCACTATTGACACATCAGTAACTGAAGTCTACACGAGATGTGGCCTTCCTGATTTCTGTCTTCAGTCCTAGCATCCTAAGACACACTTGTCAACAAGACCCATTATTAACACTGTTAACTTTGATGCCCCGATGGGGTAGTGTTTCTTTTTCCTCTCCTTGCCTGTGCTGTGCTTTTCACTCTTTGTAAGGATGGCGATATGTGCGGCGAACACTTTAGAAGTGTTCTCCGCGAGCCCAGAGAATGCCGTGTAAATGCTAATTACTCTGGAATCCTTCTGCATATGAGATAGTCTTTTCTGCATCTTCATTTATGCATTCAGTCATGGTTTATAACAGCAAGGGTTCATGCATACTTAGTCTGTATTCTGGGCCATCATTTAAATCTACTTTATTCACTTTGTTGTGTAAGCCATCCCAGCTTTGGCGGTTGTAGGCTCTTTCATGAAGCTCTCGGATTCCTTCCTATTCAGCAATCCCCAGCCACAGGATTCTAGTCACTGTTGATGCAAGCCTATGTGTCTTTGTTCTTTTACCTGTCCCCAAATGCCATCTACTCAAATCAGAGGACACATACTATGTAATACTGACTTTTACTTTCAATACTCATTTCGTACCCATGGAACTGTTTGTGTAGATTGGAAGGTAATTCATTCTGTTTTTAGAAATCACTGACTATACTTCTATTGTGTAGATGTATCACAGTTTATCTATTCCCCTACTGAAGGACACCTTGGCTGCTTCTGCTTTGTGGCACTTGTGAATATGGATACTATAAGCATTTAAATATTTCAGATAACATTAACTATGCACACTAATGATTTCGTTGTGATGTTCTGTGCATGTATGCCCCTGTATTTTGCTCATATTCGCCCTGTTTCCCTCTGTTGTTGCCCCATCCACTCCTGCTGGTCCCCTTCCTCTTTCATACTAGAACTTCTTCTACTTTCATGGTTTCTTCTTCTTTTTGACCCAATGTGTTCCACTGTGGTTGTTTATAGAAGCATGGGGTTTGTGGGCACATGGGTACCTTAACCTGGTGGCCCCACTGTATTAGTTACTTTTCTATTGCTGTGATAAAATAATGTGACCAAAAGCAACGTGGAGAGGAAACAGTTTACTTCACCTTAGATATTATAAATCCATCACCGAGAAAAGACAGGGCAGGAACCTGGAACAGGCACCGGAGCAGAGACCATGAAAGAATGCTGCTTACTGACTTGCTACCCATGGCTTGCTGCTTACATATTTTTAAAAAATACCATTCAGTACCATAGGCCCAGGGGTGACAGTGCCCCCAGTGGACTAGGCCTACCCACTTAACTAGTACACAAGAAATCCTACACAAGCTTGCCTATATGCAAATATGGTAGGGATATTTTCTTTCTTTCTTTTTTTTTTTCTATTTCAGACACAGTTTTAATGAGTGCCTTTATTAATACATTTTCCACTACTGAAATGTACACTCATACACAATCTCATATAAAATGCAACAAAGAACATATAGTTTAAAAATTAATGTTTTACAAATTAACATCTTTCAACAACCATGAAAGTTTAAAAAACAAAATTTTAAAGTTGAACAGTTCATGTATTTAAGATAAATACATAAAAAGTTTTTTTTTTGAGGAGGAAAGTGTTTATTCTATTTCATAAAAAGGTTTTTAAAGGCAATTCATTGCCAAAAAAACTTTAAATCGCATCGACTTGCACCTATACTATTAGATAATGCCCAGAGAGAAGCCTCTAACATCTTTAAATGGACAGAATGCTCATTCTAGTTATGCTCCAAGAAGTCAGAGCTAGAAATGAACCAGATTTAACCTGTAGTAAGCAGACTGTCAATCTTCAGTCATCCAACAACCAGGTCACTATGTCATCACTTATACAAGGCTCAGATTCTCTAAACGTTCTTAGTTTCACACATATACTACAAAATGATAACTAAAAGTCACAATGCAAGGGAAAATACTATAAAAGTTTAATTATTGTAGACCTTATATGAAACTCCTTTATTTCTAAAGTTCTGCCTTCAGGAATAACACCATGCTAATGACTATGGCCCTTGAGGTTACAACGCTCAACAGCACGGTAGAGGCACTGAATGTATGATGTCTGATGAGGCTCGAAGGAGAGATAAAGGCTCTGGTGACCTTCAGAAGAGAGTGAGGAGAGTGAGGGAATCAGAACTTCTGCACTGCTCTGTACTGGAATGGCTCCTCAATTCAGAGCACTGGCACAGGCCTATAGAACACGAGGGGAACATGGGACCAGTCTCAGCTTTACATCAGAGTTTCCAGTCGCACTGAGGCAGCCAAAGGCACAGTGCCCAGTGCTCTCCGTTCTTCAACTCTGGATGCAGACTACTTGCCCTTCGTGCATGTGCTCCTTGAAGTTCTCCATGAGGGCAGACCTAACCTGCTTTGTCCTCTGTCATCTAAAGGGTAACCCAAAAGGTCTACAGACACGAAACCATCTACCTGCCTTATCGGGTCTACAGGTGTGGATTCTAGTTAGGCTCCCCTCTCTCCTGTACTCCCTCACTCCTTTTACAGGTTGGCCCCACACTTGGTTTTGAGGAAGATGAAGTGTTTGCGTGTGCCCCTAAGCAGTGGTCTGCTTCTTGGTAAGCTACTTCGGTTGACAGGAATATAAGGAATTGTCTTACATGCCTGACCACAATGCAGCTTCAATACTAGGGAACGTTTATCCCTAGTAGAGTTCTGAAGGTAGACAGGAATATTTTAGTCAGAGTGAGAAAAATATGTCTTAAAAGGGAAAGGAAAAAATTAGATAAGGAAATGGAGAAAAATATTAATACTTTAGTAATAAGAGGGAACTGAGTACTTCTACCTACCTTTCTGGGATGTTTCTTACATTAAAAAAAAAAAAAATCAGATGTGTTGTTAAGCTGCTAGTGTATGCTCTCTCCAGTTTCTTTTTGGAGGCACTCAAGGCTATGAGTTTTCCTCTTAGCACTGCTTTCAAAGTGTCCCATAAGTCTGGGTATGTTGTACTTTCATTATCATTAAATTCAAGGAAGTCTTTAATTTCTTTCTTTA
>CM052712.1:20541322-20553365 GCA_028551405.1 Uromys caudimaculatus | reverse complement strand
AGGAGGAATTCCCTCACAGAGGCGGGGAGGGGGAGGGGACACGGGGTTTCCAAAGAAAAGGGGAATCATCGGAAATGTAAATAAAGTATCAAAAATAAAAAAAAAAAAAGGAAAAAAAAATCAATTTTTCTCTCCCACTATGCTTCTGTACTAGATTAACAGGTGCTTTACATAAAGAGGCAGGAAGCCCCGTAAGCACTTGATGGGAGGTTTCTCTCTGAAATGAGCTAACAGCAGGAAAAAGCAGGGAAAGCTCACTCAAAGAAATCCTCAAACATCCACTGACCCATGGCTATGTATGCTTCCTTCTCTTCTGGTGTCATCCGGGCTACCAGGTCCAGCCGCTGGCTAACTTCACTGTAGGAGAACGGCCAGCCAGCCACCATGACAATGGGGTCATCTGCTACTTCCTCACACTCCTCGTCATCGTCATCTTCATCGTGATGGTGAGGAGCCGCAGCTGCTGGCCGGGGTGGAGAGTCCGACTCACTGGTCTCACTCTCAGAGTCACTGCCATTAGCAGCTGTCAATGGAGCGGCTCCTCCCACCGAGTAAGTTGTCACCTAAGAAGTCTTCTTCTCATGAATGAGTAGAGCTCGCATGACCTCCTCATTGTCATCAGGCCCCGCAGGGCTTCCCTGCTCTCCTGAAATGTGTCCACATCGATGCCACCTTCCTTCATCTCTTTTCTGAAAGATGCTAGCCTGTGCCAAGGTAAAGCTAGATAGCACAACCACTGGAAAACCTGTCTTTTCCTTTCCCACAAACTATTAACTTCATATAAATTTTCAGGGAGGAGTGGAGCCTTGAGAACTCCTCCCCTCTCCATGATAGGATGCTGACATCGCCATCTTGAGAAGGTCTTGTATTGTCAAACTTTCTTGGGATCTCCAGCTGCAGAATAATCACATGGAGACTTATTATTTATAAATGCTTAGGCACTATAGCTGGGTAGACTCTCAGCTAGCTCGTACATATTAATTAACCCTACTATCCTAGGCCATGTCCTGCCACATGGTTATGTCTCTCTCCCAGTATGTTTGGAATCTTCCCACCTCAGATTCTCCTCCCAGAGACCTTCTCTCAGCCTGGAAGTCCCACCTTCTAACTCCTGACCAGCTATTGGTCATCAGATCTTTATTAAACCAATCAAAAGGTGAGGGAGGAAGAGTGTTTACAGAAGATGTTACCTGTGATGAGCCATAAGAACAATACCGAAGTCTGAACAATACCAGTTCTCTGCTGGTATAGCATTAACAACTGAACAATAGAAAGGCAGCCTTCATACAGTGCACCCAACAGTCTTGTGCCTAGAATCACAGCTGTTTTGAGTTCATGAGTGCAGCAGCCATGTCATTCCCAGAAGTCCGAATTCCATACTGTTTTTCCCTGCTTCCTTCTCTCATGATGGTCCCTAAGCTTTGGAGTGTGTGATACAGAAGTCCCGTGGGCATTCAACAGTCATTTCTCAGGATTTTAACCAATTATGATGCTCTGCTGTCACAGCTGACAACTGTAAGAAGACTCTTCTCTTGTCAAGGTTGACAGCAGCACTAATCCACGGGCATAAGCATGGTTGTTTGAAAGGCAGTGTGATGGCACATTGTGTCTATATAGCAGAGCTCCGGCAGTGGATTTCCCTGGAAGGCCTATGGCCCCCCAGCCATGGACTTTTGACTGAGTGTACTTTACCATGTGAATTCCCTCCTTGGAGTGGGCATCAAACCCAATCAAAAGTGGCTTGTTCCCCCCATAAAAGTCTTGCCATTATTACACTAGTGGACTCATCTTGCCTTGCTGGTCTATAAATATTTTATGTAGATTTTTTTGTGGGCATAAATTTGTCAACAAAAATTCCACTGAAAAGCATGATTATTGGACCACCTGTAAGACTATCCCTAGAATTTTAAGAACCTACCACACTGTCAACTTTGTCAACTTCAATGATTGTACCATTTTGTCTTTCTGCCAGTAGCCAGTGAGAATTCCTGTCTCATATCACATTGGACATTTCTGTGACACGTTCTTTTAAAATGTTAGTCATTTTGATAAGTTTTAGGTCACATTTCTAATAAAAATTATGTGGAAGATACTTTCATGTTTACTTATAATTTATAAATTACTTCTAGCCAACTCTCTGTTAAGATGCTTATCCACTTTGTTTCTGTTAATAAGTATTGTGAGTTCTTTCTATGTTCTGGATACAACTCCTGTATCATAAAAATGTTTGCGAGTGTTTTCTTTTAGTATTCATGGTTTTGTCATTTTCTTAACAACAGTTGTCACAGAACTAAAGTAAAATTTCTATATTAGGAAAGCCTAGCTATTAATTATTTTGATTTGTGGATTGTGCTTACAGTATTGTGTCTGTAAAACCAAACCAAAGGCCATGCAAATTTCTAATTTTTTTTTTCTAGAAGGTTTTTGAGTTTGATTTTCTGTATGGCCAAAGTAAATTGGGGAGGAAAGGGTATATTTCATCTTACAGATTATAGATCCTCATCAAGGCAAGGCAATGCAGGAGTTCAAGGCAGGAAGCTGAAGGCAGGAACTCAAGCAGGGACCATGGAGGAGTGCTGCTTACTGGCTTGCTCGCTCTAGCTTGCTCACATAATTTCTTATACAGCCCAGCCTCACCTGCTTAGGGATAGCACTGCTCACAGTATGCTGGGTCCTTCTCCATCAATTACGCAATTAAGAAAATTCCTAACAGTCATAGCCACAGGTCAATATGATCCAAGCAATTTTTCAGTTGGGGTTTCCACTTCCCAGGTGACTCTAGGTTTGTGTCAATCTCGTAGCTGACACTATGGTAAAATTTCTGTGATTTTGAATTTTACACTTCGGCTATAAAAAGAATATATTTTGAAGTTTGTGTGTGTGTGTGTGTGTGTGTGTGTGTGTGTGTGTGTGTGTGTTGGTAAGATATAAGGCTGTTGTCTGGACTTTTTTGGGGCTGGGGAGGTGTGTTGTGTTAGAGGAAGCATAAACATTCAGTTGTTCTAGTACCATTTGCTGAAAACAATCATCCTTTTTCTATAAAATTACTTTGCAACTGTGATGGCTTGAATGAAAAATGTTCTCTGCAGGCTGAGACATTTGGTCACCTGGTCCCCAGTAGGTGGCGCTGTTTGGAGCAGTTTAAGAGGTACAGCCTTGTTGGAGGAAGTATGTCACTGGGGGGCGGGCTTTGGGAGAATGTAGCCTTTCGCCATTTTCAGTTCCCTCTCTTTCGCTCTGTATTGGTGGTTGAGGATGTGGTCTCTTAGCTTTCTGCCACTTTGCCTGCCACTTGCTGCTACACCTAAGCCCTCTGGAACCAAAAGTTTGTGGCATAATAATTTCAAATGTGTGGTATGATTTCATTTTCCCCTATGGGTGGGTAAAATTCCATTGTGTGTCTGTGATGAACATCCAGGCTAAGTGCATTTCCTGGCTATTGTGAGAGAGCAAGAGTAAACATGAATATCTCTGTCTCACACTGTTTTTAATAATCAGTAATGCCTATTGGCTGTTCTTTTGCCAACACCACATGGTCTTGATTACTTTCACTTACTTTATACTTTGTCTTGTTGAGTGAAGTGGGTCTTCATTGCTTCATTCTTCTTCAGAATTGTGTCACAATTCTAAGTCCTCGGTCTTAGCAGATAGAGACAGGTGGATCTCTGTGAGTTATAGGCCAGCCAAGGTTGCAGAGTGAGATCCTGTCTCAAAAAGATGAAAACAAAACCAACCAACCAACCAAACAAACAAAAACAACCAATCAAAGTCCTTTTCCTTTCTAGATAAATTTTGAAATATTCTTTCTTGGAAGAAAAGGAAGGCTTCTAGGACTCAGGGAAACATGGAAAGCTCAAGGAATTCAAGAAACTTACAAAGCTACCCTTTAAGTCAATGGTTCTCAACCTTCCTAATGCTGCTACCCTTTAATATAGTTCTTCATGTTGTAGTGGCCCACAACCATAAAACTATTTTTGTTACTACTTCATAGCTGTAATTTTGCTACTGTTACGATTATTAATATAAATATCTGATATGCAGCATATCTAATATGTGACCCCTATAAAAAGATCATTTGACACTGAGAGGTCACGACCCGCAGGTTGAGAACCATTGCTGTAAGTGCCTTCTCCAATGACCAATTGTTAGGATAGAAGGAACTCTTCACTGGGGGTGCCTGCAGTTGGAGCAGGGAAGTCAGGGATTCAGCTCTCCGGAGTCATCACCCATTCTGCGGTGGTACCTTTTGGTGCTGCAGCTGCCTTGACTCATCCATCTCTAACCTCTAAGTCATGCTGTTGTAAGTTACCTCAGATCCTCATTGGTTCACTAAGCGAGACTTGGGTAGAATTGTTCTCTGGACTCTTGCTGGGGACCTATCTGGGGTGAATAAAGATTTGTTCAAATATCTCCAGGAGAAGTAATATAGCAATCATATAGCAATTCCTCTCCCCCCTCCCAAGACAGGGTTTCTCTGTATAACCCTGGCTGTCCTGGAACTCATTCTGTAGACCAGGCTGGCCTTGAACTCTACCTCTGGAGTGCTGGGATTAAAGAGGTGAGCCATCATGCTCAACTTAAGGTAGGGATATTTAAATGGGATTTGGTTGAACTTGTAAATTGGACTGAAAGTAATATATTAGTATTGAATGAATTTTGGTAGTTTGTGTTTGCAAGGAATTGATCTGTAATATCCAGTTATTATATACTTGAGCACAAATTTGTTCACTGACTGCCCTGTGATACTTTCAAGCCCCATGGAATCATTAATGATAGCCATTTCAATTCTGATTTTGACAACTGTGTCTTCTCTTTCTGTTTCTTGGATAGCGATTTGTCAATTTCATTGATCCTTTAAAAGAACCAGCCTTTGGTTGTGTGCATTTAACCTAATGCTTTCTTGTTTTCACTTTGGCTTATTTTTGGTCTAATTTGTATGATTCTCTCGCTCTTGCTTACTTTAAGTTTCAGTTGATTTTCTCACTCTAGTTTTCTAATGCAGAAGTTTAAATTATTGATTTTAGAATTTTGTGAAAGAAGACCAATCTGGAAAAAAAGCACAAATTAGGGAGAGCAGGAGTCTGGAGAGGGGAGGGGAGGAGCCTATTAAAAAGTCTGCCCCAGAGCTGTGGGGCAAACTCCCATCTGTGGGGCCCTCTTCCCATCCGTTTGATGGGAGATGTTTCTCCATTTTAATAAAGATCATAGTTTTAAGTGTATGTGTGTATGTGTGTGTGTGTGTGTGTTGTGTGTGTGGTGTGTGTGTGGTGTGTGTGTGATATGTGTGTGTGGTGTGTGTGTGTGTGTGATATGTGTGTGTGTGTGTGTGTGGTGCATGTGATGTGTGGTGTGTGTGTGTGTGTGTGTGTGTGTGTGTGTGTGTGTTGTTTCTCAGTTCCATGTCAATCTGTAATTATTGCCTTCACTCTGTCAGATTCCTCAAGACCTGTAACTGTCATTTTGTGTCAGGGACCCTCCTGGTCTGCACTTTTCCCTCTGCCTCAGATCTGTAACTGTCACTTTGTGTCAGTGACCCTCCTGGTCTCTGCTACGTTAACACCCAGGGAGGCTCCCTACCCTCACCTCAGATTGCTAGCTGCTACTCTCTGTCAGCATCCCTTCTTTTCTCAGCCATCACTTCAGTTTCTTGTCTGAGTGGCTCTTGATTCTAGAAGGTACAATTCTTTGTCCATCACACGAGTGTCCACGGAAGTACTTCTATGCAAGCCCTCACCTGAGAGCCCCCCATAGCATTTGTTTCTAATAGGTACATTTTAATCAGTAGAATTCTCTCTACCAATTGCTTTAGTTGTGTCTCACAAATTTCAGTAGCTGACTTTTCTAGAAATATCTTTCTTATAATAGAAGCAGAAACACTTCCCAATTCCTTTATGAGACCATCACCACACTTGTGCTGAGAAACTAGATCTCTCATGTATTTCTAGTGAGAAGGGAAAACGATACAGTCACTTTAGAAAAGAGTTTGGCAATTCCTTTGAAAACTAAAAATGTGCACTTTCCATACAGCCCACAAATTACACTCCTGGCCGTTTATTCTAGAAAAATGAAAAGTTGCATGCATGTTACTTGTATGTGAACATTTATAGCTTTTATATTTGTCATTGCTCCAAACTGGGAACAGCAGGAATAATCTTACCTGAATGTCAAAATGTCAACAGAGGTATTTTTAAAGTCATAATGATGCATCCATAAGAGGGATTTCTACTCAATGATGAAATAAATAAGCTATTGACACATGCAACAGTATGAACGATTTCAAGGGCTTTGTGCCAAATAAAAACATGCAATCTCGCAAGACGACATGCTGTAGGAGTCCCGAGACAGAGAATCTTGGAAACGGACCTTGGTGAATTCCAGGGCTGAGCATGACAGCGGAGAAATGGTGGATAGAGATGTGAAAGGCAGCATGAGAACATCTGGGGGCAGCTCGGAATCCTGGCGGCTGTGTGAACACACGAACATACAGCACGTAAGATCCTTAGAAAAATGAACGTGCTTTCTTTCAGTGTGAGATGTCACCCCTGGGGAGGCCTGTGTGATGGCTGCACAGGGCTTCACTACTACGTGTGCAACTCCTGGGAGCCAGTTATCATCTCAGAATAAAAAGAAACAGTGAAAAGCTTCTAAGTATTCCAAATGTAAGAATGCTTTAAAAACTTGTTCCAAATTCTTAAAATTGATACTGGAGTCTTTACTATTATTCAGAACGTGACAAGGATGATGTTACACTTTTATTTTTTCTTAGCAGCAAAACAGATTCATTCATGTGTTCAAAATACAATGTTAACTCAACCTGACTTAAATGTCCAACTAACGCCCTAATATTTCCTGGAGCCGATCATGGTTTGGTCTTGCAGGAAGATCCCTTCAAGAAGAGCAGCTTGACTCTGCCCCACCTCCGCCCCAAATAACAAGAGCCCAAACTCCTTGATCGCATAATGATCCAGGGGTAACATGACCAGACGGGGCTAGCCTTTCTCCACTAAAGTTGAGTTCAGACTTACATGAAGAGGAGACTTTTCCAAGTGGCTGCCCACACTGTGAAAACTGTTTGTTCAAAGCAACTGGTCTCTAGAGAGAAGGAAAGCCAAATAGCAGTAATGTACATCTGTCTAACATCTGTCTGTGTATCTACCAATTATCTATCTATCTATCTATCTATCTATCTATCTATCTATCTATCTATTAAATCTTTTTTTATGTGTCCTTCCTGTCCTTTAGTACTGTTTGGTGCCCAGGGCACTTTGAGCAGTAAGCCTCCAAGGCAGCGGTTCTCAACCTTCCTAATGCTTCGACCCTTTAATGCAGTTCCTCACGTGGTGGCCCCCAACCGTAAAATTATTTTCATTGCTACTTCGTAACTGTAATGTTGCTACTGTTCTGAATCATAATGTAAACATCTGTATTTTCTGATGGTCTGAGAAGACTCATGGGAAAGGGTCATTTGGCCCCCAAAGGGGTTGTGACCTACAGATTGAGAACTGCTGCTCTAAGGCCTCCAACTTCCACCAGCCCTTGGGTCAGTATTGGCAGAACCAGACTTTAATGCTAGTTATTTTTTGGAGGTGAAATTAAGATTGACATGCTGCGTCTTGTTCAATTTACTTTATTTTCTGTTTTTCAAGTAGTGTAGAAAGAACACTTTAAATACCTTTCTGTCTGGGACATGCTCCCTTTGATCTTTCAAATCCTGAAATAAACGCAGCTATAAAGGGTGATTACCGGCTGCATACATAGGAACATTTTCTCTGCTGTTCTTCCCAAGGCAGGGATTTCACTAGGGTGAAGCCGAAGCTACATCATGGGCCAGGTAAGCTCAAAGAAACATGCTGAAGCAGTTTTATTTGCTTAGCATACACTGAATCAAACTTTAATATGCATACAGGTTACTGGTGATAGGTTACACACGATTCCCATTTGGTAAGTCCAGACAAAGGGTTCAAGAAGCCATTAGGAAGAAAATGCCAGAATTACCAAACTAATTCATCAGGGTTTCAGGACAGACGCTCAACAGATAAAAATCAGTTTATATTTATACACTAGTAACGAACAATGAATAAATATGAGATTAATAATCAATTCCATATGTAATAGCATAAAAAGAACAAATGTTGATATATTTTATAAAGGAGTAAGATACACATAGTGAAAACTGTAAAACACTGCAAAAGAAGAGACTACCCAAACAGATCAAGAGAATATCCATGTTCGTGCATGCAGTATTAGTTTTGCACCACCTTGACAATATCACAAGGAAAGGTTTACTTTGATGTTCAGTTTTGGAATTTTAGTCCATGATACCTTGGTCTCCCCACTTTGGACCTGTGGCAATGCAGTACATCAGGGCAAGAGTGTACACAGAGGAAGAAGGCAAAGCTTCCCTTGCTGTGAGTGACTGAGGTAGAAAGGTCTAGAAACTCTCACTCTCCTTCAAGAGCATGCACTGGATACACAAAGACATCCCAGGACCTGCTAGAGAAGGCTCCATCTCCTTGCAACAGCACCACTATAGAGCCTTTAGCATGAGGATTAGTTAAGGGATATTCAGAATCCAAACTGTAGAAGTTATGAATAGATTTCTATGATAGCGAAAGTACGCTAAAGATTTCATGGGAGACCCGTCTAAATCCCAGTATGCTTTACTGAAGACATGAAGAACTAACCCCAGATTTGATATGGATGTCAAGTGGACAAAACAGTCTTGAATGTATGGTAAAAGTCTTGAGCAGGCAAAACCAACTTGAAGAAGTAAATTATCTGTTTACAAAAGCTGTAATCTTTTATATAAAAACCCTGAAGACTCATATCTGTTAGAACTTTATATATAGAGTCAATAGAAATGCAGGATATAAAATTAAAAGACGAAAGAGGTGCGTTGTGCATGCATGGAGCATCTGAACATCCAATTAAAGGGGAAACTGATCAACAAAGACTATAGAACAAATAACTCTGAGGTAAACTTAATTACAGTTGAACGATTGTACATCAAAGACTAGGAAAGCATTGCTGATGTCCACAGACAGGAAGAATTAGTGCTATTGAGATCCATACTACCAAAGTGACTTACAGATTCAGTTCAATGCCTGTCAAAATGCTAAAGCCATTCCTTACAAGTACAGAAGAAAACAGTCCTAAAGTTCACATGCATCACAAAATATCCCAAGTAGCAGAAGCAATGCTGAGCAAAAAGAAAAACACAAGAAGCATTACATTTTCTCATTTAAAAATATGTTTAAAAGCTATCATAGTCAAAATAGTATGGGGTTGGCATAACTACAGGCACAAGATGAACAAATCAAGCCCAGAAATAAGGCCACATAATTATAGTTAACTGGTATTTGGCGAGGGCGCCAAGAGCACAAAACCAGGTAATAACATCTTCCCTAAATGGTGTCATAAAAACTGGGTAGCAGCATGCAGAATGAATCTGAACTCTGACCGCACACCAGGCACTGTTAGAGAGCTTTAGTGGCTTGGTTGAGCCTGCAATAGAATCTGGTTATCATGGGCTGGAGAGGCTATGGTGTGCTGAATGACTTAGACTGGCATGCATATCAGGTAGATAAAACTTTAGAGCAACTGGGAGGAGTTAAAAACAATAAGAGGAGGGCTAGTCAGATGGCTCAGTGGTTAAGAACACTGGCTTTCCCCCCATGGGTCCTGAGTTTAATTCCCAGCAATCACATCTATGGCTCACAACCACATGGTGGCTCAGAACTATCTATAAAGACATCTAATGCCCTCTTCTGGCATGCAGGTGTACATGCAGACAGAGCATATATTAAACAAAACAAAACAAATAAACAAACAAAATACCCAAATTTTAAAAATGATAAGGGGGGAAAGTGGATAAAGTCATTTTCTTATCCATTCAAAACAAAACTGGCAAGATTTGTATCTAGCCAGAGTTTCCTAGGGAAAAATCAAGAGGGAGGCTTTGTGTAGCCGAGGCTCTGGGGGTCTTAAATGTGAGCATAACCAATTCAGCAATGCAGGGAGAAGGAGTAAGCCCGACTGGGGGGGGGGGACACCTATCCCCAGGAGCAAGTTCTGTGCACTTCTCTCTTGCAAGAAAGTATAGAAGGTTGGAGACTGCTCATTCAGCCGGGGATCCTTTCAGCAGTCAGACATGGCTGTGCACAGGCCTGGAGCCTGCTAGACAGAGGGGGTTTGCATGAACGTGAAAAGGGAAAGCATGTCTTGTGAAAGTGAAGATCTCCTCCTACTTGGCCCTGGGATGGACAGAGCATCGTGAGTCGGCCCCACCTACCCACTTCAGGAGCAGAGCAAACCCATGGTAATGCCCCGGGACAAAGAAGCAGGATAAATCACAGAGAATCATTGTCTGTAACGGAGAGATAATCAAGTCGTGTGTCCTGACCACAGGGCTGTGCCCAACACACTGTGCTGGAGAAGATAGTTGATACAGGCGGGAACTTGCTCATACTCACTGGCTTTCTTTTCTAAAACTGTCTATTTAGCTTCTGGATCTCAAGACTGATACTTGCTTAAAATGGTTGGTGGTGGGTCTTATGAGAGCCTCCCCCCCCCCCCCAAACTGCCTCGTTGCAGGGGTGATAGAATGATAATCTCCGAGTATGTGCACCTGTGTGAGTGCGCATGTGCGTGTAACAGGCTTAGAAAAGCACACGAAAGACATGAAAACACAACCAAAAGAGTGAGAGTGGGAAACTGGTCTGCCCAGAGTAGGTGGTGCAAAAGAGCCAGGAAGGTTCTTAGGGTTTTATAGTTGGGTAAGATCCAGATGATACCCAACAGGGCAACTAGGAAAAGACTTACATCCTGTGCTTTCAAGGGCAAAACATCGGTTAAGTTTAAAAGCAGAAGGTACCCCCATGTGGATGAGAAATGGCCTTTAAACCATACATTTATTGAATGAAAATCCTAGTACCAGGGATAGATTACCCCTCTGTGTATCGATGGGCAGTGTCGTGGTCCGTATAAAGGATGTTGCCCATAGGCTTGGCTGTTTGAGTGCTTGGTGGGCTGTTTGGGGTTGTTCAGTAGGTTCTGCCTTGCTGGAGGAAGTTCATCTCTGTGGAAGACTTTGAGTTGTATAGCTTTGCCTTACCTCCAGTTTATTGTCTGTTTCCTGCTTGTGATTGAAGATGTGAGGTTTTTGTTTTGTTTTTTTGTTTTGTTTTATACACGAGGTGGGTCATGAGGCTCTGCCATTTCTGAGCATACAGAAGAATCTAACAATTGCTGGGTGGATTTTATTTATTTTTTTGGTGGCAGTGTAGCTTTCTATACATTCTGATGCTTTTTTACCCATGCTCCTATAAACAACTCTAATTAAACTTATTGTTTCACCAAGCCAGACTTGAGTAAAACCAGTTCTTTGGCTGGCCTTTGGTATGCAGTCTGTGTTAAAAGATGCTTGCTCCTATCTGATGAGAAAGAGTCACCCAACACGTGAAACCCCAGAGGGTAGCCTTGCTGGAGGAAATAATTCCCTGAGGTAAGCTTTGAAATTATACAGCCTTGGCCTGGAAGCTTCTCCCAAATGGGGCCTCCCCGATATTTATGTGCATTTCATCAACGGCCTGGCTAATAGGCCAGCCTGAAGCTTAAATGCCCTCCAGAGACATGTCCTCCTGGCATCCATGGGGAGAACAAGGAAGGGAGAGAGGCTGGCTGAGCCTGGTCTCTTGTGTTGGTTATTACATGAGGCAGGTGCTACTGTCATCTCTCCTCACTCCCTTCTTTAGTCTCCCCCTTCTTGATTTACATCTCTTTTTTTTTCTCACTTTTTTTTTTTTGATACTTTATTTACATTTCCAATGTTTCCCCTTTTCTAGGTCTCCTCTTTGGAAACCCCTTATCCCCTCCCCCTCCCCCACCTCTATGAGGGAATTCCACCTCCCACCCACCCGCCCACCCACTCCCTTATTCCCACCTTGACATTCCCCTTTACTGGGGCCTCTCCTCCCCCTGATGGCCAACAAGGCCCTCCTCTGCCACATATGTGGTCCGAACTATGGGTCCCTCCATGTGTATT
>CM052712.1:20515969-20541222 GCA_028551405.1 Uromys caudimaculatus | reverse complement strand
CCACGGGGCTGCAAACTCCCTCAGCTCCTTCAGTCCCTTCTCCAACTCCTCCATCTGGGACCTCACTCTCAGTCCAGCGGTTACTGTAAAGTGAAACTTGGGTATTCTGAACTTGGGGGTAGCAATACCCACGTGGAGTGTGGCAGCTCACTTGCAGACTGTGCATACAGGAATTCAGGATTGGGGACAGGAGCTCCTCTTGCCTATGTACTCATTGAATTAATGCTCACCTCAGATATACGTTTTTTCCACACTTTCTGAAGCCTGCCAAAGTCCTTGGAGTTTCTTCTCATAGATTCTATCTTGAGAGATTTGTCTAGCCTAGAAAGCTTATTTTAGTTTTTCCTCCTATCTCAGACTGTCTTTACAGACTTGATGGATGTTCTTGCTGGGATAAACATGCTGGTGCTGACATGACCTGGAGTAGCATCCAGTGGTGTTGGACTGGAGATTTCCCATCGGGCTAACACTGGCTGCTAGTTAGTGTACACTGAAACTGCCTGGGGGCACAGTCTAGAGCTTTGGATGAGCTGCAACCAGAGCAAAGCTGCTTCCACCCCCCATTTTGGAGGGTGGTCTGTCTTTTAGGAAAAGACCACAGAAGTCTACTCTAAAACCTTTATAGGGTTAAAGGCGTTGTTATCCAAAGCTTATTAAAACCATTTGTAGCCACATGCATATGAAGTCAAAATAAACTGCAATTTCCTGCTGATATCTCTTGCATCATGTCACAAGCGGGTGGTGAGGGGAGCCGTGTGTGGCTGAGCTAATTACCAAGACCATATGGTGTGGGAAAACCAGGCAGTGTTATTAAAGAACGCCTCTTTGCTCCTGCTGGAGCTTCTGAGACTCTTCTACAGGATGGCAATTTTGGTATCTGTTGATACTTCAGTAATGTGACCGTCCATGCGTATTTTTAGATTTCTCTGCCACCAGGCAGTCTTTAAACATATTCCAACTGCCGATCCCAGGGCTGGGTCTAAGGAGGGTTTCCAGGATTGGCGCAGACAGGCCTGCTTCTCCAGGCCCTTCCACAAATGTGAGTTCCGTACTGGACAACACATTTCCAGTATTCTTGTTTGCTCCCAGCTGGTTTGACAGATCTCTATGGTGCGAGCGCCAGGTGCCAGGTGCACATTGTCAGGAATGTGAGAAGTGGCTCACCCTCAGGTGGATCCGTGGCCTTCACTTTTCACACGCACTCTGGATTCTTTGTAACATGGATATTGTGTGGCAGAATTAGGCCTCACCCAATGCCTCTTGTAATGCAGAAACCTGGGATCATGGGTAAAAGTAATTTTGCAGCGACAGTGGACATACAGGCTGTGCTACCTCTGGAGCTGTTAGCATTGTCAGGATGCAGTGAGGCCATGTGCGGAGGGCCGTCACAGAGGCCTTATTTAGTTGTCATGGTGCCCTGTGAGAGATGGTGTCAAGGTGGAAGATGTGGCAACTGAGGATCAAAGATCAATAATTAGACTCACACTTACAGGTGAGCAACTCAGAGGTGGGCGTGAGGGAGCCCGCCTGTAAAGGAATTATTTATTCTAGCTAGCCCGACTAAAAGACACAGAAACTTGGTCTTTTATTTATAAACTGTAAGTCTAGATTGTAAGCATATCACATGTGAAGTCACATGTGATATAATTCATCTATATCCAAACCATATGTCCCTTGTTGCTTGCTGTTTGAGTCTCTCCCAGGCTGCTTCTGCTCCATCAACCTGTCCTCAGGGTACACGTCTCCTGGGCATGTGCTCATGATGCATCTGGCACCATGGCGGCCTCCTCCTCTCTCCATCTTCTTCCTTCTGGTCCTTCCTAAGACCCCTTCCTCAATCCTCAATTTCTGCCTTCCTCTCTCGCTGCCCAGCCATGGGCTCTAGTCTTTTATTAACCAATTAGCTTTAAGTTGGGAAGCAAGGTTTACAAACAAAGGCTAGTGAATGTGAGAATGCACTCATCTGGACAGAAACCAGATCTTGGGGTTCAGAATTTGGCATCTGTATACAGAGCAACAGATCAACCCCCAACCCCTACCTGTGCACACATGTCTGCTGTGCTATTTTCATCGCGCTCAGGGACTTTCATTTGCTAACTTGAAGCACATCATGTGAAGTCACATGTGACATAATTCACCTGTAGGTTTACGTGTGTGCCCACATGCAGGGAACCAGGAGTTGGCTTGGTCTAGGTCCCTTGAGAAGCATGTGTCATAAGTTTTTCAGAGTCAGACTCCTGGGTCACAATGTACCTTCCCGTTCCTGAGAGACCAATGTACTCTCTCAGGTAGTGAAGCATTCAGATGGCTTTATGTTTCTTAGTAATCAAGGAAGCATGAACGCTTGGCGGGACAATTGGTCTTAGATATTAAACTTGTGTACTTTGTATGCTTTGCAACCATCGTTGTATCCTGGTAACTACAACTGTTCTGATCCTGGCAATTGATATTATAGTCTATTGCTGATAAAGGTGAAAAATCTAATTGCTCTCAATAAAGTTGTCTCACCCTCAGTTGTGCTGTGGCCCCTCCAACTGGCCTGATTTAATTCCTCGAGGCCATACCAGGTGACCCTGGCCTGGTATGTAAGCTTGGGTGTGTACACCCTCAGAGGTGGCCAGCCTTTCTAGATGCTGGAGACTTTGATCTACACGGCTGAGCATGAGACCTCCAACCTGCACTGATCTGGGCTTCCCTACTAAGCACCATTTCTCCAGTGCTTTCTCTCCAGTGCTTTCCTACCCCAGTCAGCCACAGCCAGTCTTATCCTCCTTCTAGATATGATCCAAGGAGGTCCACACTATAAACTTTGGGGCTCAAGTCATGTGATCTTTCCTCATTAAGATTCCACACCAGGTGTTCTGGTGCTTTCTATTACAGAATTATAAGGTGAGAGGGTTGACTTCATGTGTCAACTTGACAGTGACAGTGTGACCACAAACCCAGTCAAACACTGCTAGGGAGGCTTGTGCAAAGGTATTTTAGATCAGATCAACATTTGAATCAGTTGACTTTGAGTAAAACAGAATGCCTTCCATAAAGTCAAACCTACTGTTGGGGAAAGACTTTAGTCCCTGTACTGCTTGGTTTTTGTCAACTTGATATAAACTTAGACATATCTGAGAAGAAGGAGTCTTGAGAAAATGGCCCTGCCATATTGGCCTGTAGGGAAGACCATGGAGTGGGGGGAAGTTTCTTGAGTGATGGTTCATGTGGAAGAGCCCAGTGCACTGTGGGTAGTGTTGTCCCTGAGTTGGTGGTCCTGGTTGTATAAGAAAGCAGGCTGAGCAAGCCAACACACAACAGTCATCAGTAGCCTCTACAGTAGTTCCTGCCTCTACATTCCTATGTTAAATTTCTGCCTTGACCTCCTTTGATAATAGATTATAATATGGAAGTATAAGTAACCCTTTTCTCCCCAAGTTGCTTTTGGTCATGGTGTTTATCAGGGTAATAGAAAATAAAGATAGCCCCCAAAGAGGAAGGAATTTCATCTCCAGACTGACTTTGGACTCAAAGTACAATTGGGCTCCTTCTGGTCTCAGGCTTTAGCATGTTCTGCACAGTTCAGACATACCAGCCCCACAGCATCTGCCAGTTCCTTAACAAATCTGTTCCTCTCCACATGTATGCATCTTGCTGGTTCAATTTCTCTGCAACATCCTACAACTGAAAGCAGATGGATATTGGACTCTTTGAATTTTACGTTAGCTTTCCCTTCCTACAAATACCTGAGATAATTCAACTTATAAGGAGCAAAGGTTTATTTAGGTTCATGGTCTCTGTCTTAGTTTCTCTTCCTGTTGCTGTGTTCAAAGTACCCGAGAAAAGCAACTCAAGAGGAAATAGTTTACTTCAGCTCATAGTTCAAGGGTCCGCTCACTGTGGCAGGAAAGTCGAGGCAGCGGGAGCCGGAAGCAGCTGGCATCACATCATAGCCACAGTCATAAAACAGAAGATGATGATGCCCACGCACAACTGACCTTTTCTCTCTTATACCATTCGGGATGCAACGCAGATCCCAATCAGTGCCACCTACAGTGGCTAGTCTTTCTACCTCAGTGAACCTAAGCAAGATAATTCCACACTGGCCCCTGAGAGGCCACACCCCAGTGATTGTAGACCTCAAGTTGACAATGGACAGTACCCATAACAGTTTCCTACCACAGTTGCTAGGTGTTGTTGCTGTGGGCCTGTGGTTTGGCAGCACATCATGGAGAGGACCATGTGGTAAAGCAAGAGGCTTAGCTCATGTTTTACGGGAAGCAGAAAGAAAATAAGGAGTCAGGATTCTGAAATCCAACTACCTCCCGAAGATTCTACCACTTCCCCCCAAAGTAACAAAGGTTGAGGACCAAGCTTCAAACATGGACTCTTGGGTGACTTCTAAGACCCCAATTTTTTTTCATAGTTCCTCATCAGAGAAGGTGACCCTTGAGGACTTCATCTGATTTACATTTGGAATTTTGAGGCTCAGCCACAGCCAGATAATAAATGGTTGCTGGATGAGTTAACAATGCATGGGTGAATTCATGTGGTGAAACAAGGCTTTCCCAAGGGCATTGCCAAGGATTCTTAAAGATGTGAGGTGGAATATTTGACATCCAGATACTTCTCAGTTTCCAAGAAGAGGCCACTCCCACCCGGAGGCCCTGACTATGGCAGTGCCTTCCAGTTCCTCCTCCTACTCGTAGCTGTAAGGTGGTATCCTGCATCTCTTCTCTGCCCACTACTGGGACCTGCCTCTCATCTTTGGAAGTGATGTTCTCTCAGTGTCTAAGCTTACACATTTCTTAGTGTCTAGTAGGAATCTCTGGACCCTGGTGTCTTGGATAAGATTCTTGTATTGAGCCCTCTCAGACTGCATGAAAAATCAAGATGGAGTCACCCATGCTGAAGTTCCTCAGTCACAGAGGACAGCTGAGCTATTGTCTGATTCTTTAAGAAGCTAGGGGAAATGAGCTAAGGAATTTCTTTAGTAGGCCAGTTTCACCTGCATGCTGGTAAGGTCCCCTATGCCTCAATCCTTATAGAGAAGGAACATGGGCATCCATGTTACCTGCTAGATTTCTGTTGCTCTGTTTCCCTGTCCCACTTTACAAAGAGTCTAACATTGAATCAACCAACTCACTTTCATCCCTTGTTTCTACATTTTCCGATTTCCTCACAGCCCATTTCTCTCTGTAAGACTAGGTTTTCTGTTTAGTTCACCAGGAGACTCATTCTGGTTTGCAGGGAGATTCCAGTAGAAGAAGAAAGGGGAATTAAGATCTTTAAGTCCTTAGCATGTGCCTGGTGATTCCAACTTGGTCAGGGTGAGTATGCAGTGTGTCAAAAATGAAAGAAAGCACACCCCTGTGCACATGCATACATTTGTTCTCCTGTTTTCAGATGTACACACTCACATTTGCACAGTAGTATACACAAACACACTCAACCATCACAACCTGGGCCCTCCCCTCTGGCTCCCTGAAGGATCCTGTCTGAGAGCCTGAAGGGTGACTGGAGGCCCTACTTGGGTCACGTTCTGTACCTAGTCCAGACTTCTCCAGGAGGAAAAGTCAGACCTGGCCCACCCACCCTGGCCTTGAACCTGGAGCAGAAAGATGCCCTTAAGCCCCACTCTTTGAGCATGGAGACCTCTTCCTGGTGTCATGAGGTGTTAGATGTGCAGGCCTGTCTTACAGTCTGGCCTGTCTCAAGCTTGGGCAGAAGACAGACTTTCTTGACCCTCCCCCCGATAGGGCTCATACGACAGACTCCTCTTGTCTAGTTCCCTCATGTCACTCCTTGAGAAAGGGACTGGAGTCCTCCCTCCTTCAGAATCCTCCCTTGGACAGTCTCAATGGGAAATCTGGGGGTAAGAGGGGGGTTGATATGGCGGTGGATAGATCAGAAGCCCTCCTGGGGGCGGGGATGCAGAGATAACTCAGAGCCACCTGTTTGCTATGACATACTGGTTTTTCATTTGGTCTTTACAGGAGCCCCACATCACCTACTTAATTAAATGAATTTGAAAGACAATCACATTGGGATGTGTGTGTGGTCTGACCTCTGCCCTCAGACCACCTCACTGTGTCTGTCTCCTTCACACGTGTGAGACTCTTTCCCTCACAGGTGCTGAATGTAATAACCTGCATGTGACCTTGTTATCAGCCCTTGGCACATGCCCCATAATAAATCTTTTGAGTTAATTATCAAGCAGAGAGACCACTGGCCACGTCGTGACTATTCTGAGTTTGACTCCTTCAATACCACATGACTCTACTGAAATCAACTTTAGACCCACAGGAAAACTATGCAGACTTTTACTCTGGTGGGATTATCTGTCCACAGACTACATTCTGAGTCTTTCCTAACAGAGAGTGGACCGTCCACAGCACACAAGGCTCTGCCCAGGGCTGTGTGGCAAAGTCCCTTTCCTTATGGGGGGAAGGGCACTAAACACACAGTGCAAGCTTTCATAGCAATGTGTATCATTAAATAACTGAAGAACATGGCTCCATAAAAGCAGAAAGCAACCCCTTCCCCTTCAGAAAACCGGTTCAGCGACATTCCAAGCAGATGACCCCAGCAGCTCCACAGGATCTTGGCTCAGCATCAGCTCTCATGAATTCATCTGCTCCTGGCATGAAGAGTCCTGGAAATCTTGACACTGACTGGGGAGACAATGTGAAAGTTGTCTGAGAGAGGTCAGACCCACCTCCAGAGTGTGTATCCGGAGCTTGGAGGCAGAGCAGTTAACTTTCTGTGGAGTTCTGACACTCGTCTTCCTGTTTGTGGCAGACCTCTCTGCTCAGTGAGAGGCCCTGAGAGTCAGAAAGATGTGGACACAGTAAGCAAGGGCACAAAGATGGAGTGAAACCAGGCTTCAGATAGGACTAAATTACAGAATTAGCCCTGCAGTTAGGGATACATGGGCTTCTGTGACTTTCTTGCAGATATCTGGGAAATCACAAGGAAGACTCTAAGATTAAAAACACACACACAAGGCTCTGGAGAGATGGCTCAGTGGCTAAGAACATTTACTCTTCCAGCACTGTCACAGTTGCCTATGACACCAGCTCCAGGGGATCACATGCCCTGACCTCTGCAGGCACCCACGTGTGCACATATCCACCTACTTACATGTAATTAAAAATAAAATAAGTCTTTAAAAACCATACAAAATATTTTAATTTTTTTCCCCCGAACCTAGGGTTTGATCCTGTGGAGGCAAAAGTCAAAACAATTATCAAGATATTTCGTCACTTAATAACAATTAAATCACAGAGTTAAAGAACAACAGTTTGTGCACCCAAACTGAGCAGGGGAGCATTTATAAATAAACATGGGGATTGTATGATCGACTGGAGGTGTGTAAATCTCAGATGTGAGGGAGCCTCTCCATGGTCCCGTTTGCAGTGAAGGACATCCATGATCGCTCAAAGCACAGACATGTACCCGGTACATGTATGAGGAGCCTTTGCATCTGGGAAGATTTTTGAGGAAATTAAAAAGCTTCTATGCCATTAGGTTAAAATCAGACTCCATGCTCTGAGCCAGCCATTTTAACAGAAAGAAAATAAATCTAACCTGTAGTCTTTCATCAACATGCTAAGGGGCAGTAAATGATCGACAAACTCCCCATTCAAGCTTCATTTTACAGACCAGTAGGGAAAGGCTAGACTTCTGTATGTGGTCCTGGATGAAATCTGGAGGCACGACATGAAGTCACTTTCAGCCTGACATACAAACATATATACAGATGCGTGAAGGTTAGGTGTGGACAGACAAATATTTAATAGAGCACCGTGTGCATGAATCAGAATACATAGTTCCTAGCTCCATCTTCCCAACAGCAACAAGCAAACCCAGTGTCTAGCTCTCGGCTTCTAATGTTTCTCTCCAGCGAAAGGAAATAAAGAGAGCAGGGTCACCAGAGTCTGTACAGGAGGAAGTGGGAGCTATCTTGAAGTGCTGGAGAGTGAGGGAACACAGAAACCAGTAGGTAGGCAACACAACAAAAGTGGGAACAAGGCAAAGAGACACTGGAGCCGGTTGGAGGCTCACAAGTCAAAGCTGGGACCATCTAAGCAGGAAAGGTAATGATGCCCGGTGTCTAAGTGAAGATCCACAAGTCTACAATAAAGACCGAGATAAGTAAAGTGAGAATGGGCAATCTGCACCCAGTTAACATGTAGATGCCCCACCCCGAGGAAGTGAAGCACGCCATTCTATTTCTCAAGTACATGTTGTACCTAGTGTCTAGAAAGAGGTGCAGGGCCGAACTAACAGTAGACAATGACAAACACTACCGGGTGACGAAGGCTGGCACCCTTTATGATACCACAGTGACAGTGGGCACCCTGATGGCATATGGGGAGAGGGCAGGCATCTTTTTTGTCTGTTTGTTTGTTTGTTTGTTTGTTTTTTGAGACAGGGTTTCTCTGTGTAGCCCTGGCTGTCCTGGAACTCACTCTGTAGACCAGGCTGGCCTCGAACTCAGAAATCCACCTGCCTCTGCCTCCCAAGTGCTGGGATTAAAGGCTTGCGCCACCACTGCCCGGCGGGGGCAGGCATCTTACTGCTTGATCTTCCTCCTAATAAGCCATAACCCCTCTCTAACCACAAAGAGAGCGCTAGGAAAAGCTCAACTGAGAGACCTTCTACAAGTACATGACAGTACTTGCCACATCTGTCAAGGTCACCAAAAGCACCTGATCTTAGCACTTGCTGGGGCCAAGAGGAGTCTGAGGATGGAAGGTGACTGATGTATTGGGGAGTCTTCAGTGGGGTCCTGGGACATGAAATGGCACTAGGTAAAAGCCTGCACTGCTCACTGGCACTCTGAACCTTGGTTACATGCTGCCCTGTGGCACACTCTTGTAAGCAATGGAAGCCAGTGTCCCACGCCACTCAACACATATGTGCCCATTTCATGTAGTATCGTAAGGACAAAGTGACTGTCTGATGCCTGGTCAGGGGCATCAGGGATGTTAGCATGTCCTTCTTTCCTCATTTAGAAGTGTGATCAGGTCTCACGTAAGTCCTCTCAGGCTCTGCTTGGCCGTGGAGAGACTACCCTGCTCAGCAGGGTGGGTGGGGAGATTGGTTTTCTACTGAACAACTAGACATAAATGAATGTTCTGGAGTGGAAGACTCACGTGACATCTGTCTGCTCTGCACTTAAGAATGACCCTTCTAAAACACAGATAGAGTTCAGAAGTGATGGCGAGTTTGTCTTGTAATCAGGGGGAATAGCAGTTGTGTATTGATTGTAGACCTATCTGGTTATGCTAGTATCCACAGCTGGAAGCCAAGGATATTGCCTAGAGCTGGACACTGAGACAAAGGAGGTAGCGGATCAGCAGCACTGGGTCGTAAGCCAACAGTGAGCAACACACCTCAGATGCTGGAGCCTGGTTAAATCTGTCCAAAATAAACTTTTCTGTTTAAGCCTTTAATGATTGACAGTTATTGGAAAGGAGAACTCCTCCATTACTTTCACTCTGAAAAGTATCTTAGCCATCTCTTTACTAACTCTGTTGGGTCAATTTTCAAGTCAATGTTTCTAATTGACCCCAAATCTACTGGGAGGAAATGCTATCACCTCCAGACACTGATTCAGAAATAGTACATGGTTCTCCTGGAGCTAGCTGCTTTTCCAGAGACACAGTGCAGCTCCTTGTGGTGTAGCATCAGCACGAGGTCCTCGGGGAAGGGAAGGCTTCGGTGAAGATTAGAGAGTACTGGTGCCTCTCATCACAGAAGGTGTCCGGTACAAGACATGAAGCATCAGGAGCAAGGTGAAGGCAGACAGAAGGAAGCCTGACCTTGTCTTTAAAGTCTATCATGGAAGAGCAGACACATACCTTTTCCACAGATTGGAACAGAATGGCCCTGTTGGTTTCTATGTGGTGGGTGATGAACCTTCATCTCTTCAGAGTTAATGGTAGAAGGACCGCCCATATCACTGAGGACAAGCTGTTTGTGTCTTGGGTGCATCTGGCGTATAGGACATAGGGTGTCTTTTCAAGACTCTCTGCAGAAATCAGTAAACACTGGTTATGTGCCTGGAGTGCCCAACTGCTTCCAGCCCATGAAGCCACCACCTTCTGCTCTCCTGTTGTCCTTTGCTTCTACCTCAGCCCTCTTGTCACCTTCCCTTCCAAGGCCCAGTGTGCTGGCTCCCCATCTCTTCAGATCAGGACCAGAATAGCTCTCGGCTCCAGATGGCTGTACACTTGGCTCAGCCTCCCTCCACCTTCGCCAATCCGTGTAGCTTCCAAGCAGCCCTGAGATGTAGCTGCCTGGGAGAAGCCTGGGAGAGAAGATGGGCCCCTAATACCACCCGCCCAGGAAAACTATTATTTCAAGTAACCATTTGCTCCCAGCTGGTCTCTTTCTCACCTTTTGTCTGATGGGAGGAGAAAGCAGAGAAAGCTAGTCATCTCCCGTTTAAAAATGATGAAAAGACCAGGCTTAGGTGAGCGAACTTGGGGCTTTGCAAGAATCCCTGGATAGTCTTCACATGTGATCTAATGGGAGCTCAGAGCATTTAGACTGCGTCTGGGGACTGGAACCTGGCATTTCCCGATGCTAGAACCTGTACCGTTTTTATTCTGTGCATGGTGCTCCTCTCTGTACAAAAGAGACCCTGACAGGGAAAGGCAGTGTTAGAGTGTAAACAAAGTGTTGAGAATGGCAACCTCCGGGTTTGCAACGCTGGGAATGGAACCCAGGGTGTCCCACAAGGGGGGCCAGTGTCCTAACACCAAGCCATATCCCAGCTTCAAGGAGGTGAAAGTTTAGCCTCCTTGCTAAGAGGCAGAGACTTTGAAAAATGACTAACATTAAATTGGGTCATTAGGGTGAATTTTTAAAGAAAAGGCAGGAAGCCACATAGAGAGGTACACATGTCTTCTTGACATGATGTGATGGATGAAGCTTGAGCCATATTTAGATTTCTCAGCCTCTGAAGCTGAGCTAAATAAACTTCTTTCTTAATAAAATGGCCTGCCAGAGGCACATCGTGAAAGTAATGGAAAGCAGATGAATACAGGGCAGAAACAATAAGAGAAAAGAAAGACATTTTGCTCTTAAGTAAGACGTTTAAAAAGAACCATCCAAGTCTGTGGGAACAATGAAACTGTGTCTCACTAGCCGAGCATCTATAAAGCTCACCTCACCAAAAGATCAGGGTATTTCCCCAGAGCCGGCTGAGCGTCCAAATGAATTTTCATAAGGCTTAAGCATCAAAGGCTATGACTGCCAACTCACCAGGTCCCATTAAGTATCACAAACATTTCAAGTCTCAGTAAATACAAAGGCATTGCTGCTGCCGCCTTGCCTTTGATTTCCTGCCACGGTTTGCAATCAGCCGTCCGGCCCTTTTAATTTCCATTTCCCGTGGTACAAATTTCCTGTGGTAACATTGTGAAGAGAGTCAGACGGCAGGGAGAGGTGCGGTCAGACAGTCGGGACGCACACAAACCTCTGGGCAGAAAGGCCCTGGTTCTGCAAAGACTGGGAACACGTTCTGCGGGTAAAAGGGCAGCAAGGGGCGTCAAGGAGGGCCTAGCTCTCTGAGCCAGTACCTTCCCTGCCACACTAAGCTGCCCTGCATGTTCCTCAATGGGACTGGTTAAACACAGCAATGTCTTGTAAAGACCTTTGGTGAGACCTTTGCAATCCAGACTGTGCCTGTTTTATCTGCCTGGGCCCCACAAAACCATTGTGGGCAGATGGAGTCACTAAGAGCCTTTCCAGTGCATTTGACTGGACTTCAAAATCGTAAATAGTGGAGTGAGCTGAGTTCTGGAGTTTCAGACAATTACCATGACCTAAGCGGGAGATGGGTGAATGTCAGACACAGCCTCGTTATCCCCTTGCCCTGGACTTATTCTTTGTGGGGAAATCCTTTGCCCAAGTGTCTTTTCACTGCATGCTATATAAGTCTCCTAGGGTTCCCCTAGCAACTACCACAAGCGGAGTGTCTAAAAACAACAGGGCCTGGTTTCTCATTATGGAGTCTAGAAACCCAGGTCAATTTATGGGCAGGCCTGTGCTCCCTCCACAGGCTGCAGGGGAGGGCTTCTGCTTGCAGTGCCTCTCTACCCTTTCTGCCTCTGTGTCCTCCCAACTTCTGCCCTTGTGGCTCTAAATCTCTCTCTTTATAACAAAGCCATTCACCAGACTAGGGCTTTATCTTAACTTGAATATATTTACTTGCAAAGCACCACAGGTGCAGAGACGGGTGGATATTTAAGGGGGATGCTATTTGTATCCAATATATTTTTTGATATGATTCTGATAACAATTTTGATATAATAATTTGAGAGTCTGTACTTGCTATATTTTCATACTTTTAAGATTGCATACTTTGAATGCCCAGTTGAATTGTGTCTGTGCCAGTTCCCTCACGCGTGGGCACGGGAACACACAGGCATGTTTACACACATACTCAATTGTGTATGTGATGTGCACAGCTCTGCTGATAGGTGCAGGTGGGGTTTACAGTGCTTGTCTGTGGAGACAAGTGGATTGTATTAGTCAGCCTTCTGTGACAAATGCCAGAGAGACGCCTTTGATAAGTAGAAGAGGTTTCAGGTCACACTATATTTGACCCTGTTGCTCTGTGTCAGTGGCTGGGCTGTAAGTATAGAGAGTTATAGAGGAGGGGGACTCACTGCATGTCGACTGAAAGCAAAAGGAGACCCAGAAAGGGATCTGGGTCCCAGAAACCCCTGCAAGAGCATTCCTAGGTGGCATAACTTCCTCCCATGAAGCCCCGCCTACTAAGGGTTTCAGTTCCCTCTAGCACAAGGGCTGGTAGCCAGGCCTACCACATGGGGGCCTTTTGTGGACATTCCACATCCAGTCTGAAGCAGAATGTATGTTTTTGCAGTGTGGATGTCTTCAGGTTTAACAAGTTCTAGCTAAATGTGTTGCTTGTATCTTTCCCTGAGGGAACACACTCCCTCAACACCTGAGCATTCACAGCCTCATAAGTGTGTGTGTGTGTGTGTGTGTGTGTGTGTGTGTGTGTGTGTGTGTGTGTGTGATCATGCCACTTCCCAAAGGAAGAGCGTCAGACTTAGCAAACAAATGGCCAAATGGTAACTTGAGAATATTAGCACCCAAAGCAGAACCCATGACCCAGATGAAGGGTGGTTGCCAGAAGTGGCTCATTCTCTTCATGCCGGTGACAGTCTTGCTGGGGACAGGGTATAGCAGAAATTCTTTCCTGCATACTCTGTGGTGGTGTCTATGGGTCCTCACCTTGTGGGTTCGTGATATCTCAGAACAAGAAGCTCCTACCCAGGGGAACTGGAAAGGTTTGTAGGTGTCCCATAGCTCCTCCCAAGAACCTGCTTAGGGCTTTTCATGCTGAACAGGGCGGAGTGAATTTGAACTGATCTGGACACTCAGGTGAAAGGGTATCCCGGGCCCCAGCCACCCGGTCACAGTGGAATGAATCTATCCTAAGTAGAGCTTCTTTCCCACCACAACTTAAGAATAAAGGAAACATGGCAAAACATTTCTAAGTGGGTCCCCTGCCAAGGGAGCAGCTGTTAGTATTGTTGGTGGAAGAAGGCAGGCGCTCTCTTTGGCTGCTGGGACAGACAGGGTGTGTTCCAGCAGATCCCAGGCATAAGGGCTGTCTGAGGGCACAGTCCTCATGGCTGTGCTGTGGATATGGGGTTGGTGGAAGGCAGAAGGGCTTCCCCCTGGGCTGTAGGAGCTATAGTGACTCTGTTCAGACTCTGGATTTATTCTTTACCACTGAACGCTCAGAGGTAATAAGCAGGCTGCCTATAAGGATCCTTTGAGACCCAAGCAGAGAAACCAGATGCAGTCTGGATTGAGAGCTCACCAACATCTTATAAGATGCCTCGTGCTCTTCCTGCTGAAGAACATTCAGGGCAGCGGTGTATGGTGTGGAAGACCAAGCTGGCGGAGAAACCCAGTGTGTGGAAATCCTCCTGATCCTCCTCTCTGGCTGCCCAGGGGACACCGCAGAGGTGCTAGCTGCAGAACACGGCCACTGGTAACTTCCTAAGAGGCAGGAGCATGTCTCTCATTTGTATATTTTTATAGCAACAGAAACTTTCAGCTCCAAAAACTACAGTAATGGCCCAACCTGAGCCATGCCACAGGTTCAGGATTCTTTTTTCCCTTTAAAAAATATTATTTATAATTGACCTTTAATCACCCTGGGTTGCTGACATCATCTGCAACTGGGAGAGTCATGAACATTTTAGGTCAGACAATTAGACCCCATTTTGCTGAACTTAGAATAATAAAAATTTCCTTGCCAGATCATGAAATATCTTGATTTTTGGGGTATCACTATAGGTGGTAGGGGGGGGTCCATTTTGGCATGGAGTGGCAGCAGTCTCTCCAGGACAAACTTTGTAGATAAATGTGCCTTCAGATCCCCGTAGCCCTCAAAAATCCAGCCCATGTCCTGGATTTGTCTTAATTTTCTTTTTCTTTTCCAATAGTTTTCCTCTGAGCAGCATGGTGTGCCATTCTCGGACTCCCTTGGAGGGACTTGTGTTGTATTGATTATTGTATGTTTGCTCCTGCGCCTCTGACCCCTGCTCCCAGGCGATGCTGGTGGCAGCTGTGTGTCCACGGTCACTGCAGCTCTGTTGTCCATGCCGCGGACGGGGCTGCTGGCCCAGAAGGAGCGGGTGTGGAGTGATCAGAGCCCAGTAAGTGGTTAGTACCTGGAGGGCATGGAAAACAAGCTTGTTCATGGGCCACAGAGAGGGTTCCCAACTCAGATGGAAGTGTCATTATGAAACCCATCACTTTGTACAACGAACATACACAAATATAAAATTTTAAAAATTAAAATTAAACAAAAAATTCCGGACGAAACAAACCCATCAAATTCAGAAGCACACTTTGTGCTACTCAGTAAATTATAAGAAAACATAGTTTTGTTTCATTAAAATGACAAAAAGTTTACAATATTTTAAGTTTAATGAATGTAAGAGTAGTTGGACCTGAGTTTGAAAGTTAGCAAACTAGCAAAAGCAAGCTAATATTTTAATAATGCCATTGTAGACTTAGCTGATCAAATATATATTGCTATTCAAAAAAATGTACGCTGATTTATTTTGCCTTGGGTTTTTAAGATGGGATCTCATGTAGCCCTGGTAGGTCCCAAGGATGGCTTTAATTAAGGAACACCTCGAGTTCCTAAGTCTCCTGCCTCCACCCTCCAAGTGCTGAGATTACAGTTGAGCACCACCATACCCACATCTCACAGGATAGTTATAGGGTCTAGGCAGTTATTTCATTTGTAATTTATCTTTATTCTAGCTAACAAATAACACACACACACACACACACACACACACACACACACACACACACGGTATCCACTGAAATGTTTTGATATAGTATAGATTGCAGAATAGTCATTACAATTCAAGATAACTGACATACATGCTATCTGTGATGAGAACATCTCAGTGTGATCAGCCTTTTGGAGCATGCAGGGTATTAGTAGCTATAGCCACCCTGCTGGACAGCACTCAACCCATTACTGTTGCTGTTGAAACCTGGGTTTCTAGCACCCACCAGCCAGCCTCTGGCTGTGCTGTCTCTGCATCTGAGTTCAGGTTCCTGAGACTCACAGAGACATGAGATGCTGTAGAATGTATCTTCTGGGACCTGGCTGTCTCATCAAGCACACCGTCTTCAATGTAATCACGATGTGACAGAAGCAGAGACATGACTTGGTGTCAGAAATGATTTTGTTCAATTTCCTACCGCTCACAACCACAAGTCACCTAGTGGCTGAATTGGAAAGTTTCTGCATCAAATTGTGGTATCATTTTGCTTATAAGAGACGCATCAAACAAAATATCAACTTCTTTATTCAAACATTGTTTTGTTGTTAAATTAGGAACCACAAGATGGTGCCTCCTGTCACCTATTAAAATGTTTACTATTCAACAACAACAACAGCAACAACAACAGCAGCAAGAACAACTGGGCTGGCAAGATGACTCGGTGGATAAAGGTGATTGGAACCAAATCTGCCAACCTAAGCTCAAGCTCTGGTTCCCAAAAGTTGTCTTCTGACCTCCACATGTTTTCTCTGGCAATGTGGTAGTACACACACACACACAAATGTATAAAAAACATTTGAAAGACTACAAATGTGAACGGAGCTACAGAGAAAGCAAAACCTTGTGCATTGTTGATGGGGGAAGTAAAATACTGTGGTCATTTTGAAAAACAATGTAGTTATTACTCAAAAATTAAAAGTAGACTTATCACAGATCCAGCAGTTTTACTTCTTTGTGTATACCCCAGAAAAGTTCTTTTTCTTTCTTTGATTGAAAATAGATTTTTTTCATACAATGTATTCTGATTATGGTTCCTTCCTCCAACTCCTCCAAGATCCCCTTTACCTTCTCTCTCTTCTCAATCCATACCCTTTCTGTCTAGGGTTAGAAAACAAATAGGCATTTAAAGAATAGCAATAAAATAAATCAAAAATTTAAACAAAATAAAATTAAACAAAACAAACCAGAATAGAACAAAACAAAACAAACAAACAGAAGAAAAAAGAACCAAAGAAAAAGCCCAAAATGCACATGTAGACAAAGAGACACATATGTTCATACACACAGGAATCTCCCCAAAACACAAAACTAGGAGCCAAAATAAGTACCCAAAGGACCTGTAAGGTAAAAACAAAAATAAAAACCAAAAAAATCCCTGTCAAAACCTTACGAAACAAAGAACCTCTAAAGATGCCGTTGAGTTTGTCCTGTGCCGCCATCTGCTTTGCATGGGGCCTGGCCTTAAGAATGTTTGGTATCCCCAGTGAGAATCTGTTGAGAGCTCATTTTTCCCTTGAGAGTGGTTGTCAATTGGGCAGTTTCTGGGTTAGGGGTGGAGGCATCTGTCCTTTTCCACTCTCAGTGCTGAGACTCCATCTGATGTGGACCCATGCAGGCCTTGTGCATGCTGTCCAGTCTCTGTGAGCTTCTATATGTGTTGGTTCTGCTGCATTAGAAGGCCTTGTTTCCTTTGTTTCCCCCAAGTCTACTGACTTACAATCATGATGTATCTTCTTCTGAAGAGTTCCCTAAGCCCTAGGGGGAGGGATTTGATGGAGACATTCAATTTAGGACTGTGTTCCAAGGTCTTTTACTGTCTATTATCCAGTTGTAGGTCCTTGTATTTGCTCTCATCTACTACAGGAGGAAGCTTCTCTGATGATGGCTGAGCAAAAACTGATCTATGTGTATAGAATAATGTTAGGAGTCATTTCATTGCTATGCTCCTTTAGCCTAACAGTAGTATTTGAGTTTGCAGCCCCATAGAGGGAGCAACAGTGTCAACTGGCCTGACCCCCT
This sequence comes from Uromys caudimaculatus, assembly GCA_028551405.1. NCBI lineage: Eukaryota > Metazoa > Chordata > Mammalia > Rodentia > Muridae > Uromys > Uromys caudimaculatus. Next base: position 20,523,850 of record CM052712.1, on the reverse strand, counting down.
GGTCCTCCTGGAGGCTGGACCACCAACCAAAGAATACACATCGAGGGACCCATGGTTTGGACCACATATGTGGCAGAGGAGGGCCTTGTTGGCCAACAGGGGGAGGAGAGGCCCTTGGGCCTGAGGGTGTTAGAGGCCCCAGTAAAGGGGAATGTCAAGGTGGGAATACGGAAGTGGGTGGGCGGGTGGGTGGGAGGTGGAATTCCCTCATAGAGGCGGGGGAGGGGGAGAGGATAGGGGAAAGGGTCTCCTTTCCAAAGAGGAGACCTAGAAAGGGGGAAACATTGGAAATGTAAATAACGTATCAACCCCCCCCAAAAAATAAACAAAAAACAAACAAAACAGCAATATTTGGTTTTCCACTAGATTCCTGGCCTATCTCATCTCTGGCTCTTGGCCACCATCACAGAAGGAGTGTCGGGTATGGCTTCCATTTTACAGAAGGGGCGTCAAATCCAATCAGACAGTGGTTGGTTGCCCCTACAAGGTTGTGGCACTATTACAGTAGCACATCATGCAAGCAGGTCATCATCATGCAGTGATGGCTTTGTGCCTGTGTTGGTGTTTACTTTTCTCCGTTGGTAGCATGTGGAGTACCTCCCAATAGAGTGAACACCAGTTCAGAGGGGTGAAGGATCTAGGTAGGCACCAACTTGACTCCTCCATGTTTAATGGTGTCCTCAGAAACGGCCTTGCTGTCAGTTTGTGAAGAACAACCAAGAGCCTGGGCTGTGTGGGGGTGTCCATGGGCCAAGACTCTTTGGCCAACAGCTCTATTAGGTGTAATCCATTCCCAACACTGGAAACTTCATTTGGTGATGAGAGATGTCCAGCTGGGGCTCCTTCTGCCCTGCTATTTGCCAATATATTTAGATTGCCTTCATAGATGTATATATTTTAGGAAGCTTCTACTGTATTAGACCCCTTAAATGGCCCTCAGTTTTAGCTATCCCTCTCTATATCCCTCCCTCATCCCCTTCTTCCCTTTGTTTCCCAGGTTGATCTTCCCCATCCACACTATTTTTTCTATTTCTTCTTTCTAAGGATGTTCACTCCTCCCAACCCCCATTCCCTTCCTCTTTACCTAACCTCTGTGGTTATATGGATTTTAGCTTGCTTATCCAAGATTTGTTCTCTACCATCCACATTCAATCTACACATCTACATGTGTAGATGGTGATCTACACATCACATTTATCTTTCTGGGTCTGGGACACCTTGCTCTGCTGGATAGTTTTATGTCAACTTGACATAAGCTACAGTCATCTGAGAGGAGGGAACCACAGTTAAGAAAATGTTTCCGTAAGATTGGGCTGTAGGCAAGCTTGTAGGGCATTTTCGTAATCAGTGATTGATGGGAAGGGTCCATGCCCCTGTGGGTGGGGCCATCCCAGGGCTGGTGGCTCTGGGCTCGATAGGAACATAGGCTGAGCAAGCCATAGGGAGCAAGCCAGTAAGCAGCACCCATCCATGGCTCTGCATCAGCTCCTGCCTCCAGGGTCTGACCGTGTTTGAGTTCTTGTCTTGACTTACTTCAATGATGAACTGTGATGTGGAACTGTAAGCCAAATAAACCCTTTCCTGCTCATCTTGCTTCTGTTCACGATGTTTCATCATAGCAATAGTAACCTTAACTGAGATACTCGGGATGATTTTTTTTCCTAGCTCCATCCATTTATCTGCCATTTTCATGATTTCCTTTCTTAAAAAATGGCTGAGTAATAGTCCATTGTGTAAAGGTACTGCATTTTATGTATCCATTGATATATTGATGGATATATAGGCTGTTTCTAATTTCTGGCTGTTATGAATAGAGCAGCAATGAGTATGGTTGAAAAAGTGTCTCTGGTACGGTCAAGTATCCTTTGGGTATCTGCTAAAGAAAATAGTGCAGTTGGGTCTTGGGGATAGGTCGATTGCCAGCTTTCTGAGGAAACTTCGCACGGTGTTTTAGTGCACTCTAGCTTGTGTCAAGTTGACACACAAAACCAGCCATTGCATGTGGATGTCCATAGTGGATGTACAAACCTACACCCCCACCAGCAATGGATGAGTGTTCTTACTGCAAATCCTTGCCAGCATGAGCTGTCATTTGTCTTATTGATCTTAGCCATTCTGACAAGTGTAACGGAAAATCTCAACGTGGTTTTGATTTGCATTTCTCAGATAGCAAAGGATGTTGAACATTTAAGTGCTCTTCAGCTATTTGTGTTTCCGCTTTTGAGAATTCTTTATTTAGATCTGTGTACCATTTTTAAAATTGGGTTGCTTTTTTGATGTTCAGTATTGTGGAGTCTTTATATATTTTAGAGACTTGCCCTCTGTTGGATGTGTAGTTGGTAAAATCTGTTTTCATTATGTAGCTTGCCACTTTGTCTGAATGATGGTGTCCATTGCCATATAGAAGCTTTCGGTTTCATACGGTCCCATTTATTAATTATTGATCTGAATGGCTGTGCTATTGGTTTTCTGGTCAGGCTTTTCCTATGCCAGTCAGTTCAAGGTTTTCCCCTACTTTCTCTTCTAGTAGAGTCAGGGTATCTGTTTTTGTGTTTATGGCTGTGATCCATTTGGAGTTGAGTTTCGTGCAGGTTGATATGTATGAATCTATTTGGATTCTTCTACATGCAGACATCCAGTCTGACCAGCACCATTTGTTGAAGATGCTGTTTCCCCCTGCCATCTCAGTGTGTATTTCTGGCTTTTTAATAAAACATCAGGTGTCTATAAATGTGTGGGCTATCTCAGTCTTCAGTTCGATTCCATTGATCAACGTGTCTGTTTTTGTGGCAATGCCATGCTGTTTCTATTACTATAGCTCCAATTAGAGGTCAGTGATCGTGATAGCCCTAGCATTTCTTTATTATTTAGGATAGCTTTTTTTTTTTTTTTTTTTTTTTATGAAGTTTGAAATTGTCCTTTCAAGTGCTGTGAAGAAGTGTGTTGAAATTTGATGGGTTTTACATTAAATCAATAGATTGCTTTTACTAGGTTGGTCATTTTCACTGTTAATTCCCTGATCCATGAAAATGGAGGATCTTTCCATCTTCTGATATCTTCTTCAGTTTCTTTCTTCAATGTCTTAACATTTTTATCATATAATCTTTAGCTTGCTTGGTTCAAGTTACCCCTAAATATTTTATTTTATTTTTTGAGGCTATTGTGAAAGGTTGTTGTTTCCCTGATTTCTTTCTCAGTTTGTTTGTCATTTGTATATAGGAAGGCTATATTTTATTGAGTATTTTTTTCATCTATGTTGATAAGAAATTGGTCTGTGATTAACTTTGTTGGGTCTTTGTGTGATTAGGGTATCAGGGTAACTGTGGCCTTATAAAAAGAATTGGACAATGTTCTTTCTGTTTCTATTTTGTGGAATAATTTGAGAAGTATTGGTTCTAATTCTTCTTTGAAAGTCTGGTAGAACTCTGCACTTCATTTGATTGGTAGACTTATAATTACTGCTTCTATTTCCTTAGGGGTTATAGGTTTGCTTAAATTAATTATCTGTTCTTGATTTAACTTTAGTAAGTTGTATATATCAAGAAAACTATCCATTTCTTTTATATTTTTTCAGTTTAGTGGGGTACAGGTTTTAAAAGTATGTTTTTATGATTCTCTGAATTTCCTTTGTGTCTGTTGTAATGCACTCCCTTTCCTCTCTGATTTTGTTAATTTGGATACTCTCTGCCTTTTAGTTAATTTTGCTAGGGGTTTGTTGATCTTATTGATTTTCTCAAAGAACCAACTCATTGTTTTATTAATTCTTAGTATTGTTTTTGTTTATTTGTTTCTATTTTATTGATTTCAGTCCCAAGTTTGATTATTTCTTGTGCTCTACTTCTTTTGTGTATTATTTCTTTCGTTGTAGAGCTTTAAATTACTAATATGAGCTCTCTCCATCTTTTAAAGGTAGGCACTTAGTGCTATGGATTTGCTTCTTGGAACTGTTTGCTTGGTTTGGGTGTTTTATTTTGCTTATTGTTGTTTGCTTGTTTGTTTTTGTCAACTTGACACAAGCCAGAGCCATTGGGGAAGACGGAACCTCAACTGAGAAAAATCGTGTCATCAGAGAAACCTGTGGCAAGCTTGTGGGGAATTTTTTTGATTAATAATTGATATAGGAGGGCCCAGCCTGCTGTGAGCAGTGCCCGCCCTGGGCATGTGGTCCTGGAGTGTACAAGAAAGCAAGCCATGGGGAGCAATCCAGTAAGCAGCATTCTTCAGTGGTCTCTGCTTTATGTACTACCTTGATTTCCTGCCCTCACTTCCCTTGATGATGGAATGTAAGTTGTAAGGTAAAATAAACCCTTTCCTCCCCAAGTTGCTTTTGGTCATGGTGTTTATTATAGCAATAGAAAGCAAACGCTGACAGTGTCCCTGTAATCAGTGTTAACATCAGGAAGCCATTCTTCACCATATCACCCATCCTATCCCTATTAATCCTTCTCTTAGGTTCTAACACAGTAGAGCAGCTGTGCCTGTGTTAGAACTTTACATAGACATCACTGTGAGATATCTTTCCATCTGTGTTGGTCTTTCCCTCTTTTGATTACCTCAGTGAGGCTGATTCTTGTATGCTGTAGTGATCCCTTCAGTTTATCGTTACTGGTTGGTACTGCACCATCTCCATATTCTTCAACTTATCCTTTCTACGAGTGGTGGGTGTCAGAGTATCTCTAATTTAAATATGGAGGCGATTAATCCCCGTCGGCTATTGGCATTAAATTCAGAACCACCTAGAAAAGTAGTGCAGTGCACCTCTGCATGTGCCTGGGAGGGTGTTCCAGACAGAACTATCTGAGGGGGCAAGAGTCACCCCGGAGGTGGTGGTAACATTCTGTAAGCTGGAAAGCAGGTGGGTTAAAGGGAAAAGGGAGAAAGCCAACAGTTGCAGGTGCCCTTTCTCTGCTTCTTGGGCCATCTTGGTATGAGCGGCCCCATTGATGACCCCAGTCATGATGACCCACACACCTGAAAGTGGGATCCAAATGAACCTTTCTTCCCTTGAGCTGCTTGCATCAGATATTTTGCCACAGTGATACAAAAAGAACTAAGACAGAGTCTAATGTTGACAGTGTTTCTGGAACTTTCTCCTGGGTGTCTCTGTCCACCATTTGCTGGGCTAGAGGTAGGGTGTGCTATGCTTGGTATTACCAATCTTTTGAATGACAGGTGTATGTAGATATCCACTTACTTTTACTTCTTAACCAGTGAGTTTGGTACATTGCCACACACTCACTGGCCTTGAGAATTTTCTATTTTGAGAGCAGCCTCTTTATTGAGTTATTTCTTTTTCTGTTATTCATTTTTATGGAGTATGTCAAACGACACACAGGCATGTGCACTGTCACGTGACACACAGACATGTGCACTGTCACATGACACACAGGCTTGTGCACTGTCAAAGGACACACAGGCACATGACACACAGGCATGTGCAAAGGACACACAGGCATGTGCACTGTCACATGACACACAGACATGTGCACTGTCACATGATACACAGACATGTGCACTGTCACATGACACACAGGCATGTGCACTGTCACATGACACACAGACATGTGCACTGTCACATGACACACAGACATGTGCACTGTCACATGACACACAGACATGTGCACTGTCACATGACACACGGGCATGTGCACTGTCACATGACACACGGGCATGTGCACTGTCAAAATGATTAAGTGGCTGAACTGTCATGACAAGGCAAAGAGGTTGGGAGGGAACTTTGTAAACTCAGCCTAAAAGATCTGACTTTATAAAGAGGCAACATATAAATAAAGACACAACAAAAACTTGAGTGCACAGAGATGGCTAGCATCTAAAGCTGCACAGCAAATGGTCTCTAAGCAGTAGAAAGCCTGTCTTGCTTCCAAACACCAAGTTAACCAGCTTTGAGAGAAATCTCTCTTCTTTCCATTTTTAAGTGCCTCAAACTGCACAAAGCAGAGACAGCCAGGAAAACAGACAAAACACAAAAGGCATTGTCACAATGATTGGTTTAAGCCACATTTTCATTAATACACAGATCAAAGAAGCCAAAAGTCAGTGGGGATGTGGCAGATTTGAGCAACAGAATTAACAGTCTAGCGCTAATGAGCACTTACAGTGTGTTGCACCCACTTAGATGGGACGTATTCTTCTTGAGCATTGCTGACTTCAGCGAATTTCAAATGGTGGCTAGTGACCACAATTCAACTAAGTTAGAAACTGAGGACAAAAAGAAAATGAGAAAAGCACTGTGTGTTTGGAAATAAAACCACACTCAAATCTGAAAAGGTCACAAACAAAAGGAGAAGTCGTAACAGATGCATGAAGATACTCAGAACTGACGGTGATGAGGAGACTATTGACCATAGTTAGTGGAGCGCCAATGCTAGAGAAGTAGGAACACGGCCTCAAGTGTTGGCCCAGTAAAGTTGAAAGTGTTTGTTCTTCCAAACATGGTCATTCTCAGTCCAGGTCAGAAATGGTCTCTAAAATCTCAGGGATGGGGGCTAGGGGCATGTCTCATTGGTTAAAAGCATGTACCATTTTTGCAGAGGACCTGAGTTTGATTTCCAGGATCCTTGATTGACAGCTCACAACCACCTGTATCTCCAGCTCCAGGAGAGCCTCTTCTGGCCTCTACAGGCATTGCACTCACGGGTTTATACCCTCACACAGATGCACACAAAAACTACAGGTCTCTCTGATGAAGTCATCTTCTCAGTTGAGGTTCCCTCTTCCCCAGTGACACTAGCTTGTTTCAAGTTGTCAAAAAAAACCCAAAAAACAAAAGATATAAAACAAACAAAACACAAAAATACACCCCCCCCCAAAACAAAAACCGAACTGAAAAAACAAAAAAACCTAACCAGGATAGATGCCTTTGCTTTGTGCATTTTTTCTCAATTTGAATACTTATTCTTTCTCATTCTTCCATTCTCTTGCTCCCCCCTTTTTCTGTAAAATTTACCTGAACTAATTACATCAATATTGCAAAGAACAGTATGCCGGAAAACGTATTTGAAATGAATAAATTACCAAGGAAAATAACCGAAATCTCAGCAGTGTTATATGTAATCAAATTAGTAACTTAAATTCTGCCCAAGAGAAAATATCAGACCCAGAGGGCTTTAGGAACAAGTTCTAAAATTTCAAAGAACAGATCACTCTAATCTTAGCAAAAGCATTCCAGTGAGTATAAACGTAGAAAATGTGTCTGGAGCTTTGCATTTAAAATCTGAATCCTGATTAGTCATGAGATAGAAAAACTCATTAATGAACCTTGCTCTCAAACTTAGATGCAAAAATGCTAAACAGAATATGAGTAGTGTCTATAGTCCAGTGTTTTCAGAAGACCAGATAGAGCAATGGTTCTCAACCTTCCTAATGCTGTGACCCTTTCATACAGTTCCTCCTGTCATGGTGACCCCAACCATAAAATTATTTTTGTTTGTACTTCATAGCTGTAACTTTGCTACTGTTATGAATTGTAATGTAAATCTCTGGTGTGCAGGGTATGATATGCTGCCCTATCATATGTGAAAGGCACTGACAGAGAGAGATCTGGGTTTAACTGAGAAATACAATATCATAGAAGCAGTGGCTGACTCTTTCCCAAGCTGTTCACATGTGCTAGGTAAGGGCTCTGAAGTTCTGCTCGGGACCTCTGTGGAGCTAGATGTGTGACTTTTAGAGCAAGAGAAAATGCTTCCACCTCTGAAGACTGATTGTAAAACCCGAGTTGTCCCGCGCGCCTCTCGCCAGCAAGAAGACACGCGACACGTAGCAGGCTCCGTCTGCAGTTCAGCTTTATTTAGCCGTTGATAGAGAAGGAAGAAGGAGAACCACGGGGCCCCAAAATGGCGGTGTTATATAGCTCCGAGG
>CM052712.1:20481512-20515469 GCA_028551405.1 Uromys caudimaculatus | reverse complement strand
TGCCAGGGATCCCTCTCCAGAGGAGCCTAGCGAGTCTTCTTCCTCTGTACTGGCTAGATCTATGGCCTCTAGCTCCTTGGTAAGATACAGGGTCTTGCTCTTAGGTGGTGCAAGAGCGCCTTCCTTTGTCTTCTCTCCCGGGGCATACTTTCCCCCTCTTATCTTCCCCTTTGTATATCCTTTTTGGGGAGGCCTGTTTTCTTTAGATGCATCTCTCCGTTTTGGTCAAGCTCTTAATCTGTGGTCCCGCTCTGGCTCAAATAAACTGTCCCGAATGTCTTTTGATGTCTCCTGGCCGTCAGCTGTCTCCCTTTTACATGAGACCAGAAGGAAGCGGGCAGCAATTACGGTTGCTAAGAGAAGTCCTAGCAGCGCATCACCCGCAAACGACCCCATCAGAAATTCAGAGTCCAGCATAATTGAGAGAGCTCACCTGCCACTGCAGATTTGCGAAGCCTTCCCGTCCGTTGGGCGGGGGGGTTCTCCTCGGTGTGAAAAGGCTCCCGGCGTCCCGGGTTTTCGGCACCAGTTGTCCCGCGCGCCTCTCGCCAGCAAGAAGACACGCGACACGTAGCAGGCTCCGTCTGCAGTTCAGCTTTATTTAGCCGTTGATAGAGAAGGAAGAAGGAGAACCACGGGGCCCCAAAATGGCGGTGTTATATAGCTCCGAGGCAGCGTGTCCCCCATTGGTTGGCGCGCCCCGGGAGTGGGCGGTGATTAGCCATGTACACCCATAATGTGCTTCGGGGTTTTCCCCGCGCTATCCGTAAGTTTCCTCAGAGTGACAGGGGAAGTCAGCGCCATCTAATGGCGAATACTCTAACCGCTCCTTACACCGAGTTAACAAACATTGGTGGTGCACAAGCGGAAAAGACATGAAGTGAATAAATAAATTAATTTATGTAAAAAAATAAATGATCCAGTCTCCAAAAAAACCCCATTAAAAACATAAATTTAAGCTTTGAAAACTGAAAAAAAAAACCCATAAAAAGCAAAATAGAAACAAAAAACCTGACCAGGAGCAGAAAAATTTGCACTTATAGATTAGCTACTAGTCAGCAGGAGAGTGGTTACCTATGTAATAGGCCCGTTAGGAAAGAAAGCCCTTTCAGGCAGGACAGTCCACGCCCAAGAAGATCCTGCCTGAGAGGTCGCACCCCCAGCATGTCCTACTGTAGGATCTAGGTTGGTTCCCACCGGTGACCACAGCCATTGACACATGTAAGAACCTATCAGACTACCTTGCAGGACAGAGTTGGGACAGTGCCAGTCAGGAGCATGCCTGATCAGTACATGCTTACCCCCTGTTCCGGCCTCTCTCTAAACCAGAAATTTTTGTCAGTACCTGGAAGGAGAACCTGGGGCCCTGAACCCTTGCATCCACTCCTCAGTGTACTTGGTGAAGTCTCCTATGTCGGCTTTCCACCATCCCTTGTCTCCGTGATTAGCACACTGGGATGGAGCCTCGCCTTCCTCAGCTGCTGCTTCGCTCAGAGTGGGAATCTTCAGTTACTTCTATGGGAATCCTTGCTCTGAATCACACATATGATCAGCTGTCCTTAATCCAAACATGAAAAGCAAACTTTGAAACATACAATGGAAGAAAAAAATACATACGTTCAATACTTATAAGCAGGGGGCATTTGTTTACATTTATTTGCCTGAGCAAACCACTAAGATACACTTAACTGCATTAATATTTTATTTCAAAAATTATGTGTGTGTTTTGCATGCATGTATGTGTGTACACTACATGTATGCCTGGTGCCCACAATCCAGAAGAGGGTGTTGGGTCCCCTGGAGCTTGAGTTACAGGTCTGGGAATGGAACAGAAGACCTCTGTAATAGCATCAAGTGCTCTGAACTGCTGAGTCAGCTCTCCAGTTCTACATAAATATTTTAAACTTATGTTAGGAAAGAATAGCATTTAAGAAGGGGAAGTAGGCCAGTGAAATGGCTTGAGGGTGGACATGCGAATGCAGGCCAGACTATCTGAATTCCCTCAGCAGATTCCACCAGGTAGCAGAAGAGAACTATCTTCCATGAGTTGTCTTCTGATCTGCACAAGCGCCATATTATTGCACATGACCTCCTTACAAGATGAATAAAAAATCTCCATGCTTTAAAAATCATATAAAATATAAAAATTAAAAGTAAAATATCTGTTATGGATTAACAGAAGATAAATAAACACTCTCCAGGCAGATGGTTGGTATCATCAATGCAATAATACGACTCTCACCACATGGGGCTACAAATTTAATCTGAAGCCAACTAACTATAAATGACTGTGGACCAGGAACACAAATTCAGGTTGCCCCAAATTCCATGTTCCAACAGGCTCAAAGTTTTTTTTATAGATATAGAATAAAGAAAGCTATAAATCAAGCCACTTTCCAAAGACACTGATGGGGACACCAGAGAGGTGGGTCACAGTAAAGCAGGAAAACCCTAGTTATAGGTTTCAGATACTATCTGAAGGCATTCTTAGCCTTGGGGCTGGGGAAATTAGATATCTGCTTGTACATTTTGAAGGACTTATCCAATGGTCAAAGATGTCAGGCTGATTATAGAGGTGGATAATAAATGACTATTTAGGGGAATAAAGATAACTCAAGTTAAGTTTTCATGAGGCTCTGGGCTTGCAACCTTCCAGCACCCCTGCAATCATTGAATCTGTAATCAGTTCATCAACCTTGCAGACGATTCAGTGCAAGGCATGGTTCTTTCCAGGGACTCTTGTTCATAGTATTTATATACATAATCCCTATAAGCCAATTACAAAAATATAAACCATTTCATAAAATAATAGACCAAAGATACAAACAGATAATTCACAGAGAGGGAACTAATAGCTACCAAATGGTAGAAAAGATAATATATCAGATATTATATAACATATAAAGGTCATGAATGCTATTGTGAAATACATGTTAAGTCCATGCATGTCACTCCTGGGCCCATGGCATATGGACCCTAAGATGTCTGGACTCCTGGAGTGATAAGTATCTTCTCTATACTGATGATTGACAGCTGGCTGGCAGCACCCAGGTAGCTGGTCCCTGAACACTAGAGCAGGGTTAGAGGGTGTTAACCCCTTTCCTAACCTTAGAGGAGAGGACGAAAGGGGAAGGCTGGGCTAGTGACCAGTGGCTGATGATAAATTCCACCATGAGATGTAATGGTTTTCATAAAAAACAAGCAAACAACAGAATGGGTGAAGGGCATTTCTGAATTGCTGAACACTTGATGGTTCCTGGAAGAGGAAGTATCCAGACAGGGCCTGGAAGGCATGGGAGCTCTGCCCCTTAACTCATGCCTGGCTCTATGAGTCTCCCTCCCTGGCCATCCATCTGTGTCCTCTGTGACAGGGGTTCCAACATAGAAGTAGACGTTAGAGTTTCCCTGAGTTCTCTGAGCTGGTTTTGTGAATGCCTGGGATTTGTGGTGGGAGCCTTAATTTATATTTTGCTGGTCAGAAGTCCTGGGAACTTGGATTTTTGACAGTTTGATGGGACTGAGCCTGTAGTTATTTAGAGACAGATAGCATTAGAAGTGAGTTAGGTAAGATGCTGCCTGGCTTGTGCCTGCTGAACAGACTGGTCTCTGTGGGAAAAGAACCTCACATGGGTTTGGTGTTGAATGGGAAGTGTCTCCCCTAAGCTCAGCACTGCTGCTGGCACTGTTTGGAAGGGTTCTGGGAGGCACAACCTGCTGGATATGGTGGTTTGAATAAGAATGGCCCCCATAGGTTCATTTATTAAAATGCTTAGTTATTAGGCTCTGTTTGAAAGGTGTGGCCTTGTTGGAGTAGGTGTGGCTTTGTTGGAGGAAATGTGTCCCTGGGAGTGGACTTTGGGGTTTCAAAAGTTCAAACTAGACACAGGGGCTCTCTCTTCCTGTTGTCTAGGAATCGAGATGTAGAACTCTCACCTACTTCTCCAGCACCATGTCTGCCTGTGTCTTGCCATGCACCTCACCATGATGAGAATGGATTGAGCCTCTCAAACTGAAAACGCGTCTCAATTAAATCCTTTCTTTTCTAGGAGTTGCCATGGTCATGGTGCCTCTCCACAGCAACAGAACAGTGACTAAGACATTGGAGGAACCATGTCACTGGGGGGGGCGGAGTTGAGAGTTTAAAACCTCATGCCACTTCCAGGTCACTCTCCCTGCCTTGTGCTTGTGGTTGAGGATATGCGCTCTCAGTTTCCAGCCCTGGCCGCCATGTCTGCTGCTTTCCCACCATGATGGAATCTTATCCCTGTGGAACCATAAGCCAAAATAAACTCTCTGTTCCAGACGTTGCTTTTTGTCATGACATTCTATCACAGCAATAGAAAAGAAACCAACACGAAGATGTAGCACTCTGTTGATTGCGCAGCAGTATAGGAAAAATCAAGTTTCTGTGCTATCATTTAACAACATGGTATTGAAAGCCAGAAAGACCTATATTTTATCTCTTTTATGTACAAAAATTAAAGTCTGATAATATCGTGTGTTGGGAAGGAGGTTGAGAAACAGGACTTGGGCTGAAGAAGTATCTCCCCACCTCAGAGTCTTCACCTCAGGGCTTCTGTATGGGACTGTGTTTGGAAAGGCATATCCTTAAAGGGGAAACCACTTTAAAATTGGGGAATAATCTAGTCTTACTGATATCCTTATATAAGAAGTGCAGACTAGGAACTAGGCATTCAGAGAGGACATAGGGAAGCAAGAAGAAGCCGCTTTCAGGCAGCCATGGAGAGGGAGTCCAAGCCTCTGGGTTGAAAGTGCCTCTTGTGTTAGTCTTTGTCATGGATGCCTGGCCTGACTCATGCAAAGAGGATACAAGAAGTTGGCAAAATAGAGTATGTTGGTGCTACTCACACATAGGCCTAAAAGTTCTAATTTCTTAAAGAAACACTTGCAGAGGAGAACCAGGAGACAAGTGGGAGCCCCCCTCACCCCAGCTTGGCTTATATTATGAGGGGGAGGGAAAGAAAGAGGAGGGGTGGGGAATGAGGAGGGGGGGAGGCAGGCAGAAGGGATGTGGCACCCACTTTGGCTTAGGTTGAGTTACAGAAAGGAAAGTGACAGAATTTCTGAAGAGGACAGATTTGCACTGAACTCAGTGGGAACAGAACGGCCCAGCTGCCAGTGATTGATCACAGGACTTGTCGCTGTGGGAGAAACTAGAGCCCCACTGAGTTGCAGCTGAGGCCTCCGCTGGGGGTATGTGAGCAGGGGAGCAGGAACAGCATGGCGGGCAGGGGTGGTACTGATGAATGCCAGGCTGTGCAAGATGCTAAGTCTCCTCTTTGGCTTCAAAAAGGTAAGTCAAAACAAAACGCAGGACTCCCAGGCGATGTGAAATGGGTTCAAAACTTCCAGTTATTAAATGCTGAGAAAATTAGTACGGTGTCGTCAATATTGATTTGAGAAAGACATTTGTAGAGTGTTCCAGTCAAACAGTTACTGAACTAGATTTCCTCAGAGATTAAAAATCCTGGTTAACATCCCGGGAGGGGGTGAACTGTGCCTTTTGGAGTTTCCTTCTCCACGTGGTGCAAATGCTTCCCATAGCTGCTGGGAAAGAACCATTTGCATTGCCAGCCAGAGAGGCGGACAAATAACCCAACAATCCGAGTGGAAGTTAGAGGAAAGAGGGAGGCTGCCAGCTCAGACACAGAGGAAGACAGGCTTGGGAGCCACACACCACCTGACTGCGAGAACAGCCTCACCCTGTAGCCAGTGTCCACGTTTGGAAGGGGGAATGGGCTGCGGGCGGGCGGCTGGTACCGGTGCCTCTCATACAGACATGTAGCTGAGAACATGACCAGAACACACAGGGAGGGAGAGAAGGATGTCCTCCCTGGCTCACTGGGAGATATCCCAAAGTCTTCCTTACTCTCTGCTTCCCCCTCTCTAGGGAACCAGAGGCCCCAGAAAGGTGGGAGGAATATTGGCTCCGCCCACTGCTTCCCATGCCTTGCATTTACAAGGCATGGGTGGGTACCCTTTGAGAATGCCCCCATCATCTCAGGCATGTGAGTACTTGGGCCCCAATGGTGCGCTGTTGGGGGAGGTCTGGGAGGAAGCACACCGCTGGGCGGGCAGGATTTGAGAGCTTTAAGCTCCACCCTGCTTCTAGGTTACTCTGCTCTGTGCCTCCTCTGCTTGAAGATGGGTGTTCTTAGCGTCCTGCTTTGTGCCTGACACTTGTTGCTTGATGCCCAGCCGTGATGGACTCTTACTCTCTAGAACCATAAGTTAAAGCAAACTCTTCCATGAGTTGTTTTGGTTACGGAAGGTAAGCCATACCCCCTCACTCACTCTTTTCCGTGTTTAGCGGGGCTATGTGGCTAATCTACATCAGGGCAAATCCTTCCTCACAGTGTGTGCCCTGCCATGTGTAACTGAAGGCACCTCCTCCAAAGGGCCAAAGGCACTGCTACCTAGTCTTGTCCCCAGGATGTCATTCCCCAGCCTCCTTCATTCTCCCCCCTCCCCCACGTTCCGGGCATTTCCTGCTTATTGGTCACTGGATTCCACAGGTTTAGAGTCTTCCTTAAGGCCAGGGCCACATCTGATCCATCCAAGTCCCCAGTGGCAACGTTGTATCTGACAGGGAACAAAGACTCCATAAATATTCATGTAGTTTATTTGGATTTGAAATCATTGCCCCTATAACAGGCACAGGGGAAAAAAAAAATCAACCCACCACCAACAACAACTAAAAATCCACAAACCCTCTGACACTTTGGTTTTGGTGAGTGCAGTTCAGACAGGGCTGGGATTCATGAGGCCTATTAAGGTGATATGAACTCTCAAGCAGGTATGCCTTGGTGTCTGACAGCACCCAGCTGTCACGCAAACCTAGCACTTCTTTAAATGTTAATCTTAACCTTCCAGAATTAGGGATTCATCTATTCCTTATATTTGTACTTTAAAAAAAAGCATGTTTGTTTCAAACTTCCCCAGCTTCACAATAGTAAACAACTGCCCCTGAAACATAAGATCCCATGGAATAAGCGTCACTCTGTACAGGTGGCCACGCAGGTGCCTTTCCTTGTGGCGCATGCGATAAAGCCGTTTCTGTAGTTACTAATGGGCTACGAACCTAAAACTTCCCCAAATAATTTGCACATGAATTTTAATGGGTCCTGGAAACTAAAACTCTGCCCTTAAGCAACATTCCCAAGCTCATGCAGTATTAATGCCCCCATCAAAGATGCATATCTACTTAGAAAACCTCTCAGAGACAGAGGTTCCCGCTGAGCAAGGTGACATCTGCCACCGCAGGGATCAAGTTCTTTTCATAGTGCACATGGATGTGGGGACCACGATTTACATTCAGGGGCCACCCGGCCCTGGAGAAGTAATGCCGAGTGACGAGCTGAAGCAGTCTATTATCCACAGCAGTGAGCGTCATAAATTATGAAACCACTGGAACTCTGCGGGCACAATCTGTCTTGACATAACAGGGAGATGCAATCAAATGGCAGCGCACCTTGTTAATCCTGAAAGGCCACTTTGATCTTGAGATACTCCCTTGCAAACAGGGAAGCAGCTATGCCCCCCAGTCATTTGGTTTTGTTTTGTTTTGCTTTGTGGTTACCTCCTTTCTGGTTACTATTCAGGAAAGAACGAAGAGATCCATGGGCTTTGCAGAATCTTTACAGCAGAAGGGAGATCCTTAGAAATAGGTGATGAGGCAGAGCCCCAAAAGATTCAGGATAGAATTGTGTGTGTGTGTGTGGGGGGAGTTCATAAACCACATCTTCACAGTGAAAGATACATATATGACAGGGTCCACAAGGCCCAGGTTTCCCTCAGCAATCTCGTGTGGTCTTGAAGCCAGGTTTTCAATGATAGTGCTTTATTTAAAATGGTACCTGAAAACATGCTGGGGTATGATAGGCGGATTGCCAGCTTGTGCTTCTAGAAGCTGTCTAGGCTTGGCTAACCAAGTGTTGGGTGAAGAGCCCCGACTTCTACATAGGAGTGAAATTAAGGCCCACTCAGTGCCCCTGAGAGTAGGTATCAGGATTCTACTTCCTGAAAGGAAAATAAGTGTTGGTTTCAAAGTCAGCAGTCATGTTAGGGACACATCACGTGAAGGAGAAACTTCCAGAATGCAACAAGAGAGGCTCATGGAGATGGCATTGTGAGAGGCCTGTTATGGTGAGTGGTTCAGACCCAGATTAATCTTTGCATGGACTTCTCCAGATTCTCTGCTGCAGGTAAAGCCATGTCTGTCACTCGCTCATCTCCAGTTGTAAAAAAAAGACAGCTTAAAAATGAAGCTCTAATAGATAGTTTTGTTAGGATCAGTAAGAGTTTTAAATAGGCTGGGCCAGGTGGCTCATGCTCTTTTTTAAATCCACCATGTGGGAGGCAAAGACAGGGTCTCTGAGCTCCAGGTCAACCTGGTCTACAGAGAGAGTTCCAGAACAACTAGGGCTACACAGAGAAGCCCTGTCTAGAAACAAAACAAAACAAGACAAGACAATAACAACAATAAAGAGCTTTAAGTAGGAAATTAGTTGATAGAATATTTCTCATCCAATTTGTAGGGTCCATCTAAAGGCCCGAGAAGTTTATTCCACAGAAAACATCTGACATATTGAGAAACGCAACTGTCAACTTAAAGTTTGGTATGAAAATGAAGGTTTTGGAGGTGAGTATGAGCAGAACATTTAGTGGGGTGATGTATCCAGAACCATCCTTCCTAGTCAGTTGGGAAACCATGGGACTCTATTAGCAGGAAGACTAGGGTTTCCTAGTTTCATCCTTCTCAAAGGCAACGTTAGGTCAGAAAAGATTTATCTGGCTTAAAATTCAATGGCACACTTCATCATTTGAGGGAAGTCAAGGCAGAAACTTGAAGACAAGTCTCTTCTATTCCACAGAATATTACTTCCAACCAAGTAACTCCCTTCACATCCAAATGAGCATGGCAGCAGCCATGGAGATACTGCTGACTGGCGGGCAGGCTTCTGCTCAACTAGCTTTCTTATACAGTTCAGGACTATCTGCCTAAGGAATAGTGTGACCCACAGTGGGCTGGGCCCCACGGACATGGCCACAGGCCAATCCGATCTTGGTAGTTCCTGTACTGAGGCCTCCTTCCCAAATACTTTTAGGTCATGTCATATCGACAGTTAAAATGAACCAGAACACAGGGGACAGTGGGGAGTGGATCTGACCAAAACATATCATATGCACACGTGAAAATATCAACTAATAAAGAAGGAAAAATAAACAAAGGCAAAACAAGTCCTTCCAAACAGCCACACGAAGGACCCAGACACCAGGAGCGGCTTGAAGGACTTTGAAACTCCTGTGATGCTCGTGAGTATAAAGTCCGTGAGGAGACCTGAATACAGAATATGCAGGATAAGCAACTGGGAGAAATAACTGAAACTAGAGAAAAAAAACCTGAAAATCTAGATCTGAAAGTACCATGTTTGAGGTAACATGGTTGGATTTCATTAGGAGACAGTCCATAACAGAAGGAAGCTCCAGTGAGCTTAAAGGTGGGAAGAAACCGTCCAGACCACGGCCCGCCTCCAGGTAAGCAAGACTACAAGAGCAGCAAGGTCCCAGAGCTGCACTGAACAGGACCACATGGCCAGACACGAGCGATGGCGCCAAAGGCGGGCTAAAAAGGAGACAGATGATGGAGCATACACTATGAAATATGTATATATTTGACAAAATTTGAAGCTCATCGAATCACTAATTTAAGAACCACCACTAGCTTCACGTGGTCTAAACACATTTGTGGGGCCCTCTCCTTACCTGAAGCCCAGGGCAAACCAGATAGAAACTGCTAAAACCAAAGGCATCTTTTAACCTTAAAAAACTGGAGGAGGAAGACACAGCATATACTGGGAAGGACGGTGACAGCAGCCTCTCAGTCCTGTCACCAGTGGGAGACAACGAAGCATATTGAACGCACTTGGGGAAAGGGCAGTTTGGAAGTCTGTATTTAGAGATTTCCAAAAACAAAGCCACAGTGAAGCTGCTTCCTGCATACTAAGGCGGAAAAACCCTTCATCAGCAGACCTCACTGCCTGGGAGCAAAAAGGCTCTCAGGCTGGCAGGAAAGCATGCCAGCCCCACCCACAAGAAGGAAGGAAGGGCCAGGTAGGCATGCTGATGATACCAGACTGCGGGCTTTCTTCTGTGAAGAGTCCTTTCACAGCCGATTTATTATTTAAAGAAAAAGCAATAAAATGTATTTGGGGATTGTAACATTTCAAAGTAAAAACACATGCTAACTGTAGAAGAAAGGACAAAAGGTCAGGAAGCAGAATTCTGCTGCAGAAAGGAACATCTTTCCCTGACTGGGAGGTGAGGATGCTACAGATGGCTATATGGAATTAGGTAGAGAGAATGCCTGCTAGCTATATGACAGTGTTGCCTAAGTTCTTCTCATGGGGAGAGTAAGCAATGTCTACCCCTTCTCCTAAGGTCCCAATGACACCGAAGTTTACTCTGGAGAACCAGGGAGTGTACTGAACTATCTTACAGGGCATAGGTGAGGGGGTGTGGCCTACAGGAGTGTGAGTACTCCTTCCCAAACCAGCCCACATGGAAAGCCTTGCCCTCTAGGGATGAGGGCTTTCTTATGGCTACATAGATGGAGCACTCACCTCTACAATCCCCCCTCCCGTGTGTGTGTGTGTGTGTGTGTGTGTGTGTGTGTGTGTATGTGTTCACACAAGGTCCTTCCCTGGGCCACACAGAGAGTTGCCAGTTGATAGAAAGCAGTTGGATACTAAGGTACACGTGTGTGGAGGGATACACTGCTAACAAGCTAGCTGGGATGATCTTTGTAAGAGGCACAGCTAAATGCTATAAAGATGGCAGCCGCTCTGCTCAGAGGTCAGTCACGAATGACAGATAGATTATATTATTGAATTGCACAGAGATAATATATAGTAGCTGCATGGCAGATTATATTGACATATATAGAATGAATATTATCGGACAGATTCTATAGAGAAAGAACTAAGACATAATAGGAAGATCTATACAAGGAGAGAATAACTCTTTTAGAAAGGCTGGGCGGTAGGAACTAGTGCGTAGCTGCACAGTAGCAAATGCTCAGCAAGCTGTCAGAAGTACCTGTTGTTTTGGATCAAACTGCCTAGAATTTAGAGGATTAAAACACCAGCAAATAAATATTCATTGTCTCTCAAAGGAATGAATTTGGCTAAGGAAAATGTTCAGATGTGAACACAAGCCAAGTTCTCTCTCTCTCTCTCTCTCTCTCTCTCTCTCTGTCTTTCTCTGTCTCTCCATCTCTCTGTTTCTCTGTCTCTGTCTTTCTCTCTTTCCTTAAAAGAGGTAGGATCACAATTACACAGGATCACAATTACATAAGATCACAACCACACAGGGTCACAACCACACAGGGTCACAACCACACAAGGTAGCCTAAAATCCACCAGGTTATCCCTGACCTCACTGGTGCCAACATGTCTCAGCGACGTGTCCAAAGTTGATTAGATTACAGGAATGCACTACCAGGTGTGGCCATCAAGAACTCTCTTATGTTATTTTAAAAAAAAATCCTTCAATCGAAATAGTCTTTTAAATAAAAAAGTGTATGGAAGATTTTCTTTGGCTGTAGTATAAACCAATGCATTTTTTTTTTTTTTTTTTTTACAAAAAAAAATTCACAGTGTTTCATAATAAGAAATCTTCTATAAGCCAACCAGGTTAAATTTAATTAGTCGATGAAAAAGAAATAATCCAGATATCATGTGATTGCAATTAGTTTCATGCTTTTCCTTCTTTTAAAAATGTTTCCATAACTGGGGTATAAATTGTATGGATGGAAGATTCATATAAATGAAGATCATTAGTGCCTGCTCAGACACCTAAGGGTTTATTTGTATTTCTTGAGCTAGCCCTTAGGAAAATATTGCGTTGAGGAGTGTGAGGTGTAAGGTGCCTCAGTTCATTTTGTTTTTTTTTTTTAATTACAGAACACCACAGAATGCATAATTATAAATAAAATTGATTTAGCTTGTGTTTCTGGAGGCTGAGAAATCCAGGAGAAGGGTGACAGAGTCTGTCTGGTGTGGGCTATTTCAGGGATGGGCACCCTTTCCTAGGAAAGAAAGGGCAAATAAGCTTCCTTTTATGTCAGAGCTTCCCAGGGGGAGCAGCGTGCATTTATTTATGGGAGTGAGCCATCGTGTCCTGATGATTCAGTTAGGCCCCACCTAAGGAATTAAAATGTCAATGTGCACATGTGTGGGACACATATTCAAAACACGACATAAAAAAATGTGTGTGAAGATCTGGAGAACTTGAAAGATCTGACTTGAAAGAGTCCTCCTCGGGGATTAGCTTCCATAGTACCAGAGGGCCATAGTACCAAAGAAGTCAAACACAATATACCTACCTGATGTTACTCTTATGGTCAGCACAGTAATCAGCATGGTAAGATATTTCTAACAGAGCAATAATGGCACTTACATTTTGGTGGCAACCAACAACTCTCTTGACTGAAATTAAGATCAGCTCAACAGGAGGGAACTCATACGTGGTACTGGTAATGTGGTCAAGCACCTATGGCTGGTAAGATCATGCCTTAGAAGAGAACCCACTGCTGCCACTTTGTGGACAGGCATAATTTTAAGCTATATTTAAAATATTTATCCCAATACCCACAGATAAGTGTAGCTCTCAAAGCTCATCAAAGAAACCTCTTTTTGCAGCAGACAATTCCATTTCAGAAAACCACAACCAGACAAAATGTAAAGAGCAAATAAGGGATTGAGGGGGTGCCCAGCCCCAGCTGATGCATCTACGCCGGAAGTCCTGGACCTAGGGCTCAGAGAACATCTGTGGGGATAGAAGGGTGGTAGGAGTGAGAGAGCCAGGGAAGCTTCTGTGAGATTGTGTCTCCTAGGAAAGCCAGGGAAACCTAACGATGACCCTTTAACAATGTGAATGCCTAAGAGAGACCTGAACGGAATAAACAGAATACCAACAGGCATGCTAACAAGGAAGGAAGAACTCTCATTGTATTCCATCTTCAGACAAAGAACTCTCTCTCAGGGATGAGCCTTGGAACTGCTTATACTATACAAAGTGGTCGTCCTTGAAACCATGTCCACACAAGTGACACTGAATGGACTGAGTGGGTTTATTTACATATTAAGGTGTACAACACACACATGCACACACGTGCACGTACGTGCGCACGCGCACACACACACACACGCACACACACACACACACACACACACACACACACACACACACACACACTGGGTTGAGAAGAGAGAGAGTGCGAGCAAGAAAGCATGATTTTGAGAGGGAGCCAGGCAGGTACACAGGTGAGGGACAAGAGAGAAGAAAGGGAAGGCGGAAAATGGTGTAACTATATTTTAACTAAAAATAACAAAAATAATTTAAAACTTGGGGTGTCGAAGAAGGAATTTAAAAGACAGTGGAAGATGCCCCCTTCCACACCATGATCATTGATTAGAAGGATTCAAGTTATAAAAATGTCCACTCTACCAAAAGCAATCTACAGATTCAGTCCCACTTAAAATTCCAGGGACATTCCTCACAGAGATAGAAAAAATAATCTTAAAATTCATATGAAAGCACAAAAGATCCTAAGTAGCCAAAGCAATTCTGAGCAAAAAAAATGCCAAGGGATGAATCAGTACTCCTGATTTTCCTTTACTGAATATCCATCCTTAGTAATTAAAACAGCATGATACTGACAGCAATGCAGATTCACACATAGACCAATCGAGTATATTAAAGAACCCAGTTACAAGGATATACAACTACGGTCATATCATTTAAAATAATTTTAATTTTCAATTAAGTGTGTATATGTGCAGATGTGAATGCATGTGTGTCTCTGTGTGTGCACATGTGTATTGTACTCTTCAGGCCTGGGAGAGGATATCACATCCCCTGGAGCTGACTGTGAGCTTCCAGACATGCATGCTTGGAGCTGAACTCAGGTCCTTTGCAAAAGCACTACGTGCTCTTAATTGCTCAGTCATCTCTCCAGCTCCTAACTGCATGATTTTTGACCAAGTGTCAAAATTAGACATTGGAGAAAAGAGAGCTTTTTAAAACACATAGTGCCAGGAACATTGGATATCAACATGTAGAAGGATGAAGACTTCTCACCATACACAAAACCCAACTCCAAACTGATCAAGGACCTCAATATAAGAACACAAACTCAGAAACTGCTAGAGAAGAAAACGTGGAGTACACTTCAAAATAAGCACACATGTAAGGGCTTTCTGAATGGTGCTCCAATTGTTTGGGAAATAAGGTCAATAATGAACAGATGGGACCTCATCTGAAATGCTTCTATATACAGCAGATAAACTGTCAATCAAGTGATGATAAAGCCCGCAGAATGGGAGAAAATGTTTGCTAGCTATACATGTGTTGGAAGATTCATATCTGGAATATACAAAGAACTCAACAAGCTAAGCATCAATAAAGCAAATAACCCAATCAAAACTGGGTCATGGAAGTGGGAAGATTGTTCTAAAAAGAAGAAATATAAATGGCTAATGTATTAGTCAGGGTTCGTTAGAGAAACAGAACTTATAGAAAATATATGTACACACACACACACACACACACACACACATATTTCAGCTAGTTCAACAATGGCTGTCTACTAACAGAAGGTCCAAGAATCCAGGAGTTGCTCACTTCATGAGGTTGAATGTTTCAGCTGATCCTCAGTATAAGCTGGAATGCCAAAGAAGTCGGCTTTAATGCGTGTGAAGGAAAGGACGTGCAGTGAGAGTGAGAGCAAGCTTCTTCCTTCCATGTCCTTTATGATGGCTGCCATCAGAAGGCGTGGCCCACCTCAAAAGACCCAGATTAGCAGTAGGTCCTTTCACCTCAAATGATCTAATTAAGAAAAAAAAAAATCGCTCACAGGTATACCCAGCTGCTTGGGTTTTAGTTCATTTCAGATGTAGTCAAGCTGACAACAAAGAACAGCCGCCACATCTGATAAACATTTTAAAAACTGTTCAGCATCCTTAGTCATTAGGGAGATGAAAAGGAACTCTGAGATCCTATCTTACCCTAGTTAGAATGGCTACCATCAATAAGACAAATGACAGCAGATGATGTGGGCAAGGGGGTGTATATCCACTGTTGGTGAGCGTGCAATGTACTACAGCTATTATAGAAATCAATTTGGAAGTTTTTTAAAAAAATAAAAATAGAACTTCCATAGGATCCAACCATAGCACTCCTGGGCACACGCCCAAAGGACACCATGTCCTACTACAGAGATGCTTGCACATTCATGCTTATTGCTGTTCTAGTCACAACAGGAAGGAAATGGAACCAGCTTAGGTGCCCATTAACTGATTAATGGATAATGGAAATGTAGCACACTAGGATTTTATTCAGCTACAAGGAGAAATAAAATTATAACTACTGCAGGAAAATGCATGGAACTGGGAAATATACTGACTCAGGTAACTTAGGCTCAGAAAGACAAATACCACATCTTTTCTCTCATATGTGGACCCTAGCTTCACATGTTTAGATTTGTGTGTTTAATTTGGAGTATCCATAGAGGCCAGGAAGCTAGAAAAAGCCATGAAGATGGGGGAGGGGGAAGAATAGAGGCACAAGGTTTATTGTGTTGAGGGCATGGGGGTTGGGAAGAGAAAGACTAAGGATGTATAAAAAAAGCCTTAGGGAAACACATTACTTTGTAAGCTAATTAAAAATCACAATAATTTAAAAAGGAGATAGAATGTAAATACCATGCACGGGTAGAAAACATGTCTCTTAGAAGTTATAGATTATTAAATGAAACTCCTAGAGCCACGTGGGGAATACTTCTCCGTGAATTGTTGGTCAAGGTCCCAGAGGCCCCCCAAACAGCATGGAAAACTGCTAGAATCCTTGTTTCCCACCAGAACTAGATGGTAAGATCCCATTACTGACACACTTTGACTACAGACCAAGAGAAGTCAGACTGAAACTGACATGGGAATTTCCTCCCGGATGGTCAACATTTGTAGTACAGGAAGGTACTATGTAGGCTGCTAGGGAAGAACAATAGTCAATGGTCTTCCCCAGCAGTGAACTCTGCACGCTATAATACTGACCCTCAGGCAACATGTTCCCTCTGCTGCAATAATGGTCTGAGTGTTGTGGAGATAAGCAACCGTTTCTGATTGGATTTGAGGCAGACTCAACAGGAGGGATTTTATAAGGCTGGGGCGCTCATAGACCCTAGGGGAGAACTTACTACTGTTACCTTGCTAGGTGGGCATGCTGTCAAAGTTTTTTCAAAGTATTTAGGTGCACACTCAAAGACTAGGCCTGCTCTCAGCCTTGGGTAGAGGAACTTCTTTTTTTTTTTTTTTTTTTTTGCAGTAGTGTTTCAAGCTTCTGTCTAGATTGGTTAATGAGCTCATTCAATTCAAGAGCGAAAGAAGTAATCTGGACTTAATATATTGTTTTCCTATAAACAATATGGTTCTGGATGGCCCCTCACCATTGTATCTGGGCTACAGTTCCTTTCATAAATATTTGTTGAGCCCAACTATGCACCAAGTACTATTGTGGGCATCAAAGATCTAGCAGAGAAAAAAAACCAGGTAGATGCCTCTGCTTCTGTATGTTGGAGAAAGATAATAAATGGCCTTCTAGAAATTTCTCTTACAGCTGACAGATAAGATGTGAGACATGAGGGAAGTCAAGATGTACGTTTCAAATATTTAATCATGAAGATGGTGTTTGAGGAGGCAGGAAGG
The DNA here is from genome assembly GCA_028551405.1 of Uromys caudimaculatus. Classification (NCBI taxonomy): domain Eukaryota; kingdom Metazoa; phylum Chordata; class Mammalia; order Rodentia; family Muridae; genus Uromys; species Uromys caudimaculatus. Next base: position 20,498,685 of record CM052712.1, on the reverse strand, counting down.
AGGGGAGAGGGGCATCCCTGAAATCTTATCGTAACACTGGGTTAAGAAGGCTGCAGTGTAACAGCTTCCCCAAATTAATAATTAATTAATTATGTGAGTTGTGTGGTACATGCATTTGGAGATAAGTATGTTAATGTATGAATAACCAGAGGCCACAGCAAGACACTGGGTATCTTCTTATATACCTCTCCACTTGTTGACTTGAGACAGAGTCCCTCACTGTACTGGACACACACTGTTTTGTTAGGCAGGACAGCCATCAGGTTCTTAGGATCCTTTTCTTTCCACCCCTAGTACCCTATGCTGGGGTTAAAGGCACATAGTCATGCTCAACATTTTACATGGGTTCTGGAGATTAGAACTCAGGTCCTGATGCTTGCAGAACCCTCTGAGCCATCTCCAGCTCCTAAAATTAGTATTAAGAGATAATCTTTTGGTTCTGGCTTCTATAAACAAAACAAAACCAGCCAACCAACCAACCAACCAACCAACCAACCAACCAACCAACCAACCAACCAGCCAACCAACCAACCAACCAGCCAACCAACCAACCAACCAAAGCCCAATGGTAGAATGCAGGGCAGGCTCATCTCCAGAATCTCTGGTCATTGGGACCAGGACGACTTATTTTCTGGCACAGGTAAGTGAGGTGACAGTTAAATACATATAGGCATCATCTTAGCTCTTGTCCTATGCCTCCTAGAAGTGGTTCACTGCACGTGTTACATCCCAGAGGCTTAACCAGAAAGACTGCTAGAGCTTGTGAGTTCAAGGCCTATAGGAGGCACGGAGGTTCTTGTGCTCATAGCGTGAAGGGAAGCTGGAATGTTACACACCAAGAGTTGATCCTTGGAAGGAAGAGATGCATAAACTGTTATCCACCCAGAAGGCTGGGAGCAGATGTGGTTAACAGCCTGGTGTTCTGTGTGACTGAGACCACATTGGATCCTCTCCCAGATCTTTATTGTAAGATTTTCTTCTCAGTCAATCTGTAGAACCTGTCTTTATAGAAGATGTCACATCTAGTCAATATACAGAACCCATTTTTATGGAAGGTGTCACATATAGTCAATCCATAGAACCTACTTTTATGGAATGTGTCACATGTACTTTACAAGGAATTTTGGTGTGGTCACGTCTGCTCTGTATTTGGCTTACTTTGTTCCTCAGGAAGATTTATGCTTTATTGTGTGTATGGCATTGAGTTATCACCAGCAAAGGTTTTATCAAATTGTGCTTAAGTATTGTACTGGCTGGTTTTGTGTCAACTTGACACAAGCTGGAGTCATCACAGAGAAAAGAATTTCAGTTGAGAAAATGCCTCCATGAGATCCAGTGTAAGGCATTTTCTCAATTAGTGATCAAGAGGGAAGGGCCCCTTGTGGGTGGTATCATCTGTGGGCTGGTAGCCTTGGGCTCTATAAGAAAGCAGGCTGAGCAAGCCAGGAGAAGCAAGCCGGTAAGGAACATCCCTCCATGGCCTCTGAATCAGCTCCTGCTTCCTGATCTGCTTGAGTTCCAGTCCTGACTTCCTTTCATGATGAACAGCAATTGGAAGTGTAAGCTGAATAAACCCTTTCCTCCCCAACTTGCTTCTGGGTCATGATGTTTGTGCAGGAATGGAAACCCTGACTAAGACAAGTATGCCTAAAATAAACAACTCGTGGTCAGACTCCCATCGTTTGAATGAATACTGGCTACTAGTCATGCTGAACTGAACTACCTTCTTGCTTCCTGCAGATCCTCACTCTGCTAGCTGTGGAGGTTGCAGAGACCCCTCAGGAGCCAGACTTCTAGATGCTGTATTTTTTCTAATGCATTTTTGATACATCTGTGTCTGTCTCATATTCTTTGAGTCAGAACTTGCTCTGGCTCCTGACATAAAGATAGGCCCCAGGGACCCTGCCTAAGACTCAATAACATTTACGCCATGCAAAGGAGCAAACTGCCATGGGGACCTGAGATGTTTCTTATTCATTGTCAACTTGGCTGCATTTAAAAACCTCTCAAGAAATACACCTTTAGGGGATGGCTTTGAGGGCATTTTCAGACAGATTTAGCTAAGGAAAGAAGACCACCCTGAATGTGAGTGGCATACAAACTTGGGTCCTGAACTGAGTACAAAGGAAAATACACTGACCACGAATGTTTACCTGGTGCAGACATAGTGTGACAGTGCCTCATCTCCAGTCACATTTCCTTCCTTAGCACAATGACTGCATCCTTTCAAACTGTGAGCCACACACAACATTTTCTTTCCTTGGGTTGTACCAGACATTTGCCATAGTAACAAGGTTACTGACACAAGAGTACTGACTAGAAGGTTGTGGTCAGATGTAGGACAGTGGCAGAACTTTTTGAAAACTCACAGGCTGGATCTACTTTGATGGGAGCAGTTTAAAATATGATGCGTTGACCACTTTTTAAAAAATCTTCACTATGAACAAGGATCTTACATTTTTATTTTACACACGATCTCATAATTTACACATGATCTCATAAATATGTGGCTAGTCTTAACTATATTTGCTGCATCAAAAAACAAATTACAGCCGGGCAGTGGTGGCACACGCCTTTAATCCCAGCACTCGGGAGGCAGAGGCAGGCGGATTTCTGAGTTCGAGGCCAGCCTGGTCTACAGAGTAAGTTCCAGGACAGCCAGGGCTACACAAAGAAACGCTGTCTCGAAAAACCAAAAAAAAAAAAAAAAAAAAACAAAAAAACAAAAACAAAACAAAACAAAACAAAAAAACAAATTACAAGTCAGTTTAGAGAGAAGCCAGCCTTTAATCTGTGGTATCAGAACCTACAATACCCCTTATTCTATAAACCAGGGTAGATTCTTTCACTGAGCTGAGTAGAGGGCATGCTTGGCTTTATAGTTAGGAAACTGCAGAAAGATAAAGGTATTTATAGGAATGAGGAAGAGAAAATGGGCTTTGCAAAACTACTCTCCTTGCAGGGTGAAAACAGGACTTTCCTCATCTTGTTGGCTCAAGTAAACTTGGTCCCTTTTGATTGTTTGCTCTGACTCTGCAGAGGGAGTCCTGAAGCCTTGCAGAGTAAGTCATGAGTGACTCTGACCATGAAAAAGAAGAAGAAGAAGAAGAAGAAGAAGAAGAAGAAGAAGAAGAAGAAGAGGAGGAGGAGGAGGAGGAGGAGGAGGAGGAGGAGGAGGAGGAGGAGGAGGAGGAGGAGGAGGAGGAGGAGGAAGAGGAAGAGGAAGAGGAGGAGGAAGAAGAAGAAGAAGGAGGAGGAAGAAGAAGAAGAAGAAGAAGAAGAAGAAGAAGAAGAAGAAGAAGAAGAAGAAGAAGAAGAAGAAGAAGAAGGAGACACAGAGAGACAGAAAGAGAAAGAGGTGTGTTGTCAGAGATCAAGATGGAAGCTAATATTTAGATGACGGTTTGAGGAAGCCAGCAGGAGAGAAGAGAAAGATATCTTTGAAACCCTATCACAATGCTCCAGGATAATTAGATCACTAGTGTGTAACAGGGCTCCTTTGAAATTAAGGTTTTTAAAACATTGTCCTTTAGTTAAGCCGCTTGTGTTAGGTTCATTTGGAGAAGGCTTATCCCTCAGGCCTGGCCGTTGAGGCCACAGCTGTTTCCACACGGGGCATCTCTTGCTTTTGTTTTTCCTTTCTAGACTTCTAACACTCCCATGGAAGAGGCAGAGCAAACCAAGAATGCCTCTCTTCCCAGGTTTGGCTGTTTAGTCTGTCATTTTCTATTGATGTAGGCAGGTGGCTAGTCTCAATCCTCATTTGGCCTAGGGCTCTGGGGCTGAAAATGCTGCTTTTTAAGAAAAGAAGAGAGAGCTCATAGCTTTGGAGAAAAGGGCATAATGACTATAAAGACTTCTGATCAGGGCAGCAGGTTTAAAGTTTAGCTAAGTATGCTGAGGCTTTTTCAGCAATGCTAGGAAGGAAGAAAGCATTGGTCGCTGCAGTGAGGACAGAAGGTGCTCACACTTTGAATTGGGCATTGTGCATTTTAGATGATGAGCTGCTGGCAAGACAAAGCCCTGCTCAGACCTTCGTCTTATCTCAACATGAGCAGAGTCTCTCTTCCTCTCTGGGAGCTCAAAGATGCCCAGAGAGAGCCGGACCACCGTCTTCTAAGAATGTAGAGCTGTCGGCCAAGAAGATGCATTGGAGCTGTAAGGCAGCTGAGATCACCTGACCACACTACCCATCAGAGGAAGCACACACACACACACAGGAGCCCTGCAGCCTTGCAGAGGAGCCCTGCAGCCATACAGAGTAAGAGTCATGAGTGACTCTGGAACAGAAAGGCAGCTGAGATCATCTGACCACACTGCCCAGTGTGATTTGACAGCACGTTCTCTCAGACTCATTGGAGGGAAAAGAAGATCTACAAAAAGTAGTCAACTCCATTCAGCGGTGCTCTGGCTATACTGCCCCTGGCATTGCTAACACTTTATTTCCTTACATTTCATACAAACTACCCATTTTCTAAGAACAGCAAAACCTTCACTAGCATTATAAAAATGAAATGTGTTTACTAAAATAAAGATAATGTTTAGGCGAGGCATGGCCATTTTAAAACCAGAGACATCATAGTAAAATTGTGCTTTTAACAGAAGTAACTTTGTCTTGATGTGACTGAGCCAGGGCAGGGAGCAATGTTCCCTCCCTCCCTCCACTGTGAACTCAGAAAATGGTGCCCAGTGCCATCCTGCAGTGACGACCAGGAAGGGTTACCTTTGCCTGGGATTGTTTTGTACGTATATGTGCCAGAAGACAGTGAAGGCTAAAAATCTTTAAAGTGATGAAAAGGGAAGGGACACAAGAGTCAATCTACAAAAAGCAAAAACAAAACCAACCAACCAACCAACCAAACCACAAACCCAAACCGAAAACCCCTAACCCCCCCGAAACTCAAAAGCCATCATAAGCTAAAAATTGTGGCAATTTTCCCATTGACACAAGAATGGGGTTAGCGATTAACAAACATTGAAGTATCTAAGCTGCCAGTCCCTGCCTTAATACTAAGCAACCCTGCATCCCTATTGGCACAGATAACTAAGGGGGAAAAAAAAAAAGACAGAGTCAGGCTCTCAAAGAATGCCAACTATGGCCACCAGCTTCCTAATCTACCCCTGAATTCATTAGCTGGTATCCTCAGTGGCCCTAATAACAACCTCTGTGAATTTTTTGTCTCCCTCCAGGAGAACTGCATCATTCTGGTCTGGGATCAGTATTGTCTTTTGCTTCATTGACAACCTTTTTTTTCAGTGCTGGGGCTTGAACTCAGGACCTAACATGCACCACTGAGCTACGTGCTTTGACACAGGGCTGCACTAAGTCTTAAACTTGGATCCTAAATTAGCAGATTCTGGGAGGTGCCACCAGCTCCCCTCGACCATTATCACTTTCATGGGATGTTCTTAGCTTTGTGTTTGCTTGCTAGTTCCCCAGGACAAAGTTTGAGTTATGCTCTATTTGCCCAGCATCCAGAGCCCATCAGTTAGTTGTGTTGCTTCCACTGAAGATTCTCGAATGAACCAAGGTTCATTATGGTGGCTCTTCTCCTCAGTCTCTGGGGATCAAAAGCAGAGCCTGGCCCATACCAGGCAAGTGCTCTACTGCTGCCTTACTGTCTCAGTGCCCCGATATTTACTATGGTGTTTGAAAAGAATGACAATGAAGGGTCAAAAGCAAAGGCTTTCTTTAATCCTGTAAAGGGTCACTTAATAGCTAATAATAGCTAATAATAGCTTAAAACAGGAGGCACCTATTGCATACATGGAGGCAAATCGCATAGAGAAATTGCCAGCCGTCTGAGTGGGAGACAGAAGCATGTGTACCCTTCTCTACAGGCGAGGGCAGGGCACATGAAGTAGACATGCTTTAGGAGACTCATAGATGATTTTTATGGGCTTCCAGAAACAAATAGCAGCCTTGGATGGAGTCCTTTGATTCCACAGAACAGTGTTTGTCAGTGGTTGTCTGACTGTTAATTGGGACTGAAACAGAAGACAATGGTGTGTGTTCAGGTGTGTTGACAAACTGCAGCTTTTCTCCCTGCAATGTGAGTCTGGTTGAGTAGATGACGCTCAGGGCAGAGCCCAGAGGTAAATGTTTCTTCCTCAGTGAGTTAGGTCTTTAAGCAGACAAAGAGCCGGCAGGTGAAAGCCTCCCCCAGTGTCTGCTGCAAAATCATTACCTTCCCAATCATCCGCACAGCAGCACGATGTTTCTCCTGGCAGTCCTTGGGTCTCTTTATGACTTTCCTCCGCCTTTATGCAGTTGGCCATGGGCACTCTGCCATGACATCTCACTCCCCTCCCCTTATCCATTACAAGCATGGACTGGTGAATTTCTGCTTTGGTCAATGGTTTATAATTTATCTTTCTGCTTGGTTACTGCAGCATTCAGATTGTCCTAGCCTTGGCCAGCTGGAGCACTGCAAGTTGGCCCTTGTATCCTGCTTCAGGTTTTTATTTTTTCTAAAGCATTTCATTATGTTTTCAGTACAAAGTGCTCTGGACACATCTGGTACCCGCTCTGTTATATCTCAGAGACAACCATGCCCCACCCCCCTGAGGCCCTTGGACTTCTGTGGTAATGACAATAGAGGCCAATATGCTATGGGGTCTGTGTTTACTCCTCTTGGGAAGTGTACCAATGGATACTTAGGTGACAGGTAGACAGCGGACCATGCTGGGTGGTTGAAAGGCAGAGAGATTATATAGGAAGTAGCTAAATGGCAGATATTGGAAGACAGAGGACAGTGATGGATGAAGTTTACAAGCTCTTACAGATGTCCATACAAACCATTGTGCCCCCATGGGTGCAGTTAGTTACAGATGTGCATGGTTCAGACATCATGAGTCTACAAAGTCCTTTTAGATTTCAGTGGATGCCCTCGCCCGTTCTACATGTATGGTGTCCTGTCTCCCTCAGTGAGAACCTGATTCCCAGGGACATGGATAGTCTGCCTCACTTTCTGTTCTGTCATCAAGTTCCAAAGTGATCTTGCCTTTGGTTTTCAATTTTTTATTATTATTCTTTTGATTTTTTTCCTCTGGAAGTTCTTCAGGGTCATTCTCATAGGAGTCTATTATTATGGCATTATTGAGCTTTGGCTTTTTGTCTTGGATTTCATGCTGTTTCCGTGTCTGTGCTGATATTTGCATATTTATAGTTGGATGAGTAGGAGTTGTCCAGGAGTACCAAGGTCAGGGACCCTTACCAGTTCAGGGCTCCCTCTCTGTGTTGGGAGCTGGGCTCACTGGGAAGTGGGAAACTGAGTGTTTGGGACATGGGGGACTCTTATATGTCTGCCACAGGAACTGGATAGATCAGGGCTTATAAACTTTAAAATAAGTGTGTGTGTGTGTGTGTGTGTGTGTGTGTGTGTGTGTGTGTGTGTATGTGTGGGTGTGTATGTGTGGGTGTGTATGTGTGGGTGTGTGTATGTGTGGGTGTAGTATAGGCAATTAAGTGTGTAAGTGCAGTACCCATGGAGACCAGAATAACTCATTAGATACCCTAGATCTGGAATTACAGGTAGCTGTTAGCTGCTGGATGTGAGTACTGGGAACCAAACTCTGGTCTTCTGCAAAAGGAGCCAGTGTCCTGAGCCATCTCTCCGTCCCTGTATTATAAACATTTAATCATTTTCTCTCATTCAACATGATATGATAACAATATCTAATGTAGATGTATGATATTGATTTTTCTTTCTCTCAGTTTTTAAGTTTTAAGGTAATTGCAAATTTGCAAAAGAGTTACAAACATGGTGCAGTTGGGCCCCATATACCCTTCAGCTAGTTCCTTTAGTGCTAATACCTTACCAAATTATAGGCTACCATCATCTGTCCAAAGACTTCCGATTTCACCTATTGTGCTATCAAGATACAGCACAATTTCAGCAGCACAGACTCCTTGGGCTCTCCTGGTGTAGTCACACCTTCCCCGTTTCCTACCCACCTAACACTCTGGCCACAGAGAAGAGGGCTCATTCTTTTTAAGTACATATAGAACTTTCCCAAGGAGTGTCAGGTCACACTGTAGGACATTAAATAAGCCAAAATGAATTGAAGGAGTCTGAAATCATTTTAAGAATCACATCATGAGGAGAGGAAATGAGAAAATATTAACTCCAGGGACACTGAAGAGTTTCAAAAAGTACAGAAATTAAACAACATTGCAGAGCAGTGCCAGACAGCGAGGAATTGGAGAAGTCTCAAGAGAAAGGAGAAAATTTCTCGGTGCAAACAACACAACACCCAGGGAATGGAGCAAAATTACTACTTTGTGGGCAGCTGAGAGCCGTGAACACCGTATCAGGAGAGAAGCAGGATAGACCACAACCCACTTCCCACCCTGAAGGGTGGAAACCCAAATAGGCAGAAGGAGGGAGCAGTGAACATTCCACAGGCACAAATGGAATGCAGAGAAGACAAACAGCAGAGGTATCAACAAATGAAGGGCTGGTCTCTGAAAAAGCATACAATAAATGTATCTTAACCACATCAATTTAAAAAAAGGTAAAATTAGAAATGGCAGAGAACTTACAAATTGGATAAGCATCACAAGAGACTACTATCAACAATTTGACATCGTAGATAACCTAGAAGACATGAATACATTTCTAGAAATATACAATCTTCCAAGACTAAGTTATAAAGAAATGATTGAGCTGGGCAGTGGTGGCACACACCTTTAATCCCAGCACTTGGGAGGCAGAGGCAGGCGAATTTCTGAGTTCGAGGCCAGCCTGGTCTATAGAGTGAGTTCCAGGACAGCCAGGGCTACACAAGGAACCCTGTCTTGAAAAAAAAAAACCCAAAACAAAAACAACAACAACAACAACAACAACAAAAGAAATGATTGTTTCCAAGAAATCTATTGCAAATAAAGATGTTGAGTCAGTAATCTAGAACCTCTCAACAAAGGGTTGACCAGAAAAGGGCTCACTGCAGAATTCTGCCAACACTTCACAGATTACCATCAATACTGTTGCACAATCTCAAAGAGAAGGGAGCTCTTCCTGACCTACTTATAATTCCAGTAACAATCTCATACCAAAATTAAACAGATATTTTACAAGAAAAGAAAACTAAATGTAGAAAGAGTAGCTCCCACAGACAGTCTTGGCCAATGGAGCCAGTGCTCTTGTGGTTTTCAGGAGAAGAGTAACACATGCTGAAGATGCAGCATTCTGGGAGAAGTAGGGCTTGTCAGAACAACCCACACTCTGTCTCCATCCCTGAGAACAGGGGAGTTCTGCAAAGATAAGCTTAGAGAGTCTAAAAGCCTATAAATAACTATTTTGGGGCTCCAGCGCCTATGACATGGACTGGGTTGTGTACAGATGAGCCCCTCCGCATCTACCCTGTTCAGCTTTTCTGACTGTGAAGACTAAGTTACCATGGCGTCTGTTAGTTCTTGCTACTACCTGTGAACAATAAAATTGCTTTGCATGCTTTGCAAAGCCATAGAGAGGAAAAGGAAAGGGAAAGTTGTTCAGTCTCATTGGATTTCTACTCTGGCAGCTGAACTTGTGTACAGTTTCCCGCCAGATCTAGAACCTCTGGGAATTGTCAAAGCCCTTTTTAACGACCCCTTCCTGAGGGCTGTGTCCAGGTACTCTATCAGGGAGGCCTTCGGGGGTGAGTCCTGATGAGCAGTATTCATGATGAAAGATGTCAATGCAGAACTTCAACCAAACAACCATCAGAACCTAGTAATATATTAAAATGACCATACTCTATGACTAAGAGAAATTCATTCCTAAGACACAAGGCTGTTTTCAAACATGATAGAAAAATCAGTGCGCTGTGTGCAGCCTGCTGTTGGGAGCTATTAGAGCACAAGGCTTGGCCTCTGACCTCACCCATTGTGCAAGAGCCTGACCTTTTGCGCCAAGATAGTGCTTACGCAGGTAGCTTGGGAATCCTGAGATAGGGTTTAACACAGGACGTGCAAGATAAGACCAACCATACAAGATTCCATCAGCAGACGTCACCCATTGCTCAAGCCGGTTATTGAATTACCCCTTCCCCTACCCTCCTTACTCCAATTCTCTTTCCTTCACTCTTTATAAACGGTAGTTTTCTAAGATTAAAACAGACCTTGACAAGAATCTGCTTGGTCTCGCTCCTTTCTTTCTCTCGCCCATTTCCCCTTCAGGTTTGGATTCACCTCGACCCACGAATAACCAGGTCCTGCAGTGCGGGACAGCCTGCCACACTAACAGAATGAAGAAACCAACAATATGACCACCACAGCAGACCATTTGTCAATATTCAATACTCTTCCACTAACCTCTTCGCTAGAGTAAGAACTAAAGGGAAAAAATCTCAGAGCCAGTGCTATGTCTGACCTGATAGTGGAAAACTGAAAGTTCTGTGGAGTCCCAAAGAGCAAGAAAGCTGTCATGGGCTTGATGGAGAATATACATGTGTCAGAGAAGCTTCACTCTGGTGCAAATGATAGTGCAGAGGATTGGCTGCTAACAGGTCACCTGTGACAGTTTTCCTCCATAGAAGAAAGAGCAAGCTTACCAATACGTGTGCATGGCGGTTCTGCAGTGCTCAGCGAGGTGGAGAATGAGTGTGAAGCTGCAGACAAGATGGAAATGCCATTGAGTGTGGGCTCATAACAGGGCAACAATTGCTTATTCACTCACTAATTTATTTTTGAGATAAGGTCTCACTCTGTAGCCCTGGAAGGTGTAGGGCTCACTATGTAATCAGGTTGGCCTCCAACTCACAGAGATCCACCCGCCTCTGCCTCCTGAGTGCTGGAATTATAGGTATATACTACCATGCCCTGCATTTATGATAATTAAAAAAAATGTGTGTGTGTGTGAGTGTTTTGGTCGCATGCATGTCTGTGCACCATAAATGTGCCTGGTGCCCTGGGAGGCCAGAAGAAGCTGCTGGCTCCTCTAGAGCTGGAGTTACAGATGGTTGTGAGCTTCCATGTGGGAGGGAATTGAACCCAGGTCCTCTGGAAGAACATCAAGTGCTCTTAACCACCGAGCCACTTCTCTGGCCCCAATGATAAGTTTTCCAATGTACAACCGCTGTCATACTGCACAGGAGAGAATAGTCAATTTTTTTCTGCGTTTGACTTTTTCATTTAACAAAATTCTCCCAGTTGCATTTACTTAGCTGTAAGTGACAGAGATGCTTCATGGGCTTGCTAGAGGCTGGAAAGGGTAAGGATTGGGAACAGAGTGGGAGGTTGGCTATGGGTCACCCAAACACAGCTAAGTGAGACTGATAAGCTGTGCTGCACAGGAGACAGGAGGTGACTGTAACTCACCATGAGGAAGCCATAGAGGGGAAAAGAGAGGAGCTCTGAGACTGCGAGCACAGAGCAACAGTGAGGAGACAGAGGTGTGAATCATCTTGATTGACAGGAGATGCTACACATGCAATTGCATATTGAAATACTGCGGCATACCCCATACTTTGTACAATTAAAATACGTTTATAAAGGGCATCCAACAGCATCATTGTGAGGCTGAAATCCATGGAAATTTATAACCATTGTTCTAGAGTCAAGAAATGACAAACTCAATCCACAGTGTCCCCTGGCTTACAGATTTCAAAACCAACATGGGAAAAACAACAAGAAAAAACAGAGTTGCAGGCACAAGCCTGGACTATGGGTCAGGGGGGTGAGAAATAATTTTAAAAACACCCGGTACATGTTCTGTCCGAAAAGGTTATGCAGAAAAGTAGGTTTTTAAAGCCACAAGACAAGGCCTGGTTTAGGGAGACGTTGGTGGAGTGTGGTGGTATACACCTTTAGTTCCAGCACCTGGGAGGCAGAAGCAGGTGATTTCTGTTCAAGGCCAGCCTGGTCTACAGTAAAGAACCATTGGCAAATGAAAACTGGATAAAAATATCATCTTGGTTGATATGCATGCTGCCACTTAAAGGTTATGGGAGTTCACTCTGTGTTTTCCCTGGGAACACTGAATGGTTCAGCATTTACTCATTGAGTGATCCTGGACACTTAGTGGAGCATAAGGAATGTGAGTAGCAACTAGGACTTCTTTCTCCAATATATAAAAAACTCTTGGACCTTGTAAAGTAAAAAATAGTACAACAGAAGAAATAGCAAAACCAAGACTTACGTGGACATTTTACAAGAGGACATCAGATTGAACCAGAATTATATCTATTTCATTAAACAACTGGTAAATACAACACAAAATCAAGGTGATATCACTTTGTATTTGGAACTCACTATGTAGATTGGGCTGGCCTTGCACTCATAGACTTTATCTATGCCTCCCAAGTGTTAGGATTAAGGCATGCACCACCACACTTGGCAATTGTCACCTTTTAATAAGATGTTTAAAGCAATCTCAACTTTCAGCCCTGGAGGGAGGTTGCTGACATGTTTCTGTGTGACAATATTGCATGGTTGATCACACATGTTTACCACAGAGGAAAGATGGACGCCCACTGTGGGCACACTAGGAATGTAACCTGTAGTTTATGGCACCAGAGAGAGCATCTTGCATTGTTTTGCTGATTATTTCATGAAGATGATGATTTTCAGTTTTTTAAAAAAATTACAAGCACTGCTTCCTAACAAAAAATAAGGACACGTTTGTCATTCCCACTTTTCTGGCTTACCAAGATATATCTGGTTTTTCTTTTTATGCCCATAGCCAATTTGGGTGTCTCTGCAGCGTAGTTGTTGGCATAGAAATTACTTTTCAAATTAGAATATAAGACACATTATGAAACATTCTAAATGAGTTCAGGAAGAAGAGTTTTGCATCTCATTCAAGATAAACACCCCAATGTCTATGATGTAATTCTGAATAATAAAAATCTCATCTACGAGCTAGGAAGCAAATGACCTCATTCTTGTGTTAGAACGTACATGCTAAACCTCATCGGATGCCTCGGAATGAGGCAGCTCATCAGTATCCGGCCCCTGCTGGGGCTTTGCTGCAGTATTTCACTGTGTTGCTCCTTACAGGAAACACTGAAAAACACTAATAACACAAAATCCAGGACTGAAGACTTGGACTCATTAATTACTCTCTTCTTTGCTGTGAGGGAAGCTAAATAGAGTTGCCGGATGGTGCAGATAGAAAATCTTGTTTAGCTTCAGCTAATGCTTCAACAGACACGTGACTTTTATAAATAACCTGAGAGATGTTCAGGTATCAATCCACTGAACACTTAGGGCTTCCGGGGGGGGGGGGGGCTTCTGACCTGGGCTTCAAATAAAGCCAGCTTTAGACTTCTCTTGTTTATCCTGATTTAGTGGACCTCTCTCTGTTTCTAACCAGCTATAGGAAGAGTACACCACAGACAGACAGCACACCTGAGTGGGGAAGGCTGCCTCTATCTATACAGGAAGAATGCTCCTTATTGGTAGGTGTGGGGAGGTTCTGCGGTGTGTGGACTTGAGTAGAGATGAGGAGACTTGAAAACTCAGGGGAGTGGGGATTCTTGATAGTGATGTGGAGGAGAACTGAGAGTTTTCCCTGTGGTCAGATTTTGGAAATGAGGACATATGGCTAACAATCCTGCCTTCAGCAGGAGAGACCAGGTTGGCAGGGCTCTCCTAAAAGGCTGGGAGTACTTTAGCCCGCTTAGTGTAATGGCTGGAGCAGTGGTCAAGAAGAGAGTTCCTGATCCATACCTGGGAAACAGAGCAGAGGACCTAGCCTCTGTATTAGGAGTTGGCAGGATCCAGCAAAGCTACCTATGTGTAGCATCAGGATCCTCAAGAATCTGCTCAGGTGAGTTGAACAGAAACTCTTGTGGCATGAGCAGCATATCCTGCCCTCTACTGCTCTGCACACCCTGTCTTTCCAGGGTTTCCTGCAGCTGGAGAATAAGGGGAATATCCCAGCTGTGGGAATGTGCAGTGTCCCATGTGGCTGATCACTGCAGTCCCCATGAGACCTATAATTGGGGACTTTCCTCATGGCCAGGAGCAGAGAATGGACTGGTTGGAGATGTGAAGGGTGAGCAGCTCCACACCTCTGCTCAGACTCCACTGTGACCTGCACCAGAGAAGACCCATCTTAGGCTGGACACTGGGTCTGATGGCTTGTCTTTTCTGTGGCTGTGACCAAACACTACTATCATGACTTGTGAAAGAAAGCATTTACTTGGGGGCTTGTGACTCCAGAAGGTTGGAGTCTAAGACCATCTTGGTGAGGAGCATGGCAACAAGCAGGCAGGCATGGTGCTGGCTGGAGTAGTAGTTGGGAGCTTACCTACGTTTGATCCATAAGCAGGAGGCTGGGAGAGAGAGAGTGGGCTAACTGGGAATGGTATGAGCTTTTGAAACCTCAAAGCTCATCCTTAGTGCACACCTCTCCCAACAAGGCCACACCTCCTCCAACAAGGCCACACCTACCAATACTTCTCAAACAGTTCCACCAAGCATTCAAATATGTGAGCCTATGGGGGCTATTCTTATTCAAACAACCACATGGCTTAATTTCTAAAAGAGGTTTTGTGTGTGTGTGTGTGTGTGTGTGTAACATACAGACCTTTATATCTAAGACTGAAGCTGCAGTTTTGAGAGGTTGAGAGTTTCTAAAGGTGTGTGCAAGGTCAGTAATCCAAATAAAGCTGTCTCAAGATTAAATTGATCGTCTCCCCTCACCCCCAGCACTAAGAGAATCAGCCAGAAGCAGGTGTGAGGATAAACTTTGACAAGCATGATACAGGGTCCCAGGTTTTCTCCTGGCCCCAGCACTGTGGCTGTAACACATTTATTAGATCACAGGTGTAGCTGCCTCTTCTTCCCAGAAACCAGGTCAAGTCCCCTGCAGCTCTCTGGGACAACACCAGAAAGCATCTTGTATTGTGACCTTGCTGCCCCTGCCTCTTTGGCTGCAAGTTAAGTTTATGGTCCTACCCAGGGCCTGCCTCTAAATAAGCCTGGAGACATTTAGGCTAGGCCAGGAACTTATAAAAGTAAAAACCTCCTTTGTTTGGGGCATTTGAAAACTTTGCTCAAGTTTCTTGTGTGAGTATATTTTTTCTTTTAAAAGTAATTAGGCTCTATCTATCTTCTATCTGTCTGTCTATCTATCTATCTATCTATCTATCTATCTATCTATCTATCTATCTACCTATCTATCTACTTATCTCTCTATTAAATCACAGGATGTTGGCCTGGCAAGCAAGGATACATATTTCCTGAACCTTTCCTTCTGCATTGATTGGCCAATGACATTATATTTTGAAGATGGCATATCATCAGTGGAAAGAAATGCAGCCACATGTATATCAGAGATACAAGATGAGAGCCATCTTGACCTGGTGTGCTTGCTATATTGATGTGGGTTTTGGAGCACACTTTTACGAAAAAAATTGTCTTCTGAGATACTTTTGGTTTGTATGTTTTTCTGTGTGACACTGACATTATTATTCTCTGCTTGTGTCTAACGCTTGTCAGGTTATTTGTGGCAGCCATCTTTCCCTAATACAGTTTTTGTCTGAAATTTGAAGGGAAGGTGTTCTCTCTCTCTCTCTCTCTCTCCCTCTCTCTCTTTTTCTCCTTCCCTTTTTTCTTCCCTCCCTTCTTCCCTCTTTCCTTCTTTCCCTTCCTCCCTCCCCCTATCTTCATGGTCCCATCATACTGACTCTAAGACTATATATTTTTAATCTCTCCCAATCGCTCTTCTAACCTGAAGGCCTGCCATGTTCTCTCACCCATTTGTAAGGTCCTTTCTTAATAAAGCTCATTCTGAAGGATCATTTCACATCAGGGGTTCCCCCTTCCCCCACCCTGAGCCTGTACTGTGTTATAACATCCATCTAAGGGACTGGACTCACTTGAATGGAAATTTTCTTTTTTTTTTTTTCTTTTTTTTCTTTTTTTTTGCTGTTTTCGAGACAGGGTTTCTCTGTGTAGCCCTGGCTGTCCTGGAACTCACTCTGTAGACCAGGCTGGCCTCGAACTCAGAAATCCACCTGCCCCTGCCTCCCAAGTGCTGGGATCAAAAGCGTGCTCCACCACTGCCCGGCTTTTACTCTTTTTTTTTTTTTTTTTTTTTTTTGGAAATTTTCTTAATTACAAGTGATACACTTTTTTAAATTGGAGGGTGAAGGGTCTTGTCATCTCTGGTCAGGCCTGGTCTCAGCATGAGGATAACAGGAAGAAGATTAAAACCCACAGTCTGTGCACCATACCAGACATCTTGGCTAGAGACTGTAGAGTATGTTTCTATTTTATTTAATTCACAAATAAACTTAACCAATAGGCTGCCAGCTAGATTTGGTTTTCGAGCAGAAGTAGCAATGGCTCCTGGGGCTCAATGAGATAAGGCCTTCTGGCATTTGGCCACATAAGTCAGATACTCCTGAACCTTGGCTAGACTAGCTCTCTGGCAGACAAACAGGAAAGGACCTGCATCTTTGCCCTGATGCCAAGTGCCAAGCTGTTCCTTTGAGGTTGCCAAGGTCCCCATCGCTAGGACATGCTCTCTGCTAAGCGATGCCAGGAGACCACTTTGCCAGCTTGTCCTCAGCTCCACTCCTGTTTAGGCTATTTTCCTCCCATGGAGTCAATAAATGATCCATGTTTTACTAATTACCACCCCATCTAAAACCATTCCCAGCATAGTTCAAGTTTCCTGTTCCATCTCCCCAATTCCATAACTCCTACAAAGAGATGAGCTTCCCCCCCCCCCCTATTTATTTTGACATCTGGCTCTTGACTCGGCATTCTATTAGCATGGTTTGGAGAGTACTGAGGGCCCAAGTCACCTCATTCCTGACTTTGCACTCCAACGTCTGGTCTAGATAATAAACCTTTACTACTGACCTCTTTTCTCTTGCCATGAGCAAAAACCCTTGTGGCCACATGGTCTGTGTTTCAAAAGGCCCAGCTTTGCCATCACGCCCTGGCCTGCGGGGTCATCAACGTGGACCTAAGGAGGGGATGGACGAATGGGGGACAAGAGACAGCAAGGCCCGCGGTTTCCGGGCAGAATCGGGGATGTGGAGAAAGAGGAACACTCCTCCACTGTTGGTGGGATTGCAAGCTGATTTCCACTCTGGAAATCAGTTTGGCGGACCCTCAGAAAAATGGACATAATACTACCTGAGGACCCAGCTATACCTCTCCTGGGCATATACCCAGAAGATGCTCCAACATGTAATAAAGACACATGCTCCACTATGTTCATAGCAGCCA
>CM052712.1:20402441-20481012 GCA_028551405.1 Uromys caudimaculatus | reverse complement strand
ACTTTGGGCCTGAGGGTGCTAGGGGCACCAGTAAAAGGGAATGTCAAGGTGGGAATATGGGAATGGGTGGGCGGGTAGGTGGGAGGAGGAATTCCCTCACAGAGGCGGGGAGGGGGAGGGGACACGGGGTTTCTAAAGAAAAGGGGAATCATCGGAAATGTAAATAAAATATCAAAAAATAAATAAAAAAAAAAAATAAGTGCTGGGCAATCTAATAAATTCACTAAATTCAAAATTTGCACAAGGTTGGCCACCTACTTATTGCGCTTTTTTGACTATTTCGCATAAGTAAGGAAGAAGAGACATGTTCTTAATCACCTTTCTTTCTTTCTTTTTTTTTTTTTTTTTTGGTTTTATCGAGACAGGGTTTCTCTGTGTAGCCCTGGCTGTCCTGGAACTCACTCTGTAGACCAGGCTGGCCTCGAACTCAGAAATCCACCTGCCTCTGCCTCCTGAGTACTGGGATTAAAGGTGTGCGCCACCACTGCCCAGCAACCTTTCTTTCTTTTAAAGAGCGCTGTGCTCCCCCGCTAAAACACCCAGAAGTGTGGTTCTACAAATCATGCTTGAATCCTAAGGGAGCATACATTTCACAAGTAGGAAAACTATGAAAATCTGAGTTATCATTGTCACTTCCTTTTCTTCATTTTCCATTGAAAAAATTTAAAATATGTTTTTAATTAAAATATAATGATATCACTTCCGCCTCCATTTGCTCCCTCCAGCCTCTCCCAAGTCCTCCTTACTCTCAAATTGATAGCCTCTTCTTCCTTGGTCTTTATTGCTATACACACATGTGTGTATATGAATACACAAATACAAATACAGCTTGTTGAGTCTGGTTTTGTTTTTTCTCTATGGTTTCAGATTGACCACTTTGTATTGGAGAACCAGTTAGGGAGAGGCTACTAGTAGTGTTACCTTACTACCAGGCACAAGAAATCTCCTTTAGAATGGTTATTCAGAATAGTTCCAGTCTCTCCCAGTATAATATAGATTATGGCTGTTGCCTTTGATTGTCTCTCAGAGGTCCAAGGTAAACCTCTATTGCTGAGGATGCCACATAAACACTTAAGACAGAGGACTGGGATTATTCAAACTATCCATAACCTGAAAGTTTTCTTCCCCAGGTCTAGTGTCATGGTACCAGAAAATATAGAAAGGGATGCAATTAATAGCTGTAATACCTATGAGCTACAAGAGTGCCCAGCAGGACAAGATATCCTAAAGATGCAGCAAGTGGCGTTCACACGTTGGCAGTAACAACAGCTGTCTAATACGACGTAGAGTCCACTCACCAGGAGGGAAACCATGCCTGATTCAGAAATGTAGGCAGCTTCCAGGAGCAAAAGGCCATGGGTCTTAGAAGAGAATCTCTTATTACCACTCCGATAGACTACCGATAATTCCTAACTGCATTCTAAATTTCATCCTGATGTCCACAGCTAAATGAGGCTACCTCTTGCCTCCAGAGCAGCTTCTTGAGCCAGAAAAAGGAGACCATCAGAGGAAACCAAAATGAACACAACACAGAGACCAGTGGATGGTGGGGAGCCCAGCCTGTCACACCCACATCACAACTCCTGCATCCATGGTTCAGGGAATATCAAGAAAGAATATACATTCTTTTAGAAAATGAAATGTGAATATTCTTTGAATAAACATAGATAAGAAAGGGAAAGGATCTGAGGATTAAAACATAATTCTCGGCAGTGTCACAACTGACCCAGAGACAATCATATAGTCGCCATTGTGTGTTTCTTGTATTCTTTCTTTCTTTCTTTCTTTCTTTCTTTCTTTCTTTCTTTCTTTCTTTCTTTCTTTCTTTCTTTCTTTCTTTCCTTCTTTAATGAATGCAATAGGGCTAGAGAGATGGTTTGGCAGTTAAGAGGGCTTGCTATTCTTACAGAGCACCTGAGTTTGGGTCCCAGCACTTATGTCTGGCTATTTACAAACTCCTGTGACTCCAGCTTTAGAGGATATGATGCCCTTCTCTGAACTTTAAGGATACCTGCACTAACACACACACACACACACACAACACACACACACACACACACACACACACACACACATACACACACATCATAAAAAGATTCCATGTAACAGTGTAAGAATGACCACACATGAAACTTTATAACACGCTCCGTACATGTGTCACGTGCCACTATGGCTCTCAGGCAATCTCCCATCCCTGGACTTACATTCCTCTGACTTTCATCACTGTATCTCATACAAGGATGAAAACGTTTTCCCGTGCTTTTGATATTTCCTCAGATGGATTCCCTAAAAGAGGATTACTGATTGAAGTCTATAATCATGTTAACGCTTTCTGTGTGTTGTCAAATTACTCTTCAAGAAGGAATCCCAGATGGTGTCTCCACATTGGTGTGGAGGGATCCATCAGCCAGGACTGTTGACTATGCCTAAGTGTTTAATTTTGGTAAAGAATAGCAGGGAGCAAAGGGAGATGACCTCATGTTCTCTCTTTGGAGACTGCTGAGTGTATCATCATCATCATTATTTTTTAAATAATATCATCCTCTCTAAAAATAACCTGCCTTTTCTTTCACCACCGTATCAAGCCAAGACAATAGTTACAGATATTAATGACATTGATATAATAGATTAGGACTGAGTCACTCAAAATGCAGCCCACTGCTCAGCTGTCCTTGCTTGCTCTTCCTGGGTGTGGATGGAAACAGCCCTGGGTAGGTTGCCTGTGTTCCTGACCCACTGACCTCTGCTACTGGGCTAGTGTCTCATTGCCCTATAAGAATCAGGGCCACAGCTCCCTGCCTTTCTGCCTGTGGTGGTTTGAATGAGAATGGCCCCAATAAGTCTGTCCAAGAGCATTTAAATACTTGGTCTCCAGGAGGTGGCTGTTGGGAAGGATTAGGAGGTGTGGCTTGTTTGAGGAGGTGTGTTGAATTCACAGAACTCTTGACATCATAGGGTGACAGTCACCTCCCGCTTTTCAGATTAAAATCTACATTGTTCCTGCTGCCATGCCTCATTCCCCCTCCCCCGACCCCCCCCCCCCCCCGCCATCACGGACTCTAACCCTCTGAAACCATACGCTCAACTAAATGTTTTTGTATATGTTGCCATGGTCATGGTGTTTTATCACAACAAAACATCTTGTCATGGAAGCTATTGTGTGTCACAGTGTGTCCTACAGTATATCCTTTGTCTACACTTTACTTGCAAATGTTCATTGCAATAAGTCATTGGGGGATTTGAGGCCTCTGGCTTCTGCCACACTATCAATACTGGATCCTCACTGGGATTCCTCTCAGACATCTGAAGGATCCTAGGGGCTTTTGTCAGCCTTATACGCACCTGCCTTGGGTCAAGGCTAGGCCAAGTTCCATTCTCCACTCACAGGAACATTCTTGAGTAAACTATTCTCAGAAAAACTGCAGAATGTACTGACTGATAGTCACCTGACCCTCTGGAGAGTCCCAGATAAAGTTCAAATGCATGTCATGATCTGCCCATGCTTGCTAGTCAGTAGATTTAAAGGTCAATATGCTTAGCCAATAAGTTTTAACTGTCACATGTACCCCTAAAAAGTATAAAAAATGCTTGTAATAGCCATTGGGGGGAGTCGCCTTCTAGTCACTCCCCTTGAAGGACTAATTGAAGGTCAACCCCGACTTGGAAAATAAACCTCTATCTTTTGCCTCGGTATGCATCTTGGTGTCTCGGGGTCATCTCAAAGTAAGTACCACTGACTGAGGGTCAGGGTCTTACACATTCTATTGTTGCCCTGGGTCATGGAGATCTTGCAGTTTTGGATCTGCAGGACTGGCTCCTTCATATGCTCTAGCAATTCATAGATTCGGTAGATATTGGGCTGGGCCTACTCAAAGCACTAGATCTATGTCTGGGTGGTAGTTGAGCTGGTCAGCCTGTTAGCTCTCCTTGCACCCGCACCACCAGGGTGAGCTCTCCAGCACTTACCTGGTTGGCTGCCCAATGCTGCAGCTGACGAGGGGCAGGGCCAGCTCTACTGTGCTGCTCAGGTGAGGCACAGGGGTCTGTTCTCTTGAATGCAGCAGCTGGTGAGTGCCAAGGACCAGCCTCAGCATGGAGAGGGGTTCTGAGAGAAGGGGTATCTGGGAGCAGTGGGAAGAATGACTTAACGCCAAATTGTCAGTCCAAGCTGACAACCTGTGTTCTGCTTGCTATTTTAAGAGATCTGTCTGTCTACGCCCTGCTTGCTTGTGTGTGTCTCAGTTCTCCAAGCAGTTCTGTCTTTTTATCCTAAAAAATTCCTCTGGATAGCTCAACTCCTACAGAACACAGGTCCAGTCTTCTATTTTACATATCAATTCAGCCATTTACTCCAGGTTTCCTTTTGATTATCTTGTGAATCAGCAGCCCTTGACCCCAGCTCTTTGATTCTTAAGAGACAGCAAGCCTGCATTTTTTCTTAACGGTACAAAAGAATTCAGAGATCTGTCTGCCTTTGTTAAGAACAGAGGATAAACTAGTTGGGTGGGACCCTGCCTTGAAAAGATCATTTCTACCATACCGGGGCCTAACCTCTCTGTGTCCTAGGCTGACCTTAAACTTGGGAACCTGCCTGCTTTTGTTTCTTTCTGAGGAGATGGCTCACAGTGAAGCTGCCTTTGTTCTTTTAGACTCATGAAGCCCCTTATAATTCATATTGCATCCTTATATTTTGCATAGTTGAGAAATTAAATAAGTTTGAACTCATGAGCTCTTTCCCACAGCCTTTAAAACTGTCCTGAAGGTCCCAGTTCTTACCATTTTGAGAGATACAGCCACACCCTGGACTCCTGGACTTGCGAGGTTTCTCATTAACAGGGAAGACATTCCTCTGAAGAATGTGAAAATATGTACATTATTATACAAACAAGCCTTATTCCCATAGCCACAGACACTGGTGGAAGCTCACACTGGGGGCCCTGTCTCAGGGGTATGAACCATGTTGATCTGTCCTCACTAGGGCCACGCCAGGCTTGGGAGGTGAGGGCAGGCAAGCTCTCTCGCTCTCATGACCTCAGTGCCAGCTCTTCTCCCTGCCACAGGCAACGGTGAAGATGGAGGGGGTAGGCATATTTCCTCCACTCACATCACTGCTGGGCAGATGAGGGGCAGGCCAGCTTTCCTGCGCTCACCTCCTCTAGCTGGCTCACCTCTTCCCCTCTCCCCTGCCACCAAGGCCAGCTCTACTGTGCTACCCAGGCATGGTGCAGGGCCTGTTCTCCTGAGGGCTGCAGCTGTCAAGGAGTGGGGCTCTTCTGGTGCTGCAGCAAATGAGGAAGCAGGTCCAGCCCATATCTTTATTTTTAACAGGTCCTATTCAGTAACATCATGAGCTTTTCTGTAACTTCAGTTGAGAGCTCCACGAATAATTTCTGATTGATTATAAAATTAAAAAATGAAACCAAGTTCTCATCAATAGCAAAACAGGCTGGTATTTTAACTTTCTGACTAAACAAAAGGTAAGATCAAAATGAAACACAGAATAAGACACAGGGGCCCAATATAGGGAGCATGCCCCTCTATGTTCAATAAGATAATACATTTCCTAGTAGCTGATGGATTCCTGGGCTCTAGGGCTCCGGGCCAGGCAGGTACAGCTCTGGCTGGGGCTGGTCTCCCACTGAACTGTTTTAAGGGACTGAGCCAGACTCTCAGGGTTTATGGCAGGGGTTCATCCATGACAGTGCCACCTGGGGGGACCAAGCTGTCACCAGATCCATGGGTCTAAGTACAGACTACTTTGGGAGTCAGAGCTGCAATTCCAAGGAGAGCAGAGAGGAAGAAGGGGTGGGAGGGAGGAGAGAGGGAGAGAGGGAGAGAGAGGGAGAGCGAGAGGGAGAGGGAGAGGGAGAGGGAGAGGGAGAGGGAGAGGGAGAGCGAGAGGGAGAGGGAGAGGGAGAGGAAGAGGGAGAGGGAGAGGGAGAGGGAGAGGGAGAGGGAGAGGGAGAGCGAGAGGGAGAGGGGGAGAGAGAGAGAGATATTAAAAAGCCTTCTCAGGCAGCTTCCCTCCAACAGTGGTTACCAGGATGTCTGTGTGTCGCGGGAGGGTGGGTGGATAAAGGATACAAAGTAGCATAGAGGTTGGATAAGAAGGCCAAATACGCAAGGCAGGGCCCAACACAGGACTGTAGTGGTGTTTTATTCTCAACTTTTGCTGAGTATGTGGTAGCTATTCTCTTCCCACAGGGAAAAGGAGAAACTGGGAAGATGGATATGTTAAATCCATATATATTACATAACAACAACATATATTGCTCTATATAATTTTATAATATTGCGTTGCATACCTTAGATAAACACAAACATACTGACTTTTTAAGAGTAAACAAAAGTAAAATGGAGACTGTCGCGATAAAACTAAATGTAGTATGTATGGACTTTTACATGATCTCTCCAAGTGTGGACCGCCAAGGGCATCTCTCTAGCCGGCTCCTTGCTCACTAGTGAAATTCACATTCTATCATATACTCATGAGTCATTTGTGTTTTCCTAGGGATTAGACTTTCCAGGTAGGCCCTTTGACAACTTAAATAGTTAGGTCTATTTGTGTTAACAGCTTCCATAAAGTTTTTATATAGAGGAAGTTGACTGTCTTGGTCGTAATGTTATCTACATTTTTCAGTGTTTACTTTAGGAATCCTGGATTTTGGGGCTAAAGATATGGCGCATTGGTTAAGGACAACTTACTCTTCTTGCAGAGCACTTGAGTTTGAGTTTGAATCCTAGCATCCATGATGGGTAGCTCACAATCACCTGTATCTCCAGTTTCTGGGAGATCGAATACCTTCAGCCTGTGGGCACTCATGTTATCATGTACACACACGCACACACACATACACACACACACACACACACACACACACACACACACACACACACACACACACCACATAAAATAAAGGTAGTTTTTTAAAAGAACACTAGATTTTTCCGAAGAAGAACAAATCTGGGAACATCAGTGTTGTGGCACACACATTCATAGCTTCCTGTTCATTTTGGCTGGGGCTATGATCTGAATGTTTGTGAGGCAGAGTGCTGGTGGGAATCCCCTCCCTTCTTTTGTTCTTCTGCCTTGTGAGGAAATGACAAGTACCATGACTGGATCAGCCCTCACCAGATGGTGAATGCATTCATGCCTATATTGGGCTTCCTAGCCTCCAGAACCAAAAAGAAATTTCCACTAAATATGTTATCCAATCCATGGTATTTTTGTTACAGCAGCTGGATGGACCAAGACAGCTGGAATCACAAGACTGCTCCCAGACTCTTTGGATTCAACAGAGTGCTCTAGCACATCACTTTGAAACCCTCACTCCACCTCTCTCTGATTTGGCTGAGCGGTACAGAAACCAGATTAAACGTGGGTAGTCTGAGTTACCCAGAGAGAATATCATGTGCTCCTTTTAATTACTTGTTACTTAACAACTCGATCTATTTGTGTTTATAAGAATCAGGTGGTGCCAATCTGGTTCATGAAAAAGCCACTTGATGGAGCTCCATGTAATTGCACATGGCTAATTACATAAATCAGCTATTTGTGTTCCAAATTGATCTTTGAAAGCTGTGCGAACTCCTTCAATTGTTCCCCATAAGCAAATAGAATTAGACCCAGAGAATACAAACTGCCTGAAATAATCAAAGGCCCACCATGTTGGTAAAGCTGGGCTTTCTGCCGAAGAGCCCACACTTGAGCCTGACCAATCTTGCTCTTTGAAGGTGGGGGATACGTACTTCTACCCAGAATCCTTGGTGAATCCAATGTGTGGTCACTTGCTGGTAAGACCATAGTAAACAGCCATAGATTGGGGGCTTAAACCACGGAAACATTTTCTCAGCTGTGGAAGATCAAGGAGTTACCCTTTCCTTGGCTTGTGGAAAGCAGTATGCCCATGTCCTCCTGTGATTGTCTCTGCCTGAATGTCTGCATCCAGGTCTCTTCATCATGTAAGAATACCCAATCAGGTTGAATTAGAGTCTACCCTAGTGACTTCATTTGACTTAACCATCTCTTAAAAGACTCTATCTTCATATACAGCCGTTGTTACGGTCTGAATATGAGTGTCCCTCATAGCCTAATGTTGAACCCTGGACCAGCAGCTGGCAGTGCTGTTTGGAGAGGTAATGAAAATGTTGAGAGGTGGGGCCCAGGTAAATGAACTAGGCCACTGAGACTTTGACTCTGAAGGTCCTACCTGGTCATAATCCCTTACTGTCACTCTTCTGCAGAAGAGTGATGAGCAGATGCAGACTGAATGTCGCATCTAGGAAAACAAGCAGGGAGAGTGGAATCTTTTTTTTTATTGGATATTTTCTTTATTTGCTTTCCAAATGTTATCCCCTTTCTAGGTCTCTCCTCCGGAAACCCCCTATTCCCTCCCCCCTCCCCTGCCTCTATGAGGGTGCACCCACCCACTCCTGCCTTCCTGCCCTGGCATTCCCCTGCACTGGGACATCGAACCCCCTCAGGTTCAAGGGCTGCTCTTCCCACCAATGTCCAACAAGGCATTCTCTGCCACCTATGCGGCCGGAGCCATGGGTCCCTCCATGTGTACTCTTTGGTTGGTGGTCCAGTCCCTGGGGGCTCTGGGAGTCTGGCCGGTTGACACTGTTGCTCCCCCCTTGGGGCTGCAAAACCTCCCAGCTCCTTCAATTCCTTCTCCAATTTCTCCATCGTGGACCCTGTGCTCAGTCCAATGGTTGGCTGTGAGCATCCACCTCTGTATTTGTCAGGCTCTAGCAGAGCCTGGGAGAGTGGAATCTTGACCCACTGTCTCAGCTCCTCTGCCCTTGGCAGCTATGTGCATTTGGTCTGACTTTGTTGTGAGAAATGCATGATGGGTACTCTTTACTCAACTTGATTGCTTTTAGAATCACCTAGGATATACATGCCTAAGATGTGTCTGGGAAGGAGTTTCCAGAGAGAATTAATGGAGGAAAGAAGCTACACCCTGTCGTGGAGGCATCATTTAATGGAGTTGGAGGCTAGACTTAATATAGAAGGAGGGAAAATGAGAAATCCAGCCGGACACTGGTGTTCCCTTTCTCTGCTTCCCGATTGATGCCATGAACCAAGCTGTTCCTGCCATCAAGTCTTCCCACTATGGTGGACTTTATGGTTCGGGAGATTAAGTCTTTCCTCTCATAAGATGCTTTTTAAAAAAGTTAGTTATCTGGTCCTGCAATGAGAAAAGTAACCAATACAAAACGCACAATTCATGTCGGCTGGGCATCCACATGCCCATGTGAAGTGTGGCTTCTGATCTTGAGTCTCTTACTACCTTTCAACTGGTCCTAGGGAATCATTTTCCCAGTGTGGACCTTGGGGACCCCACCTGGAGGAAGGAGATGCTGTCCTCTGAGTCTTCCACAGTAGTGACAGATTTTGGGATTGTCCTCTTGGAAGACTGGGTCTCCTGTCAGATGATCTGACCAACACTGTCTTCTGCCAGTGCTATTTGATCCCAGCAAGCACAAGTGGGACAGGACAGCAATATTCTCAGGATGGAAATGGGATCTGAGAACATACATTCTCTTCATGTTAGGAGTGGTAGTTCCTTGTGGGGAGAGAAAGACTTGAAGTCTCTGGAGAAATTCTGTTTGCCTTAGCTTTTCTGATTCTATTTCATGGTAAGGAAATATTTTTCTTATGAAGCTGTAGGTTGGTTTTAGAGAAGTCGCTCTATCCAGCCCACATATGAGAAATCACGTTCCTCTTATAAAAGTGACATCTGCACTGTTGAAATCCCAAGCTTCAAGATGGTACAATTTGTGCATGAGTCAAAGAGCCATGGCCAGTGGCTTGGCTGAAGGATTAGATTCTTGGGAAGAACCTGATTTGAAGTTCTGTGATAAGGAGGCCTAGAGAACAGGTGTGTGGAGAGACTTCTTTGATCAGGAAAGAACTATGAAGACGTCTGTGAACAATATGGATTCTCACCAAAGTGTGGCCCTGGCAGAGGAGAATTTTAATAGTTAAGTGGCTAGGATACCCTTTCTGTGGATACCAGTCAGCTCTTCCCCAGCTTCCCTTTTATCATCTATTGGGCTCATAATTGAAACTATTATTATTGCAGAGAGGAACATTATACATGGGCTTAGTAATATGGCTCCAACTGTCTAAGTCTGACCTGGCTGCAGTGATTGCTTGTTCTGTGAGCAGCAGAAACTAACTCAAGTCCCACAAATGGTGACCTGGGGTGACCAGTCATCTACCTGTTGGCAGGGTGATTATAGCTGGCTACTTCCATCATGGGAAAGGGAAGCATTTTGTTCTTACTGAAATAAACACTCTGGGTATGAGTTTGCCTTTCCTGCATGCAATGCTTCTGCCAAAACCACCATCTGTGGACTTGCAGGATGCCTTATGTGCACTGATGGTGTTCTGTACAGCAATGATCTGATCAAGAAGTTCACCCCAGAGCAAGGAAGTGAAGCAGTGGGCCCATGTTCATGAAACTCACTGATCTCACTGTGTTCCTAGGATCCTGAAATAGCTGGCTTGGTAGAATGGTCGTTGGCCTTTTAAAGATACAGTTACGATGACAGTTAGGTGGTTATACCTTTCAGAGTTGAGGCAAAGTTCTCTGAGAAGCTGCATATGCTCTCAGTCAGCATCCAATATATGGTGCTCTCCCTCTCACAGCCAGGATTTGTGGGTCCAGGAATTAAGGGGTGAGTATACAGTTAGCGTCTCCCATTATTATACCTAGTAACTCACTAAGAAATTCTTGCTTCTATCTCCCAAAACACCATTCTCTTTTGGCATAGGGACCTTAGTTTTAAAGGGAAGAATGACTCCACCAGTAGGTACAAAAATGACTACATTTAATTTGAGGTTAAGTCTGCTGCCTACCTGCTTTGAGCTCTTCATGCTTCCGAATTAATAAGAAGGATGTTCCTGAGTAGGTGGAGGTGACTGATCCAGATTACCAAGGGGAAATTGGATAATTACTCTGTAATGGATGTGAAGAGTAGTATGTTTGGAATAAGGAGATTATTTAGGGTGTCTTAGTACTACAATGCCCTGTGATTAGTAATAGTGAAAATTTTTAGCACTGAATTAAGGACTATAAAAGACTCAAGGTTTCAGGAATGAAGTTTGATTTTCTTATTATTTTTATTTGGAGCTTAGATGGATTAAGATGTCTATTGGTGTTCATCTTTATGTACAAACTTGGTAAGGCTGTAGTGCCTAATTGTTTGATTCTATTAGATTTTTTTTATGAAGGTATTTTTCTATTAATTGGTACTTTCAATTAACAGACTTTTAGTAAATCAGATCACTTTCTGTATTGTGGGCAGGCCCCATCTAATCAGTTGAAAACCTTATAAACAAATATTGTCATTTCTAGAAGAAGAAATTTAGACACAAGACTATAATGTTGACATCTGTGATGGTTAGCTTTAATTGTCAACTTGGCACAACTTAAAATTACCCAGGCATAGTCTCAGTGAAAGATTTTTCTACATTGGGCTAGCTCTGTGTGTGTGTGTGTGTGTGTGTGTGTGTGTGTGTGTGTGTGTGTGTGTGTGAAGGAGAAGGACTGTCTTGATTAAGTTAAATGATGTAGGAAGGCTCAGCCCACTGTGGGCAGCATCATTCCTTAGGAAGAGGGTCTTGAACTGTGCAAGAGTGTAGAAATTTAGCTAAACACAAGCAATCAACCACATGAGTATTTATGTAATCATTTATCTCTACTCTTGTGGATGTGCTGTGACTGTCGTTCCTGTTTTGACTTTGCCACAGTGATGGACTATGAACCAAAATTGTGAACAAAAATACATCTTTTCTTCCCTAAAGTTTTTTTTTTTGGGGGGGGTCAGAATATTTTAATCACAGCAACTGAAATTAAACTAAGACAGAAATTGGTATCAAGAAAGTGGGGTCATTGCTGTGATAAAACTGACCATATGGCTTTTAAGCCTTTGAACTATTTTTGTAGGAAGAATGTATGTTTGATAAATTGGTCTAGAAAAAACCACTGAAGACTGGGAGCATTCTGCCTTCTCTCCCCTCTCTCCTGTCTACAACAAAAGCTTTCCCCTTAACCATACCATTGTGTGGTTGTGTCATCACTTTATGCACCACATTCTGGTCCTGTCTAATTATCTTTGTCTGTTTCCATTTTGGTGGCAGTGCAGAAGATGAGACTGGTGAGAGATACAGACACTTGAGGTGTATGGGGTTTTAGGAAGAAACAAAGGCTCTATTAGAAACAAAATGGGGGCATCCGTGTGATAATTTGGCTACGAATCTGCTTTTTGACCATCCTGGGGCTAAAAAAACATCTGTGATTGTCAAAGAGATTAACAACATTGAAATGAAGCCTCTTGTGCTTCCTTGGGACAATGAGAAAGTGTCTTCTCATGGTCAGCATACAGAAGCTAATACAGCTGCAGTCCCAAGGGGGCAGGCTATATCATCAGCTATAGCAGTACATGTAATATAGGCATATCACCCAGGTAGTACCAGTTTAACGGCATGAAAGATGTCAGGTTGAGGAGGTTATGGAGAGCAGCTGAAGCCTGGCACCATGTGGTCCTAAGAGATCGCTGCATGAAACTGCGAAGAAGAAGCCTCAGTTACAGTGGAGACCCCAGGATACTATAGAGTTCAGTTGCTGTGGAGACCCCAGGATACTGGAGAGTGGAGCTGCTCTAAACTCAAGAAAGAAGCTGAGTGAGCAAGAGCCCAAGGGGCAGGGTTACCCAAGCCCTTTGAAACCCAGCTTAGCCCTAGACTCTGTACATTAAGCTGTAGGATTGATTTCTTCTGCTGGATTCTGGTTTTGCTTTGTGTTCCCCATTAATTCTCAGTTCTTTCCCATTAGAATAAGAAAGTTATTCTGTGCCATCATATGTTGGAAATATATAAGTTGTTTATAATTGTATAGGAACCCATAGTTAAGGAAGAACTTTGGAATTTGTTCTTTTGAGACAGAAATCCTGCTATGTATCCCTGGCTGGCCTACCTCATTAGATAGATCAGGCTGGCCTTGAACCTACCTAGATCTGCCTGCCTCCATCTCCCAAGTGCTGAGATTAAATGTTTGTGCCTTTGTGTTAGTCATGATATTTTCTTTTCAATTGCCACCAGAAAAGGGACCTGGGGTCCAAAATCCAGCATGAGGGAGGGTTCCATCCTCAATGGCCTCGAAGGCTACTTACTATTCCAAGTCATGCCTTTCTTAAAGAACAAAGATGTGGGAAAGGTAATAGCACACATTTGATATGAAAGTAGAGGGAGATGGTGGGCATAGGATGACTTAAGTGGGAGCAGGAAGGAGAGCAGCGAGGAGGAGGTGTCTTAGTGCTCTATTGCTGTGAAGAGACACCGTGACCAAGGCAACTCTTGTAAAGGAAAACATTTAACTAGGGCTTGCTTATAGTTTCAGAAGTTTAGTCCATTATCATTATGGTGGGAAGCCTGGTGGCATGCAGGCAGACATGATGCTGGAGAACTAGCTGAGAGTTCTACATCTGGATCCACAGGCAGCAGGTAGAGAAAGCCACAGGGCCTGTCTTGAGCTTTTAAAACCCCAAAGTCCATCCCTAGCGACTCACTTCCTCCCACAAGGCCACACCACTCCAACAAGGCCACACCTCCTAACCTCTCTCAAATAGCACCATTCCCTAAGGATAGCACATTTACATATACGAGTCCATTGGGGTCATTCCTATTCAAACCATGACAGGAGGGCCAACCAGAAATATGTATGTTTGAAATGCTACAGGGAAAATGCTACTTTATTTTTTTAAAGGACAGCCTGATAGTCCTTCACAGTGATAGGTTAAAGCCACCTGGGGACAAGATGGCTGTCCAAATGATCTCTAAGAGATTTCAGTTTTCATTATCATCTAATTTCTTTGCTAAAGGACATACAGATCATCATCATTACAGTTTACCGTCTCCATGGCAGCGACGAAAAAAGGCCAATATAAAGGAAGAAAATGGGAGTGTCTGGATTCCTAGAAAACCACTGCCCTTCTCCTGAGAACCTAATGAATATTTCTCTTTCTAGTTTCTTCTGCCCAGTCGCCATGACTCCACACCCTGTCCGGGTTGAGAAGCTGATTTATGATCTAGGCTCTTGCTTCTTTTTGGCCACCGAACAAATGTGTGCTATTGGCATTCAGTTTTGGTTTTGAATTTGTCTTCGCCTTTCTGAATAGATAAAAATCCCATTCTGGGGGAGGTTCCCTGTTTCTTACAGGAGGGTGATTCACACAAATGTGTCCTTCCCCAGAGGTGAGGTGTGTGAGCAGCTTCGTGAGTTCCTCCAATGAGGGAATTTACCTGAGTCCAAGTTGGGGCTTGTGGGCAGCTG
Organism: Uromys caudimaculatus; assembly: GCA_028551405.1. Taxonomy (NCBI): domain Eukaryota; kingdom Metazoa; phylum Chordata; class Mammalia; order Rodentia; family Muridae; genus Uromys; species Uromys caudimaculatus. The sequence goes on along the minus strand of CM052712.1, from coordinate 20,466,667 downwards.
GAATGACCTGGAGCCAGTTGCTCAGAAGCACGGGTAAGGCAACTGATGAGGAGACTTGTGGTTGGCGGCTGAGGTGGAGGAGGAATGGCTTTGGCCCTGAACTCTTGGTTGGCCTGTGTGATCTAGTGCTACTTCCTGGTAGAGCTTCAACTTAGTGGACACCAGTGAGTCCTGACTGCTTGGGGTGCAGGGAAGATCTTTCTCGACCTGGAGTCTGAAGTCTATTTTGAGAGTGTAGGAGGGCTCTCTCCTATAGAAAGTGGATTTTCTTATTCTATCACTGGTGTGCATCGGCTGGCTTTATTTGGCTGCTTGCGTCTGCCTGGGCCCTGGAATGTGGATCCCTCCGTAGAGACTTCACACATACCTACTTGTTTCCCAACCTATTGTGTAACTGCAGAGGAAAAAGTAGGTGTGCTGCTATTTGGCTCCAGCAGGGACCAATTGTTTCCCCCACCTCGTCTTTCAGAATTACTATGGGGCCATGGGGTTTTAGAAATTGGATGTGTTTTGAGTAACTATGATTGTTACACTTTCCAATGCTCTGATCTCACTTTTCTCCATATCATTGAGCAAAGCCTTTTGCTTTATGCACAGAGAAACCTATGCTATAGCTCTGGGGTTTTGCCTAAAAGAGAAAGCTTTATTATGTGGGAAACTGTCAGGGAGGGAGGTTGGGAGTTGAAAACAAGCTTAAATTTGTCTCTGGTCAGTTGGTGTTAAGCTGCTAGCGAGATATTAGCAGGCATGCAGGACATTGGTCTCATCACCAATGGACTTTAAAACCAAAGACTGGACTCGAATTGTTCTTCAGAGGAATGGGTCTTGAATCTAAGCTCAGGCAGTGGGATGAGACTTGACAGAAGATCATTAATGGATAATTATCTGGACCCATCTCCAGCGGTAAACCACATAAGATCCGTATTTAACAGGAGGTTTTCTGATAAAGTCAATCTAAATGGGCCAGTCAGTCACCTGCTCAGGACAAAGTCTTTGAGGAAAAGCTGCTTGCCTCAGAGGCTTTAGAAATAATATATGAATTGCCTAAAATGTGAATCGGCACATTGGCTACTCTCGCCCCTTGAGAGTTCTCACTACTTTACAATAAACTCTGCATGACTTTGTCTTGTCTGAATTCTTTCTACAGAGATCACAGAGACTATGAGAGCAAGGGGTTGGGGTGCAGACAGATTGTCAGTGATAGATGTTCTGGGAAATTTACAAGAAGGAAGAGAAGAAAAGTTTCTGGTTGGATGCTGAGAGGGTGGAGCTTAGGGTCCTTTATGCAGATTGCATTGGTAACCACACCTCTTCTCTAGTCTGTTGGTATCTTTGAGTGGATTAATTGGTTATGTGTGTGTGTGTGTGTGTGTGTGTGTGTGTGTGTGTTGGAGTGGGTTGAACATGTGACACCAAAAGGTCCTTGCCTGGACAATCGGGCTTCCTCTGCATTTGCCTATTCTTTTTAAGCATTGCCAATATTAATATGTGGATTGTATAAATGAATGAGACTCGCTTTGAGATTTCAGGTTATGTTAGTAATATGCATAGTGCACACTCCATGCTTGGAAAGTCAGTTTTGATCTGGCTTGTCCTTACGTGGATTCTGTAAGTTTTTGCTGAAAGACAAACTAAGAATTTGGTTAGTTAAGGAGTTTATGACCCGTTGTCTAGGTCTTCGCCAGTTTCATACCTGCAAGTGAGCTGAGCCTGTGGGATTATCTTTTCTCCGTTCTTGTCACTTAATATCTGTGCTGTTGGGGACCTTTCGGAAGCAAATCTCAAGTGACTGCATTTATTACAGATGACTTTTTGGTTAAGACTGTTTATGGGTTATCTGAGATCGTGACTATTAGCCATCCTACCTTACTATCCCCGTCCTCCAATTCCAGTCTACCACAGCCAGTGATACCTGCAAGCAATGCTTCAATCTCAGGAGTCCAGGCAATGCCCTGGAGTCTGTACAGGAGCTGCAGAGCTACCTTGGAAGGGGCCATGTTGGGATGAGTGTGCTTCTGCGAGAAAGCAATGATCCAAGAAGCAGGAATAACCAGGAGGGTGAGGGAGCAGGTCTCTCCTAGGTGTATATACTGCTGAGAATCAGCTTCCTGAATTCAGGCAGATACCTGACCCTCCCTAGCATCACTTACTATTAACACTGTTTTACCGCTGGGAAAACAGAAGGACAAAACACATCTGGATCTCCACACTGGAAGGGAGTTGGAGCCAGAAGTATGCTAGCCTGCAAACTTCTGCACAGCCAGAGCCCACATGGACAGCCACTGAGGCTAGTGAGAACAGGGAGCAGGCAGAGAGCACTGGCTCTCCTCACACCTCATACAAAACTACTCCGAGTTACTAAGAAAGATAAACGGGATTCCTGTCAGCCTTAAAACTCCATGTCTGAGGTGTCACTCCTCACCACAGCCCACGACATTACTGACTCAGATATTTCTTGAAGAAGCCACACAGTCCCCAAATGTTTGTGACAATAACGTAGGATTCAAGGGCTTTTCCTCCGCGGATGCCCAAGGCCTGCCTGCAGCATGTGCAGAGCTTTCAGTTTTCATGGTTCTTATTACAATGGTTATTAGTCCCTGTCTCCTGGCGCAAGCTGGGAGGACCGCCCCTAATTACAGATTGTAAAACAACATTTTCCTTCTTACAGCATGAGTGGATCTTACAAAAAGAACTGGGAAGTTTGTTATTTGGCTTGATGTACCAAAATATGCCCATTAAACCCAGCAGATTGATAGATGAAAACACCCACACTGACCCAAGCTGACTGATAAACATCACAGCGTCTGTATGCCAGAGCAGAGCCTGAAGCACTGTGTGCTTACCTCTCCAGACCCAGCTACACTGAGTTCATGTAGCTTTTATCTATTTATTTTAAATTCAGTGTCTTACCAGCTGACGGTTTGTAAACTGAACACAATATGTTTTCAAGAACATTTTAAAATATCACTGCCAATTCCATTTAAGACTAAATATGCTTTTTAAAATTTAAAAGGTTGTGGGGCTGGACACATGACTCAGTGGTTGAGAGAACACTTGATATTCTTGCAGAGGACCTGGACCAGGTTCCCAGCACCCACACTGGGCAACTCACAGCCATTCGTTACTCTGGTTCCAGGGATCCAATGCCCTCTGCTAGCCTTTGCACCCATGTGCACATATATATATGCACACACATGTACACATAAAATAAATAATTCTGACATGCAAATAAATGTAGCTTGTTCTCCCCTCATCAAAGAAACTTCTCTTTTCAACAGAAGAACACCATTACAGAAAGTCACAACACACACACACACACTCATACACACACACACACACACACACACACACACACACACACACACACAATTCTGGCATACCCAGCCCCAGTAACTGCACCTACAGCCCTGAGAACACCAAAGAAGAAGGGTCAAGAAGAGTATGAAAAGAACCGGAGGCCTAGGAAATCTCCTGTGAGAGCCTGTCTTTTAGGAATTCAGGGAAGCTTGGCCCATAATAACAACATGGCTGCCTAGTTGTACTGATGGTCAACAACATGTACCGAACAAGTACACTATGAACAGACAAAACACAGAAGAAGAAATCTCACAGGGTCTCACCCTTAGACAAAGAACTTCAGGTAACTAATGACTGCCGAGAGAGAGAGAGAGAGAGAGAGAGAGAGAGAGAGAGAGAGAGAGAGAGAGAGAGGGTTAAGCCCTCTAAATGATTATTCCACTAAGTGGTCAGCCTTACACAAAAGAACACCAGGAGCCAGTACATGGTACCTTGATGTTGACCATCCAGCCTCAAAACCCTCAAAACCATGAGAAACTTATTTAAGTTGTTTAATCCACTGAAGTCTATGGCATTTTAGTATATCAGCTACAAATGATAGACACAGAAGGGGGTATCAAACATTTTATCCATTTTTACCAACCTGAAGACTTTTAAGAGTAATAAATGCTCTTGTTTTAGGAGTTTTGCAAAATTAATGTTGGTTTCAGTCATTCTTGAGAACAGATTCAGGATACTGTTTTTTTTTTTTTATCTCCTCAAACGATAGGTCAAAGTTGTCTCTGGAGGATATGGGGTGAGGAGAAAGTGGAGGTGAAGAGCTTTGCTTTGATGACTGTGGACTTTGGTCCAAGATTTGGATGTGGGCTTGGAATATTTGATGCTACCTGTGCAGAGTTCATTAGCTGTATGTAAGTACATACAGGAGGACTTCCTCATGGTTGACCTGAAATAAATTACGAGTAAGTCAATTACAGATCTTTGATTGTATTTTTTGAAGACTGCCTTTAAAAAAATAGAATAGCTTTTATTTGTTATTTGACAAATTTCATACATGTAAATACTGTATCTTGATCATGTGAATGCCAGATTCCCACTCTCGCCATGGCACCCCCAAACACAACCGCCCTTTTCTCCCCCCTTCTTCCTTCATGCCTTCTCTTTCTTCTTGTTACTCACAGAGTCTGATACCACTGTATACTGGAATGTAGATGGCTCTCGCTGGATTGAACCTGAGCAGGTAACCATAGACGCAGTGAGAAGTGAGTGTACTGGCCGCGTTGTCTCCAGGAGCGAGCATTTCATAGCTCTTCTCCCCATCTTCCAGCTCTTGGCTCTTACATTTTTTTCTCTGCCCCCTCTTCCATCATGCTCCTTGAGTCTACAGATGCTTTGTTTAGTGCTGAGATCTCAATGATCATGTATTCTCAATATTTTGACCAGTTAAATTCTGCCCACTGTAGAGAGAAGCTCCTCTGACCATGGTGGAAGACAGCACTAACTTATGTATCTATGTGTAAGTATTTAGAAGACAGTTTGACAGCATGTATATTTTCTAAGACAATAGTCATGGGTTCCTCCTTAGTGCCTATGATCTCCCTACTATAGACTTTTGACTTGATTTACATTGCCAGGCATTGAATTCCCTCTTGTGATGCAGGAACCAAGTCCAGCCCTGTAGGCATGTTATTGTACACTGTGTAATGATGTTGTATTATTCAGATGCTCATTTCTTTGCCCCCATATCTCTTTGAAATACGGACATGGCATTGTAGTGCTTCTTCTAAGTAGCTCCTGACTGAATGTTGTGTAAACATTGCTCCCCATTCATTCTCTGACTTGTTAATAAAAGTAGATCAGCTAATGGCCGAGCAGAAGCGAGTATAGGGCTGGACTCCAGGGGAGTGAGGGAGGGAAGGATGGAAGGAGAGAGAGAGACAGAGAGAGACAGAGAGAGAGAGAGAAAGAAAGAAGAAGGAAGAAGAAGGAAGAAGAAGAAGCAGAAGCAGAAGAAGAAGAAGAAGAAGAAGAAGAAGAAGAAGAAGAAGAAGAAGAAGAAGAAGAAGAAGGAAGTAGAAGAAGGAAGTAGAAGAAGGAAGTAGAAGAAGAAGAGAGAAAGAAGAGGAGAGAAGAGAAGAGAAGAGAAGAGAAGAGAAGAGAAGAGAAGAGAAGAGGATTCACCAGGAGGAAAGGGTCCCAGGAGCCACCGTAGGAACATACCTGGAGCAGAGAGAGCCAGTCCAACACTAAAGTACAAGTATCTCAGGGATTTTGGCCAGGAGGTAGCCAGACTAGCTTACAGAAATAGAATAGCTTAATAACTGCTCAACTCCTGTGCTGTAAAGCTTACCAAATAAACCTTACAGTCTCTGTCTCATTTATTTGGGAGGTAGCCGGGATAGAGAAAAACTCTCACTTATAAACCCGCAATAATACACCCCCAAAGTGTTTGTTTCCTTCCATTACCTTCAGTTCATTACCACTGGGCACATCGTGCCTGGTAGTTTGGAATTTAATCATACAGTTTCCTGGGTAATGCCATTGGTGATTTTTCTCCTGCAATGGTCTACATAAACGTTCCCTACACCAAGAGAACAAGCCAGCAGGGAGAACGCTTTCAGGTCAGTCTGTGCCAGACAAACCAAGTACTGGATCTTCAGCTGTCATGTCTGACCATCTGCTTGTTGTGGGGAACCCAAAGCAATGGCAAGAGCCTGAGTCCCATCAGACTCTTCTTCTGCAAAATCTGTTTAGTAGCTTCCTCACAGCTATAGCTAAGTTTCATTTCTACGGTAAGGGATCTTGGCGGTCCCAACCGCCTTCTTTCGCTTTGCTTTTGTCTGCTGACCATGTGCTAAGGAGAAAACATGCTTAACATCATGGTCCTGAGCTGGTATGCTGACATCAAGGCATCAAGTCTGGAAATGGAATTTGATTGGTTGAGAAGTGTGATACCAACCTTGTATGGGAGAGGCCTGCTTTCCACTCCAGGTTTCCATTGCATTTTACATTTAGGGACATTTTCAGATGTTGGCCACAACCAATAGAAAGATCACAGTTGATTTTCTTTCCCTTCATCTTTTTCTACAGGATTGTTCTGCTTGTTCTTAGATAGAAGCATATTTAGACAGTCTTGTGAAAGAAAAGAATTGCTCAAGGGGTGAAATGCATTTCAAAGATAGTCACGGCAAGCGCCATAACAATTACCCACTTCAGCCAGAGCTTCCTTTTCTGCTCATAATTAATGTTGCTCTTCTGAAGAGCAGCCGCGACACTTAAGGGGATAAATATTTCTTCAATGGTTTCTTTTGTGAAGTCAAGTCCCTTTAGCACTTCAAATCTGCTGTTTACTCCTTTGCCAGTCCACACAATCCTATTGCTAAGGGGATGTTAGAAACCCCAAATAAACAGCCTTTGGTCTGTAAATTATTCACGAAGTCAGCAAGAGATTTGGGGGCCTTTTCTTCAGAACTAAAATATCATCTCCATGCTCCAAATGAACAGAAGTGAATTTGTTAAACGAGGGATTTTGAATGTATGTGAGCAAATTGAGAGGAGTTGGACACTGCCCAGAAAGTCACCGGAGTCCTTTGACCAGAATAAATATTGAAGCTGAAGAACAATTTTATATCAATTTCTTTGATGTCAATAGAAAGAACACCAGATGCTGTCAGGGTGCTTTATGCAGAACAAGGGCGGGGCACCCACCTGGGCCCCGGAGAGCCGTCCATTATTCCACTTTGAATAATCCCAGCACTTGGGAGGCAGAGGCAGGTGGATTTCTGAGTTCGAGGCCAGCCTGGTCTACAGAGTGAGTTCCAGGACAGCCAGGGCTACACAGAGAAACCCTGTCTCGAAAAAAACCAAAAAAAAAAACCCAACCAACCAACCAACCAAACCAAACAAAACAAACAACTTTGTCCTCCCAGCTGACTCAGACGTCTGCTAACCCGGACTTTAGCATCATCTCCACGAAAAACCTTGCATTGTTTTTCTTAATTGCTAAGTCTACAAGAGAGTCTCTGCCAGACAGCTTCTCTTTTTTAAAGTTGGTGTCTGCTCTAGAAGAGATAGTACCTGGGACTGCCTAGAAGCAAGCCTAGTTTAGGACAAAAAAGTGCTACGCAAAACCAGGGACTTTTTCTCTCCTGCACTGTGGTCGAGTGCATTTTGCTCTTGGTAGGGCAGGGAGAGCTCTGCCATCCCTCGACAGTGGATGGAGGGTTACATACTTAATGGCAGGAGACTTCCACTTGACAGTGTACTTGTAATGGCTGAATTGAAAACACTCTTGGCAGCGCCAGGTCAAGACAGTCATTGAAGCTGAAAGACTGAGGGTCAGACACCATCTGGAAGGATTCACTTCCTCTGAGGTTCTTTCAACCTCCTCATGCGAAGTCTTGTAAAGCGGAACCGTTATTGCGTCCTTCAGTTTCTGTTAAGGAATGCATCCATCCCTGGGTCAGCCGGTAGCTATTGATGATGTAGCACTGGCTTCTCAACATTTTGATGTAGAATGAGCAATTACAACTTGGCCAGAGGGCTCTATTGTATTTTCGTTGTTGTAAAAACCATTTCGTCACAGGACTGACACTTGTATTTTGGCATTTGGGGCTCCAAGAAAAATAAAACATAGATGACAAGAACCACAGAGCAAATGAGAAGCGATTGATCTCACCTCATAGCTGCCTGAGCACATCTGTCTCTCACACAGAGGCATTTGAAGAGATAAAATAATAGCAAACTGTGGAACTAGACATGGGTTAAACTAAAAGTTGCCTGCAAGGTCGTGGGTGCTTCCTTGTTTGCCTATCAGGCATAATGGTGTTTCTAGGGCTCTGTCGCCCATCACAGCTACACTGACCAGCCTTATGGTTTGGGGGTGGGGCTAGGACTTCATGTGGGTGACTTTGAAGTGGCAGCAGCCTGCTTTACCAGAAGCCTGGGGCATTGGCAGTCTGCTCCTTCTGCGGTCTGCCCTCACCTGCTGTGGCCTGCAGTCAGCACCCATTAGCTGTGATTGCCATTAATAACTCAGACATGACATAGGGCTTTGGCCAAACATTAATCAGTCTTCGCCTTTCTGGGATTTCCAGAAGAAATACCATTAATTCTCACCTTCTTCATCAGTGCTGACCTTGCACCTGCAGGTCAGGACAGCGTGGCTCTCAGACCTTATCTGCAGGGGTCAGGGGATGCTGCAGGGCACCATTTGCAACTCAGGGCCAACTTTCAACTAGCAAATTAGCTCTAACTGTCAAATTTGTGTAATTTATTGAAAAATGAAATCCAGGACATTTAGGGCATCCTAGCAAAGCAGGACAGATGCTGAATACAGTTACCCCTGAATCTGCAGAATGGAGGTTGGCATAGCTGCTGAATACGGGCCATGCTCTGTATCTGCAGGACACTGCCACCCCGATTCAGGATCTGTGGACCGAAGTGGGTCACAGCTTTCTCCCTTCTTCTTGTCATCCTTTGAAGATAAATGTGAGGTTAACCTCTGCGATGGGTCCCTGAGCTCTGTGACAGACATATGTGGTGGCTTAGGAGGGGCAGGTGATATAATGGACCTTCCTGGGCAGGCTGCTGGAGTAGAAGGGGAGTCACACTGCAGAGTTAGCTATGTGTCTCTCACCTCCAGCTGTCTGTCTTTGGCCTCAGCCACATTCTCAAGGCAGTGTAGCTGTGATCTCTCCCCCTCCCCGACACAGGGTCCTCTCTGTTTTCTCCTAGGCATGGTTTGTGTTACCAGAGCCTCAGGTGGGTGCCTGGCAGCTTTCAGTCAGAGGATTCTTTGGGAATGGCCATGTGTTTCTCAGAGTTTCTACAGAAACAGACTGTGGAGGATGGAGACTATCCCTAGCAAGTATGGGAACCACACGGCATCCATTTTCCCCAGGTGCATCGGTCAGAGAGAAATTTGATAAGGTATTTCCTTGGGAATGAACCAGAAAACAAACAATGCATGTAGAAACAGGGTTAATGAGAGCCATGGGCACAAGGCACCTGCAGATAGTAGAGGGAGGTGGGAACAGGCTTAGAGACAAGGGGTTGAAGACTGTGAATATGAGTCCATTCCAATATTCCCAAATTAATCTGTGGGTGCAATGCAAACACAATGCCCTTAAAGGTATTATAGGAAACAAGACATTTGAGAGAAAGGAAGCTAATGAGGAGGCATGTGGCAAGATTGCTGGGGGTCCTGAAACAGAAGATGAGGGAGGATTCAAGCCCTCTGGGTTAGTGCTCTGTGAATTCAAACTGGCTAAGGCTCAGGCACACCGGGACCCAACATTTTTAAACGATGAAGTACTTAAGCTTCATTTCGTCCATGGAAAACTTCCAGAATCCACCCAAAGATGTTTTGACACCATCTTTTCAAGAATGGACACGAGAGGACCCATGGTTCCGAACACTTGTTGCTCTTGCAGAGGACCTAGGCACTACTGAAGACCCAGGTTCAGTCCCCAGCATGCACAAAACAGCTCGCTATCATCCATTAACTCCAGGTCTGGGGCATCCAACACCCTCTTCTGACCTTTGCAGGCACCACCCACCCACATGGTTCACGTACATACACGTAGGCCAAACACTTATTCACATAAAATAAGCAAATCTAACAAAATATTCTTTTGAAAGAATGACTGAGTGAGGGAGAAGCCAGCTTGACCTCTTAATAATCTTCTCATACCCGAGCCTTAAAACACCCCAGGCAGGTCATGCATGGTAGGCCTTCCTTCCCTGAAGAGGAACATGTATCAGGAGGCCCGATGACTGTCTGTACTTGTGTAAACTCAAAACTCCCCTTGTGGCCCTACACCCAGCTTCACACATCTCTTCCCCACAGGTCTTCCTGCTACCACCCAATAGAAGAGACAGCACTGAGCTTAGGCTCCTGGTTTCTGGTCAACTCCACAGCAAAGCTCTTTCTTGTTTTCCAGAGAACGGTGCCACGGCGTTGGCTTTTCTGGGCATCTGGCCCTCACTCAGCAGTACATGAAGGGTGTAGAAACAGAAGTTTGAGAACACAGAGGGGTAGAAAGAATAGGGGAGGCAAAAGGGCATTTGGACCTTGCAGGAATAATTTTCTAAGAGAGGGAGGGAGGGAGGGAGGGAGGGAGGAATTATGCCCTGTGTGTTCTTGGAATAACTGGGTCACAGTGTGCAATGGTGTTATATGGTGGATGAGCATATGCAGCATGGGAGAGTCACATTCAGGAGTGTTGTACGCCTGATGGTCCCCGAGTGCAGTAAGCACGGTTCCGGAGGGTGATTGACAGTACATTCTGATTCTCAGGCTGTTTGGTGGTTAAATGAGATCAACGGTCTTGCTGATGTTATTGTAAGAACTGCATTAAAGGCTGTAAGTTCAGCCTAGAAGCCCACAGCCCTCCACAGAAATAAAGAAAGCAAGCTGAGGCAGGGGGATGAGTGGCTGGGTGCATCATTGGAACAGGTGCAATTCCAGCCGTGCTGACTGCAGTTGGATTTGATGATTCAGACTGTCCCTTGTCCACCAACAAAGGCCTGCCTGGGCGGATTGGACCCATCGTGCCTTTTGCTTTGCCCGGGTTAGCCCCTTTGTTCAGCTGAGTTGGGGAGGAAATGCGACAAAATGTGAGCCGAGGAGATATTTTGGAGTTCTTTGCTAAAGAAGGAGAAGAATTGCTGATCTTACGAGGAAACTTTGCTCTTTGAAGATTTTAATGCTAATTTTGCAAATTTGGAAATCTTAGCTGGCTAGGCAAAATTTCAACGGAAGTCCAAAGTTCTGGGACAGAACTGGATCCCAGCCAGCCCGGCCTCATGATCTCCTTGCACAGCTTCATGCAGCACAGATCCCCAGTGCCCAGGAGGCTACTGGAGAGGTGATGTGTTCGCCATAAACAAGTGACCAGGGACTTAGAGAACACGCTGACCTCTGAGGTGAGAGAGTAGGAACTCAAGAGCTATGTTTGGAACTCCACCCCTGGAATACAGTGAATAACCAAAACCAAACAAATGAAACTCACTAACCAACCAATCAAGGAACCCAGTCACTCACCAACCAACGGACTAATCTACCACTTGGAGCAAGAAACCTTCACATTCATGCACGCATGACGTACGCATATGCGCATGCCCAGAGGAAACACGTGTTGCTCAGTCTTTTGCTAGGTATGCTGCAAATGGGACTAGATCAAAAGCTGAATTCATCCACTCTCTGGAGGCTGTATATCCTGGACTATAAATAAAGAAGGTCTTTGGAAGCTTGGGCCTCGCTTTGCTCCTGCGGAGGGAGTTAAGATCTAATAGCTATAGTGCTGTGACTGAGTAATGCTCTATGAGATGCAGCTTCTCTCTGTCAGGATGAGGGAGAAACTTGGAATGTACAAAATAGGGACTTTCAAACAAAGGGTGGTGGTGAGTCTGATTTAGAAAAAGACAGCGGTGTAGCATCACCCTCGTGGCAAGGACAGAGCTGTGTGTGCTCCGTTCATACCGAAATTAGCGACAAGAGAGATAAAAAGGGGTCAAAGCAAACCCCTAGAGGTGACAGAGAGGACAAAGGGTGCAAGAAAGGCCACGAGGGAGGAGATGGATTATAAATAGCAGGACTAAAAGCCCATCGATGGAATGAAGTGCAGACACACGCTATGGAGAAGCAAAACAGCCGCCTAAGTAAAGTCTGGGGAGCTTTCCCAGATGCTGAATCAAAGAGAAAGGGTAAAGGGATGATGCAGAAAGCCGGGGATAGCACAAAGAGCAAAACCAAACACTCACACTATTTAACGACACCCAGGAAAACGTTTCTGTGATTTGAAATGCAAGGAGGCACGCACCTGGTGTGTGGGGAAGGGCAGGTGTGGCCACAGGTGGCCTTGGGTGTCAAACCTGGGGCTCGGCTCCCTTCCACATGGGGATAGATGGCAGTTTGAGGAGGCTAGGAGGTCCAGTCTCCTTGATTGAGTCGAGAGGAATGAATGAGGTGAAGCATGGACAGAGCATCGTCATGTCTGGGGTGCCACCATCCGGAAAGATTATTGCCATATTCTGGCTACACTCACCGCTGCCAGGTACTGCCCAGCAACACAGGGAAGCCAGTTCTGTGAAAACCACATCCCTTTGTCCTGCTTGCTGCTGCCTAGCCCTCTTCATGTCTAGCTTTTTATTACCCAGCCACTTTCTGTCCTGTTCCCCTTCCCACCCAGCTCCCTTCCCAGTCCAGATTCTGCCCCAACACACAGTTCTATGCCAGGTAATCTTCCAGAGTAGTTGTCTGTGCCAGGCAGGATGGCACAAGCTGCCTTCCGAGCCACCAGCAGGTGCTGCAGCTTGGAGCTGACTTGGTCTGGGTCACAGTGATGAAACTGTCGATTTCGGCACTTTGTGAGATTCCTTGAATCAGCACATCCAGGAAGCGTTTTGCTTTGTGTCTCATGGGGAAATGCTCAGCCCCTTTCCAATGTCTGGGAAAACTGAAAAGAAAACAGAAGTTTTTCCTGTGGTCCCCTCAGCCCTAGGCACCATTTTCACATAACTGCAGCCCACTGACATCATCATCCTGCACTCATGGTTTACACTCGGCTTCATCTTTAATATTGTACATTGTGTACGTTTAAATAAATATGGAGTGACATGTAAAACCAGTCAGGATTCTCACTGTTCTGTGTCTTTCTGGTTCCTTCTACTCCTCCTTCCCTCCCCTGACCACTGGTGAGCTCTCATTTTTTTCTTCTCTGTTTAGTTTTCCCTTTTCTAGAACGTCATAGAGCTTGACTCCTAGTTTGCAGTCTCCTAGATGGGTGCCTTTCACTTGGTAATACATACTTAAGTTTGCTCTGTGTCTTAATCACCATAGCTTAGTTTGCTTTAGTGCTGAGTAATTCCATTGCTGGATGCATCATGGTGTGATTATCTATTCACCCACCATAGGGCATCTTAGTTTGTCTCTTATGGAGACATCGTTTCGGGGATGGATCTCCAGAATTATCTGTGTCTCCTCCCTTCGTCTTGGGGGGGCCACAACCACAGTTTTGGCTCTTATAGAGTCTCACTATGTTGTCTAGGCTAGACCGGCTTCCAACTCGTGATCCTCTTCAGTATGTCAATGCACCTGACCAAATTTGCCAATTATGTGTGAAGCAGAATAGACTTCCACGTACATGATTTTGTGTGGATATGGGCTTTCAGTTCTTTTGGGTGAATGCCTAGGAATAGATTGCTGGGTTTATGGTGAGTATGTAGAGTTTTGTAAGAAATGGCAGACCTGTCTTCGGAAGCTCAATTCTGCATTCTCATGGAGTCCTTATGGTTCATTGGCCTCACCAGTGTTGGGTGTTGTCTGTGTTCCAGACTCAGCAGTTCTAATTGGTGTGTAGCAAAGGCAGTATATTTGAAAAAGAATGCATAAGTAGAGAAATGAACGAATGAATGGTACATTTTCTCTAGATGCCTATTTTCATAGGGGTGGCCCATAAGGACATCTATCACCCCTCCAGGGGCAGCTGCTGTGCCATCTTGGGGCAAATATCAAGTTATCCTTCTCTAGGCAACTGAGCTCTAAAGAACATGTCTGCCTAGAGTTTGTATAAGGAAGGAAGGGGCACTGGGATGAATGACAGGTATGGCTATTGTCCCCACTGTGTGCCCACATGGGCACAGAGGTCATGCAGGTGTTTGCTGGTGCAGACATTTCAGGGATGGATCTCCAGCATCATCCATGTTTCCTCCCTACTGTGCTCTGGGCAGCAGCCTCCCTCAGGTTCTGTAGCCCAAGCAAGGAGCAGTCAGAAGGCCTGTTACCAAAGGTCTAAATGTTTAATGGGCCATTTAAGCTTACAGCGCTGGTAGGTGAAGTCAACTTCCTCCTAATGACATTGGAAAATATATACAGGAGCCTCAGAGGGCATCTTCTTGTTCATTTTTTTTTCCCACTTTTGATGCTCCAGGAACAGGCCCAGACTACAGCGAGAGGAGCTGGCCAGCTGTTTACAATGTTTATAGCAGATTAGCCTCTTGTAGCCAAAGAGCCCACGGCTGAAAGAGTTCATCGGGCTTTTCAGGAGCAACTGAGATCTGGGTTTTCATGTTAAAAATCGTTTTCAAATTGCCTCAGAAAAAGCTGTTGGATGCCACCTTTATGGGCAGGTCTGGCTCTTAAACTTCTATCTAGCATTTTTGGCCTAATGCCAGATCTGAATGCTCTCCCTGGGCACCCACAACAGGTCCTGCCTCAGTGAAGCCAGAAGGGCAGCCTGGTCTTGAATGGAATGGGAACTGTGCACACCATGGTGTTTGTAGTCCTGATCCTTGGTGTGTCCCTCTTGGGAGGCTGAGAGGGGACTATACGTGGATGCTTTATAGTAGCCACTGTCTGACAGAAGAGTGACTTTGGTGAGATGTAGGCCTTGGCCTTTGGGCCTGCATTTTCTCTTCTAGACATGCACTTCCTCATCCAGTGGAAAGAACCTGTACTTGCTGCTCTCAAAACTGTATCATTTCTGGAGCCTCAAAGCTCCTGGGAGACCACCGGTCTAATATCTCCATCTTATAGCCAGAAAACAGAGACAGCTACAGCGAGAGACATGGGAAGATGTTGAGACATTCAGGAGAGAGGTGATGTCACCACACAGCCTTTCATGTTCTGGTAGTATATGTCCTGGCTGAGGAAGATCTGGAGATACAAAATGCTGTCTCAGGGCCAGCCAAGTCCCTGGGTCAGGGTTGAAAACAGAGAGCTTGATTAATCCTCACAGGAAAAAGCTCTAGTGAGAACAATGGCAGAAGTCCTTCATCTGCTGTTGGGTGGTGAGGAGCCAGGCCCAGCATTAATGAACAGCAACCCACCCATGAGAGGAGGGCCAGCTGGGCTCCTATCACTCAGAGACTGGGGTCTTACCCATCTGGGGCAGCTCAGCTACAGGGAAAGCAGCATCAGCATGTTTAGCTTCTGGCAGAGGTAGGCTTCGGGGTCCTTTAGGAAAACGCTGCCTTAGCAGAGTGGGAAGATAAAATGGAGTGCCCTTGGACCCACTTGGCAAGTCTCTGAGCCTCTGACATCATTGCTGAGCTTCCATGAGCCTCAACTTCTATTACAACTGCCCAGAGGGAAGCCACCCAAGGTGGGGGGTACAGAGATGGTCTGAGGGGTTCCATGGAAGAAAACCAGTCAGGGCACCAACAAGAAAGCTGGCCAGAGGGAGGCATGGGCTGAAGGTGGAGGCAAAGGAGCAGTTCTTGTTGAGCAGAGGACAAGTGGCTCATGGAATAGACCTTAACAAGAATGTTAGAATTTCACTTTTTAAATTCTGGCTAGCTACCCTGTGCTGCCTGGCAACTGCATAGAAACGAGGACCTCATTATGTGTCTTTAAAGCTTGATGGATGCTGCCACCCATTAAAGCAAAGTGAAAAACATACACAGTCTACTCCCAACTAACCATGGTTTGACTTGGAGTATTTCATGTTATGACTGTTCAGAGCAATATACATTTGGTGGAAACTGTACTTTAGATCTCCTCCTGATCCTCTCTTATGATTCTGGATGACGGTAGAAGCTCCCAGTCACCCTTGCGGCCATGAGCGAACATATGTAACACCTGGCAGTCTATGGCTCTGTGATGCTGGAAGGTAAGATGTGCTTATTGCATTTTCCACTTTATGGTATTTTAAAATTGGAATGGGTTTCTTGGGACACAGCTTCAAAGTCATTCCAGGAGCACCAGGCAGGTAAGGGAGGGAAGGTTGCGGAAGCACCTTCTTTAGAGGGGGAGCAGAAATGATCTCCACCTATGGATCTGGTACCTCCCTGAAACAACGTCCAGGGCTGGCCAGCTCCCCCTGCATCTGTTTTGCTCCAAGCTGAGTCTGTTTTTCTAAAGGATAGAGGGGTGCAGGAGAAATGTACTCAGAATTCTGACCATTTTTCTGGACAGAGAAGGGCTGGGAGTCTGCTTGGTCCAGCCATGCCCTGCTCCCCACTATGTGCTGGCCACTTCTTTCACATGACATGAACTTGAGTTCCTTGGGAAGCGGGAACTACCATTGAGGAGTTACCTTCATCAGATTGGTCTGTGGACATGTCTATGGGACACTTCTGATTGGCAATTGATATGGGAAGGTCCATTCCACTGTGTGTAGTGCAATCCCTGTGCAGATAGACCTGGGCTATGTAAGAAAAGTAGTTGAGAAAGCCAGAAGAAGCCAGCTAATAAGCCCTGTTGTCCCATGGTTTCTGTTTCCGTTTCTGCTTCTTGCTCTGCCTTCCCTCAGTGATAGACTGTGACCTGGGAATTGTAAGATGAAATAAACCCTTTCCTTCACAAGTTGGTTTTGGTTAATGTTTTATCACAGTAACAGAGAAGCAAACTGATATAACCTACCCAAGAGAGAGCTGGTGAGTTTTCATCAAATTGGGTTAGGCCTGGCAGGAATTCTATTGAAACCCCAGAAAACTTGTCTCCAAAAACTCATTGCCTCTCAAATCCTAGGAGACAACTATTTTTAGGGAGTGTTTTGTTTTCAAAGGCGCATTGCTGTTGTGAAGCCAGCTGGGGGCTCATCTAATCAAGAAGCACTTGGGAGTGTTTATGCTAATCCCTGAAGCCAACCTCCTCTATTTGGAATCAGCTCCCACTCTTTCTCTTCCCAGCCTTTTTGGCTGTGGAAGAGGCAGGTGCTTTGCATACAGGGCCACCATATACACTGCTACCTCCACTGTCTCATGGCTTTGGCTTCCTGTAAATGAGCCCCTTAGCAGTGAAGGTCTTCAACAGAGGCTCATTCATACCAGCCTACACCTTTTACACGTTTTAACGTGTGTGTGGAGTATTGCGTTATAGGGCCTTACACACACACACACACACACACACACACACACACACACACACACAGAGAGAGAGAGAGAGAGAGAGAGAGAGAGAGAGGGAATGAAAGAGAGTGATATCTGTTCTACATCATTCTGTGCTTCTAATACCATGTCCATCCAATAAATCTTTGCTGTCATAGACTTCCTTAGCTATACTTTAGACAGACTCCTCTGTGGTCTCTTTTCAATAAGCCTTGACCTTGGCCTTCCATCTACCAAGTCTAGTTACAGCATGTATATTTTTGTCAACTTGAGGAAAGATAGAGTCATCTGGGAAAAGGAGCGTCATTTGAGAAAATTATTCCACCAAATAGGCTTGTAGGCAAGTCTGCAGGACCTTTTCTCAATTAGTGATTGCTGTGGTAGGGCCCAGACCACTGGGTGGTACCACCCCTGGCAGGTGGTCCTGAGCCATATAAGAAAGCAGGCTGAGCAAAGTCAGGGAGAGCAAGCTACTCAGTAAGCAACACTCCTTTATGGCTTCTGCTTACGTTCCTGCCTCTGGGTCCCTCCCCTGAGTTCTTCTTACCTTGGTTTCCCTTGCTAATAGACTGTGATCAGGATCTACAAGCTTCATAAACCCTTCTCCACCAAGTTGCTTTTGGTCATGGCCTTTATCATATAGTACAAAGCTAACCAGAACAGTTACCTTTCTTGATGTTTTGACCAAATCCTTGACAAGAAGCAACTTAAAGGACGAAGGGTTTGTTTTGGCTTGGACAGCTTAAGAAGAGATGCCTGGCAGAGTGGGCATGGCAGCAGAAACAAGAGGCACCTGGTGATGACACATTCTCGGTCTGGAAGCAGGGAGCAAGTAGAAAGTGGGGAGCAGACAGGACATGGAGACTGCATATAAACCTCAAGACCCACCTGCAGTGACCCCTCTCTGTTAGGCTACACCTCCGTAAGGTTCCATAACATCTCAAAACTACTAGCTGGGGACCAAGTGTTCGAACACATGAATCCATAGAATAGATTTTATACTCAGATCACAGCAGCATGAGTTCTGCTAAGGCCGTTTAAAGAGAGCCTTTCTCAATAACCGAACAGGTTCCTCTTCTTCCAGAACTTCCCTCATGATGGCTAACAACCCCTATTCTGCAAGAGTCCTGCCAGGCCAGGTTAACCAGCATCCCCATTTCCTAATGCTTCTCTTGCTTATTTTCTATCTGCTGGGTACCATTCCTCTCTTCTTGTATGTTTGGAACTGAGCTGAGTTTTATGCTGAAGTCTCTCCCCCTAGTGCAATGGTTTCTGAATAAAATGTTTATATCCCTTAACCTACCTATTTGACTCTGGTTCCCTTCAGCATCTGTGAGACAGACATTGTCTTCTTTGGGCAAAGCAATACCTTTGTGCTTGAAAGCATGTGAGTTCTAACACTGATTCTCCAGCACCAGCTGGCTGTGCCACAACTCAATTCAAACCCAACTCCAGCTACCAAGAGACCCAACAAATTAAAGGGCAATGCCCCAGCTTCAGATGCTAGTGACAATGAAGTCCCCACCTCCCTTCCAGCCACCTGCAAAGTCAGATATTCTCACCGTCCCCTCTTAAGTTCACCAATTTACTAAAACCACTTACAGAGTACAAGAACAGCCTGTATGCATGATGACCATACTGTTACAAAGAACGCACATGAGTGACCAATGAGTGGGCTATAGGGCTAAATCTCAGTGGTCCCCAGCGCAGGACCCTCACAGGTGGACGATTCTAGCCTCACTGATGTAGTCACCACATGGCAATCTATGAGAGGAAAGGTTTCTCTTGGTAGTGGCTTCTGAGGTTTCCACCCACGTGGCAGTGTGGCACAGCAGTTTCCCCTGTGGCGAACAGGAAGCAGAGTAGAGAGCATTCTACTACTGACCTAGTGTCTCCAACTAGATCCTATATCCCAGCGCTTACCGATAGTCTATTTTGATTCTTTCATTGGACGAACCCGTTCATTAGGACATAGCCCTCATAATCTAATTGTCTCTGGAGAATTCAGACATGTGAATTCCCACAGTAGCTTCCCACAAGCTACTGGAGGTGCTTTAATAATCTCCCACAATGCCAGTCTAACCATGTTAGCCTGCATGTATGTCAGGGTGAGGGTGTTGGATCCTGAAGTTATAGACATCTGTGAGTTGCCAGGTGGTTGCTGAGAATTGAACCTGGATCCTCTGAAAGAGGAGCCAATGCTCTACCACTGAACTACCTCTCCAGCTTCATCTACCATATATTTAAGACAGGATCTGTCATTGAATTTGAAGCTTGACGATTTGGCTAGGCCACACAAGTCCCTGGGACCTCCTGTCTCCACTGTCTGATGCTGGGTTTACAGGCGCATGCTTCTCCTGGCTAGGTTTTATGTCAACTTGATTCAGGCATCAATTAAGAAAATGCCCCCATGGGACTGGGTTGTAGGCAAACCTGTAGGGCATTTTTTAAATTAGTGATTGATGGGGGAGGGGACACTACATTGTGGGTGGTACTGTCTCTGGGCTGGTGGTCCTGGGTTCTATAAGAAAGCAGGTGAAGCAAGTCAATAAGCAACACCCCTTCATGGTTTCTGTACCAGTTCCTGCCTCTAGGTTCTGGCTCTGATTGAGTCTCTGTTTTGATGTGCTGGGGAGAAAGCGTGGGGTTTTCTAACAGCAGTAGAGACCTTGACTAAGACATTGCTACTGCGGTAGCTTTTGACTTGAGTGCTGAAGGTTCAGACTCAGGTCCTCATGCTTGAGGGTAGGCCTTCACTAGGTTATCTTCCCAGCCCCATCCTTCTGCATTTTTTCTTTCTGCCTTTTTTCTTTCTTTTCTACATATGCTTCTTTTAAAAAATTAGCTGTCCCTGGCCTTGAGAGGTGGCTCATCGGTTAAGAGCATTGGCTGACCTTGCAGGGGAACTAGGTTCAATTCCTAGCCCCTACATGGTGGCTCATGACCTTCTGTAACTTCAGTTCCAGGGGATCTGATGCTCTCTTCCAAAGTCTGTGGGTACCAGGAATACATGTGGTACACATACATACATGCAGATAAATACTCAGAAATATAAAATAACATCAATAAACCTTCTATTAAACTTAACTGTTTTGGTTCTAGGAATAGTCAAGGTGGTCTTGCATTAATTCATTGAGGAAGATTTAATAGGACATTGTTTTGTTACTATATGAAGTGATCTATAAAAATTTAAATTGCTTCCCTAAAGAAAAGGCTCTAAGAACTTGGAATCACAACCAAACCAAACCAAACCAAACCAAACCAAACCAAACCAAACCAAACCAAACCAAACCAAACCAAACCAACAAAAACAGTCTGGGTGGCTATGGTGGTTTGAATAGGTATGGCTCCCATAGACTCAAGTGTTTGAATGCTTGACCTACCGGAAGTAGCACTATTAGGAGAGGCGGCCTAGTTGGAGGAACTGTGTCACTGTGGGGGATGGCTTTGAGGTCTTCTATGCTTAAGTTGCACCCAGTGTGACACACAGTCTCCTTTTGTTGCCTTTGAATCAAGACGTAGAACTCTCAGCTCCTTCTCCAGCACCGGGTCTGTCTGTATACCACTGGTTGCCGCCATGACAACAACGGACTAAACCGCTGAAACTGTAAGCCAGCCCCAATGAAATGTTTTCCTTTTTTAAGAGTTGCCTTGGTCATGGTGTCTCTTCACAGCAATGATACCCAAACTAAGACAGTGTCAGAGTGTAGAAGGGAAGGAAGTCAGTCTCTAACATCGCAGAGGGGAAAGGCTAAATTAGGAAGCAGTAGTAGAGCCCTAGCACCCATGGGACAGTGGTAAAAAGATCTTGCATTTGTGTGCAGGGTTCCAAAAGGAAAATGGAGTGGGGTGGTACCAATAACATGTTTGAGGGCATAATGACTGCAGACATCTCATGTAACCTACAGATTTAAAAGCAATAAACTGTCAGCAGGTTGAAACATACAGAAACCCAACAAAGACATATATAAAGATCCAGAGAAGACTTGAAAGCAGTTTTTGGGAGATGCCACAGTAACAAAGTGTGGGGCAATGGTCTGTGGCAGACAATCTGACACCTGGTTGAGCACAGGCTGAAAACTCTGGGAGACCCAGTGGAATATCCACGAGGGACTGAGATATGTTTTTGGCTGATGCTCCCAGAAGGCTCCTGTAAAAACAGCTACAGCTTTACAACCCCCATATATAGAGAGGCCTGGCATGTGAAATTTGTCACGTAGAAAGCAACTCTGAGTCCTCCCACAAGCAAATGAGGTACCCCAAAACCCCCTGACCAAACCAATGGGAAATATCGGTTGCCAAAACCCTGACCTCTCCCAAACAGTATATTAGACCGTCCCAACCTGTGTAAGCCCCCGCCCACTGCCGCCATCCAAAAGGAATAAAGGTGCAAGAACTACTCTGGCGTCTGAGAGCTTCTATCATAAGAGCTGTAATACTTGCGGCCCAGGAAGAGATCCGCTCTCCCGAGAGCTGCCAGAAGCTTCCCGCACTCTGCCGGCTAGCTGGCCTCTCGTGGGCTCAGCCCCAGCCTGACTCAGCATAGGGTGGCAGGACTGAGGGGGAGGAGACTCCATCCCCGCTCAAGCTCCCTCTCCTGCTGGAACCCTCACATTTGGGTGGGCCAGAGACCCCCGAGGAAGACTCCCAGCACGCAGTCCAGCAACAAAGGAACAATGGATAAGATATTGTGGATTGTCCTCAGAACACAGAGACTAGGAAGAAATATAAAATAATACAGAAATTATTTTTTATTGAAAAAAACTTTCATACAATATAATCTGATCATACCGTCCCCTCCTCCCGAATCCTACTCACCCATTCACCCCTCCCTTCTTCATACCCTTTCTTTTTCTCTTTTTAAAAAGCTAAACAAGATAGCAAACAAACAGACAAAAAAACCTAACACACAAAATCAAGAAGCACACACACACAGCCCACAAATATGGAAACCAAAATATACAAGCAAAATCCCAGTAAGACAAAAAACAAAAACCAACCAACCAACCAACCAACCAAACAAGCAAAAAACTCCACAAACAAAGCAATAAAACAAACTGAGACAGAGAAAAATCTATAAAAATGTCACTGAGTTTGTTTTGTTGTCTACTGCTGGTCATGGGCCTGCCCTGAAGTGTGATTAATATACCCAGTGGTACACCAGTGAGGAAAACGACCTTTTCCTTCACATGAAGCAGGGGCCAATAGCAATAGGCTTTGGTTAGGGGTGGGGGCTGCTGCCCACTTCTCGTTGTCAATGCCAGGACCCCATCTGGCTTGAATCTGTGAGAGTTGCATTAGTCTTGCTCCTTGCTTGGAGTCATCATCTCCTTCAGCTCTGACAGCCTTTGCCTCCACTCCTTCATGGATCTCTGAGCCCTGAGAGGAGGGTTTGGTGAAAACACCTCATTTAGGATCGAGTGCTCCAAAATCTCTCACTCTTTGCACATTAAAAAAAAAAATCTGTCAGTTCATGACTTTCCATCAAGGGGAACAATATCCCTCCCGAATGAAAGTAATGTAAAGACGGCTCAGATGGTAGGACACTGAGACAACCAAACATGCTGGTCTGCTCCACGACAGCTATGCAAACAGAGGGGAAACATGGCTAGAGGGAAATGGAGTGTCAGGAAACGAGGGCAGAGCCACCAGAACCACCAATATCTATAGAAATAGAACAGGGTCTTCTCTTTAACACATCATACTTGTTGACAAGCACAGCATTGCCTGACAGCACACATAGATACAGTTTCCTTACTCATTTGTGTGTGCATGTGTGTGGACAGGTGCACATCATGTGTGAATGTGTATATGGAAGCCAGAAGGCAATACAAAGTGTGCTTCCTCATGTACACCTATCGGCCCATCCGCCGGTGTTTGGTTTTGTCTTAGATGTTTGTGGTTGTTATTTTATTTTTGTTTGGAGACAGGGTCTCTCACTAGTTTGTTTCTTGCCAAGCTGTCAAAGCTGGCTTGGCCACAGAGTCCCGGGAGTCTGCCATCTTTGCTTCCCTGAATACTGGGATTATAAGCACAGGGGCACAGTGCCTTGCTCTTCCTTCTCTTCTCTTCTCTTCTCTTCTCTTCTCTTCTCTTCTCTTCTCTTCTCTTCTCTTCTCTTCTCTTCTCTTCTCTTCTCTTCTCTTCTCTTCTCCTCTCCTCTCTTCTTCCTTCCTTCCTTCCTTCCTTCCTTCCTTCCTTCCTTCCTTCCTTCCTTCTTTCCTTCCTTCCTTCTTTCACTCAGGTCTTCATGCTTGCAATGAATGCTTTAGCAACTGAACTATCTTCTCAGACTCATTACAAACTAGTGGTATAGGCAGGGGAGGGTAAGGAGTGTCCACAATCACAGACATTCTACAGTCCTGCTGAGGTGGTAAAACACAGACTCTAAGTGAAGGGAAGTGGTAAGAATGTGTTTTATAATCCCGGAGCCATTGCTACAAAAATACAAAGAAATCCAAACAAAACCAGAATGCATAAAGTGAGAGAGCAAATACAGGAGGGAAGGAAAACAAGAGAAAAATAAACAAATAATGATAGATTTAAATCCAAACTTAGTGATGGTTATTCCAAATATAAGTGGCCTGAGCTAGCTGTCTTATAGCTGTTATACAAATTAAAGCTTTTACTGTTACCTTCCTCTGCATATGTGTGCTGAGGTCTGGCTGCAAGCATCTCCCTGTTACTCTTGGAAGAGGTCTCGTCTCCTCCCTCTTCCATCCTGTCCTTTGCTCCAATAGCCTGTAGCTTCTCCTTTCTTGCCTCTTTTTTTCCACGTATGAGAGAAAACATGCGGCCATTGTCTTTCTCAGACTGGCTTGTTTCACACAGTGTGCTAAGCTCCTCTTCCATCATTTTCCTACAAGGGGGGAATCCCAGTGTGCGTGTGGTGTAAAACTCCACTGTGTACGTGCACTGCACTTCATTCATTGATGGACACCTCTGCTGATTCCACACTTGGTGTGCAGGGGTCTCTATTCTATTGCTGACTTGGATTTCTTCAGGAGTGGTGTGTATCTGGATTGTATGGTGAATCTATTTTCAGAAACTCCTATTAGGTTTTCTATAATGTTTCTAGTAGTTTATATTTTCATCAGCCACATACAAATGTGTTCATCAGGGTTCTCCAGAGGAACGAACTGATAGAATGAATGTGTGGGGCGGGAGAGAGAGGGAAGGAGGGGGAGGAAGGGAGAGAGGGAAGGAGGGATGGAGAGAGGTAGGGAGAGAGAGAGAGAGAGAGAGAGAGAGAGAGAGAGAGAGAGAGAGATATTGATTAGAGTGGCTTACAGGCTGCAGTCCTAGTGGAAAGGTCTGGGGAATTCTTAGAGAGCTGCTGGTCTTCAGTCTATGTTGGAATCTTGAGGAAGTGGATTCTCACACAGGCGAAGGAATGAGTGCCTCTGCAATGGGTTAGATACCTTGGCAGCAAGAGTGAGGACAAGCAGGAAAAAAGCAACATTGTCCTTCTTCCATGTCCTTTTATCTGGACTGCCACCACCAATATGTGTGGCCCAGACTTAGGGTGCGTCATCCGATCTCAAATGATCCAGTCAAGAAAATCTCTCACATGCGTGCCCATGTGCTTGCAGTCAAGCTGACAGCTAATGGCCACCACAGCAAGGTCCCTTTACCCAGTGTCCTCATCAGCGGTCCACCCCCCCCTTTTTTTTTTGTTCTTCGTTAATAATAGCCATTCTGATTCAGGTGGACGGGCTCAGACTCTTCGTCCTCTCTTGATAGGGTCTTTCTGGTTAGCTCAGGCTGCTCTTGAACCACTGACGGCTGCAGGTATTGAGGGTTTTTCCCCAAGACACTTCCCAGGGATTTGTATGAGTTCTTTTAAGAGCTGTCTGTTTCCATATTTTCCATTGATTGATTGATTGGGTTATTTGTCCTTTTATTGATGTCCCTTTTTGGATTCTTTGTGTAATTTGGAATTAGTGATGACTAGCAGGAAGACCTTTTCTTCATGCTGCAGGCCCTCACTTGACTATATTGATTGCTGCCTTGGTGGTGCAGAAGCTTTTTAATTCGATCCAGTTTTGTTTGTCGCTTTTTGCTTTTATTTCCTGAGTGATTGAATTCCCATCCAGAAATCATTGCTTGGTAACCACACCAAGTAAATGACAGAGAATGTTTAGATAGATTGTTTTTTTTTTTTTTTTTTAAACTGGCTCAAATCTCTGTTATTTGGAAGGAACTTATTTCAAATGCCATGATACAGCGAGGCTGAAAGTAGAAAGCTAGAAAATGCTACAGTGTGAAAATTGAATAGGAAATACGGAGTGTCTATACTGTTACCAGACAAAATAGACTGCAGAGCATAGACTATTACTGGGACAGAGAGCCACACTACTTAGCTAAAAAGGGTCAATAGCACATGACTCTGAGTGTGAACTCACTTAAAATTACAGAAATTAAAACCATGTGGGCAAATGACAAACAACAGTCCTATGATCATAGTGGGATATTTCAACATGCCTCTCTCGATGGCTTATAGAGCAGACAAAAAGCCAGCAAGAACACAGAAAAATTAAGCTCTCTAACCAATTGCATTTAATTGATGTGGAAAATATTATACCATAGAGGAGGAACAGTCTTTTCCAATAAACAGGGACTACTCACTCTAATAGATAACACTGAAACAAAATTAAATGTTAACATATTAGGGAAAGCTGAAATTGTACAGTGCATTCTAGATAGAATGGAATTGAAACAGAAATCAGAAACAGAGGGAGAGAAAGTCTCCAAATACCTGGAAATTAAACTACATCTTCTTAAGCCACCTGTGAGCCCTCGGGAAAGTCTGGGGCAGGGCAGGCAAACAGTTTAAACTGAATAAGAAGAAAATATATAGAAATATGCAGGATGCAGCTATCCTAGTAATGGAAGGAAAGCTTATTTCATAAATGCTTGTATTAAAAAAGAAGATGGGGCTGGAGGGATGGGTTAGTAGCTAAGAGCCTCGGCTGATCTTGCAGAGGGCCAGCCTGAGGCTTCTCAACCTCTGCGTAGCCCCTTACAGCCTTCTGTAGTGTTTTGAGCCCCCTTCTGGCTTCTGCGGGCACTGCATGCATGTGGTGCACAGGCACACATGCAGACAAAGCACTCAGATACACAGAATAATTAAATCTCTAAAAAGTAAGATCTCAAATCTATGTTCAACCTTTCATATTAGGAAACTAGGAACAGGAGAGGAAATTTTTCAAATCGACATTTGCAAGATTGTGGTCTTATTTTTTTTTTTTTCATTTATAATAACTGCATTCTTTTTGCTAATACCCAGGAGAATCCCAGAAAGAATGTAAAATGTATCAGGAATTCTCATCTTATACATTGATAGAGATGCCTTCGTTATGATACCCTATGTGTTAGGAGGCACCTGGAATGGATTGCTTCTTTAAATTAAGCAATGCTTTTCTTCTAATTATTTTAACAATTAAAAATAGTTACCATATTTGCTCTGACTTAGGTAGTATTAGTTTTAAATGGAATGTGGTGAGCTGTGGGCTAGAGCACAAGTCCACTCTTCTTAAAGAGATGGTGACTTGTTTTTAATCTTGGAGGAAGAAGAGATGAAGAACGAGAGTGAATGGGACAGATGACCGTGGCTGTATTTGGAGAAGGATTTTGTTTTTTAAATCACTATGATAAACTTTGTAGTTAGAAGAGGACATAGAGAATACCTTCTTAAAGATACATTTTCCTTTAGAGAAATTTCAAAACCAAAACCAAAGGAATAATGCATATAACAAGCTTCCCAGAAGCTACAATATCCTCTGAGGTAATTACCACATATTTTCAACATATCCACATAGTTCAACACTTGAGAAGATAAGACCTTATCTCACCTCATTTCTCTTTCACCTATTTTTTTTATAATAGTAAATAAAGTCAGAGGTGTTTGTTCTTAAACTAACTTTTAAAAATCGTAGGAAATTAAATACTCAGTGTCAGGCAACGTCTACCAGTTGGTGTGAACTCTGGTTCTGGATCAGGGGTGAGTCACATCTTTCTCAGCATACTGATGTCTGCAACCTGAAGGGCCCAGGGATACGTGGAACACTCCCTGAAGCAGATGAATCAAGTCGCCACATCCAGTGTCCAGCTGAGCCGCATCTGGGGTCTTCCAGAAAGATGGTCTGTGTGGCTTACACATTGATCTCAGGTTTTCAGAGTCAGTGTCTAAGATCAAGGTGGAGAAAGGGTAAAAGCACACTTCCTGGCATGCACTCACTTCCTGCTGTGTCTTCACAGAAGGAGAAAGGGTCCTAGGAAGTGTTTTCCTCTTCTTAAGAGGGCACTAACCCCACCCTAGGGACCCCATCCCTGTAACCCAGGTCCCCCCCTACCATTAAGTGGGCATCAATATCTGGATGGAAAGGAAAGTGTTTCAATGGCCGTGGAGCATAGACTCAAGAGATTTGTTTTATGATACTTATTGATATGCAAATTTAGGCATTAGCCAGGGCTGCCGTGCAAACTCACCATCAACCTGGGCCACACGTGTGCAGTTCATTCTTTCACATATCCAATATTCCTGTTCTGGGTTTAGATGAGGAGATTCTCTGATCTCATGTAACTTCTGTGGTTCTGCAAAGGCTATCTCATCATGGTTTGGCAGCCTCTGCCTGGGGACAGTAGGCCGCTCTGATGATGAGAGGTTTGCCCAGGAGCAGAGATAACCTAGTATGCAAGCTCAGGAAGGAATCTGTGAGGGTTGAAGCAGCAGATCTGGGGAGAGTTTTGCTTTTGGGTCCAGGCAGGGTGGCCCTGCCTTCTCCAGGAAAAAAACCCCACTGCATCTTGGAGCTTCAGTTGCAATGCCTGGAACCTAGAAGCTAGAAAGCAGAGAAGAGCTGCCATTGTAGGCTAGTTGTTTTGAGTGATTTTCTTTGCAAGGAGAGTTTGAGGGGTAAGTAGAGCAAAGAATGAGATAGCATTCGTCAGAAAGTGCACACTGAGCGTATAGGTAGGGATCTGGAGTAAGGAAGGGAAAGGGACCGGGAGGAACAGCGTGGGTAGAGGCCAGCAGGCAGCAGACAGTCCAGGCAGGGGAGGTTGTGGCATAGAATCTCAGTGAAGTTGACCAACTTTTCCACTCGCTCATTGAGGTCTTGGAATGCTGGCCCTCCTGTTCATCTTTTCCTGGCAACTCCAAACCTTCCCTGACTGCCAATGTGAATGTAAGGACCTGCCCTTCACTTTGGAGGGCACACTGGGGGTCATGTTCGAGCTTTTGACTGATGTTCATGTCTCCACTGTGGGGTGACATCACCCCCATGGGTGCTTTGGTCCTTGCCTTCTTCCTACCTGCTTCTTCTTTCCCTGGCGATTTTCCCCAACAAGCATTCTACATTTGGATTCCTACCTCAGAGGTCGCCTCAGGAGCCACTCTGGTAGGACAGCACTGCCCCAGAACATTGTGAGGATGAAGTCAGGAGGGAATTGTATGGCACTGAACTGCCTGTGCAGGTGATGTTTTAGAGTGGGCAGGCAAATACTTGGAGGGGTGTGTATCAAGAAGTGATGTCTAGGCAGACATACAGACGTCTTTTCAGGAACCAAGGGACACTGAGGACCCATGGCTTCAGATCTCAGGTGGTGAAGAACAAGGAGCCAATGATTTTCTTTGTTCTTAGATTCAGTAGATTGGGGAGGTGAGGCCGGGCTGGCAGGCAACAGTGCAGGAGCATGCAGAGTGCAGGGAAGCCAGAATTAGACTGCAGGTGGCCACAGAACGAAGGCCAAATGCAACACGGGGATGTTAAAAAATACACACTTAATTGCTACAGAAAGTGCTAGAGAATCGGAACTATATTTGGATTGGATCGGCTTATTGGCAAAATATTGCGGCAGATGCTGGAAGGGTGCTTAATTGGAGGAGGCTGCCTGCTCAGAGCCCAGAGATTCTGCAATTGTCAGATGCAATTTCAGTTTTGCAAAATATAGCATCTTTTAAAAGGTTGAGGGCTGCCATAGACACTGTTTATAGTTGTGTGAGGGGCATTTTTCTTCTCAAAATAATTTGAAATGCTCTCTAATGACTGAAAAGGAAAATAATAGTTTCTCACAGGGGTGTATGTGAAGGAAAAGAGTTTCTAAGCAACTCTGTGCTCAGTGCAATTATTTCCTTTACCCTTCACAGTGAAACCTCTGAAAATTAAATAATCTTCTTCTCCCTTTCAAAGTAAACCAGGCATCCCGGAGAGTCAGTGAAGAGAATTGATTCCATCTTGTCTAATGAGGACGCCACGCTGAACTTGAGACAACATTCGGTCAGCATGAGGGCTTGCGTCTGCCTTGGGCATTGAGGTCTGCCCATCCCTCTTCTCTGAGAACCCCCTCCATGTGTTGACCCCAGTGGTTTTCTTCTGGACCATGATCCCAGCTACAATTGGTTGGACAACTGGAAGGTCACCTGTTCATAAGTGCCCTCTGGGGATACACAGGAAGGAGACAGACACCGGCATATCTTCTGGGGATACAGAGAGAAGAGACAGACGCTGGTGTGGTCTTGTGGAGTGGGATATAAGCTGCAGGCTGAGCGGTTCTCTTTACTTCGCCGTGTATCCTGAAAAACACATTAAAATACAGGCTGCAGAGAGAAAAAGCCTCAAAAACACATCTACAGAAGGCAGTCAAGAAGCCCAGAGGGCAGAGGGCTCCTCTGGTTCACGTTACCACTTCTTGGCAGACACGGTCCATCCCTAGGACATGGCAGAGACTTCTCTTGGGTCCTCTTACAAATACCCTACTTCTTCAAATAATTGCTCCTATACTTGTTTATGTTGGATTCTAGAACTTTCCAAAGGCATTACTAATGAAGTCATACATCTTTCAGCAATGGGGCTGCAGTCAAGAGCTTCAGAAGAGGTGGGGAGATGAGCCGCCCGCATGTCTCCTCAGGAGGTGGGGCACCCCAACTGCCTTCCCTCAAGAGGTATTGGCTCCCACAGCAGTCTTCGGGAAGATAAAATGGAGGACACGACAGCCCGGTGGAAGGATGTGAGCTAGCAGCAGGCTCTCCTCATGTCCCAGGAAAAAAATATTCTCAACAAACCACAGGACTCGACACATGCCCCTTCCAGGATGTTGAGCGACTATTCTGGGTGCTTGCAATGCTGAAGTACGCCGACTCCTGCGCTTAGGTCTCTGTGAAGCCCGTCTTGTTGACTCATGTTGGAGTTGGTTTCCTGGGACTCCCACCCATAGCAGTGACTCAAGGTCAGGGGCCTTTGACACTCTCACTGTGTGGCAGGAAGTCCTGGTCACTGGTCAAGTCCAGATCTTTACGTTGCCTCCAGAGCTGGTCAGCAAGTGTGCAGCCCCCTCTCTGTCTGTAACAAGTCCTTAACTGGGATGGTCCCTGCTAGCTGCTCCCGCCTGTTTGAGACCACAGTGGAGATCTAATAGAAACTACAGGAGTATATCACAGCTTCTGAGTTAAAAATAGCAAGTAAAAATGATTAGCACAGAAGAGTCTAGGAGCAAGGAAACATTCCTACAGAGATTGGCCAGAGGAGTTCTCTTCTGCTCAGACCTGGGGGAGGAACTCCAGAAAGGGCCCTGGAGAAAGGGGTATGGCTGCAGGGTTCAGGACACAGGAGAGCAGAGCAAGGTTTTTTCTCATAATTGAATGAACAGAGAAGCTTTTTCCTAAAGTGGTCAGTTTCCTAATAGTTTCTGCCGCCACACACCTTCAGAAGTCCACAGGGAAAGGAAGCCCTCTGGATTGTTTTACAACCGGCTCCATTTCTTCTGGCTTCCTTTCTCCCAGACCAAGGAAACCACAGGGTGATCTATGTTCCGACCATAGAGTGGTGACTGCTCTTGAGGCATGCACCAGGGGGCTCTCCCTCATGTCCAGCTGCTTTTGTTCCCCATAATCTCCCAAGAGTCATCGTTAAGGGTGGGTAGTGCAGAGATCTCCCCTGCACTCCCGTGATGGTTCTCCCAAGCCCTTTCGACTTGTCTGTAGATGGGAGTCAAAACCAGGAGCGGAGTGAGTGGTGTGCGATTCAGTTCTGTGTCGTTCTATGAAGTTTGTAGGCTTTCGTTAACATCACTGCAGTCAAATGATAGAAATACAGGAATTGTGCCAGCACTTCCCCGGCAGCCCTATTCGATAAGCTCGGACTTTGCTCTTCACTGTCTACCCTAAGCCTTGGTAACCACTAGTTGGTTCCTAACGAGAGCATGTGTATGTCTATCAAATACAAACAAATGGCATGTTTATTTTAGATACCATCGTTATAGATTATGAAAATGCTGTAGTACAGAATGTGACCTGTACACCTGCCTTTTTCATTCAGTGGAGTACTCCCAGGTTCTTCCACGACTATCAGTATTCTATTCTTCTTTACTGAGTAGTATTCTGTGTTTTGCATGAATCATATTCTGTGTTATAGTTCACCTGTTGAAGAATAGTTTGTTCATTTTTTGTTATTTTAATACTGCCAGTGAGGTTAAGGCCTCTCTCTCTCTATGTGTCCGTGTGTGTACATATGCTTAAGAGTTGTGTGTTACAAACATGTGTTTGTTAAGAGAATGGCAAGCTATTTTCCATGCTGTCTCTCGTATTTGACCGTTTTGATTCTCACTAGTAACCTGAGCGAGCCATTTTGAGTCCCGCCTACACTGGTGTGCATCACCTCTTCATTCTTGGCTGTTTGGCAAGGTGTGAGGTGTCATCGCATTGCTGCTTTGCGTCTCCAGACCCAGTCAAGGATACTTGAAGAGATGGAATGGGCTCGGTTGCCCTTTGACTTCACAGCAGTTCATTTCTTCTTCTCATTTTTCTCCTGCTGAGCTGAGAGGGTTCTTTATGTAGTCTAGACACTAGTTTTTGTTGGATACAGGTTTTCAAAGTACTTCCCCTCTTCCCAGCATGTAGCCTGTCTTTTAATCCATTTGACAGTCTTTTGTAAAGCTAAAGCCTTCAATTTTATTAACGCTTATGAAATTCATTTTCTGTTATGGATTGTAATTTTGATGTAAAGTCTAAGAACTCTAGGGTAAACCCTAGACAATGACTTTCGTGTGTGTGTGTGTGTGTGTGTGTGTGTGTGTGTGTGTGTGTGTGTGTGTGTGTGTGTTAAACCTAGGCTTCATGCACAGTAGGGAGTCACCCTCCCATGGAGTACACCTTACATGTGTTATGTTTGAATGTTAACTGTGGCCTGCACTGATTACACGTGCAGGATGAAAGGTGTGGTTTGCATGTCCTAGCTGTGGGTGTGGAGCTACCCTGGCAATATCTTGGAAAAGCACTGTCCTTCCTCCTCTACTGTTTGCAGTTGGCTGTACTTAAGAGTGCTCTGCTCTGCTCATCGATCTCTGTGTCCTCTCGCCAAGACCACATTTTCATTAGCTACTTAGGTCTGTAATCGTTCATATAGAGTGACTCCTAATTCTTTATTCTTATTAAAATTCTGTTTTCATAGTCTTATCCTACATTTTAGGATAATCTTGCCCATGTTTATAAATAGCATTTCTGAGATTTTAAAATTGCACTAAACCTCCTCACCCAGAGAAGCAATTTCCTAAGTATATTTAGTTTTTGTTAATACAAAACAAGGTATGTCTTACTACCACTGACAACCTAAAATAGTTGTTTATCATTTTTCCTACCAACATAACCATCTCTCTATTTAGCTGTCTACCCATTTTGTGTTCAGAAGGTGAATTTTGACATAAATTGTGCATCAGAACATTTCAAGCTCAAATACTCCACCATGCACACCATTATGTAAAGTTCAATATTTGCCCAAGGTTCTTATTTGAGATAATTTTTATTCAACAAAATATCCCAATATTAGGTGCATCATCCAGTAGGTTTTGAAAAATACAAACATCTTGTATTTTTGACGCACAACTTGGCTTTATTATCTTTTTAAGGCTTGTTCCCAATGTCACCTCCTCAGGGGCAAACGATGTTCTGATTTGTTTCCCACCCCAGAACAGCCCTTCATCTTCTGGCACTGCATGTGGGTATAATTGCATCAAATATAATGCTTTTTGGGATTTTTTTTTTTACTAAATATAGTTCTGATATTATTCCATTTTGTTTCATGTATCAATAATTTGTTTCTTATTATTATTAATTCAAAATTTCTATGTTTTGAGGATTTCAAACATAAGTACTGTTTTTTATCATTTCCAATGGCCTCTCCTCCCTCCAACTCCTTCCATGGCCACTCTCTCAGATTTAGAACCTCTTCTTAATTATTCACACATAGTGTGCTTATGCATCCTGCTGAGTCTATGTAGGGTTGCTCATATGGACATTTGGTTAGGGCTGACGGCTAGCATTGGATATAGCCCCTCAGAAGGCTAGCCCCTGCTTATTCTACTGGGTGGATGTACCACATTTTGTCTGCTTATCTCTTTGGAAAGTACTTTTTGTTTCTCTTCCTGTCCTGACGTTGTACCTAATATGAATAAAGCTGTTATGAGGTCTTAAAAAATATTCAGCCAATATTTAACTCTTTACATAACAATGACCAAGCACATGAAACTCATTGGTATTCACAGTTGTTCTCCTTTTAATAAATGGTCAAATTACACACACACACTGAAGAACTCTTTATGTTTTCAGTGAATATTTGATTTGTAGATTTATATCACAAACCATATATTTGGGGTAGAAATTTCTCAGGTCCACAGTGGAGTGAGTGAAGTTTTGTAAGTCTTGGAATCAGAACACGGTGAATTTGGCATGCTGGCTTTGTGTATTGACATCTTATTGAAACCATTCCATTTCTTGTTTTATTTATTTAAGAGACATTTTTGTGCATGTGTGTGTGTGTGTGTGTGTGTGTGTGTGTGTGTAGGTTAGGCATCCCTTTTGAGATATTGTCCATCTGGGTTTTTTGAGGCCACTGGTTGAGTGGACCAGGCTGGCTGTTGAAGGAGTTTCCGGGTTCTCATGTCTCTGGGATTACAAGTTTTTCTTTCTTTCTTTCTTTCTTTCTTTCTTTCTTTCTTTCTTTCTTTCTTTCTTTCTTTCTTTCTTCCTTCCTTCCTTCCTTCCTTCCTTCCTTCCTTCCTTCCTTCCTTCCTTCCTTCCTTCCTTCCTTTCTTTCTTTCTTTCTTTCTTTCTTTCTTTCTTTCTTTCTTTCTGCTTTTGTGGTAGGCACTCCATCAGCTTAGCAATCTCCCCAGTCCTAGTTTCCCTTTTAAAATTGGACAATCTTTGGGGCTCTATGGTGACAATGATGCCTTCTAGAATGGGGATCTACTTTTCTATTCCTTTCTGTTTACATGTGTTGGCTCCTTGCCTGCAGGTCCAGGCAAGAGGAGAGAACCTGGTCCAGCCGGGTCTGTCCCGGGCTGAGTGGGATGTCGAGTGTCGACGGCCCAAAAGAAACACGCCAGGCCGGGAGTCTGTCGAAGCAGGAACTCACTTTATTAAACTGGGCACTTGTTTATATAGAGAAGGCAAGGAGGTGGGCACTTAGGTATGGGAAGAGATGATGTAGGAGGTGGGGAAAGGTGATGGAGGGCAGGGGGTAACTGTCAGGGCCAATGGCAAAGCTTCACGTCAGAAACGGCAGAGCAGAGGCAGGGCCAAACAGGTCTTGCTGAGTCACCCCGATACGGAAGTGACTGAGACAGGTCTCAAAACTCAAGCCAGGGTTAGGTTCTCCCACAAGGCCGCAGAAACTCGAGCCAGGCTCGGGTTTGTACTCAAGGCCCAAACTAGGGCCAAAATGGGGACCAACGTACATGCCCTTTGCTTTCTCCCATTTTTCACCCCTTCACCTTCGTAGAAACTAAAGCCAGTCTATGAATGGTGAGAGAACAGCCTTCCATCCTCCGACAAAAGGGAAAAACACCCATTGTCTCACCAGAACGTGTAATGTAAGATGCAGGATTTCATAATCCCTTTTTATCAAACTGAAGACCTTACTTCTGCTCACATACACATATGTGTGTGCTTGGCTTTACTACAATACATACTGAGTGTTGTCAAATCCTGGCCTGCAGTAATTGACGTGGTGCTGCAGTTCTTCATTATCTTATTACTGTGACAGTTATATTGATTGACGTTTAAATATTGAACCATTCTTGAAAATTTGAATTAAATACCAGCTGGTTACAGAGAATACATTTAGAAATCGGATTTGTAAATTCTGTTTGACACTGCTTTGTTAAGGATCTTTGTATTTAGATGAAAGAGGATATTGCAGTATGCTTTGGGGTTTGTTTGTGTGCTGGAAAGTACTGAGAGTGGCCTCCTAATATGAACTGTGGAATCTCTGCTCTTATTTTCCTGAATAGAGATGTTAGTTCCTTTTTAAACATTACTGAGAATTCTCCCACACAGCCATGGGGGTCTGAAGATGCCTTTTTGGAACATTTTAAAATGACGATTCCTTCAACACTTAGGGCTAATAAATGAGCTATTTCGTAACCGTTTGGGCTGTATACTTTGTGAGTTCTTTCAAGAACTGGTTCACTTCATCTCATTTGCAAACGTACACATATAGGTATGTATATTATGTAAATATCAAGGTCTTCACACTCTGTGGCCATACTCTATTTAATTTTGACAAGTTTTGTCTTCTTACTAGAAGCTCCTCAATTCTGCTAGTTGGTTGAAGTTGCTTTTAGTTTTACTGGTTTTTCTTTCTGTTTTAAAATGATATATTCATTTATTTGTTCAGGAGTGTGTGTGTGTGTGTGTGTGTGTGTGTGTGTGTGTGTGTGTGCACCCCTGCCATGGTGTGCATGTGAAGGCCAGAGAGTGACTTGCCAGAGCTGGTTCCTTCTTTCCACCATGTGGGACTCAGGGATCAAACTCAGGTTGTCACGCTTGATGGCAAGGGCCTTCACCCAATCTTGCTGGCAATGTTTTTTGTTTTTAATTCCATTGCTTTCTCTCTCCTGTTGTCTTAATTAGTCCCTGTTCTCTGCTCTTGTGGGGCTCACTTACTCTTCCTTTCCGTAGAGTGGGACTTAGGCTACATGTGTCCCCGTCTCCTTCCTCTGTGTGCAGTTGGCATCCCAGCAACACTTTCACTGGATGCCAGGGCAGGGTTGTTGCTTGACGATTGCATCCAGTTCCACATATATTTATCTTTCTCTGAGATTGCTTTGACCCATGGTGATTTTAGCAGTAGTGTACTGTGTTGTTTGCAACTGTTTGGAACAATGCCAGTCATCTTCCATGTACTAATTTCCATTGCAGTCTGAGATTGTTCCCCACTTTGCAGATGAACAGTCAAGGCCCAGAGAGGTCACGCTATAATGTGAGTGTTAGAGGGGATATTGGATTTTAGTAGTAACCCATGGTCCACACACTTGACCACAGTGGCCTAGCTAGTCTGGGAGGAGACCCACATACCCACTTTTCCAGGGGAGGGTCATCCAGGAAGGATGCTCAAGGCAGAAGTGGTGAGCTGAGTTATCATCAAGTGGTGGGAAATAAAGAGTTTGGGTGAAAAAGTCAGGTAAAGTAAAGAATCTGGATCATTACTTTTACTTTTCAAAATCTAAACCAGCCCTTTCCCATCTTACAGCCACAGAACAAATAGATGACATAAGCACCTACCAAGCAGGAAAAAAAAAGGAAAGACTTATTTATTTATTGGCCAAGTAGGAGAAGCTTGGAGAAAGCCTTGAAGTTGAGTGTTTCAACCCAAGCAAAGACCGGACATCCCATTCAGAGTTAGGGGAGAAGGGGGGATTTTGATAATGAGTGGAATTCTTCATGAATTTCCCAGTGGTTAGGGTAGAGGAGCAGGAGGATCATGGGAGAACCACTTTCCCTTAATCTCCACCCAGGCTAGTTCCAGCCCGAGTCAGAAACTGGCTGGTCCAAGATATCATTAGGAAAGGACATTTGACTAGAGTAACATAGTGCAAATAGTACAAACAAGTCTGGGCATGGAAAGTTGTTCAACATGGCCTCCTTTGTGGCTGCAAGTAGCAGTGTTTCACCCTTCAGGACACGGCCAACGGCACCGGATGCGCCCTTGGCTGCCTTGCTGGACTTCTTGTCTGAAACAGAAAGCTGGATAGTAAGGATCGTTTTTCTCATGTTCAGGAGGGATTTGCCTAGTGACAGAATGACAGAATTCCCTTTACAGCCTGCATCCAAGGACGTGAGGAGGCCCTCGGCATGTGACACACAAGAATAAGATAACCATGTTTTTTTCCATTTTAGAAAATTTCAGTTGATGACAGTGTGGCACACAAGAAGGGACAGTCTGTGGCAGGATGAAGAGCTGACCCTGGCTGGGGCAGGGATGGACCAGGAGGTCCTATAGGTAGGTGTTTAGTTAGGGGTAGAGTGGGTTTCAGAAAAGCAGAGCAGTTAGACTGGTCCAGTATATTGTCTTATGGGTAGACGGGCAACGTATTCAACCAAGAGGAGATGATCTTAAGGAGAAAGGGACATTGGTGCAGCAATTGTCACCACAGATGCAGCGATTGTTTCTGTACATCTAGCTTTGAAGACTTGTAAAGTGAACATGGGAATTCACAGTCTAGAAAGGCAGGAAAGTGATGGCTTGGGCACTGTATGAAAGCCCTGTAGCACAAGAGGATTAGTACCTACGGTCACCTTCTTGAAATGAGTACATTCCCTGGTCACTGAAAGTGTCCTCCAAGTGTCTAGCAGTAACCATGAGGCAGGAGGTGCAGGAGAGGCCCTGGAGTGCAAGGGGTGGGGTGGGGGTGGGGATGGGGAAAGGGCTACAACAGGCAACATTTGTGCTGGGACCCTGTGTGAGTTCATTGCCTCTTTGATTAAAGCGAATGGGAACCAGGGGAATTCTGATCCCTAGAGAAGGTCTCATCCCCAAAGTGACCCAGGGAACAGCCTCAGAGTGGCTCATAGAGGTCTCCTCACAGAACAGAGAGATCAGGGAGTGAGTCTTATGTTTAGGAAAGACAAGACAGTGAGATAGCAGTCCCCACCAAGATAAGCAGTTATGAACAGATGGTGCAAAGCAACTGAGGTCTTTGGTCTCAGGAACCAAGCATGTAAAATAGTGTTGTTTTGGGGGAAAGAATGAACTCAAGGGCCACCTGACTTCGTGTATATAGAGCTCACATGTAAATAGTAAGCCATACTCGTAAGACCTGCATATTTTACTGTATTTAAATTGTTATAGGTTGAATTTTGCCCTCCCATACATTTATATGTTAAAATTCTAATTCCCAGTACCTCATAATGTGCTCTTATTTGGAAGTGGAGTTGTTGCCATTGTAATTAGCAGAGTCAGACTTCACTAGCTTTACTTAATAGGATGGACTTCTAATTCAGTATAATAGGAGCCCACATTAAGAGGGGAAACTTGGACACATGCATACATAATGAGAATTCCATGTGAGGGTTACGGTGACATTGCCACAAGCTGAGGAGCCACCAGAGGCTGGGTGAAGTAGAAACAGACTCCCTCACAGTCTTGGAAGGAGCTGATACCTTGACCTTGGACTTCTGGCCTCCAGCCCTGGGAAATGATGGATATCTGTTGTTTAAGCCACTCAGACCATGCTGTTCTGTTCTGTCAAAGTAAATAAATATATCCCTAGCAAAGAAATACCCAAGATACACCTGCCCTGTTAATGTCTGTCTGGAAGCTAAAATAGGGCCCTCAGTTTAGCACAGTTAAGCAAGAAGTTAATAATCCAACTAGAAGTGATTGGTGGGCAGCCACTGGGCCCTGCTTGTGCTTGGTGGCTGTTCAGAATGAACTTCATTTCTGTGGTGGAATCTGTAGATTCATTGATGAAATATGGCTGCATTTCAAATCAGTCATTGTTAAAAAGTTGAAGTTGATTGAGGTAAATATTTATATAGTCTCAGCATGGGTATTTCTAATGATGTAAAAATCAGGAGGGAAGATACACGTTTAGTACTTAAAAACATAAACATGAGCAGTTTCTCCAAAACAGCAACATGTGCATTCTTCTTCAATACACAGGAACTGTTTTCTAGACCAGGCCATCTAGGAGGTCATTTAATAATACCCAAGAAAGGTCAAAGAATTGGAACAAAAGTAATTCCCTGCCCATGAAATCAAACCAGACATTAATCAGGGAAGGAATTTTAGGTAATTCAAAATGTGTATACTTTTAAAGGAACTAAATGTATACACTTTTAAAGGAACTAAAACTACACCAACTCTCATAGCCAATGGATGAAAGAGGGGGAAACACAAGAGAAATTAGAAAGTACATTGACATAAATGAAAACCTAACTAATGGAACGGGACCAAACCTAATGGGCTGTGCAGAAAACAGTGCCTGCAGAGAGACTTGTGCCTATAAGGCTCTATGCTTTAATTGGCCCTCTTCTGGGCATTTGTGGATATCTGCACACATGTAGTGTGTAGGCACACACACACACACACACACACACACACACACACACACACACACCACACAGAGGTTAGAATTGAAGTGCTTTAGTTAGGGTTCTTTGGAGAAGGAGAATATATACATACATACATACATACATGCATACATATATATTTCACTTAAGAATTACCTTCACAGTACCACATGTTTGACTAAGAACACCTGGACACTATGCCTCATCAAGTTGACATGTAAAATTCTTCTACCTTAAGGAAGAATAGAGCAAATTAAACCCATAGCAGGAAGAAAGGAAAGAAGGAAAGAAGAAAGGAAATAATGAATATTGGAATTAAATAGATTTTAGAATCAAGAGAGGGAACCATTTAACTCATAACTTGGTCTTTTGAAGAGATAACAAAACCGGCAAACATTTCTAGACTAAGGAATAGAAACTTTCCATTTCTGGAGATCAAGGATAAAAGAGGGTCTGTTCATGGAGCCACATGCCTGTAGTTCAGATACTGGGGAGGCAGAGGCAAAAGAACTGCGCAAGTTCAAAGCCAGCCTGGTTTATATAATGGGTTTCAGGAATCCAAGATCATCTAGTCAGACTCAGTCTCAACAAACAAAGTAAAACAACACCTTCCAAAACCTTCAAAACAAAAACAACCCCCCACACAATGTGACATCAGTACTTATCAAATTTACAGAAATAAAATGAATTTTAGGGGCTGACTGTGGGATGTAAAACCATGTTCAGAAGTTTAGTAAGACAGAGTAGGTTGAGACCTGGAGACTTGGTGGGCACACACCCGAGGCTTAGGTGACTCCCAGATCCCTACCAGACTCCTAACTTGGAACATGTGCCATGTTTCTCATGTAAAAAGAGACGTGACCACAGTCTTGTAGGCTCAAAACAGAGTTCTCCATGCTAATGAGGTACCTAGAAGCCCTGAGGGCTTAGTCAATAAGTTTCACTTTCCGGACATTCCTCCTTACAAAAGATATTTAATCTCAGACCCACCCTGAGAAATAGTGTATGTTTTTATGCATCCACTTTCCGCCATGACAATAAACTGTTTAGAACCATGGACTGTCTCTTTTCACCAAGATCTGCCGTGGGGAGCCATGAGGAAGGTTTTTGCCTACAGAGCCACAGCCTAATCTCCTGTAGAGGAGGGAGTAATTTCCAACTTATTCTATGAGGCCAGTGTTAGCCTGATACCAAAACCACACAAAGAAATGGAAACTAAAGCTCTTGTTGTGAATAAGATTGGACAGCCTCAGGGCAACACCTGGATGCCAAACCCAACGCCTTCTAACAGAGACAACGCCCAGTGAGCTATCAATGACCAAGAGGGGTTTGACTTAGGGATGTATAGATGGCTCAGCAGTGAAAAACATCCTATCAATGTAATAGACCACGTTTGGGGGAGCTGAGGAGGCTCTGAGTGAAGTGTCCTGTTAATGGGCACAGCGAGGTTGAGGACCCAAACCCTCAGATCCACAGAAGTACAAAGGCTTCTCTGTATGGATCAGGCTCAAAACTAGTAAAGCCTTCCTGGGTTCCAAGTTTGAACATGCAAGTACAAGTGTTTGCAAATGATTGATCACCATGTGCAAATCCCAGCAACTGCAGATTTCTTCTCCTGGACATTTACCTCCGGAGACTACTCACCTACAAGCACCTCTTACTGAGACTGACTACATCCTTTCCCAGCGTCCCTGCTTCCATGCTGTATGTAATAAACACACTGAGGTTCTGGGTTGCTGCCTAGTTGGTACCACTCCATCAGAGTGCACATAGCCCACTCGACCCCAGCTTTTCTATTCATGTGTCTGTTTTTTCTTCATTCCTTCACTGCCCTACTCAGGTTTCTGGGACCCAAGGCACACGGGAGGCAGTATATATTAATAGGAGAAAGGAAAAATACAAAAATTCATATCAAAGACACCGAGAAAGCATCTGACCAAATTCATCACCCTTTCACAATAAGGATTCCAAACAGGTCAGGACAAGAAAGGTGCTTTCTCAACAGAACAAAGACTCTTCCACAAGAAACTCAAAGCTAACAGTGTACATGGCGCTGAAAACCTCATGCTTTCCTCTAAGCCCCGGAACAAATCCAGGGTGCATGCTCTAACTTCTGCTCAACATTTGCCAAGTCAGGATAATTGGACAAGAAGAAAGTAAGTAAAAGGTACTCTGATTTAAACTATCTTTAGTTATAGACAATATGATCTTGTATATAGAAAATCCCAAGGAAGATAGATGCACATAGGAAAGCAAAGAGAGAAAAAACCCTAACAGCTAAAAATATAAAATCTGTAGGATACAATATACAAAAACCAGTCTAGGTAACTGGGAAGCTTTCTCATTCTCAGGGATCAGGTGTCTTACTGGTGTTAAGACGGCAGTTCTTTCCACGTGCTCTACAGACTTGATGAAGTCCCCTCTGAAATTTCATATGGAAATGCAAGGACTCAAAATAGCTCAAAAGAGCCTGTGAAAAGAACAAGGTTGACATACATTTCACACTTCAAAAGCTCGCTGAAGCCTATGGTTCTCAGTACATCCGGACACCAGCACAAAGATCCGTAGATCAGTGGGGGTGGAACTGAAGCTCTAAACCCAGGTCCATCCATGACTATGACTAACCAATTTCAACAGTGTATCAGGGCAGTTCATTCAGGGTAACAGTCTTTTTCAGAGAATGCTGGGATAATTAGGGACTCATGGGTAATCAGGAGCTCTACCTCAAAGCACATATAGAAATTAGGTGCAGAAGAATCAAGAATCTAGGTGTAAGGACTTAAAACAGAGCTCTGTGTTTTAGGAGAAACACAGGTGGAAATCTTGCGACCTTGAACTAGGTCATAGTTTTCCGCTTATAATACCTTAAAGTGCGTGCAACTGAAGAAAAGAAGTGTCATTTGAATGAAATTAAAATTAATAATGTTGTGTGAAGTCAAGGTCCGTTGTTAAGAGACTGAAAAGAAGGGACTGGAGAGATGGTTTAACAGCTAACAGCACCGCCTGCCCTTCCATGAGATCAGGGCTCCAGTCCTAGCAACCAAAAGACCGCTCACAACCATTTATAATGCTAGTTCTAGAGGGTCTGAACTTCTGGACTGCAGGGCACCAGGCACACACGCAGTACACAGATTTATGCAGGGAAATGCTGATACATATACAATAAAATTCTTTATTTAAAAAAAGAGACCAGAAAGAAAATCCATAGAATGCATTTTTCAATCATATATCTGATGTGTCCAGGATCAGAGCATATAAAGAACTCTTATAGGACACCAACTTAAAAGACAATGAGACCAAAAATAAACAAGCAGACACATAAAAACCCCACTAACTGGGTTTTAGTAGACATTTAGTAGACATAGCTTATAGAAATGGGTTGAAAAGAGCGTGAGATCACGCTCACTGTCATTAGCCTTTGGGACAATACAAG
The DNA here is from genome assembly GCA_028551405.1 of Uromys caudimaculatus. Classification (NCBI taxonomy): domain Eukaryota; kingdom Metazoa; phylum Chordata; class Mammalia; order Rodentia; family Muridae; genus Uromys; species Uromys caudimaculatus. The sequence continues at coordinate 20,423,753 of CM052712.1, read as the reverse complement.
GAAGAGCCCCACATGATACTGCAATCTCACAGCCCCTAGGACGCCTGCCAGGAAGAAAACAGACAACAAGTGCCGATGTGGACAGGTGGAACCACCATCTTTACTGCTGACGGCGTGGGAAACGGTGAAGGTAGTTTCAAAATCACCTTGGGAGTACATAAACATTGAACACAGACTGACGAGGGGATCCAGCCAGCCCATGATGCATGCTTACACAGAAAGCTGCATGCAGCGGTTCATGGAGGGATTCCTTACAATAGCCCAAGTGTGTGCATAACTCAAAAATTCACGGAGCGATGGGTGGGTAAATGAAATGTTATATCCTCATGGCAGACCATTGTTCTGACATACAAACAAATGATACAATGAGACATGAGACAGCCTGGATGGTGGCTGAGAACCTTAATGAAAGAAGCCTGACACTAAAGACCTCAAAATAATTATTTAATTTATAGGAAATGTCCAAAGAATCAAAACCATCATTGATGCATTAGGGGTTGAAGATGGAGAGAGCGGAGAACTGGCTGGGCACTGGGTGGGGCTGGGTGTGAGTTAAAGTACGTGAGTAGTGACTGAACAACCTTAGGAATGGACTAACACCCTGAATTGTGTACCTCTAAATGGCAAATTTTATGCGTGAGTTGTATCTTTTTAAAAAGCGAGAGCGAAGTAAAATTAGCCGGCAAATAGACAGAAAGTTTTTTGCAACGTCCACAACAAACCAAAAGCTAGTATTGTCAGGATACTGAGGACTGCTGAAAATCATCTCAGAAATTCCCATGGAAATATCGGTGAGTAACGTGGCCACCCCGACACTAAGCAGCCTGTGTTAGACGGGAGGGAGTGTACAGAGCGAGAAGCAGCCTTTTGTCTATCTACCGACTAAATGCGCTCAACGTCACAGGGTGTTAGTGGTTATAGGCTTACGGTTCTCCATGTTTTTAATACTTCTATGAGGTGCATTTATTTTCAATTTTAAAAATATTAATTTCTATATTTTAAAATATTATTTTAAAAGATGCCACCCTGATGGGTCGCCCATTCTCCCATGGATGGTCGCACACTCACGCGGATATCGCCGGCCCAGTCAGATTCAGCGGGTTTCGAAGAGTACCTGAAGTAGGAAGCAGGGATGGTTGGAATGGAAGGGGTCTGGGGTAGGTTTCATGAAAACACATTACATATCTGTATGAAGTCTCAAAAGACACATTGTACACAGACAAAATGATGGTAATATATGATATATGAAATATTTATAATAACTAATATTTATTTAATAACTAAGCTCTTGGAGAATAACTACTCCGGAAGTTTGTGCCTCAGTGGGTAGGAGGTTTGGAGTTTCTGATGTCTCCGTCTACACACATACTGGAAGGCACTTAAGAGGAAACTCCTTGTAATCAAACAACAGAGGAGAAACAGAGGCCCAGCTCTTGGTGTAGCGCACTAGGATCCACATGGCCAATGCCTGGGAAATAACATGAAAGCAGTTTCAATCAGGGCCCCAAACTCCAGCCTCAGGAAGCACCAGGACTCCCTTCTCCAGACAGAATTCCTCCTGTCAGCAGCCGAGCCCCAATCTAGACATTCCAGAAGCCTCCTGAGCCAAAGCCAGGCAGGTACAGAGCTGCTAGGCAAAGGCTAGGGGAAGCCCAGACCTGACTTTAGGGAGGGTGAAGACCCAGACAGCCACTGTGATGGCAAGTAGAGCAGACTTGGATCTAAGTTGAAACAGCCTTAAGTTGAAACATGATCCCTGTAGGGGTAGGAGAGCCTAGGGCAGGAACCAGAGGCTCTGACTGGGAGGACAAAGAGAGGGCAGGGCTCCCAGTTCAAGCTAGGAGCAGAAAAGTGTGGTTACAGTAATGTTTCAGCAAAGATGTGACATGTGGGGGATTTCCTGGGTGCAAGGAGGGTGGGAAGGAATGGAGGCTAAATCTGAGGGAGGAGATGCCTCAGGAAAGTGTATGATTGCAATCTGAGTCCCCCTCTCCCTCCCTCCCTCCATCTCTCCCTCCCTGCGCAGCTATTATCGATTATGTGTGTACTTGCTTGCTGTTCATGCATTCCTGTGGGTACTGGTGGGGGTGGTCTGGTACACATTTGGAGCCTCTATATGAGCACAGGTTTTAGTAGATCACTTCCTGTGGAAGATCCCCTGTCACTGAACCTAAGCACTGAGGAGCCTAAGCTAGGATCTGCCAGAGGCATAAACACAGCAGAACAATGTGACCTTTCAGGGTTCAAGCAATGGAGGGTGGAGGGGTTCTTACACTTTACTTGCTTTTTTTTTTTTTGTAAACAATAACCTAAGTTAGCAGGACGCCACTGCACTGCTGTGTTTCAAGCATGTCAAGTCACTTGTCTTGCTATGCCTCAGTATCCCACCTGACTTCATGGACAATAATACACACACTACACTGAGTCACGCATGGGTGTGTGGGCCAACAGCCGGGAGCACTGTTCATATGTGTGCTATGGGAATCATGGACCCACATGAAGGAATCCGCAGCCTCTCTGTACTGTACCTTTTAAATGCTCAGAGTCCAGTTGACTGTGCAACTTTGATGTCTGATTTTTAAAAATTTAACATTAGTTCATAAAAGCCTGTCGGTGCTGTCACTGGTTTTTAAGGCTCTTGACACTGAATCTGAGGTTAAAGCTACATGCAGCGGTTCTCTGCCCTGGAGGGTTGTGCCCACCCGGTAGCTCTCTGGAGAAAAGACCTGAGCGGTCAACAGGGCTCTTTACAGTCCTTGAGCACTTAAACTGGAAACCCCACTCTAGCTTTCAAGTTGTTTTTGTTATAAACTCTGAGCTGCCCATTCATGGGTGGCTGTGTGACGATGGGACCAAAATGGGAATGACCTCATAGTTGCAGCCAGTTGGCCTTCTCAGAAAGGGGGTATGCACATCGGTCACCCAGTGATGTCCACTTCCTGTTGGTGCAGCAGGGAACGCCAAGCTCAGTGATTTAAACATCTTTCCCTAACTTTCCAATTAGACTTCCACACCTTTTCTTTTTTTTTTAATCTCGAAAATTATTTTATTATGTTGTGTGCATGGATGTTTTTCTTTCACCTATGTCTGCTCACCATATGCGTACAGTGTCCTCAGAGGCCAGAAGTGGGCATTGGATTTTCTGGAACTGAAGTTACAGACGGTTGTGAGCTGCCATGTGGTTGCTGGAAATTGAACCCAGGTCCTCTGAAAAAGAAGTCAGTGCTCCTAACCACTGAGCCGTACAGAATAACTTCACTTTTAAAACAGTGAGGATGGAGTAAGAAGACACGGGTCCTTTTGCTAGGAGGGGTATGCATGTGTGGGCTCCTAGCAGCACAGCAAGTGTTCTTACCTTGGGACCCAGTGAAGTGGCAGCTCTGTCATCTGGGCAGTTGTATAGACCACTCATTCTCTGGCCTCATGTAGCTAAACAGAGGCTCTGGAGATGGGAATCAGAAACCTCAGCTTTCTGAAGGTGATTGTGATATAAGCTTAGGTTTGAGAATCCCTAATTTATAGCAAAAATACAGGACAGTATTCCTGTTTATATAAGCCAACAGAACCTTCATGTGCAGGTAAGATATAATATACATCTCCATATATGTATCTGTGTACATATATATATGTATACACACATACATATAAAATATTGCACATATAAGAGTCACACATAGTTCATTTACAAAAGTATATGTACACAGAACACACACATATATGTGCATACACATACATAATAATACACATATTTAATTATTAACAAACACAGAACATATGAGGAGAGCATATACATACATGCATATACACAACACATACATGTATGCATACATATCACAGCATATGCTTATACTTAGTAATACACACATACATACTTACAAGAGACATACATAACACACACATAGACACACAATACACATATATACAACATGCACATACATACGTGCATGATATGCAACATTTATAATATGATACATGAGTAAAACCCAATGTCACACACATATAATGAATACCTAAAGTATTCGACCTAAGCACATACACAAATACAAAAAGGAGTCTAAGACTCTTCTTACGACCGTCACAGAAAAATGTGGCAAGCCAGCAGAGAGCAGCTTTGGCCTTTCTTGCAGCCTCACTTGCTGCCCAGCTTGTAGGTTTTTCAGTCTGTAAAAAGAGGGTAAGGCTAACGTGACAGGCCTCTAAACCGTTAGATCTGCCTAGAGTTTGAATCAGGAGCATAGTAGACCATTAGGGTCAGATACTGCCGGAGGTTTGGTGTAGCTCCTAGCACACTCTGTTTCTGGCAATCGGAATGAGATAAGACCTGAACTGAGTGGTGGCTTGACCTGGGATCCCTGGAGAATCTTCAACCATATGGGAGGGATGGCTTGTGAGTGACAGGGGTTGAGTTCATTTGGTGTGCTCTGTGCTCCCAGCACATCCTCAGATGCAGGCCTATTCACGCTCTCCTTTCAGAGCAGATGCTTCCCTGTGGACACTTTTGCCAAGGAAGCGCGCTGCAGCTCTGTTTTAGTGTTTCCAATTACATAACATTTGATTGACCAAAAGCAATCCCGAGGCAAAGAATTAACTGTAAAGATATTTTCCTGACCCAAGGGCCCAACTCAAAAAGAGGGTCATTCCCAAAGCCTTTGTATTCAGCATTTGACTTGTAAGCCTGAGGCCACTGCTGGCTGAAACCTGTGGCCCTGGGCCCCAGCTCTTGTGAGAAAAGAGGTTTAGGGAATGCCTGCACATCCTAAATAAAAGGCAGCTTCAGTGTGCCTTCTGATAGGGTTGACAGGAAGTATCGTCCTCTCCGAGTCATACACACAGCTGCATGTGACTGCTACATTCTGTGTTATGTCCGTGTGCAAGAAGTCTTCCTTCCCCTGGGGTGGCATAGATGAGCAAGGACTTATCAAGGCTCTGAAAAACCTAGATAGCCAATCTGCAGACTTAAGTCCTTTTCATTGAAAAGTGTATTTGCATAGAATCTGCATGCGTCCTTCCATGGGCCCTAAGCCATCTCTCGATTGTTCATAACACTATCATGCTATATAAAAGTGGTTCTTACAATTCAGGAGCAATGGCACGGCGTGGCATCTCTTCATGGTCAGTTCAGATGCGACTTTTTCCTATGGATGCTTTTGATCTTCAGTTAGTCTGTGGATGAGCACTGTGCGGGCCCAGGGCTGGTTTGTGTGAATTGGAAGTGGGTCCACGCTCAGCTGTGGAGGTGAACCTTGCTTCTGTTGTAGCCAGTCTTTTTGTGTTTAGGATGTCCTGGGGAACAGGTATTTTCCACTGTCCTGCCATAGCCTGTCTCCAGGCATCTGGACTTTGGTACCTTATGGAGGTGAGCGATCTTTCCCACCTCAAAGTCCAGAAGAGTCTCCTCCCTCGTGTAGATGAGTCACCATCACCTGGGGTCTGGACTCAAGCCAGACTCCAGTTTCTCATTTTGAAGCCTTTTAAAATTGAATATCTATCATTTCCTCAGGAATCAATAATGCTATCTTTGTCAAATTTCATATCCAGATGGGTCTATTTCTAGTGATTTTGTTCCATTGTTTGATTCCTCCTCTTCCTCCTGACCCTTTCCTTCCCCCTCTCTCCTGTCCTCCTGACCCCTTCCCTCTCCTAGTATATATTTTCTTCTTCCTTTTATTGGAATCGATTTTCTCCTCCTATGTCCTCATTACTGTTTCTCTCCACTCCCCCCAGCTTCTACCTACCTCCCCTCCCAGCTCCCTCATCCCCTTTCTGTGTCTCATTAGAAAACAAACAGGCTTTTAGGAACTAATAATAGAATAAAATAAGATAAAGCATAATAAGATAAAGCAAACACTTCAATATTGGACAACAACGACAGAAGGAAAAGACCCCAAGAGGAGGAACAAGAAACAGACCTACTCACACACTCAGGGATCCCATAAAAACACTAAACCAGGTGCCATAATATACTCATTCTCAAAGGATCTGTAGGGAAAAAGTGAGAAGGGAAAGTATAAACAAAATAAAATAAAAATAGTATTTTTTTTTTTAAAAAAGAAGGGTCCCTACAGTACATTGCAAGAAGAGGAATTTCCAAAGATGTCATTGAGTTCATTTTCTGCTGGCATCTACTGCTGGGCACACAACCTACCCTTTTCCTTGTAAAAAAGCATGTTTTCATTTACAAGTGGTTACTAATTGGAGATTGCTTCTGGGTTAGAGATGAGGACATGTGTCCACCTCTCCATTCAGCTTTAGGACCCTAACCTGTGCAGACCTGTGTATGCTGCTTCAGTCTCTGTTAGTTCCAATGAGCGTTGAGTATGTTGATGTAAAGGGCCATCTTTCCTTGCTGTCTTCCATCCCTTCTGACTCTTACAGCTTTTCTGCTAGTCTTCCCTGAGTCCCGAGGGGAGGGATTTGATGGAGATATCTCATTTAGGGCTGAGTGTCCCAAGGTTTCTCACTCAGCATATCATATCTGCTGTGGATCTCTGTGTTTGTTCCTGCTTCTGTGGAAGAAGCTTCTCTGATGAAGGCTGAACAAGGCACTGATCTGTCTCCCTGGCTGGAGTTCCTGGGATATCTTATCCTTCTTCGGGCTGTCTTCACATGGGAGTTTTAGAATCAGCTTGTAGAAAGTTCCTTAAGACACCTGCTGCAGTTTCAACAGAATTACAAGTCACATGGGAGCGAATATATATAAATATAATATGATTTTTCTTTTACTCATAGAAAAATCTTTTTATTATTTATTTGGATTTCTACAGCTGCATCTGGAAAACCTAATTTTGAAATCCCTGCAGGACACAGATCTTTGGTTAGGTTTATATTTAGATATTATGCAATACTTTTATTATAAGTAGAATCTCTTAGAAATTTCTATGTCATAATTTTTTTAGGAGTATAAGGGTTTGATATTGATCTTGTTTAACTATATTGGTAAAAGCACAGCATCCTGAAGTTTGGGGATTGTGCTCACATTTTTGTATTATGTCATGATTTATACTGTATGAGGACATCCAGTGATTTTGTATGTGAACGTAGGCTCCCTTGTCACATTCTTGATTTTTTAAAGAAACTGTTTCATCAGATTGACTATGAACTATATCCAACTATCCATCCATCCAGCAATCTGAGTTTTTAATATCTGTATTTTTGACAATATCACAGTCTGTTTTTCATGTTCTTGATTTCATTGACAAAGACTTTGAAAACAGAGAGGAACTCCAGGATGACTTTACTGGGATTTTAAGGACAACAGAGCAGATGAGCAGGAGATGTCAGCAGCTGCACAGAGGAGCTGGGAAAGGAGAAGTTGACAGTTACATTGTCTGCTACACTGTATATGCCTGGAGCAAGAACTGCTGTGCAGTGGGAGTCTACCATTCGCTGGGGTGGGGTGTCTGCCTAAAGGGACTGTCAGGACAAGCAGTTTGGGAGTTTGGTTGGTGTCCAGAGAGGGATATGGACAGGAAGGAGGGGAAGGAGGGGAAAAGAGAGAAGCTTAGAATTGGGGGAGCAGGTAGGCTCATCAGTGAGTCTGCAAATTCCTCTCCTGTTTCTGGTTTCTGGGGTATCACATTTCCTGTCACCTTCTGGCTTCAGGCTGATCTTTAGGTTTCAAAACAGGACGATTTTTTTTACAGTAGGGGATCTCAGACCCTTGTCTCAACCAGGGAAACACCCACTGTTTGCATCAATAGGGTCTTATCAGCTATTGACCAAATTGTGTAAGGGGGGCTACTGACCATTGACCATGTAGTTTGTGTCTGGGAATAACAGCACGTTATTCATATGTCCTAAAGGGAACCGCAATAAGGGAGTGTACCTCAGAAAAGATGCTGGCCAGGGATCATGCCATTTGAACCACTGGAAGCTCACATAGATGAGCAGCGAACTGCAAATGGCCTCTTTTGTCCCCGCTTCTCCAGCATAGCATCCCTCAACACCACTGAGGCATCCATAAACATCACTGTACCTCAGGCTAGCCTTTTAACCCATTGTTGTCCTGTCTGGAGCCTTTCCCATGCTGGGGTTACAGGAATGTGCTCTCACCACTAGCTTCCCAATGGTCTGAGAGATAAGTGTTATCAGCTTACCAAGTTTCCTTCCATTTGCATTTAATTAGGAGAATTATCACGAATGTGTCATCAAACAATTTCACTGCATCGTTTGAAACGCATATGTGGTTTTCCCCTCATTAATCTGTTAATTTGCAGAAAGATGTTTTCAGGTTTTTCTAATATTTATAAAGCAAACTAGGCTCATAAAACAAGCCATGGAGGATTCCTTCTATTTCCAGTGTAAGGGAGGATTTGTGCTTCTGTAGATGAACAAGAGAATTCTAGTGTACAGTGGCAAACTATTGTTGGCAATAGCTCTCTTTTGAGACAGGGTCTCACAATGTAGCCCGAACTGACCTCAGACTCCCAGCTGTCCTCCCCCTCCACTTCTCAAGCGCTGGGATTACAGGTGTGCACCACATCTGGAAATAATGAAGTCTTATATACTTGCAATTAGCTAAGCAAGCAGATTTCAAGTATACACAACGGTAGCTGTCTGAGATGGTGGGCACGCCACCAGGCTTGGTGGTAGCCATAGTTTCCTGACGTATTTGAATCTCAAAAAAATACCCATACATTTTGAAGATATATGATTTTTGTTATTTACTTTTCAGTGAAATTATTTATGTTTTAATGAAATATACAAAGGAGATTGTGTATGTGTTTTCTATTTTAGACTTTAAAAAACAGCACTCTTGTAGAAGGATGGAACAGCACACAGTTTACCACTGAACTGTTCAGGTAACTGCTCCACTAATCACGTTGGCATCTCCCTTCCTCTCTGTTGGTGTGTGTGTGTGTGTGTGTGTGTGTGTGTGTGTGTGTGTGTGTGTGCGCTCTGCTTCGTGGCCCAGGCCTTGAGACTGTGGAGTGGGCCAGCATGCCTGACTAGTTCTAGACCCTGTGCTAGCATGGTCCCCATGTGACATTTGAGTTCATTCTGTAGTTGGCTTCTTAGCTTGCAACAGCTCACTATTTTCCTTTTATGTTTACGAATTTGAGGCCCTAATTTTCTGATTGCTGCTTTCTGACGGTCCATCTTATAAATAGAGATCTGGCATGATTTCAAATGTTTTTGCTGTGTTTTCACCTGGCATCTTGCTGTAGTTGGAAGTGCATATTTCTTACTTATTTGGTAGCACTAGGGTCCAGCAAGCCTGTACGAGAGAATCTCGCTTACCTAGGCAGGTAGGTAATCCACACCTGAGCTGCACATCAGCTCATCAAATGCGTTTGAAATGATACACATGGGGGGAAATCTTAACAAGATTTTTCAAGAGTACATGTATCTTAACTTTATTGTTATTGGTTTTTTTTGTATGAATCTGGCTCTTTCGAGAGTTTTGAAGGGGAAAGGGTGGTCTGATCGATCTCATCCTCCTAGTCTGGTTTTTATGTGGACTTTTTGGCTGGGTGTAGGAACCAAATTAATACAAGGCTAAATAACAAATGGGAAAGTATATAAGTTTTATTAATTTTATACATACAAGAGGGGTCCATGAAAGAGTGAAGTCTAAAACCTGTACCAAAATACTATGTGCTGTCACTTCTTAGACAAAAAACAACTAGTCTGTGAAGAAATGATGGATAAATGGATCTCCAGAGTAAGGTCATAAAGACTAGGAGTGTCACTGGGAGATGAGAGGTGAGAATGGCGGTCCCTGAAAAGCCACACCTACGAATGGCTAATTGGCTTTTCTAGTGGAGGTTTGGAATGATGCAGATTGACAGCCAAGATGATTTTGGTTAATCTTTAGTCCTCTTAATAGCCATTTACACCTGAATCTGCCCTAACATCCTTGTCACTCTCAGGTGAACCCCTTTTAAGTGTTAGCAGACCACTAGCTTCCACTAAGCCAAGAGCTAAGAATGTTATCAGATAGTACCTGATGCCTGAGCAGAAATTTCCTTGCAGGCTGCATGGGATGTCCATCAGAGGATTACATTAGTCAAGAAAGCACCACTACCAAAAAAAGGAAAGCAAAAGAAAAGAAAACTGTAAAATTATTATTTGGCAAATAATCTCTCCTGGTTTTCCTAAAATCCTAGTATAATATCATGGCTGCGCTCTGCCTTCTGTGCTTTAGGTTAGCCAACGGCCAAAAATGGGAAGCTGGACTCTGACCATTTAGAGCGAGGAACAGAACCCTTTTGATTTAGGAACTCAGTGGGTTTGCCTGCTCTAGTAAGCAGGGCTACACACTGAACACGGAGCTCACTCATTGGCCTAGGCTGGTTGGCAAATGAACTCCATGAATCCATTAGTCTTCATGCATGCAGTGCTGAGGTCACAGACAGGTGCTGCTGCAGCATGCTCTTTCTTACGTGAGTGTTGAGGATGCAAACTCAGGTTGGCATGCCTGCTCAGCAGACATTTTACCAATGGCCCCATCTCCCCAAACCCCGAATGGACATATTTCAATATGATATGTGCTTATCTCCTCATACCCACAGCTGCAAGAGGCAAGAAGGATCTCCTTCCACAGGCTCCAGGGAGAAACTGGTCATGAGTTTGAAGCGCCGACCTCGAGAACATGAGAGGATGTGTTTCTGTCGTAACACACAGCCACCAGACATTCCAGGAAACGTCTGTGGGCTTGAATGTGTCTGACTGTGCTTTCTGTTGCTGAGTTAAAGATCATGACCAAAATCAACTTGGAAAGGAAGGAGTTTATTTGGCTTAGGGGTCTCAAATACAGCCCATCACTGAGGGCAGCCAAAGCAGGAACTGAAACAGAGACTTGCTCCTCTGACTCATGGCCTGCTAATTTTTTTATATCACTCAGGACCACCTACCCAGCGATGGCACTGCCCACTGTGACTGGGTCGGCTCACATTAATCATTCGTGAAGAAGATATCCCACAGACTTGTCTACAGACAATCTTAATGGAGGCGATCTCTCGATTAAGGTTCCTTCTCTCCAATGACTCTAATTTGTGTCAAGTTAACAAACAAGCAAAAACAAAAAGGAAACCTAACCACCATCCATGGTGACCATCCAGCTTCCCTTTTGTGGATCCCAGAGGACTCATCCACCTCTGACTTGACTTTACAAACTATTTCCCTCTTTCCAGTACACAGCATGTGTTGGAGAAGCTGTTTCGATTAGGGACTATGGATGTGTCCAACCAGGGATTTTCCAGTGTTTCCAAGCAGAGATGGCCTCTGAGCATGAGAACTCTTCTTCAAGAAATCCACCTCCAGCTTGTTGCTTCTTGTCTGTGAGTCAGGAGGCACCAGAGTGTCACCTATACCCAAAGACTCCAAGGACATCAGCAGTGGCAATGGTAAAGAATGTAGCCATTTGGCCATGGAGGCTTTGGGGGTGGGAATATGAATACTTGTTCTCTTCAACCCATGCTTCTGTAACTTATAAATTCTCCAGAACCTATTTTTAAATCAGAAAAAAGAAACCTAATATGGTAAGGTTTGAGATCTGACACATGACAGGTTACTTTGCACATCAGTGACTTCAGATGAATATGTGAGCAGGGGCTGTGGTGGTTGTACAGGGCGAGGCAACTGCATTAGAACTCTGATGCTATTTCTTTTACAAGGCAGGGTGAATTATAAATCCACAGAGAAAGGCAAAGCCAGGTCATTTACTCAGCTCACAATCACTGCTAGCCTGCTGGAGGAAGATGCGATTATTAATCAGCCCTCTAGGGCTGGCCAGGTATTTTCATATACCAGAGCCTTCAGTTCCCACCCTAGTGGGTCTGGCCATGCAAGTTTTATTTGGATAGATTCTCTTTTAAGAAGAGAAAACTGGAAATGTTTCATGAAAGATCTTTCTCCAGAAAACCTTTGTCTTTTTCCCCTGTCAGCTAGGGCCCGGTACTTTACACAGGTGGGGAGCAAATGCTTAGTTATTACTACTAATTGTCTACAGGGAGAAACAGAATTAAAATGCTCCATGGAAGATAGGATTAAAACTCCAAGGAGATGCTGCTGTGCTTCTAAGAGAGTGCCTCAACTCTGCTCTGACCTCCTGAGCCCAAGCCACATCTGCTCTGTAGGTCTTGGGTGCTTCAGAACACTGCACCTACATTTTGAAAAGAGTTACTTGGAAGCCATGAAAATTGGCACAGAAATTTCCTCTCAGTGGAAGCATTCCATTCTTGAGCACGGAGGACTGTTAAGATGCAGGAAGTAAATAAAACTGGACCTGGACCACCAATTCAGAAGTCTCAGGAAGTTGTTGAAACTAACAAGAATCACAAAGCCACTTCCCCAAGGTTGTATGTCAGTTACGACTACTAGGAAAGAAGTCTTTCTGGCTTCTGAGTTGTTTTGTTGGAGGTGTTCCAGGGAAACAGCCTTTGTGACCTATCACCCATGTTGGGGTGGGCTTTTTGATGATACAGCTGCCTTTGGGTGATCCATGGCCCTTAAGTAGCCTCTTTTCTACAATCCTTAAAGCAACTCCAATAAACTTACTAGCTCACTGAGTAAGTAGGATAGTTTCTTTTGTCTGTTTTTGGTGCTCTAACCAGGGCGAATAGACATTTGTTCATGTCTTTCCAGGAAAAAAATCACACAACCCAATGGGCACCTGAACAAGGACTGATAGGATCAAAGATGAGTTGGGAGGAAATATTGCATGGCTCCTGTAGTGGGTATTGAGTTGTGTAACTGAAGCTGATCCATGTAAAGATAGAATGCCCGTGTAGGGGAATTCTAATATGGCTACCTTCCCCTACGTGGTATAGGATATTGTGACTCCTTGTTGTAGTGGTTGCTGCATGCTTTCTAGGATAGACTGTAGGATGTGTAACCAAGGATTAGATAAGCTTAGAATGCCCTTGGGAAGAATCCCAGGGTGGTTATATTTTTCTATTTGGAATGATATGGTACCTCACATGATGAATGAGATCCATTACATGAGAACAGGAGTGTCCAGAACCACTGATAGACTAGAGAATGTACTTTAATTCTTCAAAGTAGAACATACTGGCTGGGATTGTAAACAGCCTACGGCAGCTTTTTGCATGGCTTCTTCTGTTGGTAATAAGACACAAAACTGGGACTCATCTCTCTGTCCCCAAAGAAGGTGCTTCTGTAAAGAAGAAATACAGTGGGAAAAAAGACATATGGATGCTATATCCTACATTAGCCTCTGAGTCGGAAAGACACATGAAAAAGGGGGATGATGGGATGGAGGTGTTGGCTTGCAATTTTTTTTTTTTACAGCAGGAAGAATATAAGTGAAAGAGAGTAAAAGTTAAGTCTTTTATGTTAAGGCTAAAGAGCCTTTCCTGTGATCCAAAAACAGGGAAGCCATGGGAAGAGTCAGACAGCAAGGAGGGGAGACCATGCAGAAGATGCTCAGCTTTGGCCTTTGTACCAATTGTTTTCTGCTTCTGAGATAAACACAATGACCTAAAGCAGCTTTTGGAAGAAAGTGTTTATATTCACCCATGGTTCCAGAGGGATAAGGGTCTAGCAGATCGGGAAGGCATGACAGGAAGCAGCAGACATGACAGCCTGCCAGAGGAGGAAGCTGAGAACTCACATCTAACCTCAAGCACAGAACAGAGGAAGAGTGGGAAACCGAGAGGGACTGTCAGCACACAGAGCCCACCCCGATTCCGAGCAATGTACTTCTTCCAGAGACTCCACCTCTCAAAGATTCCACCACCTCCCCAGACAGAACACTAACTGGGGAACAAGTAGCTGAGCCTCTCGGGGATATTCTAGGCAAATCACTATACTCTTTAATGGGAAAGAAGGGAAAAATCCAGCATTCAAACAGAGAGCTTAATAATGGTCCAACATAAGAAACTCTGATGGTGAGGGAGTATTCTGTCTCTAAACTGTTTGAATTGAGAAGAATAAAGCAAGATGTGAAAGAACTTCTCACAGCCTGGTGAGCTAGGCTGTAGGCATGGCAGATGGGGCAGGACCAGTCTGAGGGCTGTGAAAGCAGGGACACTGATCAATAAATCTGCCTATTCCTTCTTGAGGCAAAGGTTGAATAACCTGAGGCAATATGAGGGAAACCAGTCCCTGATGGACTGGCTTATAAAGCCATTAGGGCCACTTGGTTATTTCCGGATGTTGTACCTATGACTATCAGGGACTGGAGGACAGCAGATGAAGGAGGGCATTTCTAAGGGAAATGGTCATAAGAGAGGCAGTATTTGATGCCCATCTCCCTGAGTCAGGTAGGGCTGAATTCACAGGAGAACTAAAAAGGAGATCCATTCAGCAGGGTCCTCAGGACTGGGCTTGTTGTTTTTGTGGTTTTGTTGAGACCCATGATGGGTCATCACCTTTATGAGGTAGTAGTAGTTCTGGTCAATCTGAATGACTTAGACTAGTGTACAAAACCAGGCTCATCAAGTACAAATGGGACAAAGATGGGCAAAGAAGACACACATGGCCATTTGGGCTACTCAAGGCAAATGTGGTAGGATTTGTATCTAGCTAGAGTACCCAGGAAAGAACTGGTAAGAAGCCAAATGCTGAGGTTAGTGAGCTTCTGGAAGGCTTTCAAATCTGACCAGTGGTTCACAGAAGACATAAATAATAAAACAACACAGATAAAAAGGATTAGGCTTGACAAAGAGGTGGGCAGTTTCCCCTTAGAGTACATGCTGTGGGTAAGGATGGTCCACCCACCCCAGAGCTTTGTCGGCAGTCCTCCAGGGCTGGCCCGGACCAGATGGAGATAAAGCTGGCTCTAGTGGCAGGTCCTGGAAGCCGAGTGCAGCTCTTGGATCTGGACATGGCTAAGTCGTGTAAGTCAGCCTCACTGCGACCATCAGGGTGGGAGATACACAGTAGTCCTGTGGTGACAGCCTGAGGAGGCTAGGTGATTAAGGAAAAATGTATGTGATCACATCAAACTAAATAAGACAGTGCTCCTCATGTATGCTGTTATTGCAAATATCCATCTTCTGATGAAAAGATTACTAACAGTTGCGAGAGCCTCTCACACCGTATTGGACTTTTAAAACAGGTGTGTGTGTGTGTGTGTGTGTGTGTGTGTGTGTGTGTGTGTTTTAACTGTCCAAGACCAAGACTAAACTGGCACTTGGCACTGAACAGTCAGAGATTCTGCCTACCATCTGTTAAAAGGTATCGTTATATAATGCTAACCCTTGACTACCTTACAGACATATAAAAACATCTGAAAGAACAATAAAGAGAACAGATAAGTTGTTTGAATAAAGACACCTTTAAGGTACTACCAGGAGCCATATGGTTGTTGAGCGAAAATCCTGTATCAGGATATGTTAATTCCTTATGAGTTGTTGGCCAGGAAGGTCCTCAAGGCTCCCCAAACCATAAAAGGCATCTCCAGTGTTGTTGGTTGAATGTCAGAACTAGACGGTAACTCCCTATTTTTGAAGACACTGCCTACATTGGTACAGACTGGGATTGAACTGAAAGTTCTTCCATGCTGGCTTGTTGTCATAATGCTAGAAATTGTCACTAACAGTCCTATTCAGGTATGGACCTGGAGTACTAGAGCACCTACATGCCCAGGTAAGATGTGCCCATTGGTACGATAGTGGTGTGGCTGTTATAGACGCGACTAACTTGGGATGCAGGAAGGCCCTCACATTCGGTACTGCAAGCCAATTCAGAAGCACATAGTCTTCAGTACGGAGTCTAATGCTATTGTTTTGTTAAACAGACGTAGTGCATCTATCAAATTGCCTTCTGGCCATGTCTGTTCTGGCCCATAGATCGCTGCTGCCATTAGCCTCAATTGGTTATGGAAGGAAATTTCATTTTTGCAGTGGGAGATATACTGCAGAGACTCATTCTTCAGAAATAAGTGACTTGTGAGACTAAGTGACTTGCTGTGGCTCAGACACTTATAGCAACCTCTACCCCAGCTCATAAAATATTACAGAAGAGGTGTCAGAAAGAGCTGGAGAAATGGATGGAAATTTAGGTAGTGATCTCCTTCAAACTAAAATGTCCATTATGACAAGAGGCTTGCTGACATCTGGGAAGTAAAGAAAGCTCACAAGTCTCTAGAAGTTCCTGAAACTAGAAAGGTTCACAAGGCCCTCCCCCAAGTGATGTAAGCATTGAGGACTACTGAGAAGAGACTATCCAACAGTCAGAGCTGCTTGCCAGATCTTATATCTAGGGTGATTACAGCTTTGTTCATTTCTCCCTAGAATAAGTCATATGATACGGTGACAGTCTTCACTTTGCGAAACTCTGCCATGCTCAGTGACTTAATGGACACACTCCTAGGGTTTTTCTGTTTGCCCTTAACCTATCTCAGTTCCATCAATGGAGGCGAGGTCTGCTGCAGGAGTTCCAGTCTCTGAGCAGCCACATTTTCATCTGTAAAGAAGAGGTGATTCTAAAAAAATTATCAGTGATTGCCTTATGGAGGTGCTGAGAGATTCCTGTGCTGGGAAAGGAGCCAGGTTGAAGAAAGAGAGAGGGAAGTTTTCAACTCTGATGGCCTAGAGAAGCAGCAACTAGAGCAGCCACCTGGGATGGAATGTGGACAACCTGATGGGAGAGTTCTAGTGCACTCAGATTGTGTGTATAAAAAAGAAAAAATTACATCACAAATGTTGGGGGGTTGTTCTAGAATAAAAGAAAAATTCTGATTGGTTGTCACATATGAACCTTGGTTAGATTTTGCTTTAGAGGACAAACACCTGAAAGGGTGTTTGGGGGACAATGAAGGAAATATAAAGTGGTAGTGACTGTCATAATAGGAGGAAAATGACTAATTGTCTAGCTGGCTTCATCTTCTTAAGATCGGTGCCAAAGATCTAGAGCCTTCATTGTTAGGGAATGGGTAAAGTTCTACTGTGTCTGTAACTGTCCTTCAACTGAACCAAAGACAGTTTCTATTCGTCTTTATACTTGAAAGTTTTAATATCAAAAGTTAGGAAACTAAGAGGGAGGAGAAAGGAAAGAGCCATCTGGGGTCCCAAACAGAAGTCCCCTGGATTGTCATAAGGAGCCTACAGACTTTATGGGAAAACATTTAGATTTTAGGCCCCCAGCTCTTCACAGATTAAAAAAAAGAAAGCCTAAGATTCATATTCACAATAATCAAAGACAGAAGAAGCTGAAAATAACACTCAATAGAAAAGTCAGCAGATGAGATTTGACGACATGATAGGGCTCAGAGGCCTAGTGCACATGGGTGTAAGTGGTGCCTTAAAGGAGCTAATGTGGCAGCTAAAAAGTGAGTGAGCACCAGACTGCAGTCAAGGAAGATGGGAGGAGTGACTGGAGCACGGGCAAGAACTGATCTGCACAGAACAGGGGCCCTGAGAACAGATCATACAGCCTGGAAGAGCAAGTATGGCTTCCAATTGTAAAGGCCTGAGACAAGGCTAGCCTAGCATTGTACAATCTGAAGAATATATGTTGTGAAAGAGGACAAAATGAAGACAGTTCAATAAACCAAAGAGCAAGAGGTATGAGAGCTCTCAAATAACTACTCAGAGAAGCATCTGGAGTGTTCTAGGAGGGAATGAAATGGACCCCAAGAGGCGACATGAAGTGAGGGGTTGACTCAATGACAAATGTAGCACCTACAACAGCACCAATGTATCAGCTATTCAGGGAATGCAAGCAGTGGCTGATGGGAGCTGGTCAGGAGCATCCTAAGCAGGCCAGTGCTGGACAGAGGGGTGACTGGTAATATCAAAATCAGGCAGGACAAACTTAAACACCAAATGCAATATCAGGAAAGAGAATATCCTACCACAAAGAGCAGAGCTCCTGTTTACAAGGAAGATATCATTGCTAACTAATCAATACAAAACTAGACTCCAAAGACATGAATTAAAAACTGGTAGGATTATAAAGAGGCACTGAAAGCTTTTTATCAGATTGGATGACTTTAATCAACTTCAATCAATCTCTTTCAATTTTTAATAGGTTAAAGCATGGAGACATTAGTAAGGATCAAGTTTGAACATCCTTAGTAAACCTTGTTGTGTGTGGAGAGCTGAGGTAGCTATAACTGGAGAATACACATTCTTTAGGTATATAGAAAAATCAAGTACCGTGCCACAAAGTTTAAAAAACATGTCATCACTAACATTCATTGGTACATTGATTATTTCAAACTGAGGTCACTGGCTCTTACCTTCAGAAAGGGTCAATCAGACTATATTTTCCCATGTGCATAAAGCCATGAAGATTTCCTTGGCAGGGTCTCTTCCCACAAATGCAAGAAAAGAGCTCTAATCATCAGAACTAGACATTGGGGTTGCAATAAACCTGAATGAACAAAGTCACTAGAGTGACCTTCATCTTCCGCCATCTTCATACAGACCTATATCTCCTATTCATGAGCTAGACTGTATTACCCTAGTCTAGAGATCCATCTTCTTTGTTCTTCTTCAAAAACTTGTCATCCTTTGTAGAACTATCAAAGGTGACATTTCGATTATTTCTTGGGACTTCATATGCCAGTGGAGATCCCCATGAACATCAAAAATTAATAAAACACATCTCTCTTCCCCTTGTCAATCTGCCTCATTGCTTCCTTGAACCACTCACAGTGGCCACATAGGCTTGAAGGGAGTCAGGGGGAGTGGGCTTGCTCCATCACAGATGGTGGCCAGTAATCCTCAAGGCTCTTAGGTTTGTTCTAGCACCATGCCAAGCTCTGACTTGGTCTATCCCATGATTTCTTCCCCGTGTCCATACTAAATCTAAATTGATAGCAACCACAAGAGTGCTAACAAATTGAATTATTAGTTATGCCTTGCCAGGTGATGCATGTGAACTTTTTGGGTCTTTGAGACTCACAGCGCTGCAGCAAACAATGGAAAAACAACCACCAAATGGTGGATGCATCTAACATATTTGGCTTATCAGATGGGACCAGAGACACAGACACATATGAGGAGAGACACTTTAGCATGCAGCATAGCACGGCATAATTACTAGGCACTTTATCACCAATAAACCATTTTTGTTTTAAAGATTTGTTTATTTTTACTTTATGCATATTAATGTTCTTCAAGCATATATATGCCTGTGCACCATGTGAGTGCCTGGATGAACATGGAGGTCATAAGAGGATGTCAGATCCTCTGGCACTGGAATGATGGACAGTCCATACGGGTGCAGGCAACTGAACTCAATTCCCTGAAGAAGTAAGCACTTGCCATATAGTGAGCCAACACTCCAGCCACAATGGACCACTTTTTAAAGACCATTCCAGCCTCTGTCCAAGAAATTGTGAGATGATGAGCTATCCTCAGACACAGCTCCACATGATCGAATCTTGTGTTGGCACCACACGTCTATATAACACACATATCTCTGTGATCTATTTATTGTATCCAAATCCGACCAGCTCTACTGACTCTTTTCCAATGCCTAGAATTTCTTTACCCCTTTCTAGCTTCCTTAATCTATATATTATTGTGTGTAGTACAATGTGTAAAGCGAGGTACACATGGTGACAGAAGGCCAATGGAATAGGTGTCATGTATGACCTATTACATACATACATACAATCTGGGAATTGTAGAAAGACACAGATGTGTTGATCTATTCTGATGGCATCACTTGCTCATGACAAATGACATCTACAAACACACATTTCCTAAGGCTACTTTCTGAAATTTCAAATAGACGTGAACTTTGGAGGCCCCATTTACTGAGACACTTACTAAGACTAATTATGACACTGAAGAGTCTTAGTTAGCTTTCTCTGCTATAATAAAACACCATGACCAAAACAACGTGGGAGAAAGGGTTTACTTCAGCTTACAACCCTCAAATTTCCCTCCCGAAACATTACAAGCCAGGCCTTCACCATTTGCATCGCTCTCAGCCTCATACACTCTTGTGGCAACCCCTTAAGCTCTGAGCATCAGTGGCCTTTTCAGACCCAACTTCTAAACACCTCTGTAATCTTCCTCTAAACAACATGATCAGGCCTGTCATAGCAAAATCTCATGACCCTGGTACCAAATTCTGTCTCAGGTTTCTGTTGCTGTGGTGAAACCCATGACTAAAAGCAAGTTGGTAAGAGTTGGGGGGGGGGTATTTATTTCAGCTTATATTTCCAGGTAGCAGTCCATCACTGAGGGAAGTCAGGGCAGGGACTGAAATAGAGGCCATGGAGGAACACTGTTTACTAGTTTACTCATTCTGGCTTGCTCAGCCTGCTTTCTTATAGCTTCCAGAACCAGGACTTGGACCACTCCACAGTGAGCTGGGCCTTCCCACATCAATCATTAATCACAGAAATCTGCTGGAGGCATTTTCTTAATTGGGAGTGCCTCTTTCTGAATGACTCTAGCTTTTGTCAAGTTGAAATAAAACTAACCAGCACAAGAAGTAAGGCTGAAGGGGTTGGGGGTAAAGGTCAAGTGTCTGTATGGGCAATGAAAGACTGTCCTTCAAGTCCTTCAACACAGAGGCGACTGGATTGATTCTCAGTAAGTACCAGTCACATTCTACTGTAGCAACGCCCCATCTTCCCAACAGCGTGCTCTTATGGACTTGACTTTCTTTTTTATTATTATTATTATTTTTGATACTTTATTTACATTTCCAATGTTTCCCCTTTTCTGGGTCTCCTCTTTGGAAACCCCCTATCCCCTCCCACTCCCCACCTCTATGAGGAAATTCCACCTCCCACCCACCTGCCCACCCATCCCCATATTCCCACCTTGACATTCCCCTTTACTGGGGCCTCTAGCACCCTCAGGCCCAAGGGCCTCTCCTCTCTCCCTGATGGCCATCGAGGCCATCCTCTGCCACATATGTGGTCCTAACCATGGGTCCATAGATGTGTATTCTTTGGCTCGTGGTCCAAACTCCAGGACGATAGGGGGAGGGTCAGGCCCATTGACGCTCTTGCTCCCTCCATGGGGCTGCAAATTCCCTCCGCTCCTTCAGACCTTTCTCCAACTCCTCCATCTGGGACCTCACTCTCAGTCCAGTGGTTACTGTTAAGTGAAACTTGGGCATTCTGAACTTTTGGGCTAATATCCGCTTATCAGTGAGTACATACCATGTTCCTTCTTTTGTGACTGAGTTACCTCGCTCAGGATGATATTTTCAAGTTCCATCCATTTGCCTGTAAATTTCATTAAGTCATTGTTTTTAATAGCTGAGTAGTACTCCATTGTGTAAATGTACCACATTTTCTGTATCCATTCCTCTGATGAGGGACATCTGGGTTGTTTCCAGCTTCTGGCTATTATAAATATGGCTGCTATGAACATAGTGGAGCATGTGTCTTTATTACATGTTGGAGCATCTTCTGGGTATATGCCCAGG
>CM052712.1:20375013-20402341 GCA_028551405.1 Uromys caudimaculatus | reverse complement strand
GGACTTGACTTTCTATATATCTTTTAAACATCCTCTAACCTGAGGGATGACATTGGTTCCCTGTAGAGTACTACTCCCATGGAAGGCCATGTGACCAGAGCAGGATCAGGGAGTGCCTTGAAGATTGGAGTCGCATGTTGGAAGAGACTTTCTAGTTCTCAGCCATAGGAGTGAAGAGGAGGTTGTGGACTTCCAGGTTGTTTCTTCCTGGTGGACAGAACAGGCTGGAATGGTGCAGCTCTTGATTTCTGCTGCTATTCTACATCACAGAGTCCCTAGAAACCTCAGATTTCTAAAGTGAAGCGTCTTTGTTTGTTGGCAAGATGACTGATGGCTGTTGCTAGTGCCCAGCTTCAGGGTGGGGTAACCAGTTTTGAGATGGTAAGGTTGAAACTTTCAGCCTTACCTGTGGACTTTGGGAGAAGAAATAAATGAGGCAATGTTATAATTAATCACCATTGGTCAATGATTTAAACACCCCTAAGGAAGGAACTTAGGCATATAAAGTAGTAAACAAAACACATCCAGCTGCTGCACCCCAAAACTTCACAGGGTTGGAAGTGATGGTGTTTTGAGCCTGTTTGGACCTCTGTGTATCTCTTTTGGTGGCTGTTCAACAATGTCCTTTGTAATGAACAGGCAACCCAGCAAGGTGACTTTCTGGGGGTTTCTGAGGTGTTCTTAAGAATGACAGAACCTTAGGCCAGGGTTATAAGAACTTCTGCTTTGCAGCTGTGTCTAGCAGAAGTTGTGGATGACCTCTGAACTTCCTGCCTGCAGGTGGCATCTAAGGTCGAGGCAGTTGAGGGTCTGAGCCCTAACCTGTCTGTTTTGACACAAACCTTTGGAAGCAGTGTCAGACCTGAGTGACACTGTAGGACATCTAGCTGCTGTCAGCTTTGATTTCTGTGGGAAACCCTTCACCTTTGGGTGACTGAAAGTGTCCTGTGTGGAGTGTGAACTGAAAGGAAAGACAGTAGGCCTTCCTCATGTTCTCCGCAAGGAGGAACTAAGACTGGGGTAGGGATGGGTTAAGATTCCCCAAGAGCAGTGCAGGGGACTTGCAGCCAGGTGTGTTTAGGGGAGAAAAGTTACAGCTGGAAGAGCCCAGGGGTAGTGTGCTGGCCTGGGTCATCCTTGGAACACGTAGGGTGTTGTCTGGTGAGAAACTGTAGGATCTGCCTTCAGTGAAGGTGTGCTTGCTCTGGCTTATCACCTCTTGAGTGCATTCAAAGACGTCAAGTTTTTCTTTTTTAATTTTAAATTTTTATTTATTCTTAGTTTTCTTCCCCCACTGGGACAGGGACCCCGCAAAAACACACAGTAGGGATGCTTTGGTGCACCAAGAAGCTGCTGAGTATCTCAGAGCCAGAAAATGACAAGATCCTTTTCACATTCCGGAGAAGACACTGTGCTGGAGCCTGAACAGGTGCATGTGAGGTACTGCAAGAAGAGAACAGAGGGAGGAAGCTCCAAGGGTCCTGGCAGGAGTCTCCGAGGACCTGAATTCAGGCAGTGACAGGTCTGGTGTGGAGATGCACAGGAGGAAGCTATTTTGGGGACAGGATCCATAGGACTTGGTGACAGATTGGCTGTGGGGAGGAGAGGGAGGAGGGGAACATGCTCCTAGGTTCCTGGCCGGGGTTAGGTACGTGGAGACAGGGAGAATCCAAAGTGGGTGGGGTCGGGCACGCCTCCACTGTATGCTGACAGATTATCGTGTACAAGTGTCAAGTGCAGTCAGAGCCCCTGCTCCACTTCTGGCTCTTGAGCATGGCCATTTAACAGGAACACCACAACAGTGGCTAGTGGGGATGGCTCTAGGCTCAGGTCCAAGGCTGCAGGGTGGCTCTGCAGGAGCCTCTGGCCCTGTCTGTAAAACTGCTCAGGACCTTCCAGACAGTGGCTGTGTTTAGGTAGCCCACTGAGACCCCTGCTCTTAAAGGAGAAGCAAAATTTATTTTTAAATCTTTCTGGAGTTTTGGGTTTCCTTTTAGTCCCAAATGGCCTTTTAAGCTTTTGGCTCCTATATTTAACCTATTTAATGAGATTTCTTTTCCAGTAATTCCTGAAACTGGTAATCTCTAATTGGGTCAAATTCTCTACCCACAAGCCAGTGATGCTATTTTTAGCACAAATCCTCAGGCTGAAGCTCCTTGGGCCTTTCAAGCGCAGCTGTCAGCGCCCGACTTTCACCACACTCCTCTCTCCAGAGCCAGACCTGATTTTCGATAGTTTCCCCGTTCACTCCAGGGCAAGCCTGCCCACCCAGCCCTCCAGCTTCCTCCCCCATCTGCAGCTCCAGGATGGTTTACAGAAATCCATTTAGCGTTCATCAGCTTAGATCTCCAGTGTCACTATAAATAATCGGGTCCTGGCGGCTTTGGGGAAGCACCTGGGCTCTGGCGAATATGAACCGCCTGGGGATAGGCAGACAGGTGGGCAGGGGCACGTGCTGACCCCAACTGTCACTAGGGGATTTAGAGAATGCCTTCCCACTGTCCTCATTCAGCCAGGGGACCTTGCTGGTCTTAGGATGTTCCTGTCTTGCCTTTTGCTCTCCTAGACGCCTTCTGGCGAGACAGGCCCCTTCTATCTATCTATCTATCTATCTATCTATCTATCTATCTATCTATCTATCTATCTATCTATTTACTTATTTACTTATTTACTTATTTATTTATTTTGGATCCAGCAGGGCCTAGTAACCTGAGAGGGTGCCGGCTCTCCTGCACTCCTGTCCCCAGGTCAAGTTCAGGACTGTGATCTTCTGGGGTCAGGGTAAGGCTCTCTACCTTTGTAACCCCAGAAAACACACACTATGCCCCTGGGGAGTACAAGGAAATTTCTCACAGGGGCGTCTACTGGGAAGATATTGAGCCCACCATTGTTTGAAGAATATGAATCTCATGTCATCTGGGGGAAGGGACAAGGAAGTCATTGCCTACAGGTAGAAGCAGTGAGGTGAGGCTGCACAGCTTCTGGACTCTGCTTGCCCTTTGCCAGCACATGGCACTATGTGATGAGCAGATACCAGTTCCATTTCCTTAGAAGCAAGGGTGCTGGCAGAGGAGGGCAAAGTGGCCTCCTGAGGGTTAATGTCTCCTGTTCGGTTCTTTGTCCAAAGTTTTCATCTTTATAGGGTAGTATGTGCCTTATGCACAGTGAGATTCTGTTCTAGAAGATTCTGTTTTTCTCTGCTTGCACTCACAAAACACTTAAAAGAAAGATACCTGGCCCAACATCAAATATACCTTCCAAGCTTTGAGGCTTGACTTCTAGCCTGCCCACTGGCAGAACACGTGGCCTGCCACTGACTCTCACAAATAAATATACCCTATTCATTCCCTCCTGGTAACTCTGGCCAGCTTCTCTGTGAGCTTAATTTCATGTGTCATCTTGGTTGGGTCACCGTGCCTTGAAAGGTAGTCTGACATTATTTTGAATCTACATCTACAAGGGTGATTTGAGAGTAAAATTTACATTCATACTAGTAGCTTCTGAGTCAAACAGATCATTCTCTATATTATGGATGGGGTTCATTCAATTTAGTTAAGCCAAATAGAAAGGGCAAAAAACAAACAAACAAACAAAAAACCCCAAAACCCCAATAAAACAAAACAAAACAACACAACACAACAAGAACAACAACACAACTGGCTTCCATCCAGGAATGAAGGCCTCTGTGGCCGATGGTCATTGAACTTGTACTGCATGCAACATGAGCTCTTCTCTGGGTCTCTAGATGCCCACCACCTACTCAGATCCCAAACGTAACAGTCTCCATCATTGCAAGAGCAAAATATATCTCCCTCCATGTACATGCCATTTGTACGTCAGCACGTGTGTGTGTGTGTGTGTGTGTGTGTGTGTGTGTGCGGTATACATATCCTGTGGTTTCTGTTCTTCTGGAAAGTCCTGACTCCTATACTCCTGTCCAGTAAACATCAAATGCTGCCACGTACTGGTCTTCTTAAGAGAACAATGTAGAGCGCAGACAGGAATGGAAGGAAGCAGAGCAGGTGCAGTCTAGATGCAAATGGTCCAGGCTCCTTCAGCAGGGGAAGAGCCTGGGGCAGCTGCTTCTGTTCTCCTAATTCTACACTCCAGGATCTCCCTGCACTGTTGCTCCTCATGAGGACATGCTGTAAAAACTGAGCATCTGGACCAAGGACAGAAGGCTGTGACCTCTCAGGGAAGGCTGCAGGGCACACAGCAGGACAGACAGACCTGGAAAACAGAAGCTGGCAAAGCCTCTGGGAGAGCCGTACCTACCACCCCTAGGTTATACTAAAGAGCTCCAGGGGGCTTAGGAAAGGTGCACCATGCACCATGCACCATGCACCATACTGACCACGCAGGAGCTGGCCTTTGCTATCAGATGTGAGGAGAATGAACATCTCAGGTTTCCAGTACACTTGAATGACTCTAATTGCCTCTGAATTCAGTGGAAATAAATTGCAATGAAAATGCAGGATCTGCACGCACTAGCTTTGGCCTTCATGGGGTGTGTGTTGTACATTTAGAAAGATGGCCCTTCCTAAGGAAAATCTGAGTGAGCATGTGTAGGTGTCTGGAATGACTCACTGTCTTTGAGAGCAGGAGCAGGATGGGACAGACAGGCCACAATGCTGTGTACAGACAATAATGGGGGCTGAAGTTCTGCTGTATGGCTGAGAAGCTGGGACATCAGTCAGTCTGAAAAGGAGATGGGAGAGGGGAAGAGTCACAGAGGTGCTCGTGGGAGATTTCACAGTGGGCCTGCGGAGTCATGGCGTGTACAGTCTCAGGGCATTGCTGAGAAGGAGATTCTTTTCACCCCCTTAGCTCTTTCCTGGGCTCCTGGGTTGTATTTAACAACAATGAAAACCATGAGCATGTTGTGAGGTTTACATTTACCTAGGGATGATCTAATGAAACACCCAAGAAATGATGATTTTAGACTTCTTAGGCAAAGAACGGTAAGTCTGTGAAGGGATGCCAGGACAGTGGATCGTGGTCAAGCTAGTGTGGCGCACAGTCCTCTGAGCATAGCTGACCTCTGATTATCAGCAAGACACCCTTAAGATCAGGCCTGTTAGTGTTCCCTTCTAGAAGGAGGGGATGGGGAGGGATGTTAGACCTTCACTGGAGCCTCCACTTCCTGTCTCTACATGTCCTTACCATCTGTATGCAGTTCTGGCCTAGCTGTAGTTGTCCAGTGCTCAAGTATAGGGAGGGTGGGAGGTGAAGTGGGGACTCCATCTATTGCAGCTATGGGAAAGGCATCACCCATGCTGAGTAAGACATTCCAGGGCTGCAGTGTGGGGTCACCCATGCTCCTGTAAGCCAGTCCCCCAATACATTCACAAGTTTACCAACCTGAGATTGCATGGGACTGTTGTCTCTTTGGTCTAAAATTGGTGCCCTATCGCAGGGATAGGTGTTTGTTCATGTCTCCCATGAAAAGTTCATGAACTATACTAGATTCTAGGAATATAGTAAAGATAAAAACATCAGCATGACTGGCCAACATCTGGTTTTCCATCTTTCTGTGACACAGGGGACATCACCAGACACTGATGCTTGAAGTGGCAGAGTCCCTGAAACCGGATTCTGCCTGCTATGATCTCTGACTGCTGCTCATTACCCACGCCTCCTTGTGCAGCTGCAGTCCTGCCTGGAGTGGGGAACCTTTATTTTCAATTCCAGATATCTGGGCACTGTCCCCAGGCCCAGGAGAAAAAAAAAAGAGCCCATACCTCCCACCTACTAATGTGGTCATCTCCAGGTCTGGCAGGTGGCAGCGGGAGCCCCATCTGTAGCATTTCCAGGCTCAGAATGGACACAGCTGTGGCCACCCTAGACCTTTAGTCACAAGAGCTAGCTCTTCTCTGTTTCAGATGAAAGCAGCCTAAGGCCTTTTTCCTTTTGAAAGGAAGAGTCCTAAACAGATGCATGAGATAGTTTCTGATGGGCACTATGTGAAGTAGAAATCCCTTTCCTGTGCCCTGATGCTCCAAAGAAGGGTGGAGATGCGGTGTGTGTGTGTGTGTGTGTGTGTGTGTGTGTGTGTGTGTGTGTGTGTGTGTGCGCGCGCATAAGGGGGGGGGGATATAAATCTGGAAGAAATGAGATGGAAGCAGCAAGCCAGGGACTGTCATGGTCCATTTTCTGTTACTGTAACAGAATACCCAAAGATTAAGACTTTATAAAGAAAACGGGGTAATTTGGCTCACACTTTGGAAAGCCAGGAATCTAAGAAGACAGTGCCAGACTCTTCATTTTCTGGAGAAGGTCTCATGCTGATCCACACATGGCATAAAGTGGAAGAGGGAATGGGTGTTGGTGCATGGGAGCTGGGAAAGGGGGCAGAACAGCTAACTGTCCCTGAAGTTACATTTATGAGAGCTCTACTCCCATGACCCATACATCTCCCACTAGAGTCTACCTCTGAATGATACTACATAGATTAATTAACATGAATTTTGGTGAAGACGAACCATACTGGACCCACAGCAGGGATTGGCTTGATCAAGGCTTGAGCCTAGCATGTCAAACACGTTGATTGCTCCACTATTCTGAGACCTGTATGTGTGCATTTGATCACTTCAAAATCATCATGGCAACACTAACTTTACCTAGCATCCTACAGTCGCAGAGCTGGCATCCTCTTTCCTGGCCAAGCTCACGTTGGCAGTGGCTCAAAGGCAATTAAAGTAGACACTAATCTTCCTACAGGTTCACAGGGAAATTTGGTCTCCAAATATGGAGTGGGAATAAACTATGGTATACATCCTTCCAAATGCAGTCAGAGGAAATCAGGACTAGGTGAGTTCTCTGGCTTCTAGGGCCACTGTTCAGATGGCTGGATCAAGAGTTTGAATGAGCCTTGCCCACTTGTATGTATATGGAACACTGATTGGTAGAGGAAAAGTGTCTTTACTTTGTGGATAGGAAGGGCGGTCTGGGTGGTCGTGGTTCCCCCTTTCCATGTTTTGCTAGGCATTAAAGCCATAGTTCACAGTCAGACCCCAGATAGGATGAGGAGCTTGCCAACAGTCACACAGCTAGCAAGGATGCCCCCGTTACCCACACTCTGTTAGCCATGGCCTGCTATCGTTGACATGAACTGGGGCTGGGTCAGATGGGCTGAGGCTTCACTGGATCCACAGCAGGGATCATCTCACTCGAGGCTTGAGCTTAGCATGTCAAGGTCACTTGAGCTCACTTGAGTCTAGCATGTCAAAGACTTTGATTGCTCCACTCTTCTGAGACCTTCCTGTGTGCATTTGATCACTTCAAAATTCAGGCCAGGCTCATTCTGCATCAACGGAACGATCCTGTCCTATGCAGTTTCAGTGAATCAATACAAAAATACATAGGAAGACTCTATAAGAGTGACAAGCCAGAGGGTGACCAGTGACATTCTTCCATATGGATGGAAAAGAAGACTCTGGACCAGAGAGACCCTTCCATGGGACAAAAGTGCCCAAAGTGCCCTGTGAGTTTTAAAATTAAGTTAAATTTAGTTCTTTATTAGAGAGAGGATAGAGTGGATGGGGGAGAAGAGAGATGCTGTAGTGACTGGGAAGTGACCAAGATTCTGGTCTCTCAGACATATATACACTCTTATGGTGGGCCACGGTGTCCCTTTAACTGTTCACATCTTTTGGAGTGGAAGGTACATCTGTGGGGGAAGATTTGTTCTGGGCCCTTCTCTCGACACTCTAGTAGATCTTTGGCTTGGGACAATGTCACTCATGATGCTCTCTGCGTATGAATCTTTGCCCAGGTTTCCCCTTTATAATGACCACAGTTATAATAGCTATATGGGAGGTACATACCACCCCTGCTCCCACTGTGTTACATACAACCTTCCTGTTTGTCTGTGGCTGCAAACTGTCCATTAAAGCCCTTCTTCTAACCTGGCACATCGTGTAAGGGTCTATACCAACAATAGCAATTATCAACTCTCCTGCCTTCTAAGG
This sequence comes from Uromys caudimaculatus, assembly GCA_028551405.1. NCBI lineage: Eukaryota > Metazoa > Chordata > Mammalia > Rodentia > Muridae > Uromys > Uromys caudimaculatus. The sequence goes on along the minus strand of CM052712.1, from coordinate 20,394,371 downwards.
TCTTGCAACAGGGCTTTGAGTGAGGAGCCTCACACTCCCTCTAGACTGTGAGACTCAGCCAGCAACTGAGCGTCTCTGAGTCTCTGGTTCTTCACCCACAAAACAAAGGCGACAAAGGCTATTTTCCAAGATGCTTTGTAAGGTATAACAAACAGACATAAGAACTTGGGCAGCTATGGCAAAGCAGTGAGCAAAAAAGGTCATGCCATGACCAACCTTCTTTTCAAACCTGAATATAGGTTCTTCCAGGCTCGTGAAAGCAGTTGCTGTTGGCTCACAAACAAACGAACAAACAGCCTTGAGCAAGTGGGGGACTGGGAGCCAACACAGAAGCAAGTGGTTTACTTATGAACCTAGCATCTAAATGATTTCACTGCATGTCTTTCTTTTTCATGTAGTCGAACACTTTGGATATTTTTCAGATGTGCTTTAATAAAATCATTAGGATAGAAAACTACACAGAGTTAAGTAACAAGAGACTCTATGCCTCAAGTGGACACTTGAGAAATCTTGCAGACTTTATAGTATTTAGAGACAACTGGGAATCAGGTGATGACAACGATGCTTTTTCAAGGCAGTGCCCTAAGGATAGGGCCAGACCATCTTCTCAGCATCAGCTGATGCTCTCTGTGGGTTTCAGCCAAAAGAACACGGAGAGAAAACTGACCAGAAAATGAACTGCAGAACAGTAGGTGTGGACTTTCACGGAAGGAGCAGGGACTTGGGTGAAAAAAGTTAGCTTGGGTGCAGACTGGGGCCAGGCAGGCTCTGCACTGAGGGTGTCTTGCTGGGGAGTCTGCTCCAAGAACAGGGATTAACTGGTTATCAAGTGGTTCCAGCAGACCTTGAATGTGAACTATTGGAAATGTTGAGTGGGAACATTTTTATAAAAATGACAAGTTCATGTGGCTCAATGCAATTCCAGAGAAAAACAGTAATACCTCAAATCCTAATCCCTGTACTATATACCACAGGGGGACATGGCTCTTACCCAGGGAATCCTCAGGGTCTTCTAAAGCACTCTGGGCAGGATGGACTGAAACTGAAAATTTGGAAGTAGGGCCTCCAGTAGGAGAAACAGCTTATGAGCTGCAAAATTTTGTGAGAGACATAGTTCATGGTGCGCCCGTGGGATCCAGAGGTGGCAAGGGCTCCTGGCATCTTTTCTACTCTCTGGATCCTCTGGGACTCTAAAGGAGAACATAGGCGCGATCTCAGGGGCCATCCTGAGCATCGAGTGAAATTCTGTCTGGTCCCTTCCCTTAGTGAGTGGGCATCACTAAGATCCGCATCTGAGGCGAATCTGTCCCTGCCACTTGTTCAGCTGGAAGAAAACGTCTTGCCATCATTTGCATGGCCAGCTCCTATTTAGGGAGACAGCCGCGCTATTTTCTCTCCTTTTAGCCCTCCCTCACCCATCCCTGCACCTAGACCTCACAGCTTCCCTGGACATTGCAGGGCTTTATTCTTGCTCAGGTCACCAGGCAGAGCTTCCACCACCCACCCAGGTGATGGGCAAACCAGCCACTTAGAGCGCCTTGCATGTGTGACCAGGGATCCTCGGGGCTTCTCGGTGGGCACTGAGACTAGAGCTGAGTGCGGGCTCCTCTCGAGTGACCTGGTTCTGCTTGGGGAGGGGACACACATCTGGCAGAACTGTTCCTCCCTCTACTGGGAATTTCAGCGTTTTTGAACGCCTCCGAAGACTCGTAGAGGGGTGGGCTCCACTCTACATAGGAGGGGAAATCAAGGCTCAAAGGGGCAAGAGAGGTGCCCAAGGTCACGTGGTCCCTCGGGCGTGCGGGATCCGGGGCACTGAGTTGGGCGCGGACTCTGTCCGCCCAGGACCGGGGCTCTTAGGGCTCGCCTGTCGCAGCACGGTCGCCGGGGAGGACCACTGCCGGGGCGCGGGCGGGTGCCAGTGCGCAGGCGCGGCGGGCGGGAGGGGACGCGCTCGGGGCGCGCGCGCTGGGCAGCCGGCGCCCCAACTCCGCCCGCCCCGCGCCCCGGCGCCTCGCCGCCCGCCGCCCGCCCGCCCCGGCGCCGCCGCCCGCGCCCCGGCGCCCCGGGCCGGCGAGGGGCGCGCCCGTGGCCGCGGCCGCTGCATGGCGCTGAGATGGCGGGGGCGCCGCGCGGCCAAGGCGGCGGCGGAGGCGCGGGCGAGCCCGGGGGCGCAGAGCGGGCGGCCGGGCCGGGTGGCCGGCGTGGGTTCCGGGCGTGTGGCGAGGAGTTCGCGTGCCCCGAGCTGGAGGCGCTGTTCCGCGGCTACACGTTGCGGCTGGAGCAGGCGGCCACGCTGAAAGCGCTGGCGGTGCTCAGCCTGCTGGCGGGAGCCCTGGCGCTGGCCGAGCTGCTGGGCGCACCGGGGCCAGCGCCCGGCCTCGCCAAGGGGTCGCACCCAGTGCACTGCATCCTTTTCCTGGCGCTGTTCGTGGTCACCAATGTCCGATCCCTGCAGGTGTCCCAGCTGCAGCAGGTCGGTCAGCTGGCGCTGTTCTTCAGCCTCACCTTCGCGCTACTCTGCTGCCCCTTCGCGCTGGGCGGCCCCGCGAGGAGCTCTGCGGGAGGCGCAATGGGCTCGGCGGTCGCTGAGCAGGGGGTTTGGCAACTCCTTTTGGTCACCTTCGTGTCCTATGCCTTGCTGCCCGTGCGCAGTCTACTGGCCATCGGCTTCGGGCTCGTGGTGGCTGCCTCGCACTTACTGGTCACAGCCGCCTTGGTCCCTGCCAAGCGCCCACGTCTCTGGAGGACGGTAAGTGGCACCACGCGTCCCCCATTAGGTTGGAGACACATTTGCCAGCGGGACTGGAGGTGGCAGGAGTTTAACGTTCTTCCTGTGGGGAGGGTGGGGAAACTGAGGTTCTGAAGGTGGGACGGGTGTTCAAGGTCACTCAGCAAGCTGGGGATGCAGTCAGAAGAGCTAGCACTCTCCACCCGGTGTTTCTTACGAGATAAGAGTCCATAGCGTCTTTAGGGTGGAGACTAGAGAAACTAGTGTGTGGTGGTGGTGGTGGTGCTGCTGCTGCTGCTGACAGGCCCAAGGTCAGGCAGTAGTTGTGTAGCCAAGCGGGGACCCAAGCCTGATCCACTGCGCTGGGTTGTACCCATGTCCCTCCATAGAGGTACTGAAAAGTGGGAGGGTGCGCCGTCTCCAGGCCAGGCTTCTAGGCTGGCGGAGCGCGCAGCCCCTGGGTTCCTCTCCAGCTCGCCTGGAGCGCATCTGGGGCTCGCTTCTCAATTTCGCGGACCCGAGGGAGCAGTTAGTGGCAGGAAAAGGACTTTGAACCCCTCCAGTATCGTTAACCACCCCGCTGTGAGATCGAATTCTGCCCTGAAGGAGAGGAGTTTGCCAAGGTCACACACAGTCTGGTCTCCACAGCTTCTGGTCCAGCCCTGACCCTGGCTCCATGGAGCCTGAACTTTGTCTTTTTCAACTTGGGCGGGTGAGGTGGCTGCTGGGGCAAGGGCATAGGACTTGACTCTTTTGAGGATCCTCCTGGACCCTAGACGTTCCTGTTTTCCTATACCACCGCACCCAAGCAGGTGGGAGGTGGACCAGGAGGCTGTTTCCAGGAGTTTGGGACCTTCCCCTGCACTGGTCCTACCCAGGCGTGGCAGCTGAGGGAGGGTTTTGTTCTAGGTCTAGCTACAGAACAGTGGGAGGGAGATCAGAGACAGAAAGGTGGGAGAACCCATCTAAGGAAAGAAGATAGTTTGTGCGAGCATATGGGAAGTTGGGGGGGGGCTGGGCTAGGCACAGAATCCAAACTGGGGGAGAATAACTGGTGTTTGTGAGAGAGATGGCTGTTAGTCAGCTAGCTGTACCTGCTGACTATAAGACCAACACAAATACCCAGCCTCTGATGGCAGGGAGCGGTACTTGGTCTTAGGGGCTATGATGACAGGTCTATTGCTGAGCATACATTGTAGGGCTGGAGAGGCAGGCTCAGGACCGTGGTGTGGTGGGTTCTCTAAGTGCCTTAAAAGGCTGTGTTGTTAGGGATTTTTTTTTTGTTTTGTTTTGTTTTGTTTTTTTCGAAACAGAGTTTCTCTGTGTAACCCTGGCTGTCCTGGAACTCACTTTGTAGACCAGGCTGGCCTCGAACTCAGAAATCCACCTGCCTCTGCCTCCCAAGTGCTGGGATTAAAGGCGTGCACCATCACTGCCGGGCTTTAGTTTTTTTTTTTTTTTTTTCTCCTACACAGTGTCTAGGCATTCCTTTTAGGGAAAAGATTAGGAGGCGTCTGCGAAGGTGCCAGTGCCCCTCCCTCTGGAATAGAGGAGCCCTTGTTATTTCAGTGGGGAAGGAAGCCCATTGTGAAAACAAAGATTCTTAGGTAGCTGGTACCCAGGTTTCCCTGTGGCTAGCCTCCAATTTGATATAGATCCCTCCCTCACCAAAACTCAGCCTCTGCCCCGCCTCCTTCTCAGCATCCTCCCCTCCAAGGGAAGATGCTGCGGTGTCCCACAGAGATGGCGTGAATGTAGGAAGTCCATGAGTAAAACATGCATTGAGAATCTTCTGCCATTTTGAAGGCATTTTATCCTCCACTCCCTTATCAACACGTCAGTGGGGATCAAGTAGGGAAACCTGAGGTAAAGGGAAGCTGGTGGTCCCCAAGGATTTCAAGTGTCTTCCCATCATACAACCCTAGGCACCCTGCAGCCTGTTAGTATCTGAAAGGCCTCTACCTCAGGGCTGCAGCCATCTCCCTTCAGACTCTGTCACCTCTGCTGCACAGCCTTCTGTGATGGCCCTGCCTCCTAACCCCCCCCCCCCCCGAATTCTAGGCAGACAGTACCCGAGAGGGCATGGGGCAGATATGCAGAAGGAGTAATGGCAGCAGGACTGCAGGGTGGCCCTTGCTGCCTACACAGGGGATGGTCAAGGGCAGAGGCTCAGAGCGAACCGACGCTTTGTACTGGGGTTTGGGAAGGTGGGCTTGTGAGGGTCTCCTAACTCTGTACCCGGGAGCAATCCCTTCCAGAACCACTGCCCATCTTCAGAGGGGTTCTCAGAGCCTTGGGGAAGTGGAGGTAGCAGAGCAGGTCATTTCCTTGGAGTGCTATTGAGGGGAGGGGATTCTTGGGAAAAGTGGGCCTGGGCTTGCAAGACCTCTCCCACAGTGGTCCCCTCCTGCCCTACCTTTCCTGAGGCTGGAGCAGAGGAGGCAGGCAGGCCTGGGTCCACTGGCTCTGAGCCCTCCTCTTCCCAGGGTTCCTCATAGCCCCTGTGTGCTGCTTCCTCTTTTTTCTTTTCCTTTTTCTTTTTGCCTCAGATGAGTCGTTATTCCTGTTATTATTTCTTTCTCTTTGAAGTAGCCCAGCTCTATTACACTTGTGTGCATTGTGTATTTTCAATTAAGCTGCCTATCAGGGTGGAGGAAATAGGTTTCAGTTCCTGTTGGTTCTTAACCATAGGTTGCCTGGGATGGAAATTAGGATTGTCAAGGAATATGTGTGCTCTTGTTTTCTGTCGATCATTAAAGCTGTCAGCACCACCGTCTGGGGTGTTCCATGGCTTCAGGTGCACTCTTTCTCCTGTGACGTCCCTGATGTCTCGGGTAAAGGCTGAGCTCCTTGGGTGCACAAGTGGCTTCAGGCATTGAGCAGGGTGGCTCAGGTGCTAGTGTAGATGGGTGAAGGTGGGCTTGTGAGGGTCTCCAAGCACTTCCGGGGGGCTGGCATAGTTCTGTGAGCTGGGGTACAAGATGATCTCTGTGCCTCAGTTTCTCCCACTGTCAATGGGAGCAGTAATTCATTCTACAGTTATATAGGACAGCTGTGTTTTCTGAGTATCACATGCGGATTGTGCCTGGCAGGTGTTCCCTGCCTTGTCAGCCATCTTGGAATCAGTGGCTTGGAGGTTGCCATTTTAGTTAGCTGCTTGAAGCCAGTGATCTGCTAGCTCTGTTTGCCTCTAGCTTTGTGAACTAGAATTGTTTGGAGTGAGGTGCTTTCAAAACTACCAGAGAACACTCTGCCTGGTCTCTGCCAACTACAATGGCAGGAGCAGAGTGTGGCCATATGGGCTGTATGGCTGTGGTGGCCCTGTGGCCTGGGCTTCTATGAAGCATGGATTTGCAGCAGAGGAGGTTGAAGGAGCAGGGACCCAGGCCCTGGAATGGACAGAATGATCAGCCAGGCCCCCAGGGAGACTGTTCTCATGGCTGTGGGCTCTTGTCTTCATCTCAGGAGTTGAGTGGGACAAGGAAAGAAGCCCTGCTCTGTGGGACACTGCTTTACGGTGTCTGGGGACATGAGTCATAGCTGTCCCCCTGTTCACCCTCACACGCAAGCATGCATGCCCACTCAGAAGCACACCCAGCCACTCCCGTGCAAGCTCCTACACAAACGCTTCATGTACACCCTTCACATGCTCCCACTTACACACTCATGGTCGCATATGCACGGTATTATACGCCCACCCACAAATCCACACAAATCCACCTCCATGCACACCTAAGCTCGCTGTCATCTTTACGCCTGTGCATATGGAAGTACAAATCAATGCAGTCTCACACACTGAAGACACCTGATGCACACACACACTTCCCAGCATGTACTCTTACACTCATTTTCACACTGGTACACCTGTGCTCACACACCAGTACACGCATGCTCACTTGCATTAGAGCCTCGTGTCCTCCTCTGCACATGCAAATCATCTTCACGCACACATTCAGGAATGGGTAGCTCTTGCACACACATGAACACCCAGACATGCCTCTCTGCACACTTGTGCATGCTCATGGCCACTTATACGCTGTTCAAATGGTAGATAGCGAGCAGGAGGGAGATGTAGCCCCAAGGCGGGTAGCTCAGGCAGAGCCCCAGCAGGACTTGGGCAGAGTCATTGGCCAAGGCCTACCTCCTGCACCGCTACTTCCATGCCCACAGGTCACTTCTGGGTCTGCACTGTGGAGTGAGGGAGCTAAGCTCAGACATCATCTGAGTCAGTGAGATTGTGCGTGTGTGTGTGTGTGTGTGTGTGTGTCCAGCGTGCCACAGGGACAAGGGGCAGGGTCTCAGTACTCAATGAGGAAAGGAATGGGACCTCCTGCCACTTAACCCTGGCCAGCATGGGCTTGTGTCATGTGTTCCCCATGCAGGGCAGTAGCTCCCTCAACATGTCCCTCCTGTCATGCTTCCTGGGACTCTTTCTCTGTTCTTTTTAACCTCCTACCTTCCCCAGCCCTCTTCACAGGGGCCTACTGTGCATTCTTATGCTAAGGACCCCCACCTACTCCTACTATGTGCTGTGCTGAAACACCAGTCTCAGGAGGATGCTGGAAGTCCAGGCTGAAGGCAGCATAGACCCTGAATGATCTGCCCTCAGACTGGAGAAAGGCAAGGCCTGCTTTGATGTCCAAATTGGGCGTTTGCTCTGCCTTTAGGTTGGGAATAAGAAGAAAGCTTGGAGTCAGGCTGTTCAGAACTGGAGAGACACTGTGGGTGTCCACGAACCTGGCCACTTTCATGTGTGTGCACACTCACATGTGTGTTCATGTATGTGTGTGCATGGGTGCACACTTATGTAAATATACACAGAGGAATGCACACTGTGTCTGTGCATATACCCATGCTTGGGTGTGCATATGAAGAAGAGCTGGTAACGTCCAGAAGATGGGTCAGGTGAACAGAAAGCCACCGGTGGTATGACAGGGCCCCTTGGTGTCTCTGCGCTGGCCTCTGAGCTCCACAGAGAAGTTCTACACTAGCAACACGCTGTGGATCTTTTACTCCAAGAACATAGAACAGCCCTTAAATATAGCAGTGTTTCTAAAGAGATGCGCCAGCCTTCAGAAGTGGCCTCAACCGGAGGCAGTCCCCAGACACAGGGCACGGCTGGCCTGGCTCCCCGGTGCTCACCACTGGCATGCCCTTTTCTTAGCATCAGCGGCTTATCTGCTCGCTCCCGTGCCACATGCTTTGTGTGGTGCTCGCTCACCTGCTGCTTTGTTCTCCGCTCTCTTGGAGCCCTGAGGATGCTTCCCATAGACAGGAGGGGCATTTTTGCTCATACAGTGGTCTCCAAGTGAGGAAGTGTGGCATGTACGTTTGAACAAGGAACATGGCCAGTTTGCAGCAGGACCGTGATGGCATTGGAATACCTGATCACTTCGTGTCGTCTGAACCTTATCACAGTCCTAGGTCAGTACTGGACTGTCAGTCCTCGTGGTCCACTTGATCTCTTGATCCTGCACACAGCCCTTTTACTATTCTTCCCCAGCAACAGGACCTTTGTACTCTTCATAAACCTAAATAATTTTTTATTCTTTGGAGGGTGTCTTCCCTTCCTTGCCTACCTGGCATCCCACTCCAGAACATTCTACTCCTGCAGGGAAAAATATGCCACGAACATTCTGATTAGTCAGGGTGGGGGTGCGCTGGGCACTTGCCAGTGTGAGGATGCTGCGTTGAGGTCACATGTGATGTCAATCCAAGGATGCTTAGTGTGTTTTGCCTTCCCCGAGGAGGGAGGTATGTCTGCCCGGGAAGATGACTTGTTGCTGTCTGAAGCAACACAGCCTCGAAAGGGCTGCAAAACTCAACCCTTTGGGCTTCTTTCTATGTCATTTTCTCTAATGCTATATCCCCTGTGGTGTGAGGGCTAATGGAATGAGCATGCATTAAGAATCATTGGTTGAGCTAGCCCCCCATCCCCTTCACTTGTATACACTTTAAAATGTTTCCTGAGCACTGAGAAGTGAATGGCAGGTCTCACCCAAAGATCAGAGCCCAGAGCTTAGTCAGTGATCTTATCTCTTAATGGCTTCTGCTGATGTCCGGGTGTCCAGAGAGGCTGGAGGTGCAGTGACATCCAAAAGACTATCCTGGGGGATGGGAGAGTCAGAAGTGAAGCTGTCTGAGGCTCCGGTGGGTGAGTTTGAACCTCCTCCCTGGGAGACTTAGATGGCCACTGTGTTGCGTTTATTGATCCTCTGGGCAGAGTGCATAGAGCTGTGTGGGGAGCTTCTGTCTTTGGTGCGAACTGTCCCTGGTTACCACGCCACTTAGAGCCTCACATCTGGCCCCTTCCACTCTACCTCTCACTCATTCTTGCTGGTGTCCCTGAATCAGCCCTTCCTGCTTCCCTTGGCATCTGAAGGTGTGGTATAAGTGACCTGGGAGAAGAGGTCCCACTTGCTGGGAGAGAGGTACTGTGAGGATAGGTTAAGTGCAGCTTCTATGTTGAGTCCTAAGACCTGGGAGCCTCTTGGTATTGAGGTACAGAGAGTTAAACAGGATACACCAAGGGCCATGCCTCTGAGGTCCCGGGGGGAATAGTTTCCTGACCTGGTGACGGCAGGTTCATGAGTGGGAAGCTAGGTGGAAGGAGCTTGTGGGGACTCACCATATTCTTGTTTTTAAACTTGTTTTTATTTTAACCGTGGAAAATTCAGACATGCCCAGAAAGAAGTAAGAGACCAGAACCATGGTTCCTAAATTGCCATCACTATCTCCAGCAAAGCTTTCTGTTGGTCCTCTTTCAAATGATGCTAATTCTAAAGCATTTACCAATTCAGAACCAGAGAGTGAGCAAGCAATTACATTAATTTAAAAACACACTTGTGCGTGCTGTCGAAAACGCAGGCACAGTTGGAATAGAGTGACATACAATCTTCACCCAGACCCTGGCGGACACCCTTAGGCAGGGACTTGTTGTGTCTAGCTAAGGAGCCCCAGGAGGAGCCAAGAGACTGACCTGCCCCCACCCCAGGCCCCCACCTGTGGACGGCTGTACAAGGTGATGGCTGCCTATGGATTTGCCACTAAAGTGCCTTGGCTGTGTTGGGAGCAGTGTGTGGACTCCGTTCCTTCTCTGAAATGGCAACGATGCCATAAACCAATGTGAGAGAACACTCCCCAGAGTAGGCTCTGTGCTCATGCTCACGTGTCTGAGGACAGCCTGTGGTACACTTCTGTCCTCCAGACAGTTTGAATGATGTCCAGGTTTAGTACTTGCTTCAGAGGCAGCCCGGAACACCACAGGTTGACAGCAGGAGCAAATTCAGTGGACAGGTTTGCATACTAAATAGGGAGGAGGATAAATATGGGAACACAGGATAATAGAGGGCCACTCAACCCTGTCAAGGGGTCAGAAAAGCCTCTAGGTGGAGGCTGCGGCTGGGGGAGCAGTCCTGGGAATGTGAGCTGCCTACAGCCGTATGCTGCACACATGACAGGACTTACATTGTGTATTTGTGCATGCTGCACGGAGGGCAGGATCCTGCGAGGTGGGCCAGGGTTGGGTTAGCCTCCAGGATGCTCAAGTTTTAAGGATCTTTCGAGGGGCAGGGGGCAGGGGGTGTTGCAGGGAGGCACATCTTTTGTAGGAAGAGCGGTTCTTGTCAGCATAGGTTGTGCTGGCGGTGAGGGTGGATAGAGGTAGGCCTGGAGTCCTCAGGGACAGGAGTTGCTGAGGTGAGGGCCAAGAGAAGGGACTCACAGCTCCTTGCCTTGGCAGGAGCACCTGTCTGTGTCTGTGGTACAGAGGAGATGAAGCAGGTGCCTGGGAGTGTGGGATAATGCTATCAGGTTGGGATTGGCTGTTTCTTCAGGATGGTGAGATGGGCGGGGGTGGTCAAGGTCAGGGCTTTCCCAGGGGTGCCTATAGTGACCCCCCAGAAGCTGTCCAGTACCCATCCAAGTCTGATGACTTTCTCATCTCTTTGAGGTACTGGGTTTTCAACAGCAAGCTCTTCAGCTCTGTGGGTGTGGCTTGTCACTGCCAAATTGCTCTCCTTGCCTGGCTGAGGGCTGCTGCTGAGCAGCCTCCCCCTTGAGTTACCCTCTTCTGCCTTCTTTGTCCTTTGTGCTCTTAGAGGGGAAGGGGAGGTGCTACCTCCCCTTCTTTGGGGAGTGGGGAATTTACCTCCGAGAGCACAGGGTGGCCACAAATGGTTGGGCATGTTTCCAGTGTCTGCCATCCTGTTTCAGTCAGCCATTGATTTCTGTCAGCATGACTCTTTTTACACTTGGCTTGTAACTCAGTACCACTTGGTTTTGTTGCTCATGTGGTCCTAATATGGCTGATTGGAGCCCTTTTGTGTACTCTTGTGTGCTCTGGCATACCCCCCTCTCCAGTGACCTTCACATGTCTCCTACTTACTCCGAGATATGGAGGATGCTCCAGACTCATTCATAGTGTATACTCTGTCCCAGTCTGAGAATCAGCTCTTCCATCCAGGGGTCCTTTCTGCTCGTTTGAGATAGGGTCTCACTATAGCCTGGGTTAGCCTTGGATTGCCGTTCTTCTGCCTCAGTCTCCTGGGATTACAGGTGTATCACACCACACCTGGCTGAGCCTTGGTTTTCCTCAGAGGTTCTCATTAGAGGCCACCGCCTGAGCTCTGGGCACCCTTGTTTCTGTCAGCAGTGCTAACAGATTTGCAAGAATGCACATTTCTGTAAATATTGTATTTGAGCCCATCTGTTTCTGAGTTAAGCTGAGCACAAGTTCATCCTGATGCCTCTGAGTCTAGCGTGTTACTCCATGGACAACCCCGACTCCCCATTTGCAGAGACATAGCCCCTTCATGTGCTGAGGGAGCTGGCTTTGGTGATGTTTCCAGCATGCTGGGCAAACATGTGGAGATGCCGATCCCGGTCCCTTTCTTTCCTGGAACCTGCAGCATTTCTTCTGGCTTTGAGAAATTCTGGGTCCCTGGGAGATCCTTCTCTGGATTCCGCGTGGCCAACCAGGGGCTATGATTGCTTCTGAACTTATTTTCAGCGGGTCTTCAGGGTCTGGTGCCAGCATGCTCTGCATCTGAATGGGGAAGATGACTGGTTCCTTGCAGTTAATTTAATTATGATTTCTGTGGGGTGGGCACTGATTCAGGTGCAGGGTCTATCCCATCACTTGGGTATTATTCAGGTAGGGGCCGCTGCAGGGGACTGCATGTGCCGCAGCATCTGGGAAACCCTGTCTTCTTCCTTGCCCTCATTGTGTCTGCCTGAAGAATGGGGTCAGTGGCACAGAGTGAGTTGTGGATGCAGGGAGAATGTGGAGCAGTTATTAGAAGCTGACCCTGTTCTCACAGACCCAGCTGGCTCTGCTGTGCCATGCACCGACCTTCTGCCTGGCGGAGTTCATGAGGAATATTCATGACATTCTGTGAGATTAGCATGATTGCTGTATTTGGTGTGGAGTGTGTGTGTGTGTGTGTGTGTGTGTGTGTGTGTGTGTGTGTGTGTGTAGATTGGGGCTTTGAAAACATGAGAATAGTTGAGCGGCCTTGAGCAAAGCACCCATCCTTGCCACACTGGATTTGAGACAGATGTGGAGTCCACAGACAGAATCTTGGAAGGGATCAGAAGGGGGAAAAATCGACAAGTGAGGAGGAGAAAGGGAGAATTTAAAAGAATAAGAATGTGACTGGGTAGAAGGCCAGAGTGAATACACTAAACCCAGAAGCCTTGGCTTCTCAGTCTGCAGCTGCCACAAGGCCAACGTAGGCCATGGCAGTGGTGGACTAGGATGCCTTCAGGGAGTGTGGAGGTGGGATGGGTACCAGTGCCCTGTCCCAGAAAAGATTATGTAGCCTGTGTGTCCTTTGTCTCTATAACTCACAATGATTCTAAACCACTTCCCTCTTACCATTATGAGCAAGTATCCAACCATATTGCCAGTTTCATGTACTGGGCAATGTGTCTGTTGGGTCCAAATGCCCCTTGGCCAGAAGTTGAGAAAGCTTCAGGGTGAGAGCTGAGAATCCACTAACCCTATGGATAGCATAGGTTTGTGTCGGCCAGTTGTCTCCAGTTCTGGTGAATGCAATTGTATCACTGTCTAATAAGAGGAGGGGGTTGCAGGGCTAGCTAGGTGGGTGAGGTCTGGGCAGGTGAGAGGCATTTAGCAGATGTCCCTTAGACTTCCCGAGGAGTCACTTTCCCCTCACAAGCCCTTCTCCACATATCTTCTCTGTGGAGCTGTCTGACCCACTGATCTCTTTTATTTAGTGGCTTGCAGGAAGACAGCATCTTGTAGAATTTTGATTTCCCTGATGGTACAGTCTTCCAGATGTCTTAAGGGTAGTTGGACATACTTCTCTTCTGGAGCTGGCAGATTTTTAGCTAGTGGAAACGGAGAGAGGAGCTTCTCACTTCTGATGGCGAGAAACCAGGGCTCTCCCAGGGATGCTCCTTGCTACGTGGAGATGGGTAACCGGCCCATTTTCGCAGTCTTCCCCTGCTGTGTACTAGGGCTCTGATGCATTTGGGGAGGAAGGAAAGGTACTTGAGGCCTAGCACCTGACAAGTGAATGAAGTGGTTTTTGCCTCTTCCATCCCTTCTCAGTCACACCCCCCCCCCCACCCAATTTGAACCTTCATGTTCTTAGTGGACGTCATGAGATAAAAGAAGACACGATGTGGGCAGATCTCAGAAGGGAGGCTTTAATTGTAGTTTTTACTTTAAGGAGTGGTGTCTGTATGATTTTCACTTCCTCTAGAAGGTGGATGCAGCCTCTTGGCAGGCCCTTCCCTGGGACTCACTAGCTCAGCAGATAGCATGGCTCTTTCCTCTGGCTTTGGCCTATTGTAGGTTCCCCTGCTGTTCAGGGGTTGGTCAGGTATCCCATTGGTGCCCAGTCCACTACATTGTCCTGAAAGATGCTGTTATCATGCAGGCCCATCTGCCTGGTCCCTCAAACCTCAGCCTTGGCTCTTGTTCTGTCTTGAGGGCAAGGAGAGGGTAACACTGGGTCATCTAACCTGTGACCCTAAGCATCTCCTACAGGGCCATCTTTGTAATGGTCATGATGTCCAAACCAGTGTGTGTTGTGGGCCTTGATGTTCTGCCTACCCTGAATCCAGATCTAGAGATGTCGCCATAGCCTTGAGCCTGGGGTTCCAGTTTCGCATTTGGGACTCAGTGTTCAGTAGCATTAGAAGGTTTGATAGGCAGTCATGTAGCTTTGTCTTCTAGCAGGACTCCTAACAGTGGGAGCAGGGGCTGTCTCTGACTTGTTGCTTGCTTTTATTGCATTGCTTCATCAAGCCTTAATAGAAGAGGAGGTGCCTAGTCTTACTGCAACTTGATATGCCATGGCTGGTTGATAGCCATGGGAGGCCTGCCCTTTTCTGAGGAGAAATGGATGAGGGAGGTGGGAGCAGGGACTGGGAGGGAAGGAGGGAGGGGAAACTTAAGTTGGGATGTAAGAGGAGGAGAAGGAGGAAGAGGAGGAAGAAGAGGAGGAGGATGCATGATCAACATTGGCAAGCCTCGCTCAGGGTTTTGTGAGTCCTAGAGACAGCGGACCTGGCTCTTGTGCTGAGTCCTTTGTTCACCACCTTAGATGCTCTCCAGAGAGCTCTACCACTCCCTCGGGGAGTTGGTGACATTGATTGTCATTGCTGTTTGTATCATGTGCCCTCCCACAACTCCTGGCCTGAGAAGTCACTCAATGTACTTAATGTGTTTTCCTCTAGTTGAGTGATTTGCCTGACTTCCTGTGAGTTGGAAGAGCTGCAGTGATGCTATTGGAATAGCCTGTATCACTAAGCACATGGTCCAGTGAATCTCCCAGGGGATGAGTAGGTGCCAAGAGGAAGTAACACACAGTGGGGCTGGGCTTGAGTATAGCTAATGAGGACATGAGGACACACCTGTTCTTATCTTTAGTGAGTTCCATGATGTCAGGGTCACAGTGAGATTCTCAGGGTCACATGCTGAGGTTAGGGTCACAGTGAGATGCTCTCTCTGATATGTTTCTAGAGTGCCTATGACCACTACTGGTTTATGACTTTGAGATATAAAACTTCATTTACAACAGATGGAATTCATGAAATTAGAGATACCAAACCAAAAGGGATTTAGTGTTTGATGACAAAGCAGGGGTGTAAGTAATTAGAGGATGATTGCAAAAGCAAATTAAAGAACTTGTCTGGTTACAATCTCACCGTTACCTTATTTGATGCACCCCATTGGAAGGTGCCTGCAACACAGCTCTAAGTGAACTGCTGCTTCCATCGCTTGGACTTACACTCTAATTTCCATTAGTAAGGCATTTGCAACCTACTGTCAGGCTCGCCCGTGCTTGCTCATCAAATCAAGGTTAAGGTCACAAGTGAGACCTGGATGCTTTAAGACAGTCTCCAGTTCTGGTCCTCATTTTAAATTACTTTAGGAGAGGTCTTCTCACACAACCCGGGTTTGAAGATGCCCAGATCCTTCTCTGCTGCCCAGATCTGTCCTCTTTGGTGTCCCAGGCTGGATCTCCCACCTATTCCTGGGTCAGTATTTAGGAAAGCCAAGGGCTGGCAGTTTTCATCCCAAGGCTGTCTCAGGCTCATTCCTGGTCAGGACATCTCTGCAATCTCCTAGCAGCTGTCAGGAGACATTCACACTAGCTTTTGCCTTTGTTCTCTGTGTGTAAAGTATGGTACAGGCATGGCTGAACTCCTTGAAGATAATCAATGAGGAATGGAAGCATTCGAAGCCTGCCTCCTCCTCCTCAATGCTGGGTTTAATCAGATAGAAATTCTACACATTAAGAGCTGACAGACCCATATCCCCTGCTGTGGAGGCTACCATGCTCCTCTGTGATTCATAACAAAAGTCTCTATCCAACTCTGGTCCTTTGATCTGCTAGGCCACTGGGACAGCCCAGGGGAAGAGCCTTCGGGGGAAGTAGGCAGGGCTGATGTCTGGGGTCTGAGCTGAGTTCTTTGGCCACTGCCAATTTGCATGAAGTCTTCTGGTCCTGTGGGATCTTGCTTAGGACTGGGTTAGGGGCACAAGCTATATTCCTGAGATCCTAGCTAACCAAACTGGTAGAGTCCCTCTGGCCTTCAGAGAAGGCCTAAGAATCTGGGCTCCCTGCAGTCCCCTCCTCAGCCTGGCTGCTACCTCTGAAGGATTACAGAGCATGGTCTTCTTGTGCTATAATTTACTCTGTGTGCAAAACAGTAACTTGAGTTCCATTTTTGTCACGTTATCTCCTCTGACTCTTACTAGCATGTTCCATGTAGTATTGAAAGCAGCCATTTCATATTCTTAGGTAGGAGGTGTATTGTTGTGGTGGGACTGTCATAAAAGAGTGCCACAGAGTGTGTGTGTGTGTGTGTGTGTGTGTGTGTGTGTGTGTGTGTGTATGTGTGTGTGTGTGTAGGGGAGATGGTGGTTCATATAACAGAAACCTATGTTCTCACAGCTCTGGAGGCTGAGATCTATGATCAAGGTGGGGGCAGGGCTGACTCCTCCCGGGCCTCTCAGTCCTAGTAGTCTGGTTGGATTGGGGTTCACACTAATGATCTCATTTTACCTTAATACTGCTTTTAAGGACCTGTCTCTAAAGATAGTTATGCTCTGAGGTCTTCTAAGATCAAGTAAAAACATGATCAATAAAAAAAAAAAATCTAAAATTGGAAGAGGATAAATTTCAGCCTCGATGGAGCTGGCCCTCAGTCCCTGACATGCTGGAACACTGCTGTCTGTTGTGTGGGCAAAGGTGTGTTTCTGCCCCAGGTGCCTCCTGCTCTGCTTCACTGTGGGTCTGTCTAGGCAGTGCTTAGATATCCCTGGGTGGCTATGAGTTTGGAGCTGCCTGAGGAGTTATTGGAGGGCCTCTGTGTGCTTCCATGGTGGCCCGGCCCTCCTTCACCTGACTAGCCGGGATGGACTCTACATCTGCACCTGTCCTCTCCCTACAGCTCGGCGCCAATGCCCTGCTCTTCTTTGGTGTGAACATATATGGCGTCTTCGTGCGGATCTTGACGGAGCGCTCCCAGAGGAAGGCCTTCCTGCAGGCTCGGAACTGCATTGAGGACCGGCTGCGGCTGGAGGATGAGAATGAGAAACAGGTCAGTGTGTTCAGTACACAGTGGCTCTTTGCCCAGCTCTGCCCCTCTCCCAGCTGAATTTTGATATGTGTATTATCTAATAAAGGGCAGTCATTGTTGTGATACGCCTACTTCTCTCCTTGAGCCTCCGTCTGTTTTAATGGCAGGGCTGTCATGCTCCGTGTTTCATGGTAGTACCTGGGAAGAGAGAGGAGTCTGATGGGCACACAGCCTGGGCTTGCTTCTCTGAAGGAGCTGAGCAGCTTGTAAGCTGTGGATAATTGTGGGCGGCATGTGGGTGTCTCATCTTTCTGATGTACCTGTAGTGGGTTTGCCCGGGCCTCGGGAGGGTGGGTCCTGGCACACCTCAGCTGAACATAAACGTGCAGCTCCCTGGCCTCAGGCATTGAGCTTCCTTGGCCTGAGAACCCTCCTTTGCAGTGGTCTGCTGAGGCAGTGTGACTTGTCACCCTATTCTGCAGATGAAATTGGCCAGCAGGAACATCAGTCCACTTGTCTTGCTGTGGCTTGTCATCTGTGTGTCCTTGTCTGGTGTAGAGAGGAAACTTGGCCCACTGGGGAGCTAAGAAAGGGTGACTAAAAGTGAAGCCTGGTACATCATGGGTTCCTTTACCAGAAGAATCCAGAATTTTCTTTCAGCTTGGGGCTCACAGGCATTCTGTGTACCTTGTAGTGGTTGTCCAGGCTATAGGACAGAATATCCATTTCTCAACTGCTTTTTTTAAATCTTCCTCATCAATAAAAGATATCATTATACCCACAGTTAATTTTAAAATGTTTCTTCCCATGTCTGACACGGTAATGAAATCTAGTATTTATAGCAAAGGTTGGATATAATTGAAGAATAAATCGCATATGTATTTTTAGATCATATGTGAGCTAGTGAGTGTATGGCCTGTGCATCAGCATATGGAGGGCAGTGTTTGTGTGCATGGGTGTGTTCAGACCCGTGGGAATGCCTGTGTGGATAGGCATACATTTATATACACATTGGCACACACAGAACTATGGGAATGACTGTATGTGTACACGTGTTGGTGTGGATATCCGTATACAGGCATTTGTGTGTCCATGTGTGCATGTCCATGTGTACATATGTGTGTTGTATGCTGTGTATAAATATGTGAATCAGACATCACCAGAGGTTTCCTCCTTAGTCTTTAGAGTCATCACAGTGGTCTTGGTATTTCCGTGGTACTTTCTTAGAAAGTACCAATACCACGGTGTGTGGCTTTTTGATTTTTTTCATAGAGGACCTTGCTATGTCGCCCAAGCTGGCCTTGAGCTCTTGAGCCTCATGCCTCAGCCTCTCAAATGCTGGAAATGTACGCAAGCACCACTGCACCTACCTTGTGCTTGGCTTTATTACCTCACAAGGTCGAGAAGTGGACCTTTGGGAAATCTTGTCTCCCTACAGGCATCCTGCAGGGTTGAAGCTGCAGGCTTTTCTGTGGGCCACACTTGTGAGTGTTTCTGAACTAGGCATGCTGGGGCGCCTTTCTGAATTAGCCGATGGTTTCTCTCTGGTTGACTCTCATTTTCAACTTCCTTTTTTTTGATTTTTTTTTTTCATGTTCAGTACTTTTCTCTTTTTTTCTTTTTCTTTTTGATACTTTATTTACATTTCCAATGTTTCCCCTTTTCTGGGTCTCCTCTTTGGAAACCCCTTATCCCCTCCCCCTCCCCGCCTCTATGAGGGAATTCCACCTCCCACCCACCCACCCACCCATTCCCATATTCCCACCTTGACATTCCCCTTTACTGCGGCCTCTAACACCCTCAGGCCCAAGGGCCTCTCCTCTCTCCCTGATGGCCAACGAGGCCATCCTCTGCCACATATGTGGACCGAACCATGGGTCCATAGATGTGTTTTCTTTGGTTGGTGGTCCAAACTCCAGGATGATGGGGGTGTGTGTGTCAGGCCCATTGACTCTCTTGCTCCCTCCATGGGGCTGCAAACTCCCTCAGCTCCTCCAGACCTTTCTCCAACTCCTCCATCTGGGACCTCACTCTCAGTCCAGCGGTTACTGTAAAGTGAAACTTAGGCATTCTGAACTTTTGTGCTAATATCTGCTTATCAGTGAGTATATACCATGTTCGTTCTTTTGTGAATGAGTTACCTTGCTCAGGATGATATTTTCAAGCTCCATCCATTTGCCTGCAAATTTCATTAAGTCATTGTTTTTAATAGCTGAGTAGTACTCCATTGTGTAGATGTACCACATTTTCTGTATCCATTCCTCTGATGATGGACATCTGGGTTGTTTCCAGCTTCTGGCTATTATAAATATGACTGCTATGAACATAGTGGAGCATGTGTCTTTATTATATGTTGGAGCATCTTCTGGGTATATGCCCAGGAGAGGTATAGCTGGGTCCTCAGGGAGTATTATGTCCATTTTTCTGAGGGTCTGCCAAACTGATTTCCAGAGTGTTTGTACCAGCTTGCAATCCCACCAACAATGGAAGAGTGTTCCTCTTTCTCCACATCCTCGCCAGCATCTGCTGTCACCTGAGTTTTTGATCTTAGCCATTCTGACTGGTG
>CM052712.1:20296411-20374513 GCA_028551405.1 Uromys caudimaculatus | reverse complement strand
ATTTGTTCACTTTCATCTTCAGATCAGCGTTTTCCTACATCCTCTACTTTGGTCTGATTTAATCACCTCTTTTCTTTGCTGCCTTTTCTACTGGTCACCTTGCTTCACAGCATTTTTCCTTTCATATTTTTTCCCCTCATGGCTATGAAGGTTATTTATTTGATGAAGGTATTTAATTATATTTCAATTAATCTATTAATTGGGTGTGGTAATTTAAGAGGGGCAGTGTGATATTGCAGCAGGATGTGTTTCTTTCCTGGTCATTTCTTTATCTCGTAGCCCTTGCACTTCTCTCTGCTATGTTTTCATAAAACATGCAGTAGGTTGTGAAGTCGTCACTCCCCTATGCCGGGAACGCCAGAACTCCTCTCACCCCACTGAGCTTCGACACCTATTACCCAAGCTCCATCAGTAACCCGCCCCCCACCCTCTGGCCGTCACTCTTCTGCATTCATGTTGGCATGTCTCAGCTTCTATTCATGCGAGATATCGGACATACGGTATATATAGTCTTCTGGTGTCTGGCGCTGGTTTGTTTAACTTGACCGGGTGCCCTCTGCTTCCGTTCCTTCTGCAGATGGCATGACTGTGCCACTTTGCATGGCTGAATAACACTCATTCTTTATCCCTTCAGCCACTGGTAGTCAGCCGCTTGGCTGCTTTCCTGTCTTGGCTTGTGTGGCTGGTGCTGTGTCGAGCTACTGTGCCATTACTGCTTGAGCGTCACCTTGTTGGTTTTGCAGCAGCCCTGAGAACAAGGCTGATTCCAGCTCTAAGGATGAGGAAGGCAGATGAGGGGAAGGAAGCCCAGTGCCCGTGGGATTTGGGTTCCTAAGGAAGTTTCCATAAGGTAATTTTATCAACTTCATTAACCAGATTAATGCCATTCACTTCTGAGGGTTTGTCTTCATGTGTGATCTTTTTAATTTAATTTAATTTAATTTCTTTTTACATATTCACTTTACAGCCCATTCACTGCCCCTCCCAGTTACCCCCCCCCCTCTAATCCTTCCCTCACCGCCTCTCTTCCTCTTTGTATCCCCTGACCCTAGCACATCAAGTCTCTGCAGGGCTGGGTGTATCCTCTCCCACTGAGGCCAGACAAGGCAGCCAGCTAGGAGAACATAACCCACAGATAGGCAACAGCTTCTGGGATAGTCCCTGCTCCAGTTATTCAAGACCCACATGGAGACCAAGCTGCACATCTGCTACATAGTGCAGGGAGGCCTAGGTCCAGTTCATGTATGCTCTTTGGTTGGTGATTTAGTCTCTGAGAGCCCCAATGGTCCAAGTTAATCGACTCTGTTGGTCTTCCTGTGGAGTTCCTATCCCCTTGGGCTCCTCAGTTCTTCCCCCAACTCTTCCCCAAGCTCCATCCACTGTTTGGCTGTGGGTGTCTGTATCTGTCTGAGTCAGCTGCTGGGTGGAGCCTCTCAGAGGACAGCCATGCTAGACTCCTGTCTGCAAGCATAACAGTGTATCATTAATAGTGTCATGTGTATTCTTTAGCTACACGGTCGTAACTTCATCTGTATACCCTCATTTTCTGTGCTGTGGCTTGACATTTTGCTCAGGCGCAGCCACACATGTTGTGCCTTGAGTGAATTGTGCTTTGTGCCTTGCTCCAGCAGTCTCTGCCACTGGGACTTAGACACTGTGTTTTAAGAAGCTCCTTTTCAAGCAGTCAAATAGATTTCAAGTATTTCCTTACAGTTACAGCAGCGTGAACTTGACATTGCCTGGAGTGTTTTTCTCAGTGGGGTGTACCTTTATTTCTTTAAGTGATACCCGATTACAGTCCATCCTAAAGCACTGGACCCTGGGTGTTCCAGGGCCACAGCATTAGCCACCCTGGGGACTTCAGTTAGCAAGCTTTGCCAGTCCTTGGGATTCATGTTGATTGTGAGCAAGATCCAGGCTTGCAGCTTGGCTCCAGGCGGGAGTCCTGGTGTGGGGGTGGGGGTGTTCTGTATCATCTGTAGGAAATGATGGAAGATTATTCAGCAAGACTGAGCTGGTGGCACTTCAGGGGTGGAGCATAGACAGAGACACCAGTGGGGCACCGCAGTGGGTACAATGTTTCAAGACATGGAGTGGGTGTGGTGTCATTGTCTAGGCAAGCCTCTGGATGCAGGGGGTTAATTACCAGGGGTTTGGAGATCTCAATTTCCCTCTTCCCTGGGGGAGAGTCTGGAACGGAGGGTGCCTGGCAAGGAGAAGATTGTGCTCTGTTCTCAAAGCAGGTGTTGGTCTCAGGAGACCATGTAGCGTGTGGCTGCCAGATGTGTTGTGTGTCTGCGGCCACCAGATGTCTATGGTCCATCCTGACCATCTGGATCTATAAAGGGCAGAGTGCTGGGCTGCTAATCTAAGACACAAACCTCTGTGTGACTGTCCTCCCATCCGCTTACCCTGCCCCCCACCCCCACTCCATTTTGTCCAGGGACTTGTGGAACAGACAGAAATCACAGAGACATTAGTGAGCATGCCCCAGCACAGTTGCTCAGGGCTGTGGTTCAGGCTCATTCCTTTTCCACTGTCTTCAGATCAGTCACCTTGACCCTGTCACCACAGCTGTTCTTATGCATGTTCAGTTACTTTCTATTGTGCTGGCACTGTGTGCTGCCCCTGCCTCTGTGCAAACCTCGAGTGGCCTGGGTGGTGGTGCCACGTGAGATTTTGCCATTTGGGACCACTGAAGTATTCACTACCTACTTAGACTGTGCCTTTTGCCCCAGCCTCATGAAGTAGAACTGTTAAATGCAGCTGACGGGAACCTGTGTCCTCTGTGGCAGGGCTATGCTGAGGCGTTTTTCTGCTGATGCTATCAAGCTTGACTCGTCACATTATTTTAGGGCTCGAGGCCTCCGTCACCCGAGGAGAATGTAGTTCACTCTGCTTTAAAGGAAGTATGAAAATAACTTATTTTGAAGCAAAGATAAGTGACCAAGGCCAAGATGGGATTTAATATGGAATGACATGCTCCATCATGAAAGATATTACTTGCTCTTGTATAGCCATAATACAATAGAGACTCATAAATCGATGAGTTAAAAGAATACTGTTGTGGGCAGTCAGGTAGGCAGGCAACAGCCACCGGGGGACATCTTACTGGAGGTTTCAGATGTTGGTAGAGTGCTCTTAGCTTTAGGGTTGGAGTAAGCTAAGCTGCTAAGCTTTGCTGTTCCTTCTGAGAGGTTTACCCAACCACCATGAGAATGCTAGGCCACATACATAGGTTAAAGGTCAGTTGCTGCTTTTCTGAAGAGCAGGATAGCCCAGAGTAGTTTTGGCTCTCATTCTGCAACATTCCAACTCCCCAGTCACAATGCTCTTTAGTCTTTAACAGAGAAGCAGCATCTTTGGAAGGTTTCAGCCCCACATGATAGAATGTGCTAGGAGCTATTTCTGTCGTCTCTGAATCCTCTTGGGGAGTGTGTGTACATGTCTATGTTAGTGTGTGTGTGTGTGTGTGTGTGTATTAGAGAGAGTATGTGAGGGTATATGTGTATGAAAGAGAGAGTATGTAGTCTGTGGTGTGTGTCTGTGCATGCAGGTGCACGTGGGCACACTCTCGTGTATGTAGGGCTTATCTGGATGGTCAGAATTGGCTTATTCTTTGGGGAGGATTTTGGTTGTAGTAAATGACCCATCTTCCCAAATGGACAAATGCTACACATTTATCCATCCTATAGTTAATCCGAGTAGTTAAATCCCTTTACAACTAAGAACCATCTGTGAAATGGCCTCTGTTGCATCCGCCTGTAAAGACTGTTTTGTTTGATTAACCTGAGACCCGGGGCCCAGAGATTTTCTACAACTTGGGACTGATAATGGAAGTGTAGCGTGGTCCTGAGTGCAGAGCCCTTGCTGAACAGAGAGCATCTCTTCCCCGAGGGAGCTGTGGCCACTCCCTTCTTTGTGCCGCTTTTGGCTTGTTCAGAGGTGCATATTCACAGAGAACAGAGTTGAAACGCTCTGAGGCTCACTCTGCTTTTCAATAGAGGTGTCAAAGTGCATTCTCTGAAGCAGAAAAGCCTGGGAGAGATGGAGCAAGAAGAAAGACACCCATGAGGGGTGTGGGACCTGGAAGGAGTTGGTACCAACAAAGCAGCTGACCAAAATAGAGAGCTGGGACATGCTGGGATCATCTGATGCCTGTGAAAACTTGACAGCTTCAGTGCATAAAACAGACAAATTCCTTGAAAAGCATCAGTAGCCAAAGGTGATCCTAGACAGAAACCCCCCACTGCCATTAGAAATACTGATCGGAAATTTGTTTGTTGTCATATTGTCATATTGTATGTTACTTAACCTATTAAGGCTGGGGCTTGAACCCAGGGCTGCATATTCCAGGTAAGTGCTCTCTCACTGAGTTAAACTCTAATCTCTGATTCAGTCATTTATAAGTGTACCCCAAAGTAGCAGCGAGCACACAGGTTTCCAGATGAGTTCTGTGTATCCACCCAGCTGGACCTTGCATTGGCAAGAGTGTGTTCTTTGGGATTAGCATGGCCTTCCTAGTGACCGTGCTGGGCAAGCTAGGAGGCTCGGTTAGCATAGGTGGGTCAGAGAGGCATGGGAAGCCTATTTCCCTGCCTAGTTTTCAGTAGAGACTCTTTTGAGGCCCTTGTGATTCTAGTACCTTGGTGGACTGGGAAGGCATTTATTGACAGCTTGTCCCCTTGTGGTGTCACTGCTAATACATTGGTTCTAGGCAAGGATCCAGTGTGCTCATTGTTGGAGTAACCTGATGCTTAGGTATAGTTTGTTCCACAGCCGTCAGGGATGTTCAAATGGAACAGAGGCCCTAGTGGTCCTTCTGGCTTGGGTCAGCTTCAGTTCCGCCTGACTTGTGGTCAGATGATGGGCAGGGGAGGTGTCCACTTCTATTGGTTTGTTTGCTTGCTTGCTTGTCTGTCTGTCTGTTTGTCATCTCTCTATCCATTCATCCATCCATCCATCTATCTATCTTCTATCTATCTATCTATCTATCTATCTATCTATCTATCTATCTATCTATCTATCTATCATCTATCTATCTTTCTATGTATTGAATACAGCCCCTGCCTTGAATAGTCAACATGTGGTGGCATGCCTGCTCTAGCCTGGTTGCTGCCTGTTTGTATGCATTGTGACAGGCATGTTATATTAGGCTCTCTCAGACTCTGAGCTCTACACAGCTTCTGATCAAGTCCACCCATACTGTTTGAAGGGCTCTAGCAGCTCAGAGCTTGGCCAGTACAGGCCCTAGTATGGCAAACATTGCAGACAGCTTCTGCCATTTTACCCCTTTTCCCCACCTTGTTAAACATGGTTACATCCCTAGAGCTAGCCCTCAAGATCTATTCCCTTATTTGACCACCGATTCATTTCTAAGACTAAACGCCAAGGTCCAATAAGCAAAATTCATCACTTGGCTAATATGTCCAATCAGGATTTACCAACTCACCTTAGCACAGACACACCCCCACCCACCCTTTAAGGGTACTGATAATTTGTGTCTAGGTATGTCCCATTATTCTAGGGGTTGGTGGGGGTGACCTTCCTTTCACTATTTGTCCCTAAGTGCTCCAGAATTTGGGCAGCAGAAGCCACAGTGTTCACTCATTTTTCTGTGGTGGGTCTAGGATTTGTTTCTAGTTAGACCCTCTCTCCCAGCAGGGTGCTTCACAGCATAGCCCTGGGACTGCGGGAGGCTTACATGGACCTTAGATTACTGACTCAGCGGTTTTGTTTGTGCCTCATTTCCCTTGAATTTGCACGACAGTTGGTGATTTTGGCCAAAATGCTGTACTTGGGCAGGCTAGCTCCCTTAGTTCTCCTGATGAGAACACCCATGCGTAGGAACCACTGACACTGTATTGTAGAACCTTGATGTGTCTGGCGAGGAAGGGACTCTGGATCCCACTGGGCCTCCAGCCATGCTGCTGAGAGGTTTGGTCTGCTGTTCTGTGGGTGATCTAGAGAGAGTGGTCAGGTTTGCAGCTACAAGCCTAGGATCTGCTCCTGGCTTGCAGGAATTGGACAGCCAGCCCTGGCTGTGTTCATTACGGTTATGTGAAGTGACTTACGGCAGGTTATGGGATTTAGAGACTGCTGGCAGGTTAGGATTTGGCAAGGCAGCTTCTAGTAAGGCCTGCCATTTCACCAGGATAAGAGAAGAGCCGAAGGAACAGGACTGGTGTGTGGATGGGAGCATCACAGGATGAAGGCACACCCTGACCTAATAGTGCACTCCCATGGATAGGAACTCCATTATTTTAGTTTTGGAGGTCAGAAAAGTCCAGATCAAGTCTCTGGGAGCTCTCTCCAGGCTTGAGGATAGCTACCTTCTAGCTGCCTCCTGGTGTTGCTGTCCATGTGTGTACACCTCTAGTGCCCAAATCTCTTCAAAGGACACCAGTCAGAGTAGAGTAGGGACCACCCCAGTGACTTTGTTTTAACTGAACTATTTCCTTTTGTAAAAATTAGAACTTTTTTACTTTTTAACTTTTGTTAGCATTTATTAATTGTACAAAATGATGGATTTCATTATGACATCTCATTCATGTATATATTTGATCATCTTCAACCTCTGTTATCAATGTCTCTTCCCAATGCCCCAAGGTTTCTCTTCCTATCTCCTGATTTCAAGCATCATCTTTATTGTGTCTTTTTTCTATAGTATTATTGTTCCATATATGTATAAATATGTAAATATAACCTTCTCAGCCCATTTAGTGTTGCTCATACATGTATGTTTTTAGGGCTGACAACTTGGTATTGAGTAATCAATTAGGAACCCATTCCTAATATTAATTCTCCTTCTCTCAGCAGTCTTTAATCGCTTGTAGCTCTTCATCTAGGGGCGGGGCCTTGTGAACATTGCCCTATCCATGGCATGATTAGCTGGTGTTTTATTTAGGTCTTCTTTCGCCTGCCATAGTGTTGAGATGTCATAGGTACAGCTTCCTGTCCTATATAGAAGATAGAGCCACTCAGCTTTGTAGAGCCTTATCTTGGAATACAGTCCCATTAGGGATTGGGAGTTTAACCTAGAAATCGTGCGGGGGACACAGCTCCATTCATGCTGTCCACCAAGAACAAGTCAAGTACATGGTCCAAGAACGAGGAAAGGGTGTCTGTGAGCCTAGGCAGGTGAGTATTCCCTTTCCCCTCCAGAAGGCCAGTCACAAACAGAAGAAGCATTCCAAGGAGCAGGCAGAGAAGTAGCCTGGGTTGGACACTGGCCTCTTCCTGCTGGTTCTTGCTCCTCCCCCTGGTTCTGACCAGGCTGCCCAGCAGCCTAGCTGCAGAGCCCAGGCAGGCTTTCTACTCACTCTGGCTTGTAGTGGCTGTGTGCCCATTAGCTATGTCTGGTTTCGGATGCACCAGCTCTGGCGTGGTTTCCCTTCAGGGTAATTGTAGTGCGTCCTCATCTTAGCCAGGTGTTGCATGCTCTCAGTGGTGAGCCACCTCTACTAGTGGAGCCAGTCTTTCTCAGCACTTCTATGGCTTCAGAAAAGACGAGTCTAGGATGTTTCCAGTTTCCTCCTGGTTTTCCTAGGATGGATTATACTGCCCCACATAGTGACTGGCTGAGGCGGCTTCTCTGGTCCCCACTAAGAAATGGGCTGTGGACAGACATAATAATGGGGAGGGTTCTTCATCTGGTCTCCCCTGTCTCCTATGTGCTCCCTGCTTTCAGATGCCATGTGTAGGCTGATGACCTTAGCAGCGAACCCGAGACCATCAGGGTTCGGACAGTGGGAGACAGACCTTGACTTGCAGACATGGGAGTCTAACTTGAAGTTGATTCGAAGAGAAGGCATGGGCTCGGCCTTAACTATTGTGGCCGGTAGGGTAGAGCATAACCGCTGAAGGAGCTTAGCAGTCCAGGGGCAGTGGGGAAGGCACTAGCGGGACGTTACAAATATGAAGGAGCTTCCATAAATGACCACTTGTGGAGCTCAAGCTCTGACTGGACCCAGGAGGAACAAAGCCAACCCCAGCTGTAGGACATGTGTGGGATGCGGGCAGGCCTTGAGCACATGGCTGGTCAATGTCATGGGTGATGACCAGCCAGCTCAAGGGACACCCTGAAGTGGAGTGGACAGATGGCCAAGTGCCCAAGCACAGGAGACCATGGGAAGGGTAGACGGGCCCTGTGCTGCCTACCTGTGCTGACAGAGAAGCTGCATCCTTGGAAGGAGAGCCCATGCCATCTGGCTCTTGCTTCCAGAATCACCCTCCCTCCAGCTTCGAGGGAGCTTTGAGTTTACAGCCTTCCCATGGAGCACAACCCTGGAGTTTCTTACCTGTCACAGCTGGAGAACACAGGACAAGTGGCATTTGAAGGTCACATCATCTCCTGGGTCTTCATTACTGCTGTCCCACAAGCCACTCAGGAAAGCACTCTTGAGCCCAGCTTCCCTTCTGAGATGTAGTGGCTCGTCCCCAAGGGCCCTAGTTATTCCTCAAATGCCACTACTAAATCAGAACCCTCCAGAAACACGTAGCTATTTAAAGTGCCTTCAATTTGTTATCCTAACAAGGTAAATGGAACAATCGAGTTCTTGGTGTGTGAGGAAATTTTATCAAGAAAAGGGATACTTTATTTTAAATAATGTAGGCTAGATTTTAGTTTAATTAATTTGTTTTTATGGAGACAGGGTCTCATGTGCACCAGGCCAACCTTAAACTTGCTGTTTGGTTGAGGATAACATTGAACTTGTACCTTTTTAGAGGCAGGATTATAGGCCTGCACTACACATCCAGTTTGATGTGGTCCTGGGGACAGAACCCGGGGCTCTTTGTGGCTACTAGGCAAGCAGTTGTCCAACTGAGCTACAACCCCAGGCCTTGGGCAGAGTTTTAAATAGGCTGATCTATTCCCAGCGTTCGTCTCAAACCACCACAGTTGTTATTTGGCAAATTATCAAGATTAACTGAAAGCTTATAACAATTAAATGCTTTCTTCAATATTTACACAATTATTTTTGTTATATGGAATTATGTCTTAATGCTACATGTTAATATTATTTAATATATGGTTATATATAATTTTAACCTTATATATTAACTTTATTTGACATGTACATTAAATATGAATTCAATTAACCTAAATAGAATTAGTATAGGATTATTATACAATTTAATTGTGGAAGTTTTTCCCTTCGTTCTCAAAGCAACTTTCTGTCCGTTTGCAGTCATGCCTGTTGGAGCAACCTGTTCTTCCACCAGACGTAGATACACACGAATCTACTTTCTGTCTTTATGGATTTAACTGTCCTGGATGTGCCATACAAATGAGGCCGTATAGTATCTGATCCTTAGTGAATGGCTTCTCCCAGTATGATGTTTTCAAGGTATACCCAGTGGGCTGTGTCTTACTAGTAATTGGTGCTTTTTCATGGGCTAACTTCTATTCCATTGTATGGATGAACCACATTTTAGTGGGGAGGGGATGGGAGAATGGACCACGTTTTATTATTTAATTAAAAAAGATTGAGATAGGGTCTCACACAGCTCCAGCTGGCCTTGAACTACTGATCCTCCTGCCTCAACCTCTTGAAAGCTTGGATTGCAGGTTTGTGGCACTATGCCTGGCTGTTTTGTGTATCCACTCCCATTTGACAGATAGCTGGGCTATTTCCGTGCTTTTTGTTACGTTGTAAGTAATCGTGCTATGAAAACTGTTTAGACCTTTGTGTGGACACACTTAGACTTCTTTTGGTAAAACTGTGGGGGAATTCTAAGAGAGGAATTTCTGGCCATGGGATAAATAACGTTCTGAGGGATGGTTAAACTGTTTTCCAGAGGGCTTGGCCATGTCCTGCTCCCACTGGGAACATGTGAAGGCACTCAGTCCTCCATATTAGAATCTGATTTATCTTATTTTATTGCTATGAGGGTGTTGCCTGCATCTGTGTATGTGCTCCACCAGTGTGCCGGGTGCCTGCAGAAGTTAGAAGAACACATTGGATCCCCTGGAATTGAAGTTACAGATGCTTGTGAGCCACTATGTGGATGCTAGGGACAGAACTCAGGTCTTCTACAAGACCAGCAAGTGCTTTTTTACCACTGAACCATCTCTCCAACCCTGTTTTGGTTTATTTATTTTCATCATTTTTCTTTTTAAGAAGACTTGAGGGTACATATAGTCAAGGCAGAAGACCGAGATCTTATATGGGTTTTTCCCAGTGGAAATCTTATATGGATCTTATATGGTTTGTCTCCCAGTGCTACCAGCTTACTGAACTGGTACAGCATCACAATGACCACATCCAGCCACAAGGGACAGGATCCCTCTATTGCCCCTCCCGAGCCACACCCACCTCCAATCTTAAGCTAGTACCATGGACCATAAACTTGTAATATTGATAAATTTGTAATATCTTTGTTTATGAACATTTTTCTACTCAGCATAATTCCCAGAGATTCATACAGGTTGTTGAACATATCAATAGTTTATTCTTTTTATTGCTAAGCGGTATTCTCCAGTGTCGATATTATCACAGTGTGTTTTACAAACATTCTGTCTATGAAGGACATCCTGCTAGATTCCAATTTAGGATGTTTATGAATAAAGCTCTTTTGAACACCATGTGTAGGTTTTCACATGAGCATAAATATTAATTTCCCTGGCCTGAATGCCTAGAAATAGTGCTGGGACATATGGTGTTTGCAAAAATGTTGAGATATGGCAAAACCATTTTCCAAGGTGGTTGAACCATAGAACTGGAAAGTTTTAAAACTTCCAGTTTAAACTCTGGACTCTGAGGAGACTCCGAATGTGCTAGCTGCTGGACCTTCACTAGATGTGTGGCTTGCAAGCATTTTCTCTCAGCCTGTGGCTTGTCATCTTATTGTCTTAAGAGATTTTTGTTTCGTTCTGCTTGTGAGCAAACATTTTACATTCTGATGAGAGTCAGTTTATCATTTCTTTTTGTTTTATGGCCCAGTCAGGTTGTCAACTTGATCAAAGTCTCTTTCTATTGCTCTAAGTTAAATCTAAGAACGCTGAGTGTGGCCCTAATTCCTGAAGGCTGTCTCTGTGTTTCTAACAGATTTGCAATTTTTGAGTTAATAGATAAATCTGTGACAATGTATGTCAAGGTGATATTAAAACAAGGTGTGAGGGTGAAGTTAAGGTTTCTTTCTTGGTAATGGGATGGCTGTCTAGTTGCTTTGTGGCTTATTGAAAACATTATCTTTATTGGATTTTTGTAAAAATAAGAATCAGGGTGTATTTGTGTCGGTTTGCTTCTGGGTTCTGGACTTTATTACATTATCGTCAGCATTCGTCCCTCCCTGACATTATCTTGAGTATTGTCACTAAGGATTGGGTAGGCTAACTCCTTCCACCTCTCGGTCCTTTTTCAAATGTTAGCGGCTATTATTCCTTCTGCTATCCATATTGTTTTTGGAGTGCCTTTGCTTACTAAAAGCATTGCTTGAACTTTAACCGTATTTGTGCTATCATCTAGAAAGAATTTGCATCCTTACAGGGTTGAGTCTTTTTTCCGTGCCAGAATGAAGATTGCTTCTCCATTTATTTAGCTTTTCTTTGATTCTTTGCTCAGTGCCATGATTTTTCGGGATACAAACTCTATACCTTTAAAATTAGCTTCACACCATGGCATTTCACTTTCGAGTAAACAGTGTAATAGTTAGTGTGTGTACACGTGCTCGTTGCTACTATGTGGAAACGCAGCAGGTTCTCGAATGTTGGTTTGTCTATTGCGATTCTTTGAGGTCGGTTATTCATTCTGGGTATAATTGTTTTGCTTTCATAGATCCTTTGTGTTTTATATAGACATCGCCATACCCTTAGCACTTCTTCCTTCTAGTCTGTATCTCTTTTACCTCACCACCCTGGCTAAATCACTAGGCGTGATATCAAATTGGAGTAATGAGAGTCACCACCCATCCCCTGTTCTACCAGAAGCATTTGAAGTCCCACCAAATGAGGCATTAGCTGTAGGCTTTCTGGAGCTGTGCTTTATCAAGATGAGGAAGTTCTTTAGTCCTTGTTTAGTAACATTAAAAGAGGGCTGCATTTTGCTGTTTTCTTTATCGGTACTGATTGCTGTTATTTTATTCCTTACCCTGTTGTTGTGGAATTGATGACATTGGCATTTCGGTAATGAATTAGCGTTGCATCCTTGGATTAGATCTCATGCGGTAGGATAGATAATTCACTTATGTGTTGGAAATTGCAAACATCTTGTTATGGACTCTTGTAATCGGTTTTCCTTTTTGGGTGTGCTTGTGGCATATGTGTATGTGTCTTGTACACAGCTGTATGTGTGATGTGGAGGCCAGAGATTAATGTGTCTTTCCTCTATTGCTCTCCATTTTTAGTTCTTATTGATTTTATGTTTAATTTTACGAATGATTAAGCTCATGTCTTCCTCTCCCATTCCTTCCCTAGCTCCCTCACCACTATTCCCTCCAACTCTGTGAACTTTCTTTGTATCATTTTGGTTTTGCTTTAAATGCACTGGCAGCCGGTGTGTGCATGAGAGGAAGGCTGTCTACTGGAGCGTCGGTAGTCTTCAGTCCACATCACTGAAGACAATTGATTCTCACTCCCTCAGCAGTCATCAATTGACAATACTTCCTCAGCTAAGGGTGGGACTTCATAAGAGCTAGGATTTTGGTTGCCCTGATTGTGGGTGGGCCATGTGTGTGTAGTCATAACACCTGTCAGTTCACACATGTAACCCCTTCTCATGTCCAGAAAACACCCTCTGGTCCTATAGTCCTTATTCCTCCTTTTGATGCTTCTGAGTCTTGAAAAGAAAGGGATGTCTCATTTAGGGCTGAGAATTCTGCAGTCTTTAGTCTCCGCATGCTGGCCAGTTTATGGATCGATGCAATAGTCGCCATGGGCTTCAAAGATTGACTTCTTTGATGCAGGTTGAGAGATGCACTAATCTATGCATATGAAGATAAGCAATTAAGGGGCAGTTTAATTTTATGTTCATTTAGCAAATAGCAGTAAGTTCCCCCCTAAGGCCTTGGCCTACTTGATGATACCAGGCATGGGTTTTGTCTTGTGAAACAGGCCTTAAATCCAAACAGAAAATAGCTGGTTACTCCCTTAACATTCGTGCCACTATTGGACCAGTGGGCATATCTTGCCAGGCCAGTCATTACTGTATCTTTCAGGGTTCAAAGCTGGGTAAGACTGCTGATTGCCTTTCTCCCCTGGGAGCATGGAGGTTGAAGCTTTCAGGTCAGGACTAGCTTGATTTCTTCATGTCTTATGGCTCAGGTGTGTGCTGCCTCCAGCGGCAGGATAAAGTTCTACGTGAAGATCTAGAGCTTAACCAAGAACAAAAGTGTTAGCTTATAATGTTTGGGAGTATCTCTGGAACCCCATGGACCCAAAAACTCAAAAAGAGATATCTTATAGTTGGCACTGGGTTTTTTATTTGATAGCATATGATGTCTAGGAGAGGTATTCTCTCTGTATTCTATAGGGTAACTATTTAAACTATTCTTATATGTGCATATATTTTCAGAAACTTCTACAGTCATAGGTTTCTCTACGCCTTTTTCAAAGGGCTTTAGTGTTAGTTATCCCTCCCTTTGCTCACTCTCCTACTCCACCACTCCCTTATCCCTCCCTTTAAACCGTCCTGCACCGTTATTCTCCTTCCTCCTTTCCACCTGTGTTCCATCCCTGCTCCCTTGACATCTACCACTTTTTTGTACTTCTGTAAATATTCCAATTTAAAGCTACATTTCTGAAGATTTAAAGCTAACATCTACATATGGGGGAGAACATATGGTATTTGTCTCTCTAGATCTCAGTGAACGCACTCAGAAAGATTATTTCCAGCACCACCGACTTGCCTGAGAGTTCTATCACTTGATTTTTCTTTACAGCTGAGTAGCATTCCATTCTGTGTATGTGCCATGCTTTCATGACCCATGCAGCGGTGGATGGGAGTCTGGGCTGCTTCCATTTCCTGCTGTTGTGAAGGCAGCAGCAAGGAACATGGATGGGGAAATGAAGTGTCTCTGTGCTAGGATATTAGCATCTTTGAGAATATGCCCAGGAGTGATATAGCTGGATCATAGGGTAAATCGATATTGTTTTTAGCATCTTGAGGAACATCCAAACTGGTTTCCATGGTGGCTGCATTAGTTTTTGCTCCACTAGTTTGTGCTCTTCTTTTTCCTCATCCATGTCAGAATTTGATATAATTTTGGGTTTTAACCTACGCCATTCTAACTTAGGTCAGATGATATCTCAAAGTAATTTTAATTTGCATTTCCCTTATGTCTAAGAATTTTGAACACTTAAAAATATATTTTAGCCATTTGCATTTTTCTTGCAGGAACTCTGTTTCATTCCTTGCTTTTTATTTTTCCTTGTTCTGGTTATATAGTTTTTTCTTTGACTATTCTAAATACCCACCATTTGTTTAGATGCAGTGCTAGTAAAACCTTTTCCTACTGTGTGGCTGCTGCTTCTCTTGAACGGTGGTGTCCTTTGCTCTATGGAAGCTTTTAGTTTCATGAGGTCCATTTGTCAGTTGCTGCTCTTCATGCCTGTTCTAGCACAGTCCTGCTCAGAAAGTCCTTTCCTGTGCACATAAGTTGATGTGTAAGACCTGCTTTTTCCTCTACCAGATTCAGGGCATCAGGTCTTGTACAGGGGTAGAGATAAGGATCTAGTTTCATTCTTCTACATGAGGGTATGCAGTTTGATCAGCCCTATTTGTTAAAGATGTTATCTTTCCTCTAATGTGTATTTCTGACCTCTTTGTCTAAAATCAGGTTCCCCCTATTTTTTGGGCAGGCTTTCTCATTGATCCTAGAGCTCTGGATGGTAAGAGGACCCTCCCTTATGGGATGCATCTATTTCCTGCCCCTCCCCAACCCACCCCTCTCACACTGCTGGGCTTTCAGATGTATGTCTCCATGCCTGTCTGTTATGTGGGTGCTGGGATTTGAACTCTGATCTTCATGCTTGTGCAACAAGCCCTTTACCTGCTCAGCCGTCTTCCAGCCTCTCTTCAGTCATCCTTGCCAGGGATGCTTTAAAGTGTTAGTTAATAATTCTAGCGTCTGTCCTGTTGATGTCAGCGTGTGCTGGTTGTCTTTGTTCACTGAGCATTGAGTACATGTTTCCTAGTTTCTGGTATTATAAATAATGTCCTGATGGAATCTAGACATCTAGATTGTATTGTATGAAACTCTATTTTATTTGGATCTTGTTTGGGGCTGCTTTTTCTAATGATATCATCCTGGCTGAGGAAGAAGAGTTGTTTTGATACTATCAGATGAGGAGGAGGTCTTCTCTGACATTATCCCATATTATGGGTCAGGTGGAGGTCTGGCCTTTGTGCTTAACTTATGCCAGAATGGGTTAATCAGGACATAGAGTTTTCAGAGTCTTTGGCCTAGAGTAGCACACTTACCATTCAAAGGTTTCTTCTTGAAAACTGCCATGTTCTGGAACTTGTCTAGAGAAGGCAACTTCTGTCCATCTTTGTTTGTTTGTTTGTTTGTTTCTGCTTTGTTTTGTTTTGTGCCCAATGGCATTCCAAGTTCCTTCTTCCCAGCTCTGTGTTTGGGACACACGACTCATCCCCAGGGCATGCCTTGGTCTTCGATCTCTGCCTTCTTCCTTCCAGTTTTCAGTCTTATGATGTTAGATGTGGAATATCCATGACTTTTACTGGTGTTCTCTGAGAGAAACAGGGAGAAATCCTTCTCAGTTTTCCCAGAAACAAAGCCCTCATAATCATGTAAGAATCTGATTTAGTGATGGAGGGATGACACAGGTAATAAAGTGCCTGCTTTACAAGCATGAAGATCTGAGCACCCATGTAAGAGCAGTGGGTGTGGTAGTGCCTCTGTAACCCTGAGACTGGGAACTGGGGACTAGACAGGCAAATTCTTAGAGTCTTTTGCCAGCTAGTCTTGCCATCGGTGAATGCTGGCTTCAGTGAGAGTCTGTCTCAAAACCTAAGTAGAGAGTGGTTAAAGAAAACAGGCCATTGGCCTCTAGCCCCCATGCACAATTCACACGCATGAAGTAGGGCGCACATGTGTCTACATGGAATGCACACACATGCGTACGCACGCGCACACACATACACACAATGTGCACAATAAAGTAAGTGTCTAATTTTTATTGAGAGTAACATGTAATATAGGTCACAGTCAAAGTACATGCATTAAGGTTTTAATGTAGTTTTCCTGGGACACTGTGATGATTTCTGTGATTCACATTTGCACTAGCTTTTGTCTGTCTGATTTTTTTGCTTTTGATCTTATTTCCTTTGTTAGGTTTTATTGCCATCATAACCTGACGTTGGTTGTGTTGAGGCTTCAGGGTTGGGCTTGAGATTAGAAATTAACTTCAGGTATTGATTATCTTTATAATGTGATTGGGCTACTTTATCCCTGGAGATTTTTTCTGAGTCAGAATTATATCTTCTTGTCCACATCTAGCTGCTTGGGCGTCTGGGAAACCCTGGTAACCAAGAATCCCCTTGTTAAGGATGCTTGTGGTAGAGCAGGGTAATGGGACAGCCAACTGACCACTGACTGCCATAGCTACTTCTTGTAGTGACCGGGACACTGGCCCAACTCTCCATGCTGGTACTAGAGGCTGTGTGTCAGGTCTAGCAGCTTTTCTGTCTTCCCTCTGGGTTGGCCCCAGTGGCCCCAGTACACTCCAGTTCCCTGGAGGGCAGTCTCCCCCCTCTGACTGCTCCAGCCTTGTGGCTTGCAATGTTTGCTTGCACTGATGATAACTGCAGGCAGTGATGCTATAGCCTAAAGCTTCCCTATAGGCTTACGGTGAGAGCGCTGTGAGGCTGACGGGAGGGATGAAGGTATGCACGGGTTCTGGGTGAAGGACAGAGGGATTTTTTTCTCCTGGTTTGATTTCACTTTAGACCACTTTCACACTTAGGAATTGTAGATGAGTGACATCTGAGAGGCAGCAAGCTGAGTGCTAGAGTGATGTGGGGGTGCCTGGTGGGAGCTGTGACCACACACCGAATGATACATTTTGCAAGGACAAGGTCCAAGCAGTGACCTTGTTACAGTCGTGTGTTTTCCACCATGTATTTCCAGGATGGCGCTGAGGAGGCTGGACTAGAGATTAGGTTCGAGACTTAGGGGACTCCTATGTGGATTTCCCAGCTGCTTAGATGCAGCCTCCAGACCCCACCTCTGCCTCGCCAGCTCAAGGGGCCTTCCACTTCCTCCATGCTGCTGGGGTTCCCTGAAGAGCATAGAATCTGCCTTTTCCTTTCTGGCAGCCTTTCCCTGTGGCCTTCTGGGTATGCAGCTGTCCTCGTGTTTCCACTTGGCCTGTGCTTTTGAATCTCATGGCTGTAACAGTCTCTGGTCACTTCCAGGTTGGTGCTTTGTTGATTTCTGACAGATCAACGAATACTGCCCCCGGGGTGGAGTGTCCTTTCCACTCAGCAGAGCTGATAGCTGGCGCTTGGCCACCTCTGAGGGCCTCATTTTTGGCTGCCTCTCTAGAGGCCTGCGGTGTAGGCAGGGTCCTGCTGACTCCTCATCATGATCTGCCTTTCATTCTCCATGTATGATGTCTTTCTGTCCCCAAGAGTATGGCCTGGACCATGTCCTCTTTCTGTGTGACCAAATCTGTATACAGGTAGTCCTGCCTTCTACAGCCCCCTTCCTGTATGCCTGGGTCCATCCAGCAAGGAGATGCATGTGATCTGTAGTGGGAGGTGGTGTGGGGCTGGAGTGGTGGGTCCTCCGTACAGCACTAGACCTTGCTTATACATACGGTTCTGGGGCAGGACCCTGGTGGCTTCTCTCGGATGTACAGATTCAGCTCTAACCGCCCTCCAGCGCTGTGCCTGGTTTTCTGCTGTCTATGTATGCTTGTGTTAGCAGCTTTCCCTGGGGTTTTCCAATGTACCCAGTGTGCCCGCCATTCTCAGGATGAGCTGTGCATATTCACTGCTGTCCATTATATGGAGCAGAAGGGGAGGCCCTTACACTACTTCCTGGAGCCACTAGGCTCTCCAGGATGGTGGCTGCCCTCTTAGTTGTTGCCTGGATGGACTGTGTGGATTCAGATTTCCCTTGAAACTCACCAGGGCTGCAGCTGCCTTCAGTCAGAGGAGTGGCCCCTCACTGTCACCGTGGGCCACGGTCTAGGAAAGACTCAGAGAATGGCAGGGAAGGAAAGCATCCCATGGGCATGCCCACTGAAGTTCCCAGAGGGAGGACGGCTAGGACACTGGACAAGTCAGGGGCCTGGGGAAAAGCCTGCAGCATATTAGAGCAGGGACTGAGCCTTCTTCAACTTCCTCCGCCCTTGTCAGTCAGTAGGGTGTTCTTTCCCTTTCTTGCGATTTAAAGGCCATTTTTTGTCTCTGCAAGGCAACATGGGATGGAGCATGAGAGGTCTGAGGGAAAATGAGGGCCCTTAAACTTCAGATCTGGCACACAGTAACTCAGGCCCGGCAGGTCAGAACAAGCCATGGCTGAGGTCAGGGAAGGTCACATCTGGAAGATGAGAGAGAGTCCAGTTCACACTGTCCGTCCAGACAAGAAGCAAAGGCTTGAGAGTGTGAAGAGATGTGTTCTCTGGGTGCTTTAGCCCTTGAAACAAAACAAAACAAAACAAAACAAAACAAAACAAAACAAAAATGAAAACAAACCATGTGCTTATTTTTTTTTTCTTGGAGAGAGAAAAAATTGCTTACCCTACCCAAGTCAGGGAGACACAAGAAGTTAATGACCAAGAGAAGGAGCCAGATTGTCCCTGAGGCTTTATCTTTGTGTAACAAGGGGTCTTCCTGTGCCCCAGGAAGACAGACTTACTATAAACCAATCTCGAGGATCATGTGTGGATCCAATTGGAGCAGTAGAGGAGGGGAGAGGGACCTAGTGGGGCTGTGGTTGGAGATGGTGGAATTTGCTGGGTTGAAGCGAATGCACAGTAGGCCAGAAGAGTAGCATGCAAGGACTGTAGAGCATGTCTGAGTGCAGGAAGCCAGGCTCACCTATGCTGGGCTAGGTGTCTGCAGGCAATTGCTTGCTCATTAGCATTCCACATTTGTGTGTCAGTCCTTGGGGCTCTGGGGACTGGGCAATGTCTGCAGGCCTGGGCATGTGTTGGCTTGCCTGAGCAGGCTCTATAGGCTCCCACTCCTCTCCTAAGCCAGCAGGAATGGGGAAGTCCTTACTGTGTGACAAAGTATGTCTCTCTCATCTAGGAGCGGTTGCTCATGAGCCTCTTGCCCCGGAATGTCGCCATGGAGATGAAGGAAGACTTTCTGAAGCCCCCTGAGAGGATTTTTCACAAGATTTACATCCAGAGGCATGACAACGTGAGGTAAGGGAATGACGCTAAGCCAGCTCAACAGTGAGTTTGCTGGGGGGCTGAAGGGCAGAGGTGACAAGGTAGGAGGGTATAGAGGGACTGGGAAGTGGGCGGAAGAGGCATGCAGGGGACCTAGAAGATTGCTCTAGTTTTTGGGCAGAGAGGAGGTATGGTGGTTCAGGCTGGCAGCTACCCAGCATGGAAACTGGTCCCACGTGGGTGGAGGAGATTGTGGCTTCTTAGGTGGCACGTGCCGGTTCTTGTCTTCCATCAGCACTTGCATTTCCTGATAGGGAGCTAGAGAGACAGTTGATAGGGAAACAGAACTGTCCCAAAGACTGGGTTTTTGTAGTGGTGTTTGGAGTGGTGAGTCTCCATTTCTGAATGATGGCAGGGCAGAGCGTTGCTTGAGGGGAGCTCTTCCCCCTCACTCTCCTTATCTCAGACCTGGGAGGTCGGAGCTATTGTCTCTATTTTGCAGGCAAGGGACCGAGTCTTTCATATGAACCAACTTGTGGATACTTTGAAGTTTGCTTGCCTGCTTAAACTATTTGTCCTAAAGTGCTGCATAGTCTTTTTAAGAAATCCTTTTTATTATAGTTCAATGCTCTTAGAGTAGTTGAGTGTCACCTGTTGGGGAGTGCCATTGTGTAAGTGCCACTCAGGAGATGACTGGGCAGACACAAAGCAGTTTCTGCTCAGTTGTTCTTTGCTGGTTCTTCTGGGTGTTAGGTGTCAGGACTCCCAGCCTTTTGCCCTTGGAGACACAAAAGCATGTGAAAAAACTCCCTTATGTTGGGTAGCACAGGCTGGCTCATCCCAAATTTGTTAAGGCTTGTGGCACAAGCCATCGATGTAGGGAGAGCAGGCATGGCTTATCAGCTCACAGATACTGCTCTGTGCATATCTGTGAATTTTTCCAGTCTCTGATGTCAGGTGCTTTGATATGGACCAGTGCTGTCCTCCTTCCTCAGAGGAGGATGCTGAAGTGGTACAGGCTTAGGGCCCAGCTGTTTGGAAAGGAGCCACAGAGCCAGCACTTGAGCCTAGATGCTCTCCACAATTAGGGCTCAGAAGCTCCTTGCTGAGTTCGTGCTTGTTTGCAGTCCCCTCACTCCTGTGAGCAGCTGGCACTGCTGCCTACATTGTAGACATCAGGAAATTGAGATTCAGCCACGTGAAACAAATGTGCAGGATGCCCTGGGCAGTGGGCAGAGAGCTGGACACAGGATCAGCTGTTCTGTGCATTTGCTTTATATTCCTCGCCTGCTGCTCCTCGTTAGTTGGAAAGGACATAATTCAGTGCCCCAAGTCTTCCAAAGGAGCATCAGCCACCAGAATGTTTCAGAGAGAGCCGGGAGGGCGTGCTGTAGGAGGGTGTCATGGTCGAGGGCCTCCTGGGAACTCAGGTGAGTAGGCATCTTTGGCCTCTACTTGCTCAACAAAGCAAGCAAACAAACAAATACACAGACTAGCTCTGCAGCCTCTCCCTGTGTCTTTGTTAGGTTTCTGTTGCTGTGATAAACACTATGACCAAAAGCAAGTTGGGGAAGAAAGGGTTAATGTGGCTTACACTTGTAGTCCCGGAAGTCAGGGCAGGGAGCTGATGTGGAGGTAATGGAGGGAGCTGCTTACCAATGGCTTGCTCCTCATGGCTTGCTCTACCTTATTTCTTATAGAACCTAGGATCAGCAGCCCAGGGGATAGCACCCCCCACAAGGATCTGGGCCTCTCCCCATCAATCACTAATTAAGAAAATGCCTTACAGGCTAGCCTACAGCCCAGTCTTATGGAGGCATTTTATTAATTGAGATTCCCTCCATGCAGATACTTTTAGCTTGTGTCAAGTTGACATTAAATTATCCAGCACACCTTGGGAGGGAGAGCATTGATCAGGGTGACCAGTTCCTCAACTTCTTTGGGGCTGTCTAAACAGCCAGCCTTTCTGTCATGACTTTCTGAGAGGTCTGACTCAGCCTGGTTTGCTGGGAAAATAGAGGTGGGGTATACACTGGAAGACACCACAGTTTTCACACACATGTCCCCTGCTCAGGACAGAGTGAATCCATGGAACCCACAGCTGGTTCTGTGGACACAGAGTGTTGATAAAGGGCCGGAGCATCTCAGTTGAAATAAATGATGGGGTTGCTCTCTTCTGTAAGGCTAGTCTCTAAAGAGCCAGGCTAAGGCGCTCCAAACAAAGGAGGAAGAGAGACCTATAGACACAGGTCTAAGAAAATGCACGTAAATGGATTACTGCACAAGAGAAGAGAAATAACTCTCCTGGAGACAGACAAGAATTGTGCGTGTGAAGGATGGGAATTCCAACAAGCAAATAAAAGCGTGAAGAAGTAACAAATCAGATGGCTCGAGACTGTGACAACCAAATATAAAATTCCCTACAGGAGCATAGAGGATCAAGCAGAACAAAAGATCGGTGAACTGGAAGACAGGTCTCCGGAAGGGTCAGAAAGAGAAGAAAGAGTGGAAAGAAGAAAACTTAAGGGGATGTGGGAAGTCGCATTGGGACAACACACACATTCTAGGGGCCGCTGAAGGAGAAGAGTGGGGAAGACAAGGTGGTTTTCTTTCTTTAAAGCTTTTCAGGTAGACATGTGGAACAGAAATTGGCATCAGAGTAGGAAACATACATGACACCAAATAAGGTGAACTTAAAGAAATTTGCATGACAAAATTCTGAGCAGTTAGAGACCAGGGTTGAATCTGAAGGCAACAGCAGGAAAACGGTTTCCTGTAAACCACGGAATCCCCACCAGGTTTCCAGGGGATCTGAGAGACAAACCATGCAAGGCAGAGGGCTGAGGGGGGAAGTGATGTATTCCAGATGCTTAAAGCAAACTGCAAAAACTCCACAGACCAAGGGTGCTGGGCCTGGCAAAATTCTTCTTCGGAGATAAAAGCAAGACAGAGACTCTGTCAGATAGTGGGCAGCTGTGGGAGTTTGTGGCTACCAGACCTGCATTATGAAAGAAAATGCTAAAGAGATTCTCAGGGCGAAATGAGAGACTCCTCTGTGGCAACACA
This sequence comes from Uromys caudimaculatus, assembly GCA_028551405.1. NCBI lineage: Eukaryota > Metazoa > Chordata > Mammalia > Rodentia > Muridae > Uromys > Uromys caudimaculatus. The sequence goes on along the minus strand of CM052712.1, from coordinate 20,352,138 downwards.
GTGCATAAGAAACCGTGAAACACGTTGGCAAAGATGAACACACACACACATATATGTTACATGTTATTACATATATTATACATATATATGTGTTATTATTATTACATGTATATACATATATTACATGTTATATGTGTGTATGGATGTGAGCAGTTCTTTATTGTGGTTGCGTGATAGTTAAAACCCTGGCTAGTGAGATGCTCAGCAGGCAGAGATGCTGGGTGTGAGGCTTGGTCACCTGACTTTGATTCCCCGGAACCCACATGGTGGGGGAGAAAACCAATCTTACCACCACACATCCATTATGGCATATGTGTACACCTACATAGACACACACACACATACACAGAGAGAGAGAGAGAGAGAGAGAGAGAGAGAGAGAGAGACAAAGAGAGAGAGAAACAGGCACACACTAAATAGAATAAATAAATGTAAAAAAGTTAAAAATCAAAGTTTTAAAAATAGCTGTAGTGGGGAAATAATATATGATATGAGCACATGTAAATTGTGATTAGGCAATTATGGCGGAGATGTTAAAATGTACATTTCTTTATCCATGACTGGACAGCAATATGATAAGTAGCTAATTAAGGAAGTTAATTAGAAGAAAGAAAGAGAAAATAATCAAAGCACTTCAATTCAGAAAACCTACGAACGGCAGCGTGAGACAGATGAGAACAAAAACAAAAGATTCCCAGGCCTGAGAGGAAGCAACTAACCCTCCCCATCAATACTCCCCATCAATACTCTACATGTCAGTGGCCTAAAATGCCCATCGATCAAAAGACAGGATAGCAACATCAGCCAAACAAACACAAATCCAAACACAGTGACAACCGGCCCAACTACATCTACCAGATGTGAGGTACAGATGTGAGGTCTTACCTCTGGCTGGGGGAGGAGAGATGGGGAAGAGCATCTACATGAGAGAGAACCAAGGGGAAGTGGGGTGGCCACGCCCTCCTTAGCCCAAGTACACTGGCGTCAGAACTCTCAGAAGACGTGGAATTTCATAATGGTTAAAGAGCCAGTTCACAACAACAGTCACAAGACACACCCAACTCAAAAGTACTGAAATAAGCCAAGCAAGTATCCGTAGAACTAAAAGGGAAAATGTCCATCAAGTTGGCATTAATGTACTTCTGATAGTGTACAGAACACCCAGACAGACGGGGGGGGGGGGGAAGAGGAAGAGGAGGACAGCACTATGGACCTGATGCTAGTAGACAAAGCAGACTGTACCATCCCATTCATTCTTCTCAAGTCCTGTGGCTCTCTCTAGCACAGGTCATGCAAGGTCACAGAAAAACTCTAATGGATTTGAGAGAAGTAAATCATACTGTATTTTCTAACCTAATGGTATCATACATTCTGACCTCAAACCATATTGCAAAGCTGTCATGATTGAAACAGCATGACATGATGAGAGCAGAGACTTAGGATAGATTAGAGTGAGACGCCCAGAAGTGAACCTACATACATGTTCCCAGCCTGTCCTCAAGAGTGACAAAGTGGAATAAAGAAAGGTTTATCCTCAATAGATAGTGCTAGAAATACTGAACATCCACAGGTCGAACAGTAAAATTGGACCCTCATCTGATACGATACACAAAATCAATTAAAATCGATTCTAACTTGAAATGTATAAAATCCTAGAAAGAAAAGCCGTGCTAAGTTCTCTGACATTGTTTTTGGCAACTATTTCATAGCAGCAAGAGCAGGAATGACTGGAACGAGATCCAGCTTGGTGATTCACCAAACTCCTGCAGTCACCCAGGAATGTTTCCTCAAGAGAAACCACTAGGTATCGAGACTGGGGCTTTGTGACTTCTGCACCTGCCTAGTGCTCATCCTCCATAGCTCCACGGTCCCTAGAGGCTGAGAAGGTACCTCTTCAAAGCCCTGCTTAGAGTCAGCAGGGTCCGATGGCCTGGGATTCCCTGCCAAGTCTTCTGATTGGCCTTCTCCAGCAGCCCTGACTCAGCCCCATGTGAGCTGCTGTCAGACTGAGCACCTCTGCTGAAAACAGTCCAGGGTGATCCCTGAGCATTGCAGCTGCTTTCAGCAGTGGTGACAGTTGAGGCAGGCAACAAGGTGACTGGAGAGAGTGAAAGGAAAAACCAGGTCCTGGAGAAGCATGTGCTGCTTTGAAAAGGTCTAGGCACAATTGTGAGAGTTCCAGAAGACCAAGCCTCTGCGGCATTAGACACAAATTGCCAAACGGTGTCAAAACCAGACAGTCATAACCAGGGCCCACAGATTGGGACCGGGAAGACTCTGATTCCTGTCATTGCTCTCTTGAGTTCTCAACAGAAATATATTTGACATGATGCAAAAATCTGTATGTTTCATACATGGGCAAAGCAAGCAGCCAGCAGAAACTGTCCCAAGGAAGCCTAGACGATGGGATTCTTAGACAAACATTTTAAGTCAGCGATTTTAAATGCGTTCAAAGAACAAACTGTGTCTGTGTAATTAAAGGAAACCATGGTGATGTTTTCTCACCAAACAGAGAATACCAGCAGAGTAGACATTTTAAAAATAACCAAATCAAATAGAGCTTCTAAATTTAAGATATACAAGTGAAGTGAGAAAAATTTTGGAGGGGTTCAATGGCTGACTGGAGTAGGCTGCTTAAGAATAAATGAGCTTAAGGACAGAGGCACCAGTATCTCCAGGCTGCAGAGTGATCGGAGAGATGGATCTCAGAACTCTGTGAGGCACTGCCATGTCTACTAACACACACCCGTGATGAGATTCCCTGGACAAAGTCAAGAAGGAGAAGACAGACTATTTGAAGAAACAATAGCCAAAACTATCCCTTCCTTCAACATCAGCAACAATTCCCACCATATTAATCTGCATATGGAGGAATCACCATGTGTTTCAAAGTGGATAAGCTCAGACCCCACACCAAGGCATCTCCTCATCAAAATAACGACAGCCAGAGGTGTGGCAGAATCTGAAGCAGCAGGAGGGAAGAACTCACCGACCCCTCCATTGGAACTCTGTTCCCTCAATGTCTCCTTATCACCCCATCCTCTTGACAGGAAAGCTGACCTGCCCATAGCGGGCGGTAACATTCCTTACTCACCTCCTGGTCTGTTTTCACTACACTTAATGAGATGCCTTAGCGTACTTGAAATGTCCCCTTCCTCTGGCCAGAAAGAATCCTGAGGGCAGAGATGATTATTGGAATCCTCCCTTGATGGAACATCCCAACACCTGCCCAGCCTAGCTGGCCCACGGTGAGCAACCTGCAAGTATACAAATAACACTTCAATTATTGTGAATGGATGGCCCCAGGACATGGTGCTTTCCGGGCACAACAGGGCGGATGCACAGCTGAACTCACAGCGATTGTGATGACACAAGACCTGTTCAAGTTCAAGGCAGACAAAACCCCAGCGCGGAGGAGAGAAGTAGACACAAAACCAAATGGATACTAGCAGAGAGGTCTGTCGCTTTTCTTCAGTGGAGTGTCCAGACTCATGCTCAGAAGTAGTTGGCCAACAAAGTGGATTCCATGTTTGTGTGTGTGTGTCCATTTAAAATAAATGGGTTTTAGGGTTTGTTTATTTTAGAGAGGGGGGAGAAGGAACACGGAGTTAGGTGAATGGGGTGGGGGGAGGAGCTTGGAGAGGGAAAGAATGTTATTAAAATAAACTATGAACATTTAAAAACAAAAATGATAATTACTGTATATGATTGTAAACATGTGAAGTCTCATTTCCACGTCACAGATGAGAAGTGGGCACCAGGAAGGGGTGACAGTCCCCTGGTTATGGCTCATACAGTGGGATGGCCCTGCTTCCCTCCAGTGCCACCCAGCCTGGCTTATCGTTGGTTGGTGGCACCCTCTCTTGTCCGCAAGAACTCTCATTTCTTTTGATCTGATATTTGTAGCTCCTATAGAGGGAGCTTGGGGTATGGCGTCTAGTTTCTGGAAGTTCTAGAGTTGCAGGAAAGCTCTGAATATTTGACCAGCATACTTTAAGACAGACCTTAGGGCTAAAGAATGTTTAAAGACAATATCTATATGATTTTCACCTCTCAGATATTTGCAGAATATATTTAATTTTGAAAGAAGAAACAGTAGGAACTATTGTTTTAGAGTCTTGTCATCTGTAAAATCATACATATTCAAGACTGACCCCAGTTCTGCACTAAATAGACATCAGAAGATGGCCACTCTACTTCCTGCTCCTGGCCCCAGTGTAGATGCAGTTATGTGACACCCTGGGAAGGGAGCAGGTCTACTGGGCGGCTAGCAGGAGCTTCCTATGTGGGTGACAGGTCAGCATGGGGGATGGCGAGCTCCAGCAGTTCAGCAGCTAGCTGTAGCCAAGAGGTGTGCCTTGCAGCGTTTTAAGCCTAGGTCTCCTTGCCTGTAAGAGGAGGAGGAAGTTGCGAGGTGTGCTTTGAGGAGTAAGTGGAGGTATCGACGGGAAAGGCTATGCAACTCTTAGGTCATGATTTTCTAAGCGACCAAGAAGAGGTGACCTGCATCCCCTTCCTCTTGCAGCATCCTGTTTGCAGACATCGTGGGTTTCACAGGTCTGGCGTCCCAGTGCACGGCCCAGGAGCTGGTGAAACTGCTCAATGAGCTCTTCGGCAAGTTCGATGAGTTAGCCACGGTAAGCATTGTGTTCGCTTCTGTTCTGTTAGGCCAGGCAGCTTCTGGGGTGGTGCTCTATCAAGCCGGCCTCTGCATCTGCAGCATGGGAGCCTCACTGGTCCACCTTGGGCCCGAGCCCTGCATCCGCACCTCACAGCCTCCGCTGGCCCCTTCCAAGGCATCCAGATAGAACCATGTCCTGCAGGCTGCACTCAGCCCTGGCTGACTGGCACAGAGCTCCTAGGATAACCACAGCTTTCTCTCTACCTGAAGCAGCCTTGACGGTGCCTCTGCTGGAGCTGGCCTTGCTCTGGCCTTGCCACCCCTTCTGGGCTGGAAAATGCCAGCTACTTCTTCCCCAGCCCCTTCTGAAGCTCCTGTCCCTGATGATGTTACTGCTTGCTTACGCCGTCCACACAGCCTGCCCCTGTTGACTCTAGGACTGTTGGGAATGCACAGCAGGCCTCCTGCTGGATTCTCAACATCTGGTACTTGTGGCAAGTAAGTCTTACTGAAGGGTGGCACTCTGCGCTTAGGCTCTGTGTCCCCATGGAAGAGCCTGGTTGTCAGTCCTAGTCCTTTGCACTTTGGGAGCTTTATTATGTAGGTGGAAATCGATTGTGGCTTATCCATCTTGTAGATCTACATTGATTCTGGCTCACAGCCTGTGTAGGCACGGGGAAGCTTCCACAGGACACGAGCCATACCCTAGGAAGAGTGGAGTCCACTGAAAGTGGGAAGAAGGGAGCAAAAGGTAGAGGTGGGGAGCATTTGGGCATGCGAGTTAGCGGGGTGCTACTGCCTGTATGAGCTTCCTGGGGTCTTACACCCCATCACCGATACCCTTCAAGGTGGTGAAGGAGTGAGTAGGATAGAGTCACCCAGGTGAGGCATGGGTACTGAGGAACTGAGGGGTGGGGGCTGCCACAAACAGTGGAGGCAACAGGGAAGGGTTTCTTGCTGGTGTGGGGTTGGGTAGCCAGGACTGGCTCTGTAGCAGCCCAGAGCTGCCACTTGTCAGAGCAGTACCGTGCAGGTTGGGTAATGAGACTGAGAGGTGGGTTTCATCCTTGGCAAACAAGAGGGGGCGGTTCAGTGTTTGACTGCAGGTGGGAATAACCCCAAGCTTGCTTTGGTCAGCTGGTCAGGGAGACTAAGGTGAGGTGTGTAGGCAGCAAGGATTTTAGACGATACCCCCTTATCTTAGTTTAGGGTTACTATTGCTGTGATAAATACCATGACCAAAGGTATTTGGCTTATACTTCCATGTCATAGTACATCATTGAAAGAAATCAAGGCAGGAACTCAAATAGGGAAAGAACCTGGAGGCAGGAGCTGATGCAGAGGCCATAGAGGGCCTGCTCACTAGCTTGCCCATCATGGCTTGCTCAGCCTGCTTTCTTATAGAACCCAGGACCAGCAGCCCAGGATAGCACCGCCCATAGTGGTCTGGTGTTCCCCCATTAATCACTAATTAGGAAAATGTCTTATAGGCTTGCCTACAGCCAAGTCTTACAGAGACATTTTCTTAATTGCGGTTCCCTCCTCCCTGATGACTTTAGCTTGTATTAATTGACATAAAAATATCTTGCATTTCCTTTGTAAGGTCCCATGGAGTGTTGCTGGAGTGAAGACCCTGGACTTGCGTGGTTAAGTTGTTGTCTGTGTTCCTGAAGATTCCTAAATGCTTTCTGGGGCACCCAAGGATGTCCTAGCTAGGGTGCTATAGGACCCCTAACTGGGAACAACTTCCCCCTCTGGGGAGAGGTATACTGTCTTTGTTGGTTGGTTGCTGGGGCTACTTGTCTGTGAGGCCTCTGAAGCCTTGCCTGGTTGTCCATGGGTCTTGTCCCCCTGAGTATGGCACTGCTGGTCCTCATACAAGTCACCCTTACTTAAGTCCGAGGTGGCTCCCTGGATCTTGCCGTGGTGCAAAGGATTTCTGGTCCCACGTGACAGAGAGTTGCTGCAGGGAGGGCAGGGGAGCATGGCCAGCCTGAGGCTCACTGCAGTGAGGGTGAGCCTGCAGCTCCTCTGTGTCAGAAAGCACATTTGACAAGGTACAGGCTAGCTCTGAAGAGACACCGCAGCCTGGAGGTCCCATAGGGGGAGCCAGTGGTGTTCCTAGGTCTGTCTTTGATTTCTGCTCTTTACCAGGAAGCTCATTCTTTGGAAGCTTCTGATCAGAGGGGTCAGCGTTGGTCCTACCAGGGCCTTTTTGCTCTCTTGTGCTCTGAAGTCATGCTGCGTAAGAGTTAGGGAGCTGGGTCCCCAACCCCAGCTATGCAGTTTATTGGAGAAGTCCCGAGGCCAGCATCGCCCCCAAACAGCTCCAGGTATCTGCTTTTCCCCTTGCGTACTTCCCCAGAACTCTTGTAGCTCTCCAGCAAGGCACCTGCTTTGTGTCCCCAGCTATCAGTGGTGGCTGAGGGAGCTGCAGACAGTAAGGCTGGAAGAGCCTTCAGTGGCTGCTGCATGGGCAGAGATGACTTGACAGTGTTTCCTGCCAAGCCTGGGCCAGTGTCCTACAAAGGGTGGATGGTTTACTTTTCACGAGTCACTTAAGGATTGTCACATTGGTGTCGTGTTTATATGGTCAGGGATTGTATGTATCCCCTACCCGTGTTTTCCCCTGGGAACTGTGTACTTTAAGGCCTTCCTCTCTGTCCTTTCAATTCTTCTTCATTGGCATGCACGGCTCCATCCCCATTTGTTTTGCAGCTTTTGGTTGCAGTAAAGGGGCTGCAGTGCAGCTCCATGTTGGGTGATACCCCTGGCCTCCTGGCTAAGGTGTCCCTTGACCACTTACATCAGTGCCACTGTTGGGATCCCATGGGTTCCTCGTATGGACTCCCAGGCTGAACTACCACTGCTTTTATTCCTGGGGACCCTCCTTTGAATAGCAGAACTCACCATGCCTGACAGAAACCAGAAACCAGATTCTGGCTGTAGACTGCCTTCCGAATACCCTGGATTTGGCTGAGACAGAGAGCTCCAGGTGTCTCTGAGAAACTGGGCGTTCAGAACTTTACAGTTACCACAGCTGACTTGGCTCCCAGGGACTTAAGACGAATCATCTCCCATAACACAAAGTTTTGTTGTAAAGTGCTGGTTTGTTCCCAGAAACATGTGATTGAGCCCAAGAGAGTATTTTCCATAATTTTTTCTAGTCAAAATGCTTTCAGTGGGGCCTGTTTGGTCTTGAAGCACCCACCCACTAGGGTATGGGGAAGAGCCCAGCTGAGATCTCAGAGGCTGGTGGGAGGAAGGATGGGCTATGTCACCATGTGTTGATGCCACCACAGTGATGGCTGTGGATACACTGAGGACTCTGTGCTATGACACAATAACCAGGGCCCAATAACCAGCACCCTATAGCTGGCAGAAGATGGACCAGTGGGAACAGACATCATCTCCTCCCCTCAGGGCTGGCCTACAGTCTTGTGACTTGTGACTTCTGTCCTCAAAACCGAAGAACTGCAGGAGCATGGACTGAAAGGTTTAGATTTGATTGCACTTGACAAGAGTGGGAAGAGGTGGCCCAGTTCTACCCTGCAGGCCAGGTACCATGTCATATTCATTTCTAAGACAGAGGAGAAGCTTATAGAATGAAGTCACCTCTCCAGGGCCTTGTGGTTTCAAAGCCTGTCTCCTAAGAGAGAACTGGTACCCTTCTTTCAAAGTCAAAAGGCCATTGCTGCGAGGGCTTGCTTATGGCCTCTGACCTTTCTCTAGCTATCTGTAAAGTGGAGGTGCCACTGGCTCATCTTATCACCTTGTGTGGCTGTCATTGGGCAAGCCACACTCATGTCCAAGTCAACTCTGAGGTCCCAGTTACTACTAAGGAGCTTGGCACACAGCAGAGGTCCCATGAATTTATCAAGTGAGACAACACAACACCCGAGGTGTCTGCTTTAGTGGCCTCTGGACTCTCTGGCCTGGGATCTGAGAGTAGTGGACCACTGAGGGTGCCCACAAATGAGGGGAGTCAGAAAAGGGACTCAGCTGTCTGAGCCTGTCATCTATGGCTGCAGCAGTCTTCTGTACAGATGCTGAGCAGGCTGGGAGCAGAATAGCACTCTTGAGAGATATCATGCTGCTGCTTGCATCTGCATTTCCTGAGGGCTCTTTTCCCAACTGTGACAGGCACTAAGCACCCTCATTCACTGTTTTCTTTCCTAAGGCTGTGAGAGGTCTTTGGAGTCTGGCTGGGTGAGCCTCTGGAGGGGAAATCAGTGGAGATATGGCTCACAGATATATCTGGAAAGAAGCACCCCTCTGACTGGCCTTTGTAGGCATGTGGGCATCATGTGGGAGTGGGGTGTACTCCCAAACTGGGGTATCCATTCTCCATTGTTCAGCCTTGGCAGAGGACAAGGCAGTCTTTGGAAAGGTCAGGACATTCCTGTAAATTCTCTTCCCACTAGGAGGGTTCTTTGTTGTTACTTTGCTGGGGACTCAAAGGGTGGTTCCCAGATCCTGACCCAGAACCACTCATCCAAGTCCCAAATACTGGGAAATCTTCGTGTAACTATCTGACTTTTGTGGCCAGCATCTGGGAGAGACTTGTTAACGCATATGCTTATGTGTGGAACACTGGAACTGGAAGGTGGAACCTCAATTTCTCCTACCTTGACCCCCCCTGAATCTTCCTCCAATCCAGTTGAGACTCACCTTCACAGCTTCAAGACTCTAGTTTCACACACGCCTCCTGGCCCCATGCTAGCCACAGCCTCCAGGGACCCTGCACAGTTCCTGACCTTGCTGCATTTCCTGTGTGCTCATGGGGTAGCCTTGCCAGGCCTAACTGGGACAGGAAGATATGAGAACTCCCTCCATCCCCACCCAAGGGAGGCATAGTGCCTGCAAGTCTGGTGTCTTTGGGGAAAGATATTTGCTGAGAAAAGTCTGTCTTGTGTGGGGGACTTTGTGAAGAAAGGGAAGGTTTAAATGGTGTGGCTTGCCGTCTTCCTGACTTGCTTCAGGCTCCTAGCAAACAGGGCCCCAGGTGTGGTTCCTGAGTGGCTGCCCTTGACTGATGTCCACAATAAGGGGCACAGGGTGATGGCTGTGTTCACGTCTGGGTGCTGCCTGAACCTCACCTGTCCTGCAGCTGCTTTCTCTTGGGGCACACCTTCTGAAGAACAAAGTTAGCTCTCCTTTCTGCTTCTCCGGCTTCTCGCTTCCTGCCGTTCTAGTGACATGGAGGGCCCTTAAGAGAAAGTAGTCTCTTTCTTCTCATTGCGTGGAAGCACGCCATTGTCTGGCTGAATCAAAGCTCGTTGTCTGTTCACAGCCTGACGGGCATCTGGGTTATTTCTGGGCTAGGTTACACCAAATAAAGCTGCTGAGTGCATCTGTGCATAAGAGTTTGTGTGGATGAGTGCTCTCCGTTTTCTCGTGTAAATATGTAGGAGTGGCCTAAGACAAAATATGCTGAGTTTATGTTTAATATTTTAAGAAATGAGTCCAGTACTTTCCAGATTGCCTATTGCCATCTCCTGTCCTCAGCCACGATGTTTGGGTTCTAGTTTCTCTGCATCTTTGTCTGCTGCTGTGGCTAGGTTTTTAAATAGCTGTGTGGTCTCCCTTGCAACAAACCATGAGTATCTTTTAACTGCTTATTTGCCACCCATGTGTCATCTTTGGATGAGTAACCAGTCAGGTGTGTTCTACTATCCTTATTTTTAAGTTGGGCTGATTGAAAACCATTATTTATTATTTGTAATTAATATATGCCAATCAAAACAGTCTCTAAAATTTTAAGAAACAGACAAAATATGAAGATTGAACTAATAACAGTTGGTCAACCCTTAGACTATGTAAATGTTGAATTTTTTTTTGTTTTACTTCATAGAGGATTCATTCTATGGATTGTTATGATACTAACCATTATACAACATCTAATTTCATAAAAATTCAAGGAGACCTGGAAAGGGGGACACATTTGAAATGTAAACAAAGTATCAAAAAATAAAAATTAAAAAAAGAAATACATTTGCATATTAATTACTAGAATAATGACTTGATTGTACAAAAAAAATTTTACTAAAGTGTCCAAAGCCCAATCTCTAATAATAAGAAAAATGTGTTACAAGAGAAATGGGAGGCATTAAATACCCTGCCCCTAAACTAAACCACATCAAAAAGTGGCTCAAAAGACATAAAAGAGAAGAACAGAAAATAAGCCTTTCCCTGTTTCATAGGAACAAAACCGGCTCAGCAGCTTTGTCCCTACTTTATATAAATATTTATTTATCCGCGTGCTTACATGCATGCCACAGCATGTAACTGGAGGTCAGAAGAGAACGTTTGAGAATTAGTGCTCTCCTTTCATATTTGTGACCTGGTGATACAGCTCACGTTGCGAGGCTTGGTGGCAGGGACGTTGTGAAGCGGCAGGGGCTTTTATCCGTGGGACCACCATGCTGACCACGCTCCCCCTTTTGAAGTACGTGTTTGTTCTCGTGACTAGTTTTCTCATTTTAGAGTATGCACTATAAAATGTTACTTTTGGTTTTAGGTAAATCATTTTTCTAATTCACTGCATTTCCTGGGGGGGGAAGGCGTCACAAGATAGAATGGGGAGCAGAGTGTTCCCATCACCAAGAAAGCTGTTTTTCCTCCCAATGTCTTGGGCATCAGCTCATTTCATTGTTTTGTCTGTCAAATCTATTTACTTCTGCTCCTCTTTACTTGTTTAATGGCCATGGATATCTCTCTTATGTGTGCAAACTCCTTTTGTAAATGTCATGATACTGGGCCATAGAGTTGGCTTGGCAGGTAAAGGCACTTGCTGCTATGCTGACGATCTGAAAAGCAGGTATGTATAACACTTGTCACCCTCTGATAAAGTACACGCCTAAACTTTGCTCCTTCTGCTTCCCATTAATTATGCTGCAAGTATTTTGTTTTTCTTCACTGTGTGATATTAAACCAAATAGTGTTTCAAATAAAAAAAAAATCAGCATGCTATACACATAGGCAAACACATATGCAACGCCGGCATACATACTACTCATATACAGTTCATATGCTAAAAAACATGAAACTCCAAAGAGAAAAGAAACATTAAAAAAACAGACAAAACCACCAGAATATAAAATGAAATTTCCTTCACAAAATCAGAGTTATAGACCTAACTCAAAAGCAAACCGTCATATCATCATAGGAAAAGCCACACATGTAATAAACAGGGAAAGAAAATTTACTGCCTTCAGAGTAGGCGTGTTTGTTCATAGACTTATGTCTGGGTAACTGTCTGAGCACTATTTCTTACTTCATGGGGAAATTGAGAGGAAGGTAAACAAGAGTTTCCATCCGACCTACACACACATGCAGAGCACCCTTCCCCAGAGTGGCGATGGTCCCTGGAATTTGTCCCCTAATCTGCATTTGTCAGAGTCTCCTGTCTGTTGTCTCGTGATTCAGCCAATACGGTCTCAAAGCTGGCTCTGGATGTGATATGGTCAGCATCCTTAGAGAAAGTAGGGAATATGTATAATAAGTATTTAGGAACGAGTAAGATAAATTCCACTTACCCTATGCTATATGCTTTACCTGGAGATACCTATAGTTATAGAAGAGTGATTTTTTCATTCTCTCTTTTTTTCATAATTTACTTTTTATTCACTTTTTAATTTTTAATTGTCTTAGTTAGGGTTTCAACATGTTGTCTGAGTCGGCCTCAAACTCATATCAGTCTATCTTAGCTCTCTGAATGCTGCTATGTGCCATTGGTGTGTGCCATTGTGCCCACCTAGGATTTCATAATGGTCTACAAGCAAGCATGTCTTCAGATACTTGGCTTGCAAAAAAATTTTTTGTAGGCTTTGTTCCTTCTAATAGCCTTAAGAGCAGGAAATTTTAAATTGTGTTTCTGCTTGATCTGTATGTGTGTATGTATGTATATATGTATGTATGTAAACTTTTATTTATTTAATGGATTGCCAATTTTGTGTTGTGTATGAACTGTCTTTGCCCAGTGTCTGTCATTGCGCTGGCTTCTCAAGGCCTCTTTGCCTCTGCCCGCTCCTGCCAGATCACCCCAGTCTGGTTTCCCTCTGCCTTCCTGTGGTCTCCTCTCTCACCTTCCCGCCTCCCCTTGCTCCATGTCTCTCCCCACCCCCATCCAGGAGGGCTTTCCTACTTCAGATCTTTAACTGCATCACACCTATCTATCTATCTTATATAAATATAACACACACACACACACACACACACACACACACACACACACACACACACACACACACATATAATGACCACACACTGAACTGAACTCCTTGCTCTGTATTTTGGTCTTTTGTTGAAAGAAATGAGACTGTCTATGACTATTTCAAGAGAATAGTTTAGCAAGAAGCTAAATAACAAAAGTCCAGTAATATAAAATCAAAAATATCTAGCCTGATGCCTAACACAAACTGACATACGATGAAGATAATAATAATAATTGCCATGTTTACCAGGGAGCCATGCACACATGAGGTCATCTGTTAGAACAGCACAAATATCTGGAATTTCAGTGTGAAAAAGATTAGCGTGTTCTCTTCAAAGATATTAGCTCATTTTTCTTTAATCCCATCAAGTTCTTAATTTATAACCAGATAATGTTTGCTGCAGAAAATGTCCATTTGCTAGCTGAGTCTGTTTTAGAAAACTGTCAATTAACTGCTATCTCACCACCAGGATGATTAAATCAGACTCCAGCTCTGTAGAGGTTCACTCTTTCTGCTGTTCACCAGCTGTGATTTGATTTCCTGACCCCTCCCCCTGCACACACACACACAGATGAACAAGTGTTCCTTAAATGCTGACTGGCTATGTAAGGCTTGAACTGGATCACGAGTGGCAGAATAGATGAATGTAGTTACTCTTTATTTTGTTAGGTCTGTATCCAAATGGAAAGCAACCACCCTCAGAAACCCAAGTAGATGCACCATCAAATACTATGTAGTTTTTATAAAATCTCTGTGTGTTTGTGTTCTCCGTAACTTTACAAAGACATTGTTCTTAGGGAAACACAGTGGCAGACAAGGGCAGCTAATCTTGATCCCTTGTTTTGTTTGCCAGCTACCTAAGCCAAGCCTGCACCAGCCAGTAGGGCTAAACAAATCTAATCAAGCCGTTCACCTCACCAAGGTCCTCCAGACTCCCTGATACTGTTTATGATACATTTAGAGTTAACTCTTGTATATGACATGAGGTATAGATCAAAGATTTTTATTTGCCTGTAGGACCTCAACATTTTGCTGAGAAGACTAGTCACCAAATCACCTTATCAGGTTTTTAGGAACTGCACGCTTCCGTATATAACTGGGCAGGAATCTTTGTAGATTTGCAATTCTATTCCATTGCCTTGACACCTAACTATACCTTGGTCCTGTAGCTTCATGGCAGTCTGGGACGAGGTATTACGATCCCACAAACTGTGATTTTTTTTTTCCCAAGGTGAATCTGGCTACTTCAGGCCTTGTACTTTTTTAATAAAAAAATTTTAGAATTATCTCTGATTCTACAACAAAGGCCACTTTTTAAACCATACCATGGATCTGGTGAGAAGCAGTACCTACAGATGTAGAGACTTCTGACTCATGAGCGTAGTACATCTCTCCATTGATACAACTTGTTTAATTTTCCTTCAGAAAAGTGTGACTTTTCAACATACAAATGTTTCATTTTTTTTTCTTTTTCATGTTTCAAATTTTCCTTCAGAATTGTCCTTAAGTAGATCCTACTTCTGATAGCATAGTTCATGATGATTTTTAAATTTTAACTTATAATTGTCTTTTTTTACTTACAGAGCAAAATATAAATTATGTTTATGTATTTATTTATTGTTCAGAAGCTTGCAATAAGCTGATTTCTATTACAGTTTTGAAATTTCCACCTGAACGATCACTTTTGCACACGAATGCCGCTCAGTTTCTTTCTTTCCCATCGGGAGATCTTTTATTTTCATTTTCTTGGCTTATTTTGCCAGCTCGGGCTTCTGGTAAAAATGTCAGGCATAAGCGTAAGAATGGCGTTCTTGTCCTGTGCTCTCTTCCCAGGGGGTGCACTGCATTTTCATCATTAAGAATCATACAGTGGGGTTTCTGTGGAGGCTTTTGTTGAGTGGAACAAGCTTCCCTTTATTCCTTTTATTTTATCTGAAATTCCAGTTGTGCGTTGTCAGTTTTTCCCTTATGCATCTATAGGGATGACCTGGGGTTCCTGTATCCATTGCTAGTTGAGGACTTGCATGCTTGGTCGTAGCATGTAAAACCACCCATGTGTTCGGGGGACCTCTGTGTACCTCTTGTGTTCTTAGGTGTTTTTGGCTTTGATTGGCCACCATTTTCTCTGAACTTTCCCCATCTGTGTTAAGAGCTCCACCAGAGGCTTTCTTATTCTCTCATCTCCATGCTATCAAGAATGATCTCAAAGTTGAGTTTGTAAGTGCTTCCTCTTGTTCTCTTCTCCAGAAGCCGGTGTAAACTTTCTGCCTTTTCTTTCTTAAGAATGGTAGAATGGGAGATCTAAGCACCAGAAGGGACAGTTTTCATGCTATAAATCCCCCACTTCCTGAGTATTTGGTATGTTGTGTATGTTGTGTTCTGTCTGTCTGTCTATCTATCTATCTATCTATCTATCTATCTATCTATCTATCTATCTATCTATCTATCGTCTCTCTAAATAGTCCTAGCTGTCCTGGAGCTCAAACTCACAGAAATGCCCCTGCCTCTCCCTCCTGAGTACTGGGATTAAAAGTATATGCCATGTCATCTGGCCTGTTGTATATTTATTTATTTTTTTGAGTTCAAAATACTTTTGAACTTCCCTTTGGACTCTTTTTTAGAGTATTTTAAAATTTTTCTTAGTGCCAGATGGGGATTGAACCAAGGCTGCACACACTGACAAAGCCCTCAACCTAATCTTCCTGTTTTTGATTCCTGTCAGATACTCTTTAGGCCAGGGAACACACGTTTTATGACTTGAATTTTTTTTTAAATTTTGGCCAGGAACATGGTTTATTTGGCAGAGGACTTGTGCACACTTGAACATAAGGTGCGCTTCGCTCTTGTAGAATTTTCCTGTCAACAGCATGTTCTATAAATACACCAGGCCCACAGGCTGATGGGATAGATCATGCCTTATCTTCTCCATCTCGATGACTGCTCTGGCTGTGTGCTCTCTCCATCATTGGAGCTGTGTATTAAAGTCTCCAGAATAACTGAAGGTTCCCCTTTCACGTTCTATAGCTGTTGCTTCATTCTTTCTCAACATATGCAATTTCATTTTTAATTCAACAGCAGATTCCTTCTTGATCAGCTGACTTCTTTATTATTAAGGAATGACTCTTTGGTCTTGGAAGCAGTTGTTGGCACGTAGCCTCGTGCTCCTGCTAATATCGTCATCCTGACACCCTTCTGACTGCTGTCAGGAAGTCACCTTTCCTGAACCACTCTGCTTTTTCCGTGAAGACTGTTCTGAACTTAGTTTTGCCCTTCTTCTTCTTCTTCTTCTTCTTCTTCTTCTTCTTCTTCTTCTTCTTCTTCTTCTTCTTCTTCTTCTTCTTCTTCTTCTTCTTCTTCTTCTCCTCCTCCTCCTCCTCCTCCTCCTCCTCCTCCTCCTCCTCCTCCTCCTCCTCCCTCTCCTCCTCTTTCTCTTCTTCTTTCCAATTAGCAATCCCTGCTTTAGCTGCCTGTATAGGCTGCACTCTTGCCATGTTTGAGTTGAAGAGTAGCCCTTTCTACTTATTTCTGGTTTCCCCATTTGTTCTTTGCCCCCTCCCTACCTGCTTACATATTTATTGAATATGTCTGATGATTCGATTTTACTGTGTTTATTTTAGTTATTTTCATCATTGCTTTAGGGTTTAAGTAGATTTTTTACTTGGTAACAGCCCACCATCGTGTAACTTCTGATTTACAGGCTATGAGGCTAAGTTTGGCACAGGTCTGGTATGCTCCTATTGTGTGTGTGTGTATGTGTGTGTGTGTGTGTGTGTGTGTATACACATACATATATATATATATATATACATACATATATAAATGAAAATTAAATTCATGGCAACATTTTTAACACATTTACTCACATACACACACATATAAAAGTTAAATACATGGCAACGATTACACACACACACACACACACATACACACACACATTTTATCTTATTACATAGAATAAACTCCATTTTGCATAGTTGATATTTTGTCTGTGCACTGAGTTCTCTTTTAGAGAGATTATGGAGTCTCGCCATTTATTGACACAATTATCATCTCTGTGGCTGTGTGCTAATGTGGTCAAGATTTCTGGGTGCTGTGCCTTCCTGCCTAAGGGATCTCCTTTAGGATGTGCATGCCTGGCTGCCGGGGATGTGTTCCCTCAGCTCCCATGTTTCTGAAAAGCCCTTCCTTGTGCAGTGCATTTCTCCTGGTGTAGAGTTCCAGGGTGTCTGTCCCGTTTCCCTGGCTCCCTTCGCGCTCTGAGGGCGCTGTGCTGCCCTCTTGTAGATTTCTGATGAGCTACTTACCCTGACCTGTTTGCTCCTTCAGAAGTCCCAGGCCCCACTTCTATCTACTTTTAGGATTTTCTCTTTGTCACCTGG
Source organism: Uromys caudimaculatus (assembly GCA_028551405.1). Lineage (NCBI taxonomy): Eukaryota > Metazoa > Chordata > Mammalia > Rodentia > Muridae > Uromys > Uromys caudimaculatus. The sequence goes on along the minus strand of CM052712.1, from coordinate 20,334,922 downwards.
TCTAAGAGGTTTGATTTTTGATGTGTCTCAGTGTCAGTCTCCTTGTTTCTTATACTTGCTGTTTACTGAACCTCTTAGGTCTGTGACTTTAACAGTTATGTCAAATCTAAAAACACTGAACCGGTCAGGTCACTGTTTCCAAATGCTCTTCCCATGTGACATCGCTTCTAGCGAATGAATGAGGTTCCTGGAAGGTGATCCCGCTGGCACTCATGAGTTCTCTAAACAGTTGTGATGTCTTTCCTGCTTCATCTTCACTTTGAGCAGCATTTGCTTTTTTCTGCAGTGTCTGACCCGCTTCCCTGCTCAGTGTAATTTCTCTCTTAATGGTAGTTTTCATCTAGCTAGTTCAGTTTTGATCATTTCCACTGTTAAAGTAGGAAGCTCAAGTTGAGATGGCCCCGCTGCTGTAAGATTGTTCCTCTGCCCCATTCCCTGGGAGTGTCCTGTCGTCTTCCCGGATGCTTCCCTCTGATCTGTGGGAGCCCTTTCCGCGAAGCCTGCGGGCTTCTTCTCATGGCTCCTCTTGGATCTGAGTCCCTGACACTGGGATGCAGGGTGGCCTCTGGGAACTGTAGGCTTGGAAAATCCCCCACACCTGCAGCCCAAACACCTTCTCCCTCTGAAGGTCTTTGCTGGAAGGTAAGCAAACACAGGTTTGTTTGCCTTCATCTCAACACTAGCTGATGGTTTATTTGCCTCATTAGCCACAGTTGATGCTCCCAGATGAGAGCAATTGCTTAGTACCTTTCCCCCAGTTACTGAGTACTTTTAGATTTGCGTTGGTCCTTTGTATCTTTGAGGAACTAGCACATCTCTTTGGACATGATGGAAAAAAGACATGTCCTGGTGCCCGCTGTTACTCCACACCCACTCTGGAGAGAGACAAGGACTCTTTTCAGGATGTTGGTTTTCTTAATGGGAACATGAGCTGGTTGGAACATGTACACAATGCCTTTGGCTCCATCCTGGAGTCTAAGGTGTGGCATGGTGAGATCATAGTACACCATGTATCTGTAGAGAGTACCAATCTAAGCATGGCCTCTTACCACTTGGGCCACCTCATGCTCGTTTTGAGCCCATTGGTCCGGTCTTTAGTCTAAACCCTTCCTGGAACCCTTTGCTCCCAGCAGGGGCTTATCATGGCATGGTAGGTTGTCAGTTGCCTGGCACAGGTCAGAAGGATTCAGAGTTAAGGTCGTGTGAGCGGCCGCTTTGATAGATAACTGATGGAGTCATGCAACAGTTGGCTGCACAGGTTACCCATCCCACAGGACACTGCCTCTCCTGGGACCCCGCTTTCCAGATCTGAGCCGTGCTCGGTGTATGCTGGGTCTGCTGATGGCTTGGACACACTTTCTGATCCACAGGGGTTTCAGACAAGTCTTTAGCTGCTACCTTGAACAAGTGCTCTTACGGATCCAGAAAGCTGTTCTTCTAAGCAGTGGTTCTCATCCTTCCTAACGCTGCCCACCCTTTAATACAGCTCCCCATGTAATCGTGACCCCAACCACACAATTATTTTTTGCTACTTCACAACTGTAGTTTTTGTTACTGTTGTGAATTATAATGTAAACATCCGTGTTTTTCAGTGGTCTTAGGTGACCTCTGTGAAAAGGTCATTGGACCCTTAGGTTGAGACCTGCTCATGCACTGAGGCTTGGCTCCCAGCTGGCAGTGCTGTCTTGGGAGTTTCTTGAGACATATCTGGAAGAAGCAGTGTCTGGAAGCCTGCCCTTGAAGACAGTATCATGTCTTGAATCTCTTTTCTTGTTTCCTGCTTTCTGGCATGATGGGTGTCTGACAGTGCACCTCCCTTCCCTCTCTACCATGATGCTTTGCTCCACCGTGGTCTATGAACAGCAGAGCTGGTGGACATTGGGCTGAGAACTGTGAGTCTGAGTCAAAATAAGTCTTCCATCCCATCCAGTCTTTCTTCCGGGGGGTGTTGCAGAGACGAGTGTGTTTATTGATCCCAGAGCCTGAGTTAGGGTCACTTGTATCAATTTTCTTTGCTTTAGGGCAAAATAAGATATTCATGCCAAGTTGAAGAACCTTCTTGCACGATGGTGCAAAGGTTCATGGCTCTAGGATACAATATGGTGTCTAATTTTAGTTGCTATGAATTAAGGCGACTCTGGTCTGAGCTACTGAAGTTACTGTTCTCCAGTGTTGTGTCAACTCTGGGTGTTTCCAGAAGTACTCACGCAATCTGGATGAGTAACCAGAACTGTGTCTGTTAGGGTCCAGGAGCATCCCGAATCTGCTCACTGCCATCCATTGTCCTACGCCCTTCCTGACCTTTGCCCCCATGGAACCTTTCGGTGGGTTCAGCTCAGAGGCAAGGTTCACTGTGCGGCCATGGACATTCAGTCACATCACCTTCACTTGTCGTGCCTCAGTTTCCCTGCTTGTGAACTATAAAGAGGACACCAGAAGGAGCTTTTCATCCCTTCTTGCTTCAACACTCTGCTTCTGTGAGCTATTCAAAACCACGGAGCGCTGAAGTGAAAGCGCTGGTTAGTTGTATTCACGCCAGTAGTGTTCTTAGAGCAAACTGGCATGGTTCACGTAGTGTCAAGCACAAATTGGGCTGGGGTAGAGAGACAAAGTAAGAAATTCTGAGTCTTCTATGAGTAATTGTGTAAAGCTGGCAATTTGTTGAATTAGGTAGCTGCAGGGTATGTAGAGAACAAGCATCTGGCATCTGGAAGGAGAGCCTGGTTGGATTGGGTGCTAGATAGGTAGGGAGTGGGTGTCGGAGAATTCCGCTGAACTGAGGTCAGGAGTTGACTGGAAAGTGGTGGCAAGGATGGTGAGGAGCAGAGGCGCCAGATGGGGGAGATGCCAACGCCACACACAGGAGGAGAGGCATTCACCCTCAGTCCATCAGTGGGGAAGAGGGGGCAGGGCAAAGGTGTCCAGCAATAAGCGTTCATTCAGAAAATGGCTACCAAGTCCCTACTGTGGACTGCCTGGTTTTTCTTCTTCTAGATTTCAGGATGTAGTATGGGCGGGCACCAACTCTGACCTCAGGATTCTGACACTTGAAACCTTGTGGAAACACTGACATGTGCACCAGGCTAGAGAGAATAATGTAATGAGTTCTGTGCACCCATAACGTAGCGTCAACAGTGACTAATGGTGGCCATTTTGCTCTCTAGACATTACCTGACTTCATAGACAGCACACAGTGTTGCCATCTGAGACTGTTCAGCCAGCTCTGCCAGGATTCCTTTATCCAACCCAGCCAAATTGGTCACAGCCACATTTTCCCAAGCCCCTCACCTGGGTTTGGCTGTTTACAACTCATTTGTTCAAATCAGTAGGCAAGTGAGATGGACACAGTTCTGGATTGGGTCCCTGGGTTTTAATTTATAGAGCGACTGAATGCAAACACAGAAGCTGGTGCCATTGAAGGAAATGTATTACTCACAGCCCTCAAAATAAGAGAGGCCATGTGCTGTTCTCCTCAGTGCCATGCTTTTATCTTTAGGAAAAGGGGTTGTATTGATATTTTAATGTTATTTAACCCCTCCTTTCTATTTATATCTTTTCCTTGATGCTACAGATTCTAATGAAGTGCTGTGGTTTGAACACTCCTAGGTTCTTGTGTTGGGGACTTAACAAAGGAGGCGCAGGGGCCTTATCTGTGGTTAGACCACAAGGGCTCTCTCAGGAACGGATTAAAGCTATCTTGGGCAGAAGCAGGTTGTTAGAAAGCACATCGGGTCCCTGGACCTCTGTCTCTTATGCCTTCTCTTGCCCTTCTGTCTTCCACCCTGGGAGCACGAAGGCTCTTGCTGAACATGGGCCTCTCAGCTAGTTCAAGAACTGTAAGAAATAAATTTCAGTTCTTTACAAGCCACCTCGTCTTTAATAATCTGGCATAGCAGTGTAAGTTGAACAAAGAGGGCAATGTTATTTGTTTCATTCCCTTCTGTGTCGTGGGTGCCAAACAGCATTATTAGTTATCAAGAGCAAGACTGCTGCGTTCACCCTCATGTTTCCTACTTTTTGCTCTTGGCTAAGGTTACCAGCTAGATGGTGAGGTAGTGTTTTCATGTGCTTGGGAATAATTTTTCTCTGAGTGGCCATCTTTTCCATGTGGTAACAGTTTATTTCATTTTGGTTTGGATTTTAGATATCACTCTTTCTTGTCCATTTTTTGGTATATATACAAAATACTTGCAAAGTCCATGGTGAAAACTGTTGAGATACATTGCAAGAGGCTACTCTGCCTTTTCCTCCTACAGAGGTAGTTAAGCACCGGTGTTAGGTTTGCTCTCTGTCTCTGTCTGTCTGTCTGTCTGTCTGTCTGTCTCTCTCTCTCTCTCGCACATGTGTGCGCATGCAAACACACACTCCATCGTGAGTATTCAGTGCAGACCTGTTCCTTTCTATCCTTCCTAACACTAGGGAGACCTCTGGTGTTTGGCTGGTCTGGTCCCTCTTGATGATGGATAGATGTCTGTAGAGGTCTTGGGGTTTTTTTAAGCCCCTCTGCCAGTCACTTTCCATGCATTTTAATATACGCACTGGGATAGTGCCTTTCCCTCTAACGGTGGGTGTAGCAGGTGACTGTAGTGGTCGTCATCTATACTTTGCTAAATAGAAATGGTATTCTCAAATGTCCTATTCCAGACATAGCTAGTCTTACAGTCCTAGTAGGACTTGACCAGTTTGGGTTTTAATTGCTAAAATAAAAAATGAATATTTTGTTCTATGTGTATGGGTGTTTTGCCTGCATGCATGTCTGTGTGCTGAGTGGGTGCCTGGTGCCCATGGAAGCCAGAAGAGTGCATCTAACCCCTGGAACTTCAGATGGTTGTGAGCTACCATGTGGGTGCTGAGAATCAAACCATGGTCCTCTGGAAGAATAGCTTGCGCTCTTAACTGCTGAGCCATCTCTCTAGGCCTATTTGAGGTTTTGAGTGCAGTAGTTTTGGTAAAACAAAGAAACAACTAAATTGATTCACTCTTGACTTCCGCATCTCCTTACACGAGGGTGTTGGTGGTGCTGGGCGTGCCTGTTTCTCAGAATTGGGCCACTCTGATAGGCCGTTTTAGGACTGACTCTAGCAGAGATTGGGCCTCTTAAGGCTGTGGACTCAACAACACCGTCTGCCTCCCGACTTCTTCCTAGACTTGCAAAGTGGAAGGTTTTAATTTGATAGTTCCTGCATGAAATCATAGCTTTACCATGACCTCCTGACTTACCATACTTTATTAGTTTCTAGAACCTTGTAGGCTCTCTCTCACACACACACTTCCTTGATCAGAGCCCCTGTCAGGGGTAATGGGGGAGGTTGACATCCTAGATTCTGTCCTGTGCGATCCACCCAGGCAAGACTTTAGTTGGTAAGATTATCAGCTGCCTGAGGCACTCCACACCACACTTGGGAAGCCAAGCATAAGATTTCTTACTGCTTCTGGCAGGCTATGCCTCCCCAGCCTCGAAGGGAGAAGACATGTCTAGTCCCTGGTCCCAAGAATTTAATGTGTCTTCAAGCCCCTCACATCTCCTCCTCCTCCTCCTCTTCCTCCTCCTCCTCCTCTTCCTCCTCCTCCTCCTCCTCCTCCTCCTCCTCTTCCTCCTCCTCCTCTTCCTCCTCCTCCTCCTCTTCCTCTTCCTCCTCCTCTTCCTTCTTCCACGTTCTCCTATCCTTTCTTCTAGTCAGAATGCAGAGTCTCTGCAGTACAGGGCCTGGGCAGCTTTGGACAGCAGTAGGAGATAGCTATCTGTTTAGCTCTGGTACCATCTTTCCTGGACAGGCCTAGGGACCTCACACTATCCAGGCACAATGCTGACCCCCTTAGCCTGGCATTTGTTAATTTATCGTATTTGAGAAAGTTGCAGGGAACAGTTGTTCAGTAAATTCAAACATCAAATTAGATCTGAATGGAGGATGTGTTTTCAAAGTGGACTCCATGGAGCTGTGGCACACAGTGCAAGCATCTGAGGGTCTGTGAAGTCTGTCCTCATCTGAGTGTTCTGTGGGAGGCAAGGCCATTGTCTTCCTGGACTTCCTAGTGTGAAGCCAGCATGGATCAAATCCTCTGGCTGCATGCTCTGAAAATAGGCATAGGGGAGATGCAAAAAGCAGTCATCAGAAGCGTAGCTCTTACTTGATTTTATTTAATCATGCAAATGTTTTTTTTTGCAACTATTACCTTAAAAGACATTTATTTAGAATTTCTCAGTGTGGATGTTTCTGGCCAGATATCAACAGTTACAGCCCACCTGCACAAAGGGGTGTGTGTATGCGTGTGTGTGTGTGTGTGTGTGTGTGTGTGTGTGTGTGTGTGTGTATAGTTTTAATTATTTCCAGACGTTAAGAGGACCTGAAATGGAGCCATCTGAGACCTATGGTGTTTTAAAATTATTGTTTTGTTCTTTGAAAGTTTTATTTATACAATGGATATTGATCATAGCCATCTGCCAGTAGTGGCAGATCCCCCCAATCCCCCAGAACCCCAGCCCATCTCCATCCCTATTGCGTCCCTCTTTTCCATTGCTGTTAATGTCTCCAAATCTAATTAGTGCTGCCCATGACGTGCATGGGTATGAGGCCATCAACTGCAGTACAAACAACCTATCAGCAGCCATGTTCCCAAAGGAGAGTGACTTTCTTCCTTTACACCCAAGTGCCAATATCTCTTCTGATGCTGGGATTTTGACCATCTTGATCTTGGAGAGATGGCCGTGCTGCTGTTAATTGCTCTGGACGTGACATGACTGTTGTAAACCAGTTAGCATTTCACAGCTCTTCTTCCCATTCTGTGGCTCTTCCATTCTTTCTGTCCCTTCTTCTGTGAAGTTCCTGGGCTTTGGATGGCGGAGGTTGATAGAGATGACCTACCCACAGCCGAACACTGAGTGTTATTTCTACTCAACCCCTTGACCAGTTATGAGTCTCTGCCTTAGCTACCCATTGTAAAAGGAAGCATCTTTGACCAAAGTTGAGAGAAGCCCAAATCTAGGGTATAAACATAAATATTTAGAATACAGTACAGTTTGATAGTATGGCCATTTGGAAAACAGCAACTGTAAGTTCCCGGCTTGGGCCTTTGGTTTCCCTAGTCATGGGCTTTCCATAACCACTGTGCCACTATCACCCTAGTGGGCACATCTTGCCAGCAGGTCTGCATTGTAGCATATGCCTCAGCGCTGAGTAAGACCATTGATGTTTTTCTCCCCCAGCAGGCTGCATAACTCCTTCCTGCACTGTGTAAGCTCTCCAGCAGGGTGTGTTTCCTGGGTAAGGTTGATTTCTATGTCCTGCATCCAAAGTGATTAGCGAAAGGGTCTTACCATCTAGTTATTGTGGGCAACCAAGAGCAGTTCTCATGGTATGTATTATTTCTCATGGTATACATAACCATGGTATGTATTATCTCTGACCAATAACTCATAGAGAGGTATCCAAGGCTTGGCACCGGGATTTTCATTTAGTAACCCATGTCTTCCAGAAGCATGCTTTCCACCTATGCAAGGTACTTCTGTTCAAAGCCTTTAAAAGTACATATTATTTATTTTAAAATTAGTTTAGAAACTGTTAGATTTAGTGAGGTTCCTTCACAGACCCTGCGTTAGGCTGAGCTGGCCCCACCCAATCCCCTCCATTCCCTATCCCCACTTAAACTGTCAATCTTGAGGATTTTCCCTCTCTGTTCATGCCACTGGTGTTCTACTACCCCTTCTAATGGAATTACTTTAAAATTTTTTATTTTGTATATGTGTGGGTAGAGTACCATCATGTGTGTGTGTGTGTGTGTGTGTGTGTGTGTGTATGTGTGTGTTTAAAGCCCAGTTTGCAGGAGTCAGTTCTTTCCTTTCACCTTGTGGGTCCCAGTGTGGATCTGTCAACATGTTGGACTAGTGTATGACTAACTCTTTTGATCCTTACTGAAATCCACCCAGCCTCCCTCGGCAGGGTTAGGAGGTGTCCTGTATCTTCCCAAGGGGCTGTCCATGCCACCTTCATGATGCTCAGTGGGACACAGTGAATGATTCCCCTCCGGGGTGCTAGGAAAGCCTGAACAGTCGTAACCTGAATAATCACACTGTGAAATTCTCCCAAAGTTAAGACTTCGAGCATCATGCGACACTCAGAAACGCTAGGAATTTGAAGCTTTTAGATCGGGTATGCTCAGCCAGCAAAGTCTATGCCAGTATTTCTAAATCTGACAAAAAAGGAAAAGAGATCTGAAGTGCTCTGGTATTTTAGATATGAGAGACTCAGCATGCATTCTTCGCATCTTAATCTAAATGAAGCAGACATGCTCCAGGGTGGGAGGTTCAGAGATGCAGGAATGTCTGTCTGGGTATGGCTCGGGTTTCCTGTTAGATTGCTTGCCTCCCAGAAGGCTGAACCATGACACGGTGGAGGAGATTGTAAGTTAAGTGGATGGGGAGTCATTTCTAACAGGTGGCCTTATTCCTGGACCTTGAAGGTCCAGGTAGTGTTGGCTAAATAGAGAAGGTGGGAAAGATGCACAGTCCCAGTAGAAGGAGGGAGCTGTGAATGGAAGTACCCGTTTGAGCCTGGCCCTGGCCACTTGAGGCCATACACAAACATGATCACCAACAGCATCTCTGCCAATGATCTTGTGCTGTGCTTTTCCCCAAAGGAAAACCACTGTCGGCGAATCAAGATCCTCGGAGACTGCTACTACTGTGTGTCTGGCCTCACCCAGCCCAAGACTGATCACGCCCACTGCTGTGTGGAGATGGGACTTGACATGATCGATACCATCACGTGAGTGTTGCACTCTTACGAGGTCTGTCCAGGGCTGCAGAGGCTGAGGCAGCCGTAGGAGGGGGCTGGGTCACCTACACTGGAAGATGATGCAGTGGTGACCCCGCTCACGGTTTATGATGTATTTCTTTGTCCACAGAAATCCTTTGTGTATCTAGTGCGCCTGAGATATGGAAAAAGAAGGGATATTTGTAACTGAGCTTGGATCGCTTCTCGGCCTTTTGGCTAAGATCGAGTGTAGTAACTGAGCTTGGTGAGGAACTGGGAAAGGCCGAGGGCATGAGCCCGTTTAAAAGCCAGTGAATGTTCGTCTGGGCAGCTGATTGCCCCCCTGGTGCTCTGGGGAGAGAGGGCTGAAGTCTGGGTTGTGTGTGTTCTCCTGTGAGGCCCAGCCAATGGAACCCAGTGCACAGGGGAACATCCACACAGTTGGAGCTTTGGAACAGGCTTTAAGGAAGGACCCAGCAACATGGTTGCCCTGAACACCAACATTGGCTCTGCAGGGAATAGCTCTCTGGGGTTGCTCCTGTCAAAAGACCCTTAGAAACTGATGATCTCCACTCTGTCACTGAGTGGAAAGGTTCCCTGGTGCCCACAGTGAATCCGCAGATGCAGAGCCACTGCCTCGAGGGTGGGAGGGCAAGTAGCTGGAACAAGTGTTCTTCTGAGAAAGGAATGGGGGGGGGGGACAATTCCTGGTGTGACTATCTTTTGTTCCTTGGAAAGATGTTATGTCCTGTGTCACATGTCACATCAAATCACTGTTATGTTGCTGGAGAGAAAGCTTAGTGGTTAAGAATACTGGCTGCTTTCCCAGAGGACCTGGGTTTGATTCCTAGCATCCACATGGTGGCTAACAATGGCTGGAAACTCTAGTTCCAAGGGCTCTGACACCTGTTCTCTCCTCCACAGGCATTGCATGCTTGTGACCCACAGACATAGCAAGCATGCATTTTTATATATATATATATATATATATATTTATATTTATATATATTTTTATATATATTTATATATATAAAATATTTTAAAAAATAATTATTGCATATCATATATCACACGTGTGGTAGCACACAACATATCATCTGCTATGTGACCTGTCCTGTCACATGGTCACCATCTCTCATCTGTGTCTTGTATCACATCCTATACCATCTAATTATGTTTTACATCAGACCATGTGTCATATTTTATCATGTGTGTATCAGTGTATTGTGTCATATATTTTATCGGGTGTCACATATACTCCGTATCTCATATTCAATGATACCATACTGTAACTGACTCCCAAGTCTGCTGATTTGCTGGTCGACAGGAGCGCAGTGAGTCCAGGACCCATTGCTGGGGCAAGGACAATACATATTCTGTAAAGCAAGCAAAACCAAGAAGAGAGCAGACTTGTGTCCTGCAAGCCCACATTCACAGTCTTTAGGCCCTTTTTCTCTTAGGAAGGGTTTGAATTAGGAAACAGTTGATGAATTAACATATACTTCTATCCGTGTTGAAGTTGTCATAAAGGAGCTCATTGTTTTTATATTTATAGACATTAATAACAAAAGGGAAAAAAGGAAAAGCAATTGATGAAATCTGGTGGCTAGCGAGCCGTGGATTTGACAGACACAGTCACATGGGTGACTCCACCTTGTGCCACTAGTTAGGGCCTTGTGATTGATGGTGCTATGTACTCAGTGAGAGTGTCCCTGTAAATATAGAGGTAAGGCTCAATGTAGCAGAGAACCTGTGTTACCCTCTGAAGCACAGCATGGCTATACTCCATATCACAGTTTATGCCATATCTATCTGTCTGTCTGTCTGTCCGTTCATCCACCCACCTATCATCCATCCATCCATCCATCCATCCATCCATCCATCCATCCATCCATCCATCCATCTATCAGTCCACTACACAGATCCGGGTTAAGTTAGGTGGGTGCTCCAGCTGACTGGGCTGACCAGGCTGCTCACAATGGCTGTGTCCTGGAGGCAGGAGGCCCTGCCTGTCCCTTCTCCCTGGCAGCTTGACTTCTCCCTTGGTCTCTCCATGGTCAGGAGTCTTATTTCTCACATGGGCCTCAGGCCTTTCTTTCCTTCTAGTCTGTCTTGTGAGGCTGGCATGTGCCTGTGTTCTAAGGCATGTCTGTGGAATACCCTTTCTGGTTGCTACTCAAGAAATGCCACATCTGCCTGCTGAGCTGAGCCTGTATCTTGCCACCTTGTCCAACTTGCTCTGCTTCATGGTCTCCTCACTGCTTCTTAAGGATTTCTACTGAAATGTTCTGACTCTGAGTCTCTGGCCGTGTCAGGAGAGACTGGGGAGCCCCGGGGCTGTGCAGCCTTGTCCTAGCCTTCCTGGACTGCTTTCCTCTCCATTTTAAAGTCATACAGCCTCAAGATCACCCGATCCTAGAGTCTTTATATGATCTGAATTTCTGGCTCTGGACTGGAAGGAACAAGCAGAGGAGTTAATCCAAGAGACCCCTAACAGCCTTTCTTCCTGTGGGAATTGCACAGAGCCAGGGATAGCCCATGTGTGCTCAGCATTGGCTGGCTTCTGGATCTCCCAGGAAGGTTCCATATGGCAACTGGCACCTTCCCTTCTGGCCATACCAGCCTGTGTTTGTTCCTGTTTTAGAGGAGTGCACAGAAACATACAAGGCAGAACATGTTTATCAAGCGGGCCAGCATGTCCAGGCAAAGCAGGATGTTCATGTGTGCTCATTTCTTGACCTTGGAGTGGAGAGACTAGGAACTTTGGAAGCACTGTGATCTCAGGAGCGTGAGTGAAGTAAATGCTGGAGCGCATGCACATACAGATACCATGCTGGGCCTTGAGCTGTGTGCACCAATGCGGGGGCAGTGCCTATGCCCTCAGCTGTATCTTCCTTCTGTCTGGAGCCATCTGGACCGGGAATAGCTCCCACTATCTAGAGGAAGCCAGAGGACTTCAAGGGTTTGGATTCTGTTGATTCTGAAATGACCTCGTTTTTCAAAAGATCCCTGTGTGATGGATAATGTGCCCCAGTCCCAGGGCTCACCAGTCAGTAGCTGAGCCGGGGGGCCTCAACTGCCCCTTTTCAGGGGCCACAGGTCTTCTGTAGGTTGGAGAATTCTAACTGGTCACAGAGCTTTCTGAGACCCAAATGCCATTGTGGTTATTGGAAGATTCTGGAATTATTTCCTGGGACCATTTCCTGCACATCTTAGATTCGTGTTACAATGATGAAGAGTAGTGGTAGCCACTATTGCCTGACCTTGCTGGGTAGAGCTCCAGGATCGGCTGTTAAGGCCAGTTGAGTCTTTGCTGGCAGCAACTGCACCAGGATTTCGGGCTGTTGATAGCATGATACCATTTTGACACTTGTGCATACAGGATGGGCTTAGTGCAGGAAAGGAGCACAGCCTAGAGAAGGAAGGCCTAAAGTCACTGTAAGAGCCAGGACCAACATTACTCCAGTTGTAGATGCAGAGAGAACTCTCTAAGACTGGTCCTGACTTCTTCCCGGACTGGAGCATCAGAACCCTTCTTTGTTAGTGGCTGTGTAAAAATCTAGTTATTTTACTTCCTAGACTGTTCATTCCTATGGGTAAGATAGATACAAACATTTACTTAATTTTTCTCTTCTAACCTTTAAACTCAGGCCACGCATGCCTGTTTTCTTTTCATTGAGTGGTTCAGAGGTCAAGGGCATTGTCTGTTCCAGGCCTGTAATCACAGACAGCTCTGGAGTGGACCCAGAGTGGGACATCGAGACTCGCTAAGCTAGATCGTAAAACATCTGTGTTCCTCGACTATACATCCGTGCAGTGCAAAGGGGTTTAGGGCCATCTCCTCAACTGTTGTGCCAGGGCTGGCAGGGCAGGCCCCTCCTACATCCTAATGGTGAGGCCATCCCTGGCATTATATTGATAGGCCTCTCAAGGTCTTCTATGCTGCTCAGGCCTTGGAGTAACCCCTCCTGAGCTCTGCTCCCAGATGCCCACGGGGGCAGGCTTCTGGGGCAGAGGTCACTGGGACTTCTCTCCTGCTGATGAAGTAGTTGGGGCCTTTTCCCACCCCCATGCCACCTATGCCTCCCCCCTTTCTGCTTGTACCCCTTCCTCTCCATTTTTCTGAGTGATCCTAGGACCTCTGATTGCAGAGGCTGCAGAGGAGCCCAGCAGATTCTTGGTTCCCAGTGTGGGGTGAGCTTCATTTTCCTGGAATGCTCCATCCTTTGCCTGTGAATGGAGAACTGGTGGCTGGGAGGAAGGACTGTTCCTCAGATGCAGTAGCTGAGTGGGAGGATTTCAGCAGCCTCTGCCGGGGGTGATTCACCAGCTCCCAGACAGAAGGAGCCATCCCCAAAGAGGGAGGCCCTCCACTGCCGGATTTCCCCAGGATTCCCTCTGCTGTGCTGCCCACAGTCCTGTCCAAGGCTGTCTACATCACAGGGAAGCCCCTGCAGGCACCCGTGAGATGGGAACAATGGCCACATTCTGCTTCCACATGCCCTCCAAGTGCACAAAGTACTTTTTTCTAAATATATTTTATCTAGCAATGACCTTGCTCTTGAGCTGTGTATCTTTCAACTGTTAGGATAAAGCAAGTTAACAGGAAATGCACAGGTTTTCCTCAAGTGGCCTACCTCTGAGCCGGTGAGGACAGCCAGTGCCATGGGTAAGTCATTAGCAGATGCCGGTGGTCTCCAGGCTGAAGTTCGGATACCCAGGTATCTATTCCTTACACTGGGTGTGTGTTGTAAGCCGCAACACACACACCTCACAGTTTCTCAGTGTAGACTAACCTAGAGGATTACTTTGTCTAATTACTGGATTCTGGGTTTTATAGTCAGCCTTGTGGATAGATATTTTTAAGAATCGCTTTTCTCTGGGGTAGAGGATGCTGTTTGTCTTCCCAAACTTTGAACTCTTCTCAAAGACTCTGTCGTAATGTTTAGGGGACCTGGGGATTCCTAGCCTGTGAATTATAGCTGATAATTGCATTTCTATAGATGGTGAAGCCAAGGCTCTGGAGGGGCAGTTAAGAGCCCATGTGTCCAGGGCACACATTTGGACATATTGGGTTGAAAGTGTCTGCTGTGTTCTTCTATCATTCTAGGGTGGAGACTGGGAGTTGCCTCAGGCAAATGCGTTGTCATTGCTTCTGGAAAAATCCTGCCTAGCCGACAGCAAATCACCCTTTAGAGTGTCTGCTCCTCCCTTTTATTTTTTTTCCCGTTGTGTGCACAGCTGTATCCGTAGTGCTTGGAAGAATGGCCAAGAGGAATGAACTCAATAGGTTCTTGCTGAATAGAACAGAGATTGGGCCTTTCATCTTTGCTCTGGGTTTTATGTCAGCCAGGATCTATTTACACTGGGAGGGCGGGAGGGTTGGCTGCATCCTATTGGGATCCAGCACCAAAGGCTGGGGCCAGGGCTGCATTGTTCCTTCATAGAAAATACTTGGGATTAAAAAATAAGCACTGAAATCACACATGAGAAAGCCATGGAGGATGAGTAGAGCCAGAGTATGCAAATCTTGGAGTCCTGGAAATGAAGTGAAAGGTTTTGTTGGATTTGGACAGAACATGCCTGTGTAAAGGAGCCACAGCTGAACAGCTGGATGTGCTGTGTCTTTAGAAGACACTCTCTGGGCTGCTGTGGATTCGATGGTGCCAGCCTTGACATACCAGAGGCAGAAGCTGCCAGGAAAGACTGAGTGTTGGCAGAAGTTGCTGGGTGCCAGACATGTGGGGCCACGTGGGCTTTGGCAGTTCCCAGCTCTCAGGGATCCAAACCCACTGGATTGGAAGGCCTAAGGGAGCTTGTGGACGTTTGCGGACAGGGCAAACTCATGTCCCAGCAGTCCCCAGGCTGCCTTGCCTTTTGTGGCTGCAGAAACGGAAGTGGTGAATGTACTCCAGAATACTGAGGGCAGGTGTCTTCCAGAACGTTGCTCATGTGGGCTTTGAAATTCATATTCTATTTTTAGGGTTTTGTGTCAGTGTCTCTTACCAGAGATTGGCAGACAACTGGGAATAAAATTAAAAGTTTAAAATTTTCATTTGTGTGTAAAACAAAATGGCTCTTAAAGCCTTAGCAGTAGTCTGACCTCCACATGCTCTTCTGGGGGGTCATTGAAACTGATCGGTGTTAGCAATTCAGGTCCCTGCCCTTAGGCTGCATCTGGCTCTGGCATCTTGCCTACCCAAACACAGAGGCCAGGCCTGCTATCCTGTTGGAAGACAGCTCAAGGGAGCACCTGGTGGGGCCCAGGGGAGGCTGGAGGATATGGGGCTATGCTGTGCAGGTGTCAGCTCAAGGGAGCACCTGGTGGGGCCCAGGGGAGGCCGGAGGGTGTGGGGCTATGCTGTGCAGGTGTTCCAGGTGGGAATAGGGTGGGTGGGCAGTTTATAAACTGAAGTCAAGGTGAAGGTAAGCCAGAGGGATGGTGGAACCAATACACACATGCTATTTTATTACTGAAAATGTGGCTGCCAGGGCCCTCCTAGGTGATAGCAACGGGCGGAGGGTGGAGCAGGCTGAGGCCCACTGAAGGCTGCACTGTTTGCCATATGATCACACACCCTCAGTGACAAGGGCTTGGCTGTACATCCCAGGGTCCTTCATGGAGCACTCCTTGGCATTCTCTATTAGTGGAATAATAATAATAATAATAACAATAATGATAATAATAATAATAATAATAAAGCTGGCAGAAGGTGGTTTACATGTCCTGCACTGAGATAGCTCTGAGGAAACTCCTGAGATTGTCAGAGCTAATGTCAGCAGAGCCAGGCTCACATGCCAGGACACTGAGTCTCAGTTGCTAAGAGTGGTTGATCCTCAGTTGGTCAGATTGGCTGGGGTTCCCCGGTCCTTAATTCCCTCTGCACCCGCTCTGCCTTGTCTACTTCCCCAGAACCGTTTCCTCAGAGAGATGACCTACATTGAGGTCCTGGACTCAATTCCCTTTGGGGACTTCCCTGATGAGGAGGGGCAAGAAGGCTATGCTGGGGCTCACAGAGCTCGCTGGGCATCGATGTGGCTGACTCTTAGCTCCTCTGACCAGACCTCCACATACCCGTCCTTTACAACTCCATACAGCCCATTCCCCTATGCACATGGCCTCACGGTGCAGCCCACAGCAGCCTATTGAGGGAGCTGCCAGGCAACCTTCAGCCCCATGCCCTCTACCTGTGTTACAGATCCGTGGCCGAGGCTACTGAAGTAGACCTGAACATGCGTGTGGGCCTACACACTGGCAGGGTCCTCTGTGGTGTCCTGGGTCTACGCAAGTGGCAGTACGACGTATGGTCCAATGACGTGACCCTGGCCAACGTCATGGAGGCTGCTGGCTTACCAGGGTAAGTTGGAGTCTGGGTGGAAGATGACTGAGTGCCTTTGCTAGTTTTCATTTCAGGTCTGAATCCTTAGGGTACTTGGTTAGGTTCTGCTTTGACCCTCCAGGGGACCCATCTGAGGTCCAGTGCACATCTGCAGAAAATCAGTGTGGATCAGACCAGGTGTGCATGGGGACTTTACTTTCGAGTTGGAACTTGAGTGCATACATCTCAGGCATCTTGCCCTGAGCAGAGTAACCTCTGTGGTGACCTCAGTGTGACTCATCCAGGACCTGTGCAGCCACATGTGTCAGCTTTGCATTCTTCTCTTGTAGGAAGGTCCATATCACGAAGACGACCCTCGCATGCTTGAACGGGGACTACGAGGTGGAGCCAGGTCATGGCCATGAGAGGAACACCTTTCTGAGAACTCACAACATTGAGACCTTCTTTATTGTACCATCCCATCGGAGGAAGGTCGGTAGCCAGTCCCCCGCATTCACTCATTAAGCAGCTTTGCCCAACACAGTTTTAAAGAAACAGTTGTCCTCACTTCCTGTGACCATCGCTGCTCCTCTGGATGTGGCCCCAGAGCTACTGTGTGCAGGGTTTGCCTAGATAGTAGGTCACCTGTAAGAGAGAAGAGCTCATAGAGCCTGGAGTCAGAAATCTGGAGATGAATGGGCCTCTTTGGGTCCTTCACCATTTCTGTGGTCCTTGGTTCCTGTACGGACTGGCCATGAGCTTCCTGTAAGAGGTTAGGGTATAAATCTTTGTGCTGTGCAACAGGGAACTCTGACCGTCCTATGCTGGATGCTTCCGGTCCTCCCAGGAGAAAGATGGAGTGGTTAGGATTGAGGGTGACAGATGTTTCAGGGCTCAAGTGACAGTTCAGGCTGATTGGATGACATGGACTGAGATGGGGGTACTGATTCATGAGGGGTGGGCTCAGGTGACTGAAGTGGTTCAGGTGACAGTGCTTGTTTAGCTGAAGGTGCTGGCTCAGTGAGGATGGATGGCTTGGTGAGGGGTCTGGCTCAGGTGAAAGTGTGCTCTCAGGTGAGGATCCAGGCTCAGGTGAGGATCTGGGCTCAGGTCAGTGTGCCAGTTCCAGACAGGCTGTGGGCTTGGGTGAAGGTTCAGAACCAACCAGGTGATGGTGTAGGCTCACATGATGGTTTAGGTGGGTGATGGTTCTCTCACTCACCTACCCCAGGGAAATCAGAGGTGGGTTCTGGTGTGGGTGATGGATTAGGTGCGTGTGCCTGTTCATAAGATGTGGATTTAGTTGAGGGTACAGCTCATGTGAAGGTGTGTACCCAGGTGAGGGTACTGGTTCACATGGGCACCAGCCCTGCTGAGGGTGCAGGCTCAGTTGAGGGTGGGGTGTAGGTCCAATATGAAGGTGGTGTGTGTGTGTGTGTGTGTGTGTGTGTGTGTGTGTGTGTGTGTGTGTGTGTGTGTGTGTGTTACATGTAGATGTTTAGTTGACCTGTATTAGTGTGCATATATGTATGAGCGTATTGTGTTCATGGTGATGGAGGCTGAGGTCTCATTGGTTGTCCTGGATCACGCTTCACCTTACTGTTTAGTTGGATGTAGTGTTTAATATTTAGTATTCATCCGTGTTGGGATCTGGTCCATCCTTTTTTCTTCCCCTCAGTTCCTTCCCTACCTCCTCTGTTTTCTTCTGACCCTATTCAAGACACCCTCCTCCACCCTATATCCAGCTCCTCTAAATATCTGCTTCACTGAGGCTCCTTGTTTGCCTTAAACAGATGTGGGGTGTAGAGTTTTGGGAACCAACACTTCATTGGGTAATAGCACTGGAACCTGAGGAAGAGCCTCCAGGCTCAATGTGGCCCTGCTGGAATGTCCAGCAGCTACTTCTGTCCAGCTGGCTGGGCAGTGGGGCAGTGTCTTCCTGAGACTTGGAGATGCAGTAGTCAGCCTCTTAGACTGTCACTCTTGGAGAGCAGCACTTACCTTCTTCTGACTGGCATGGAGGAGCAGTGAGGACGTGGGGTCTTTAGGGGCAGGGCTGGCTGTGGTACATTAGCTCCCTCCCGAAGGGGCTGAGCATGGGGGAATATTCTGATGGGAGCTTGGTTCCTGAAGGTACCTGGAGTCATCCAGGAGAAAGGGAGAAGTGTAAGAATGTCTCCCCAAGGGGCAGGCTCTGGACCAGCCACCTGGAGTGGATGAGGGACTTTGAAGGCATTTAGAAAAGGCCCGGAAGATAGTTGGAGGCCTAGAGCACTGAGGACGAAAGAACCTAGGTACCTCAAGTGGATGCTGCCCCTAGGCTGAGTTACACAGCCACAACTTTGGGATCCTGTGGTGTGTGTTTGTTTGCTTTGTGTCACCCTCCTGGGAGAGAGAGAGAGAGAGAGAGAGAGAGAGAGAGAGAGAGAGAGAGAGAGAGAGAGAGGGAAACAGACACAGACAGACACAGAGACAGAGAGGAAAGAGGTCAAAAGAGCATCTATTTATTGGGTGGTGAGAGGGAAGAGAGAATGTCAGTGCCAGGAGAGGGGGTTTCTGTGATGAAATTATGGCTGCACCTGTAGAGGCCAGTGGAAGTGACTGTGAGAAGTGGTCAGGTTGTTGAGGCAGGGGCATCTGAAAATGAGGCTGAGGGCACTTCACCCTGCATCCTGGAGAAGACCTGGGCTGCTGTGGGAGAGACAGCTTTGGGCTCACTGTTGGGTGATAGATACCGAGCAAGAACAAACGAGTTCTGATCCCCGGGGGTTTTCCTTTCTATATTTGCTCATTTGGTCTTGAGAAAGCCATGGGGTGAGCAGCCTGTTCCCTGTGGTACAGATAAGAGCCATGACAGTCTGTTAGGCAGAGGCTTGCCCCTACCACCTAGTCTTCTGACCTGTGGTTTCTGTTGTGTGTAGAACAAAGCATGCTGGGACAAGGAAGCTTTGAGGTGACATTTACTCCGAGCCCCAGTGGTATCTTGCTGGTTTGGAGTCTTCATGGCTGGGTACCTGGTAGATTCCTAGATGCCTGGCATGCAAGAGGTACCAAGCAACCTAGTTTTAGTACCCTGGAGTTCCTGTCACTATTAGGGCCATGTGTCCAGCCTGAGGGTCAAGATGTGCCTTGTTGACAATATTTCCCCTACGCTTATGTTTGGATAGATATTTCCAGGCTTGATTCTCTCGGATATCAAACCGGCCAAGAGGATGAAGTTTAAGACTGTCTGCTACCTGCTGGTGCAGCTCATGCACTGCCGGAAGATGTTCAAGGCGGAGATCCCCTTCTCCAATGTCATGACCTGCGAGGATGACGACAAGGTAAGACCGGGGTATGGCTTGGCTAGAACGCTCCTTGCTGCTGATGCCGCACAGTCTCTAGAGTGCTTGGTATTTTGTATTTATCTAGGTCTAATCTCACGTTCCCCGATTTCTTTTATTTTTCCTGGAAGGCCTATTATGTGGATGTTGAAGGACTTGAGCTAACTCAAGATACCCCCCCCCAAACCCACCCACACACCCACACTCTTTCCTTCTATTTTCTGGAAATACGTTCTAATGAACATTTCAAAATTCTTAAAAATTCCAGGTACTCTTTGAGGTTTTATGAATAATTCCCTTATGAAGTTGTATTCCCATGTCAGAAACCACAGGCTGGCCTGGAAACTCACTATGTAGCTGAGGATGGACCTTGAACGTCTGATTCTCCTACTCGTCCTCCCCAGCATGGGGATTACAGATGTGCACCATCACATCTGGTTTTATTTCAGGCAAGGGATTAAACCCAGAGATTCATAAATATGCCAGACAAGCGCTATAACCCCAGTTTGGTCTGCTCACTGAGATTATTGTTAACTTTATAATATTTGTGGGTGGGTATGCATACACTTGCCTGCATTCCATGGCACACATGTGGAAGTCAGGATAGCTTGCAGGAGCTTGTTTTCTCCTTCTACTCTATGAGTTCTGGGGCCCAAACTCAGTCATCAAACCTGGTAGCAGATGTCTTTCCCTGCTGAGCCATCTCACTGGCCCAAGATTTCTATTTCGTTTTACTTTTAATGTGTATGTGGCGTGCGTGCGTGCGTGCGTGTTGGGGGGAGTGCCCATGTGGACACGTGCACATGGAGGCTGAAGGTTGACGTTGGGTGTCTTCTTCAATTATTCTCCATGTTACTCTTTGAAGGGTCTTCCAATGCAGCCAGAGCTCACCCAGGCTGCCAGTTAACTAATCAACTGACTCAAAGAATCCGCTGTCTCTGCCTGGCTGCCATGCCTGCCTGGCTTTGACTTGGGTTTTGGGAGCTGCATTCCTGTCCTTACTCTTGCTTTACATGGCAGGAGCTTTAGCCACTGAGCCTTCTCTTCGGCCCTCTCACTGAGATTTTTTTTAAAGAAATAGTTTCTTGCCCCAGAAACATCTGTTTTCTCTGAGCAGCTTGCCTTTGTTTTACCTTTTAGCTTGTCTGTCATCATCTGTAATCCCTAGATGTCCAGAGCCTTTTCTGTGTTGTTCTTGATGCAGAGGGATAGCAAAACTGGCTGTAATTGCTGAACCAGGGACTAGGCTCCAATGTGAGCCTTCTCATGGACGCCAGCGTTTTCTGTCTTGGATAAGTCAGGCAGTCACTTATGGGTCTTCGGATTTTCTGGCCATGTGGCAGTGGTGGTGTCTAGGACTGCATTTCCCTTCTGGGGAAGGCCCCACATTATTTTCCACTATAGGCACCAAAGAGCATGGGGTGCACTTTAGGGCTCTAATGCCCCCTTGTGGATGCTCTTGACCACAGCCACCGAATCCCCTAGTACTTGAGCCTGAAGTTGTCTGGCTCCCCGTTGCTGGCTCTGTCCAGCCCTCTGAGGTTACACTGGCTTTACCTGGTGTCTGTTGGCTCAAGTCTGCTGCCTTTCCTACCATTGCTTTCTCTGACATCACTGATTTTATACCACTCAAAGAAACTTCCTGGTATAGTTAGAGGTTTTGTTTTGTTTTTGTTTTTTAAGACAAAGCAAAGTACTTCTGCCTCTTGCTTATAGTGGCTCTTTGCCACAAGGATCTGTGCATGGGAGTTCTCTTTGCTAGAACTTTATCTGAGAATATTTTAAGGACTTTGTTCATGGCGGATCAGGTCACGAAGAATTAGTCTTTATGTGTGCCAGGCAGCTGGAGGCTGCATTATTAAAAACTTGGCATCTGTCACAGATAGTAGGAATTTTAGCCTAGTCATGCAGACAGCAGACATTCACACAGACACACACAAACTCCCCCGCCCCAGGGTGGTGTCAGGAGATCTAGTGTTCATTGTCTTAGCAAGAATCTTCCCCTCCTTAACCTCTCATCAGCTTCAGTGTCTGCCAGGTTCCTCATCCCATAGCCTGTCCTGGAGACATGAGCTCACCCAGAGCAATCTTAGCAGGAATCCTGCTCATTTATCCAGAATGCTTCTGACTTCTGATGTCTACCCTGAGTAGTTTTCTGTCCACAGAGCCCTCCTTTCTCCTTGACTGCTGTGCCACATTCTGAGTTGAATCCAAGAGCCTGTTTGCATGACCCCTGCCCCTCCTGCAAAGTCTTGAATGAAGCCTGTCCCACTGTGTTCTACAAGGTGTCACTGAAATGATGTCCTTTTAATAATTTAATAAATAAATTTATAGATAATTTTAATAATGAGCCTCTGGGCAGTGTCTCTTCCACCACACTTGCAGTTTCTACTCCAGCCCTTGCAGCTGCTGCTGTTAGTACCTCCGGGATGAATCCTGTCAGTGTAGTGCAAGCCTCTAAACACATTTACAGCCATTCTATTTGGCCTTTGGATACTTTCCTGCCCACGAAGGTATTTGTTATGGGTGACATCTCCAAATACAAAACAATGCACCAGAAAAGCAAATGAAAAACATTTGTCATCACCACCATCCCCCAGATAAAGACCTGGTACTGTGACCCTTTCTGTGTCCTAAGTGTGGGGGACTGGAGATGCTTTAAGAAACTTCATTATGTTGTGGAAGCAGTTTGGCTGGCTGTTCCTCCTTCTCTTGTCTCAGTGTACCACACAGGTGTCCTTGTAATTTGAGTTTCCAGATTTCACATAAACTTCTAAGTTATATGTCAGCGATATCTGGGGCTTTTCTGTGTTTATTAACTGAAGCGGGCCATGGCATTTTTATTTGTGAAAGTATATTTTAATTTCTGGGCATTCTGTAAAATGTTTCCGGCGTGTCTTGGCTCTGCTCAAGTGGATGAGCCACTGGTCAGAGATTATGACGCCATGGCCAGCAGTGGCTGCTGAGGGGGCACAGTTGGCACGGGGGCCTTCTTTATTCTTGCTTTCTGATATTTGAGACATATTTGTCCACCTGTTCTACACCCAGAAACCTCCCCATATTCATTCTCTTTCTCTCTCTCCTCTCCCATATGTTTTGCATAGTTTTGAATCTCAGCTTATTGATTTAAAGCAACATAAGAGCCACTTGTGTGCATGATATAGAGATCAAGACTTGTGGATTGCTTCTCATCTCTTGTTTCCTTCTGGAAATCATCCTGTATGTAAAGCCGGTGGGAACCACAAGCTGAGCCTTTTCTGCCCTGGAAACACTTTGCGCATGGGGCGGCACACACAGATTCTCTTCCTGGTCTACAGGCACAGGTCTGACTTCCCAAGCAGCTCACTGGCAAACAGGGACTTGCTTTCTAGGTATCATCATGCTTATGGAACACATCTATTTTCATGGACATTTTAGTGAACAGTATGTGATAACCAGGGGTCGTGGTGAGACAGCTGAGCTAATGAGCATCTGCTTTCATCTTGGAGTGCTGCTGCCAACTTGGGCTCTCCCAAGCATCTTGCTCTGTCCATGGTGTGTTTAAACCCTGACTTCCGCCTCTGCAGTGTCAGACTTAGCAAACTTGGAATATTGCCGAGTGCTGGATACTGTGTATTTTCTTCCTTGTTACCAATCTGATCGAACCTTATCTGGGCTGTCTCCTGAGCTTTTTGATTAAAAATGGCAACAGATTATTATCATTTTCAAATTTATTTACTGAAGATAATGGCTTGTCTCACTAATTCAAACTGGTTTCGTGACTTTTTGAATTATCTTGGATTTTCTTGGTCATTGATAATATGTACTTTAAACAGTGCTATCATGTCTCTTCCCCTTTAATAATTAAGCTAGACGATAGTATTAAGCAATGTCATTCTCATTCTAACTCTTAAGATAGATAGGATTTTACCATTCATTCTGATGCTTTGAGCCATGAATACCAGACTAGGAAGTGAGCCCTGTAACTTAATGTTTACATTATTATTTTCTTTGAGCAAGACGTGGATGTTGTATTTTTGGAAATCCTTCTGAGTGTGGATCAAGGTGGCCTGCCAGAGGGTTTTTGCCTCTGGTATCCCTGGGTACCTAACGCAGTGCAGTGGGGTATCATTTTGTTATGCAGGTTCAGGAAGTAGGTTAGGTTTGGTGTAATTGGGAAGTTGTGGATTCTTGGCGAATAGACTTTCACGTGGTCTTTGACTGCAGTTGTGTGGTTATTTGTGCTTTTCAGGTTTCTCATTCTTGATCATTTGGCCAAGAGACGATGGTTCTTCTTATGGTCCTTGCCAGTTTTCTCATGGCCTGCACCCACTGACATTTCCAGTCGTGGCTCCTCTAGCTCCGGGCCTGAGATAGATATGACAAAAGATGCCCCACGGGACGCCTTGTCACACATGGTTCTCTTTGAGGCCCAGTGTTCTGAAAGCCCACTCTTGCTTTCCACCCTTATAGTCTTGTGTTTGTGCGAGTTGTCTGTGTGTTCCTGTTCGGTTGCAACATGGAGGGGAAGTTTGTTCGCTGCTTCCTTTCTGCAGCTGTACTGTAGCCTCTTAGTAGTCTGTCTCCTGCTGAGGTATCGAATCATCAGAGTTCCTGCTGAGTCCCTGAGGGTCAGACCACACAGGTATCTTCAGATTAGACTCTGTTTTCCTTTCCACAAGCTGAGACCTTCTTGCACCTGTCATGGGACACACAGAAGAGGGGCTCACACTTTGCTCCTTTTGGCCCTGGCTACCTGTCACTTCTTACCATTTCTCCATCAACGGCAGAGACCACCTGCCCTTGCAACAAACTTCCTGTCCCTTCTTGCATATGTGGGCTTGTGCCAACATCCCTTCCTGCATATGTGGCTAAGGGTGTGGGTGGCTGCTCATCCTGGCCATATTTGTCCTGTATCCCACCGCCCTGACTGCACTAATATCAAACAGATATTCTGTAATTTGCAATACAGACCTGGGGACCTGAATACTATGTGGAAGGACACACCCTGTGCCATCTCTGACCAGCAGGGGGCAGGGCTATGACATTGTCTCTGAGTTCTGAGTAGCAGAGAAGGATGCCTGGCCGGCAGTGCCCATGAATGCTTTTGTTCAAAAGCTGAAGCAACATTTGATACTCTTTTCTCTATTTCTGCGGCGGCTGCAGCGGAGGGCATTGAGAACAGCCTCGGAGAAGCTCAGAAACCGTTCATCTTTCTCTACCAATGTGGTCTACACCACTCCGGGTACACGTGTCAACAGGTACATCAGCCGTCTTCTTGAAGCCCGCCAGACGGAGCTGGAGATGGCCGATCTGAACTTCTTTACCCTGAAGTACAAACATGTCGAACGAGAACAAAAAGTAAGTGATGTGGGGGACTTTGTCCTTGTCCCCGAGGCTCTGGTGGTCCTCTGATGGGCTGATTGACGTTTGGTTCTTTCTCTCTCTCTGTCCCCACCTGCTCCCCCACCCCCCTTCCTTCACAGTACCACCAGCTTCAGGATGAGTACTTCACCAGCGCTGTTGTCCTTGCCCTCATCCTGGCTGCCTTATTTGGGCTCATCTACCTTCTGGTAATCCCACAGTAAGTGCTGTCCCTGTGCTGATCAATGACGTGGGGAGGTGACTGAGAATTCCAAGTCTCCGGAGGCACCGGTTGTTTTTCTTGTGTCTATGACTGAGACAATTGAAGGTACAAAGAGTTGATTTGGGCTCACAATGTGAAGGTACAGTTCAGCATGGGAGAAGTGTGGCATCAGGAGAGACTTTTAGTTTTGGTGGTAGGAGCCTGAGGCTGTTTGACCACATCGAAATGGATCTAGAAGGGGGGTGTGTGTGTGACTGGAGCCTCATCTTCTGTGACTCACTTCCTCCCACGAGGCTCCACATCCTAAAGTTTTGGCAATCTACCCAAATAATGCCACTGTCTGAGGAACAAGGGTTCAAACCCATTTCACTTTCAAACTAAACACTGGGGTTAGACTTGGGTGTCCTCATATGCTCAAAATCTATTTCCCAATTGGCCTCCTGTTGTGCCTAGTGTTTGAGGAGAGCACTGGCCACCCACCCTTTTCCTTCATGTGCTCTAGGTAGAAACTTGACAAGCCTATTGGCAGCTACCATGGTCACTGTGTAGTTTTGAACTTGCTAAGCTCTAAGACTTTGTGTGTTTTTTTGGCTTCTGCATTACATGCTATGCCGTGTTGTCCTCGGAGGGACTTCTGGGGAGAACACAGGACCTTTCTTCTTCCTGGGTCCACATCACTTTTAAAAGCATCAACATGGGAAAAAATTAGCTGTGCAAAGGAAGAAAATGTAGCAATTTAAATGACATTTACCTTCATTTGCGTCAGTGTAAGTTTGCAGAGTTTGGGGCCAGGAAGACATGGGAAGTCTCCAGTGTCCTTTTCTGTCAGCACTGTTTCCTAGTGTGACTGACCTTGAGGGCATGACGTCTCCTTCAAGTATCCAGAATGCACACAGAAGCTCCCTCTACCTGCTCAGCACAGGAAGCCTGTATGTGGGCAGCACAAACAGCTGTAAACTTGACAGTCTACCAGATGGTTCTGTCTACAGGTTAGGCTTTTTCTAGAAACATCGTTCCCAGACAGGTGTCAACAGTACAGCTCTGTGAAGTTGGATACTTCCGCCATTAGAAGGGAAGGTCTCACCTGCAGCCAAGGCTAAACTTTGGGGTGAGGTAGTATGAATGGTGATGGCCTTGGGTACCTCACCCAGGAGCCTCAGGTGACTTCAGGAGGAAAGAACCAGGTGAAGTAATTACCCAGGGACCTGTGGCAAATGGATATTGGCAGTGCTTCCTCCTGAGGTTCTAGGCATGGGGGCCAGGAGGAGAGGCCCAGTTCTGAGGTACCTATCTGATACATCCTACCTGGCCCCCACCTCACAGTGACCTGCGTGCTCTCTGTCTCCAGGAGTGTGGCTGTCCTGCTGCTGCTGGTGTTTTCTATCTGCTTCTTGGTGGCCTGTACCCTGTACCTGCACATCACGCGGGTCCAGGTATGTTTGTGTGTCTTCTACAGGTGTCCAGGTATGTGAGCCTGTGTCTGAGACCATGTGCCCGAGTGTTCTCTATGTAGTCTCAAGGCAAAGCAGTTCCATCCTTCATTCTCAGTGGCAAGTGGAAGTTATCTGTCCACGAGGCAGGTGCTGGTTAAGTTTAGCACACTGTGCGTTGTGCAAGGTTTTGGGAGGAGCCTTCTTGGCACAATTTGTGGATGGTAGATATTGAGAGGAAGGATCTCGAGGTATTGACTTTGCTACTTGGTTGGAGAGACCGGGGTGGTTTGTCTCTTATGGATCCATGGCCCCTGACTTAAGGCGGGGATGTTCCAGGTAGGCTATCTGTGCTGTCCTGACCCTGATGCTCAAGTGCCATTTGGATGTTTGGGACCAAGGCTGGACATCATAGTCTTGCCTATTCAGCCCCCGTTGGAGTTCTGTTTCTTTTGGACCTGCATCTTTTTCTCTTAGGCCCAGCCTATTTCCCAGTGCCCCATCTCTGGGACACACTCCTCCTGGTGATGTCAGTCCTCAGCTTTACTTTGGAATAATTGTCGAAAACTGCAACCCTCTTGAAAGGATTCATTCAGCCTAGCTTCACTCATTTAACTCTACCATTATTACTGGGTACATCTTGCCCCCCCTTTTTATTTTAAAAGATACTCTATATTAAGACCACCTTTACATCTTATTTACTTCTATAGGTTGAGTGGCAGTTTGAGTGACGTCTTCAAATAATATTGCCTTTGTCATAGAATTTCAATGAGAGCGTGACAAAGAGATGGTAGTTTTTAAAGCCTGTTATTTTGTCTGAGTTGATGGGAGCCAGTGTGTGTACCTGAAGGGGTGCAAACAGCAGAATACATGGAAAAGGTGTGAAGATGGTGGGGCTGGGTATCCCAGAACATAGCTGAGGAATGCAGAGACCCTGGAGCCCCACCCAGCATCTCACCAGGGGACCCCAGTCTCCAATCAGAGTCACACCACTCACCTTTCTAACCTAGAATCTTGACCATAAAACAAATATTCAAGCCCGAATACCACCCAGCTCTGTAATGCATGTCCTGTGAGATCAAACTGTGATGACCTGTCTGAAACCACACCCTATATCGAAAACACGGTTGCCCTCCTAGATGGGGACTCAGGCCAGGATACCTCCTGGATGTTAACAGTAATGTCAGCTGGCCTCTGCTGCCCACTCCCACAGCAAGGAATATTTCCTAAATATGTGTTTTTGAAGGAACAGTTCCCAAAGCTTCAGGGGTTGGCCTTCTCTGGTGTCTGAATTCATGCTGGCTCACACCTGGGAAGTAGAGCGGAGCCTACACTCAGTGTGAATGCATTGGGACTCAGCTCCCAGAAGAATGCACCAGATCAGGGCTAATGAACTAAGCCAGCATACAACGACTGGTGTCCACCAGGCTGGGCGTTGGGTTCTGTGCTTCATCTCAGGGCTGATGGCTGTGGCAGAGGCTATGGGAACAGATAGTGGAATAGATGCTGGGACAGAGCGGGCAGGTCAGCCGGCAGGAAGTTAGGCCAACCATGAGAGAACATAACATGGCCAGTCACACAGGTGGGATGAGGGACGGCTGTCAGGACGGTATCTACCTGTGGCATTGACAGTACAGATATGCTTCCCTCCACAGTGGCCATAGTGCCAGATGGACTGGCCACAGTTCCTGAAGACATCTCTCCTCTTACCTCATCAAGCACATTCACAGAATCACGGGGCAATAAGGGATTAGAGGGAGAACTCAGGGCTGCTTCAAGCCAATGACTAGTTCATTTTGCACTGTCTCTCTGCCCCTTAGTGTTTGTCCAATGCTGGCCTTCCTTGAGGTGGCCAACATATGGTAGCAATCCCAGCTTTATGTCTACCAGACTCCTGCCATGCATCTAGAACAGGGGACTCCATGCCATTCAAAAGATCCATTAGCCGCCTGCCTGGGGCGTCAGCCTTGACTGGGTGCTATGGGTGTATACTGTCATCTATATTCTTGGTTTTAGGATGACGAGCATAAATAACTTCCTCTGTCATCCATGAAAGCACCTGTTAAATACTTCAGACTGTGTTTGAAGTAAATAGATTAAAAATAACATTTCTAGCAACTTAAGAGTTATATGAGACCTGTCTATGATGCTAAACTTCCAGAACATGAATCAGGGAGAGAGATGGAGGGGGAGAGGGAAAAGGTGAGGGAGGGGAAAAGGGAGAAGGGAGATGGGGAGGGAGAAGGGGAGGGGGAGGGAGGAGGTGTATGGAATTCCTGAGGTCAGAGAATGTAATATAGTTAAAATAGCCAGTGCTTCTACTCACTGCCCTACCAAGTCTCAGTGCCTGGGAGGGGAGACAGGTGTTAATCCTTTAGACTCAAACACTTTAGTGGGGTGTATGTGTGTGTGTGTGTGTGTGTGTGTGTGTGTGTGTGTGTGTATGTGTGTGTGTGTATGTGTGTGTGTATGTGTGTGTGTGTGTGTGTGTGTGTGTATGTGTGTGTGTGTGTGTGTGTGTGTGTGTGTTGAGCTTTTTGTTTTGTTTTGTTTTTTGGCAAGTTCTTCACATAGGAAACATATACCAGACCTTTCCGTGGAAGATGAAGATCTAGTAAGCCTCTAGTGCAGTGCTTCTCGACCTTTCTAATGCTGAGACCCTTTAATACAGTCCCTCATGCTGCGGTGACCCCCAACTATAAAGTTATTTTCTTTGCTATTTCACAGCTGTAATTTTGCAACTGCTATGGACGGTAATGTAAATATCTGTGTTGTCTGATGGTCTCAGGCGACCCCTGGGACAGGGTCTTTTGACCCCCAAAAGGGTCTTGATAAGTGCTGCTCTAGGAGCCGGCCAGGGGCTCTTCACTCCTTGCCTCATTTGGGTGTCTTGCTGATAACACAGAAGAACTTCATAATCACAGAATGTTTGTCAAAGTTCTCTCCCTACCTCTCTTCTATCCCCCTCCCTTTCTCCTTGTTCCCCTGACCCCAGCACGTGTGGCTGGGGTTACAACGTTGAGCTTTATACATACTAGACAACAGCTCCCCCACTGAGCTGCACTCCTAGCCCTAAAGTGAGGTTTTTGTTTTCTGTTCAGTGTTTTCCAGGGTGCCTGACGATCCAGATCCGCACCGCTTTGTGTGTATTCATTGTGATCTTAATCTACGCAGTAGCTCAAGGATGTGTGGTGAGTGTCACTGACTTCTGACCTGCCCAGGGGCAGGAGCAACAGGCTGAAGAAGCTGAGCCAGGAGTTAGGAGACAGAGCTGGGGTGGGAGGAGGAGAAGGAGCTGTGACACAGGATGGAGTTGTCTGCTTGGAGGCTAGTACTACCCCGTTCACCTTACTCACCCCAGCCCTTACTATAGACAGCTGGGGTTTTTGCAGGCTGCAGCAGCAAAGGCAGTTTGAGGCCTGGCTGATGGGGTCAGAGGCAGGACAGTGGCGACTGCAGAAGACCAGGGGGTCAGTGAGCCTGGGACACTTGGACGTTCCTGGGGACTGCCATCTTTGCCTGGGCCTTCCTAAACCTTCATGCTCTTGCTTCCCAGGTGGGCTGCCTGCCCTGGGCCTGGAGCGCTCCGTCCAACAGCTCCCTAGTGGTCCTCGCAGCTGGTGGCCGGCGCACTGTGCTGCCCGCCCTGCCCTGTGAGTCTGCACACCATGCCCTGCTCTGCTGCCTGGTGGGCACCCTCCCACTAGCCATATTCCTGCGGGTGTCCTCCTTGCCAAAGATGATCCTGCTGTCTGGGCTGACGACTTCCTACATCCTTGTCCTGGAGCTCAGTGGATACACCAAGGTTGGGTGAGTGTGGCACTCCTCGGGAACACTCGAGACAGGGTGGTGTTAATTATCATTCTCCCCTGATAATAATTTGCATTAATTGGTTATTCTTAATCATTTCCTCAGTTATTAAGTCTATAATCACAGTGCTTTCTCCCTTCTTCTCTACCTCTTTCACATAAACACATAAATATAGACATAGACATGTGCATGCACACACACAAGCACAGCCATGTGTACCAATTAACAAGCCAATGTGAACCAAATATATCAGTTTTTTTCAGATTGGCAGATTTCCCATTTCTCTTTAGTCCAGACTCTAGCAAAGCCTCTACCTTCTGGTTAAGATGAGAGTCAGGTCTGGGGTCAGCCCCACAAGCTGTTTGTAGGCCTCACTACCCCGAGATGGCTCTCTGCCCAGAGCTAGGGTTTGATGGCCATGTTTTACCTGGAAACGGACACTGATGGGGTTTCTCCTCCACCTCTCCAGGGGCGGTGCCCTCTCTGGGCGCAGCTATGAGCCAATCATGGCTATCCTGCTGTTCTCATGCACGCTGGCCCTGCACGCCAGGCAAGTAGATGTCAGACTACGGCTGGACTACCTCTGGGCAGCACAGGTAATCTGAGCCTTCTGTCTCTTGGGACATGGGATGCCTGTGCGGAAGTTAGCAGAGACACTCACTGGCTACATGACATGTCAAAGCAGTCTTTCTTGGAGGCTTAAGTTCTAGGTCTGGCACCCATGGGATGGCTGGACAGAAGGCTGAAGAATGCATGGCTGGGGGTGAAGTTAGACTGGCTCTGTTGTGAGACAGTGCGTCCCCTGTCCTCGGGCCTCTGGGGGACTGGATGTGGCCGGGATTCCATGAGGGTCCTTTGAAAAAGTGAACATGTTGAATCTTGTTCTGCTCACCCAAGACCTGGTCATTCTCTGGGTATTTCTGACAGGAGAGGTAGGAGGGCCACAATTGTGGAGGCATCAGAGAGTAGTGGTGAGCAGGTCTCAGGCCTCAACAATCTGGGCACCAGGCAGGCTGTCACATTGCTTTTACTCAGCTTTCCGTTCAAGCGTGAGCAAAGTGCCAACCGAGGAGTGCTTAGTGAGCCTGTGTTGGCAAAACCACTTTGGAGCACAGTGAGGTTTACTGGTGTTCGTGGTGGGCTGGGGCTCCCTGGTGCTGGGGTGCATTTGACAGCATTTTGCCCCAGGCGTGGAGAACTGAGGTAGTTTAAGTATTGGAGCAGTTTGTCCAGGCTCAGCTCTCATCTGCTGAACTTACAGAGGTTGTCTCAGGAGACTCCCTTACCTGGAAAGAAGGGAGGGCGGCCAGTGAACCCGAGCCTCAGCAACAGCTGGGCTTCTGGTTAGGATGCATTCAGAAGAGCCCTTTGCCTTTAGAGCGGTGGAGTTTCCTTGGTTAGAAGAGCATCGCTGTCCAGGATGGGATGAGAAATGAGAAAATATTGAGAAACACATGAGAAAACAGGGTCCACAGAGGGACCTGTCAGCATCAGACAGTGGCCAGGCTGGGGTAAGCAACTGAACCAGGCTACAGCTGCAGTCTGTGTGCTATGTGGTCAGGCTCTGAGCCCCTGTGAGGAGTGTGTGAAGCCAAGCAGGGCCATCTTCAACTCAGGATTTCCGCTGTGCAGCCAAGGCTGAAGGGTCCCAGCTCCGATTTGGGGCTCTGATGCTAGATCGGTAAGGCCAGAGGACAGTTGGGAGGAGCCAGTGACTATGATACAAAGGCTCCCCATGTATATAGGAGTCTTGAGAGAAGCCAGGTGACCGGCCATGACCAGCTCTGATGCACTTGGTGGAATGGGAGAGCCTGCTGATGTATCCCTTTTCCTGAGGCTGCGTTGACAGCAGGCTATACAGTGGAAGGACAGAGACTGGTCAGCAGCAGCAGGAATGACAAGGGCTAGGCGTGGCATCAAATCATCTTGGTGGAAGATTCCAACAGCTTCCCGTAGTGCTGACTGCTGGCCAAATTCTCTGGCCAGTGGTATAATGGAGTGAGAATCCCAACCCGAGTTGCTCAAAATAAGTCCAGTTCCTCTTCTTGGCAACCTGTCCCCAGACCTGCCATGAGGAAACATCCTGACTCAGTTGTACAGGTGGCCCTGTCCCCGGGCTACAGGTTCTGAATCCTGTTGGGTGGCCAGTTCTTGATGTACTTATTGACCCACCTCAGCCTGAAGCAGGAACCAAGGAGCCTCTTGGTTCCTAGCATCCAGGTTGGTGACGCCCCAGTGACGGCATTCGCCAGTTCCTGGAAAGGAGACCTGGCCAGTTGCATTTTGCCCGAGTCATGCCAGGTGATGGGAAGAGTGTCTATGGCAGCAGTGGCATCGATCGTGGTCTTTGTTCTACTCGACTGTCCGTCTGTCCACTGTAACCCAGCTGGCTGCCTGCTCTGCTCCACTGACCCTGCCATCAGCTACGCTTGGGTTTCAGGTCTCATAGCAATCTTGTATCTACTAGAGAATAATGTACACAGGGTGAGGCAGGAAGACCAGGAACTCTTGGCATAATGAGGTGGGCATCTATAAGGCTAGGGTACCCAGTTGGCTATACAGTCTAAGCAAGTAGAATTGAGGCCTGGTTATGAATTCCTTCGGGGGGGCAGTAGTCATCCTTTCGTAGATATTTTTCTCCTATGGATTGACATGGCCTTCTCTTGGCTTTGATGATTAAATTCCAATATTTGTTATTAGATGCAGTATTTAACTCACATGACTTCCCATCCAGCTACACCCCCTCCCGCTATTCATCACATAGGGGCTTCTCAGGAAGTGCGGGGCACAAATGCATCCCCTCACATGTAGTCTTCATGTGAGCGTGTCATGGTGGAAGGGTGGCTGAATGGAACACACTGACACATTTTTTTCCATAGACATTCAACCAGAAACGTCACCTTGCTTTCCCGTAACCCCAGCAAAACATGGAACTTTCAGGACTTTGTCTGTTTGCCCTCTGGGTATGTAATCAGAGACACGAGATCACCTCAAACTATTGCCTCATTGTCAGGACAAACACGAGCTGGGTTAATTATTTTTGGATACCACGTTGGTCATACAAGCCTGCGTAAATAAACAGGCTTTACTTTGCCCTTGGTGACATTCTCTGGCTCTTCAAGATCTTTAACTCTTAGCATAATTTTGTCCCAACATTATTTTCTTTTTCAAGCCAGGGATTTTCTGTGTAGCCCTGGAATTCACTCTGTAGACCAGGCTGGCCTCGAACTCAGAGACCCACCTCCCTCTGCCTCCCAAGTGTTGGGATGAAAGGTGTGCTCTGCCCTGCAACCAACATTATTTTCACTCAATTCGGTAGATATAATTCTTGTGATAAACAACTCTAATGTTTATGTTTATTTGTACTGATGCACTTAGCTTGTTTGTTTACCAGTAAATGCTTAATCTGAGGTGAATTCCCACCTCAGCGGAGCCATCACCAACTCTGAGGACCGTTGCCTATGGGATGGTCTCCACGAAGACTGGAGTCCCATCAGTAGAACTAAATCAGGCCGTGTTGTGTTTCTTACTTCGGTCCACAGGTTCTTGACCATGCTTTCTAGCACAAGTATGGAAGTAGCAGGGACTTTACATCATGCCATCTAAGGTCCTTTTCTTGGGATTCTGAAATGCTGTGGCTCATATTTTCTGGTTGGGATAGACTTGTGCCAGGGTTGTGAGTGGGCACAGGGGGCCAGATGATTTCTGATTATCTCACAGTGGGCCCCACCTCTTAAAACGTTATCACGCTTATTACTGTTCTGTATGTGATGTATATGTGGGGGGCAGTGAGCATGTCACACTGCACATATGGAGGGTGGAGGACAGCTTTGTGGAGTTGATTCTCTCCTTCCATATTTCCATTGGTTCTTTTGTCAGGCATATGCAGCAAGCAGCTCTATCCACTGAGCCATCTCCCCAGGCCCAGGTCCCACTTGTATAGGCCCTACCTCCCTCTCAGCAGCATCACACTGAGGACTGAGTTGTGCCTCCCAGACACAGAAACCCCGGGAGCAAACCACATACAAGTGAGGATGTGGGGCCGGTCTTCCGTGCGCGGTGGTTTCCTGGGAGACTTTGGTAGAGCTGGAGTTGGCTCTTTCATAAAAGTTAGGTGGAATGAAACAGACCTCTGAACCCGATGTTTTATTTGTTGCTTAACTGAAGAGGTGTTAAGCTAAAATTCAAGTTTCCTAAACAAACATGAAGCCCTCTAGGCTTCCCTGCAGTGGCTTTGAGAGTGCATTCCTTCCTGGACAACTGCTCTTGGTTGACTTCCATTGGTCATGGCATCCCTTGCTATTCCGTCAGTATTTATGGAGCCTGATTGTATTCTTTAAGTTCTTGTGATTGCTCACAGCTGAACTTATTGTGATTTTACCTCCTTTTACAGGTGACTTGAGAGAGGCATGTCCTTTCTAAACTAGGTGCTCTGCTCTCTGTGAGAGATGTGCCCCAGGTTGCTGGTGGTGGCTCTGGGAATGCTGGCATGTGGTGTAGCTCCATGCTCATTCATCCTAGTGTCCTCTGATTATTCTCCTCGTTTCCCCACCCAATGAGGAGTGCTCTTTATTCTGGAAGATTCTGCTGGCATCTTGTAGTTAGTGACTTCAAAATTCAATATTGTGGTCAAAGAATCTACTTTTGTGACTGAATCCTATTAACTTTCTTGAGACTCAACACACTATCCCTGTGTTCTGTGTGCTCCTAAATACCATGTGTCCGCCAGCTGTTCAGTGGTGTTTAGGAAAGCTTGATGAAGGCAGACTTCTCATGGAAACAACTCAAGAACAGAAATGAATGTTCACCAGAATTTGATTCTGATCCTGCAGTCTAGAACCCTATCCCACCCCACAAAGTCTTGACAGGATAGCTAGAAAGAAAATCAGCGTGGTTGTGACAGTCAGGCTGGACTGGACTGTAGTAACATGCCCAGTGTGTCAGGAGCATTGACTAGCCAAGGTTCCTTCCTGCTCCTACTATGTGTCTATGCAGGTTAGCCATGGCTCCCACCATCACGGTCCTCCAGATACCAGGTCAGAGCACACCAGTGCTTCCTCAGTCTTTTGTAGCTCCAGCCAAGAGTGAACCATGAACTCCCTTGTCTTTAAAGGAGGCACTTCTACTGTTCATTGGTGCCTGGAAATCAATGGAGAATATTAAGAATATCTACCCTGGAACTTTCAGAAAAGAAGGAGAATATTGGAATGTATTGGGGGTGAGAGGGCTCATATTGCTTCCAGGTCCCTCTGCTATGCCATCAAAGGGAGATTTATCTAGATAGCTGTTCCATCCCTGCCTCCCTGCCTGCTCTGAGCCACCCTGATCTAAGAGATGCAACACCATGGAGAGTTGGAGGCCCTGTCTGATCTTTGTTCTCTTACTGTGGCCTTTATGTGTACAGAAAGTGTGTGTTTTACAGTTTGCCAGGGCTTAAGTGACAGTTGTCAAAAAAGGAAGTCTAGGGCTGTTCTTATAATCATTTGCATGAGACCTGCGCTGTCCCTATCCTGGCCAGGACTTATCTGAAGATTTATGTAGGTCCCCTGTGCCCTGTTGGGAATACACCACTCCCTCTGATCTGCCCACTTGGGGGTATGTCCAGGCTCCAGCTGATTCCATATGTGAACCAGAAACCTGGCTGTGCTGTGCCATGCTGGGTGTGTGTGTGTGTGTGTGTGTGTGCGCATGTGTGCACGTGTTCATGTGTGTATGTGTGCTGCATACTGGCTTGCTCAGCTTGCTTTCTTATAGAACCCAGGACCACCAACCTAGGTGGGCTAGGTCTTCCCCCATCAATCCCCAATTAAGAAAATGCCTCCATGAGATCCAGCTAATAGAGGTTCCCTCCTTTCAGCTTGTATCAAGTTGACCTAAAAGCAGTCAAATAGTGTACATGGATAGTTCATTTCCCTTTCTGGGTTTCCTCTGTAAGAGATGGCTTCCAAAGCTAGACGTGTCTCCAAAGAAACATACTAGTGACTCAGAGGAAGAGGACATTGTCTTTCTAGTGACTATGAAAATCAAGTACTATGTCGTCCTGCTATTGAAGAGTGAGGTGGTGGTGTGATCTTGGCAGGCCCCTGTTACCCTCGGAAGAATCACGATGGAAGATGAAGGAAGGCGAAGCTATGCAGGCTGATCCATCGTGAGGAACATGCTGTTTCTCCAGCACTGGGTTGGGGGTTGCTGGTGTTCTCTGACTGAGAATGTTTTGTCAGGGTGAGGGGTGACGTCACCGCTTACACATGTCAGAATCCCAGGGAGGTGCCAGGTTGGGATACTAGTTGTTTTGTTTTGTTCTTTAACCAAAATTACAAGCACACCAGCTCTGACCTCCTTGGAAATGCTACATCATGGTCGGTAGATGTGCCTGGTCAATAAATTCTAAAATGTAGCACTTGTGAATAGAGAGGGGATGCCTTTTGAAGAAGTGCTGAGAGCACATTTCAGGAACAGTTCAGTGTGTATCTCCTGTGACCTTGATGACAAGAATAATATGTCTCCCAGTAAGTTATTCCTTAAAAATCCGAGTTTCCTGGCTGGAAAATCTTAAGAGAATTTCAGTGGATTTTCATCTTGTCAAAAATGTCAGAAGTCAAATCCTGATTGCTCTATAAAAATAACTGCTTCAAGTAGGATGAACATTTGTCAGTGAGGTTTCAAAAACAGGAAGCTTTTGGCCTGAGCATGGGGTTGTTATTGTTATGGAGTTATTGACACTTGTTAATGTAGGAAGGACAAAGACCCCAGCAGTCCCTAAATCCAAAAGCCCCGGGACAAGCAGAACCCGAACGGAACCTTTCAGTGCAGCGTGCGAAGCCAGGAGTCATTTCATTTTACTTCAGATTTTAAAATCCTGTTTCTAGCCTTTAGAAGTTTTATGTAATGTGCACAAGTATATTAATCATTAACCATAAAAGGAAGTTTTTGACTTCTCTTTAAAAACATATCTTACACTTTTGTGCCAGGCTGGGTGTAGTGGGGCATATTTTTAATCTCAGCACTTAGGAGGCAGTGGTAGGTGGATCTCTGTGAGTTCAAGGCCAGCCTGGGGCACATAGTGAGCTCCAGGACAGCCAGGTCTATATATAGAGACCCTGTCTCAAAAATAAAACAAAACAACTAATAACCCTTCTCTCTCCCATCTCCTACCCACACTTAAACCTTTAACCTGCTGATTTCCCCATCTCCTTTCATGGTCTGCTGTCACCTCTGATTGAACCCGGCCCTTGCGTTGCGGGATCCTAGGTGTATAGTTCATTCACTTGGCTTTTGTTTTGGTTCTTCCGTTGCCAACGCTGCATTGCCCCATGCCCCAGCCCTCCTGCTGGAGTCTTTCCAACTCCAGTGTCGGCCCCTTTGTTTTCCTGTTCTGTGTTTTACCATTCCCTCTCAGGCATC
Source organism: Uromys caudimaculatus (assembly GCA_028551405.1). Lineage (NCBI taxonomy): Eukaryota > Metazoa > Chordata > Mammalia > Rodentia > Muridae > Uromys > Uromys caudimaculatus. The sequence continues at coordinate 20,297,320 of CM052712.1, read as the reverse complement.
CACTGCAGAAGTCACGAGTGTTAGAGTGTTTTATTTTTAAGCAAAGGATATTCAATTATGTTGTTTTTATTAAAGTATTATTGATAGTGACAGTAATTATTTGGGGGAGGATAAATATTATTGAGCCATGAATACAACGAAGCTGTTATTTTTTAAATATATCTTCCCCCTCAACCCTACCCTTGAAGAGCTTTCCGTTGGGATAATTAGTATGTAGCATGTTAAATATAATTAGCAATACATCTTCCATGGCGAGGGGGGTGTTTACAATGTCATGTTGACAGGAATGGGGGATGAAAAGACTGAGGGCGGAAGTCAGGGGCCACTGGCCTGTGAGACACCCAAAGCAAGTGACAGACTCACCCCATGAGAAACTTGCTGCCAGAGCTCCACCCTCAGGGCAGAAGCATGCCCAACTCTGGTGTTGTTTGTCTTTCCAGCAGAAGCCCTGGACCCTGAGCCCCCTTCAGAATTGCCAGTGGCCATGTTCTGCCATTTGCAGAGCGGGCTCCAGCCTGTCTGGGCAGTGGTGGCCAGTGTCCCCTCTGGTTAGACCTGGCGTCTGGGGCCCAAGGGTGTCTTGTGTTTCTATACACTACAATCTGCTCCTTTCTACTGAAGTATGCTAATTCATTGATCTTGACTTTGTTTTGTTTTTGCTTTTAATCACTTTGGGCTCCTGCACTAGGCTTGAACTTTCACACAGTGCTCCCTGCTCCTCACCACACCTCTCAGCTTGAGCCCTCTCTTGTCACATTGCTCCTTAGAATACTGCTTCTGGGTATCATGGTGGGAAATATAACAGTGTGTAACTGGTACATAAATTCTAGGGAGAGTAGAGTAACCCTTCCCAAAGCCTTTGACAAACACGGCCCTGGGAACAGTGCCTCTAAAGGCGGATGACAAGAT